>CM061133.1:91432887-92060527 GCA_030789695.1 Scilla litardierei | reverse complement strand
TTTTACTCTCCGTTTTATTTCCTTTTCCTAGTTCGGATAGTGATGTAACGTGAATCGTGCAGGAGGTCGTGCGACTTCACGGAGTCCCCGTGAGTATCGTGTCTGACAGAGACACGAGGTTCACATCTCAGTTCTGGCAGAGTTTGTAGAAGAGCTTGGGTACGCGTCTGAGTTTCAGCACGGCGTACCATCCGCAGACGGATGTCCAGTCCGAGAGGACGATTCAGATTTTGGAAGACATGCTGAGGGCGTGCATGTTGGATTTCAAGGGTTCGTGGGAGGACCATCTACATTTGGTGGAGTTCTCTTACAACAACAGCTTCCAGGCGAGTATTGGCATGGCGCCATTCACCGCTCTTTATGGGAGGAAATGTCGATCGCCATTGAGTTGGGATGACGTTGGTGATCGGGAGTTGTTGGGACCTGAGATGATCATGGAGGCTGTGGATATCGTCAGGAATATTCGGGAGAGGTTGAGAATTGCTCAGGACCGTTTTAAGCATTGGGCGGATGCTAAACGTCGTCCTTTGGAGTTTCAGCCGGGCGACAATGTGTTCTTGAAGATTTCCCCGAATCGTGGTGTGATTCGTTTTGGGAAGCGTGGGAAGTTGAGCCCGCGATACATTGGACCGTTTGACGTTTTGGAGAGGGTTGGCGAGGTAGCTTATCGCTTGGCCTTGCCACCATCTTTGGAAGGAGTTCACAATGTTTTCCATGTGTCGCAGCTTCGTCGATACATTAGCGATCAGTCTCATGCGGTAGATTTTTCGGAGATTACCGTTCGCCCCGATATGACGTATGACCAGCATCCAGTGCAGATTCTGGACAGGCGTCAGAAATCGCTTCGGAACAAGATTGTCAATCTTGTGAGGGTGATGTGGCGACAGGGCTCACCTGGAGAGTCTACTTGGGAGAATGAGGATGAGATGCGAGAGCGTTTCCCACTTTTGTTTCCGGACTCGTGAGTATTTGGAAATTCCGAGGACGGAATTTTTCTTAAGTTGGGGAGGATGTAACGACTGCTTTTCATGTATCTGGATTTATTATAATATAATATATGTTTTGGTGGATTTTCTCCTCATGTGTGGTTTTCGTCTCCGTAACTTTCATTTTCGATCGTTTCGTCGTATTTTCTCGTTTCTTCCTTAGGATTGTCGATTTCGAAGTATGTCATTCGTGACGGACTTTATAACGGTCGTATCTTACTGTTAGATCAAGCCTAGGAGTCGTAGGAATCAATCCCGGGGCCCCGCGCTCCGTATCGGAACTTTTGGTGCTCATTAGCCGGTGTAAGAAGGGCCACCGACCGACTAGATGACGATCCAGTCGGTCGGAAATCCTTCTTGAACCGACTAGTTGGCTTCCTAAATTATTCAGGAGTTACTGTTTATCGTTAGTCGGTCTAAGAACGTTGGTTGACCGACTAGGTTGCAAACTAGTCGGTCGGCAATGCTTCTTTAACCGACTAACTCATCAACTATTTTTGACACTAGTTACTGTTTACTCTTAGTCGGTCTAAGAACGTTCATCGACCGACTAGATCTCAAACTAGTCGGTCAGTAGTTGTTCTTGGACCGACTAACTCTTAGTTCAGGTTTTCGACTGGAGCTACTGTTTACACTTAGTCGGTCTGCGTTGGTCAACCGACCGACTAGTTCTCAAACGAGTCGGTCAGCAGTTGGTCTTTGACCGACTAAGCAGTGCAGGAAACCCTAGTTTTGCCCTAGCCGCCACCAAACTCTATAAATACCCCTCCAAACGTTTTCTTCTCCTCCCTCACGACCCAAAACCCTAATTTCTCCCCCTTTGAGCCCCCATCTTCCCCAAAACCCTATTTCCTTCATCCAAGCTCATCCTCCATCATCCAAACCCTTCCTCCACTCATTCTACCCCTCATCTTCCCCAAATCTCCATCAACCCCCCAAAAATCCCCCAAAACCCTATTTCTCCAAACTTCTCCAATCATTTCCAGATCTAAACCCTAGGTTCCCCGGAGCGTTTCTTCCGTCGCTGTGGTTGCTCGGCGTTATTCTTCCGTTCCCTACGTGGTAATACCCGATTCCTATAATTTTAGCATAACCCACATTGACATTGTGAAACCCTAATAAAATGGATTGATTAGATGATTAGGGTTCTAATAAGAAACTTATTTAGGATCATTGTGCTAATAATTGTTTTGCCATAACAGTGATCCATTCCGTAGTTAGCTTGTGTGACGATCTTCATTGCTCGTCAATCTCGGTATCAGGCAAGTGAAACTTGCATCTCTTGATTAGGCCATGTTTTAGGCCATTTACCTTGCTTTATCGTAAAAGAGACTAGACGGTGAAAGGATAGCCGTCTAGACGCCATTGACCTAGCTTGACAACGAAGCTTGGTCCGTCACTTTCATCATGCCTGTATGTCACGTTTACTTTCCTTAACGGTACGTGTATTAACTGTTCATGTCATCCATGTATCCTTAACCGCTATTGCATTTAAACAGCCACGTTTAATTTAATTAACGGTACGCGAATATGTTCATGTCATTGCATTTTGCTTGTCACGTTTAATTTAATTAACGGTACGCGAATTATCTGCTCATGTCATTGCATGCTTGAATACTCATCGTGATTGCGTAGCATCGCTACATACTAGTGCTACTTGTTCCGGCTAGGTGCACCCCTACGCCATACTTGTTAAATACACTTTCTGGCTCGTGTTCCAGAAGACGAGCGCATCACAGCCTGTGGGCAAAGGGCACTCGTTGAGTGATCCCTTGTACTTGATGACTTGAACCCAGCCTGCGGGCAAAGGGCACTCGTTGAGTGATCCCTTGTACTTGCACTTGTTACTTGACACTACATGTCACAACAACCACTTGTGCTCTCCTTTACTTTACTTGCTACCGCCTTACTTTACTTGCCATACACCATGTTTTAACTGCTAGGTTGCTAGTTTACCTTTATTCACGTTTCCTTGCATAAGTCTTTCGACTTGCTGACATGTGCCCCTTTTCTCTTTTGGGTGACACATGTTAGAGCCAGAGCCTGAGTTACTTGCTGAGGACGTGGTGTTCACTGACGCTGAGTCAGGACCCGCGTTGATTGAGGACTACGTTGACACTGGGGATCAGTCTTAGTGTCGTCGCTTAGCTACTTTTGTTAGACTGCTTAGTAGTCGGTGCGTGGCACCTAGTTTGATACTCTGTTATGTTTGTGTTGTTTCGTTGGCCTTGTTCTGGGCCTTAGACTCTTTTCTGTTAGCCTGGTGGCTTTTCTGTGATGTTGAATATTTTGTGGACAAACTTTGGGATTGGTATTTTATATCCGTCTCATTATTATTATTATTGTTGTTGTTCCTTTTGCGATTACAGGGACCTGCTTATACTAAATTGACGCTTATCGGGTTTGGGGCTTCGCAGCCTCCTTCTCATGCGGACCTTTTCACGTCTCGCCTCCATTTCAGGGAAGCGGGGCGTGACAATTTCCAGGGAAGTATCGTCAACCATTATTTATTCCATATATTTCTATAGACGATCCTCTTTGGGATACTTTTATTACGAGGGTGAATTTTTTGCAGCGAACTGATGCATCCTATTCTCTGCAGGGTACAGGTGGAGTCCTTGTAGGAATGCTGGAGGATGCATTGCTGGAGTTCGTTGGAGTCCGTGGACACACGCATCTGGCAGAGCCACGGAAGGAGCAGTTGGAGCAGTTGCCTACACCAGCAAATATACTGGATCCACCTTTTGCTATAGGTGATATCAATCCAGTAGTGTAGAAATTTTTATGCTTTGAATAAACACGAATTCTCTCGACAGCGAGAGGACCGTATAGATTTGCTTGAATAAATATCACCTCATATGATGGCAACAAAAATCTTTTACACCCCAAACCCATTATATATATTAATTCCCCTCTCCATATTTTGATACGCCACATCCTTTTGCTCACAACCATCGAGCATTTCTTTCAAGTGAATACTCACTTTCTTATTCATTTGACTTGATCACGCTTTGCAAAGCCATGGTATTTTTGATTGAGTCACTTGAATAGGATTGTTTGGTATAAGCTTGGGGGAAAGCGCTCTCATGCATCATTGCATGTGCATGTAGTTGCATTAGGATTTCATGTCATTCATTTCATCATTTTTCATTCACCTCCCTCATATTTATCGTTGTTCCTCATATTTTTCCTTTTATGATCACATTGAGGACAATGTGAAGTTTAAGCTTGGGGGATTGCATTTCCATGCCATTTAGATACATTAGTTGCATTTTTACTTTATTTTAGGGTTTTTAAAATTTTTCAAATTTTTGCATCATCTTTTTGATTTTTTCATCTTATTTTCCTTTTATGTGTGTTCATGCATCATATTGTGTGCTTGATTTTCTTTTCTTTCCCCTCTTTTATTTTTATTTCTTTATTTTCCTTTCTCTTCTTCCGCTAGATGAGTTTTGTATGATGATATCTCTTATTGCTTTAGCAACCATCACGATGCTTATTATTCCTTGCCATGCTACTTAGCGTATTCCATAGTCTTACTATTCACATGTGCTTGCTTATCATTTCTTTTAATGATTCATCTACATGAATGCATGATATTAATTGAAGCTGAATGTATGGATTAGTGTTTGGTATGCTTTTGTTGGAAATGCACCAAGATTCACGCATCTTTAGTATATCTGAAGCATCAGTTTTATTGTCTTATTCACCTCCTGTTGCATGCCTGATATGGTTGTAGACTTTACCGCTTGACTTCACTTTTTATTGAGATGATTGAGAATATCCATGCTTACATATGAGTTTTAGTTGAAGTATTATCTTATTGAACCGTTCGTGCACATCTTAGAGTGAACCGAGTGTTACATTATTTCTTTCTCCACATATATCTTTTTATTCTCTACATGTCACTTGAGTTCACCTCCTAAAGCTACTTATATCGCATCTATTTCCCAAAAAAATCCCTACAAAAGAAAAGTTTGCTCCAAAAAGTCCAAAAAGCCAAAAAGGAGCCAAAATCCAAAAATACAAATCAAATTGCTCCTACAAAAATCCAAGAAGAAAAATGAGAAACAAAGTCCAAAAGAAAAAAAATATTTCTCTATCTCATTATTGGAGCCATAAAATACTTGGGAAAACCAAGGCAAAAATCCCATTTTCCACTATCATATTCCTTTAGATGCGATGCCTCAAGCTAAGCTTGGGGGGTTGAATTCATTTGACCATATGAGTGAGTACGACATTAGAGTGGAGAGGTGCACGAATGAGGAAGTTTGATAATGCTGAAACTTAGCAAAATACTTTAGTTATGGAGATTTCTTATGAATTGATATAAATATGTGAATGCTATGTCTCTTATTCCATTCTCTATTGCATGCTTGGTGTGATTCTTATATGCTTCAGTTATAACTCTTGATTGAAAAGTGCATCGCCAACATTTGTATATTAAATCCTATAAAATGCGTGACGTGGATATGAATTGATTGTATGAATTTAGAAAATCCCTTTTGTTGTTCTTAAAAGCTTGCAAGTACCATGTTTATGTAAGATATGAAATCTTTATAGCATGAGATTCGTATTTTCTGAGTTATCGTGATGTGCAGCTTTGGCTTGAGATCTGAGAGAATAATCTAGCGACCCCTTCCACCTCGTTTTCTTTCTTTTTCATTTCATTTCCTTTGTTTTCATGTCCCGAGTTCGTCTCTTTACTTATCTTCCTCGAGGACGAGTAAGAGGCAAGCTTGTGGGATTTTGATCGGTCCATATTTTACACCTTTTTTCTGCATGTTTTCACGCCATTTCGATTGCTCATATTGCGATTTTCACGAGTATTCGACGATATTGCGTTACTTTTCACTATTTCTTGTTTTTGTCGGATTTCAGGAAATATGGAGCGATCGGGAGCAAAAATGAGCTTAAGGGACTTGCACCCACTCCGGAGCGTCACCCAAGGCTCTTTTGAGGGCTATTCGACGATGGGAGACGGGTGGAAGAAGAAGAAACTCCGTAGGAGCGACGATGAGGAGAAACGGAAAGATTGGGCATTTACAGCATGCCACTCGGTCGAGTGGAGCACTCACTCGGCCGAGCAAGAAGACCACTCGGCCGACCAGACCGGACATGCTCCAACTGAAGGAATTGGGCGTGCACTCGGCCAAGAGATGATATCCCACTCGGCCGAGTAAGAAGATCGCATCATCCGAGTGGCATGAGAAATCCACCATCAAAAGAGGCCGACTTACTAGAAATGTACAGGTTTTTGACGGTTCCGACTCGGGCGAGTACCGAATGCCCCTCGGCCGAGTGAGTAAAGCCACGCGGCCGAGTCACCTCTGAAGACAGACCCCCGACTTACTGGAATTTTACAGGTTCTATCACGCGGCCGAGTAGAGAAGCCCACTCGACCGAGTAGAGAAGTCCACTCGGCCGAGGGATGCCGAGGACACGCAGCGCCCATATTTTCAGACAGCCTCTCACTCTTTTGAAATCTTCTATCATTCCAGCAATCAAATTATTTTTATCATATTTTTTATGGATAGTAGACTTCATGACGATTCCAACGCCGCCAAGAACGCGTAAATCGGAGGTCGGATGAAATCTGGAGAATTTCTGCAAGTTGACTCTACAGTGCTGGAATTTCCACTCGGCCGAGTCACATGTTCCACTCGGTCGAGTCGGCGACGGGCCCAAATTTTAAGTTGCGGTTTGGGCTGTTTTTGGGCACGAATTTGAGGGGTTTTCTAGGGTTATTTGCTAAGGTTTTGGGAGACTATATAAGGGTTTTGTAGCCACCATTAGAGGGAATCCCCCATTATGTTTTCTTAACCCCCATATGTTTTTCTTAGGATTATTTTAGAGGTTAGGCCATGCCCTAGGCTCCCTCTTGGATCTAAAAGCTTGTATTTTGGATTGAAGATCTTCATCAAGCTAAGTATTTTCTTCTCTTTATTTGAATCTTTGTTTTTCTATCTTTTTGTATGCAAGCAATGATTTCTATTGATTCTCATATCCTTATTGCTATGCTAGAGTAAATTTGTTGTTCTAGGGTTTGGGGACGAACCATATGGATCTAATTTCATATTTGTGATGAATGAATTTCTAAATTGCTAGAATTGCTAGGAGGTGAGGTTGTGATTGATTTACTACGGATAGCTATGGATTTCCATCGATTTGGGATTTGCAAGAGATTGGATTCTAATCGATGGGAAGGCCTAGATATTTGATTTAGATTTATAATTGGATTTCTCTAGATTTGGTTTGCAAGAGATTGGACCAAAGCTAGGATTTTTAATTGTAAATCTATACCCATATTCGTTTGCAAGAGATTGGACGAATACGAACTATCATAACCTAGATCGTAACTCGAGTTTGCACGAGAGTGGGCTCGAGGAGCGATTGAACGATGATGTCGATCCTAATACTAGTGGCTTAGGCTAGGGTTTGCAAGAGATTGGGCCCTATCCTAGGTTTGCTATAGACCGGCAATAGCGCGAGAGCGTGAGCTTGGTTCTCTATTCAGTTACGACTAGTTCACCTCAACGCAAGTCTAGTAATATTGAGATTCACTATTTACAATGATGTATGACGATCCGTAGTGGGAATTTTCTAGTCCTAGACACTTTTATTATATTGTATTTGAATCGATATTTGACCGAATTCTTTATCACCGACACCGACATCCACCACCATTTCCATTATATCATTCCATAACCATCTCCACCAATAAAACATTCGTAGTCAAACCAACCTAGGATAGATTGGAGCCAACACCACCTCCTCGTGTTCGATACCCGCTCGCCACTTGACCGTGCGCTTGCGATAAAACTACAAGTCGTCGTCCCGGGTTGTACGCCCGGGGCGCGATCATAAGAGCATCGCTCGAAGCTCGGCTGCTGGTGTCCCCAGTGTTCTTCCTAAATTCGTTGCTTTTCAGAGTGCTGGACACTTCTTCGAATGTGATCGATTCCTTTTCATTGGTAAGAACCGACGCCATGTACTCATACTTGATGGATAGAGAGTTGAGGAGAATCATCGCTTTGTCTTCATCATTGACCTTCATGTCGACGTTCCTCATGTTGGTAAGAAGCATGTTGTAGTAGTCGAGGTGTTCTTACATAGAAACCCACTCGAATAGCTTTAAACCGAAAAGCTTCTTCTTCAAGTGTAGCCGGTTCTAGATGTTCTTCTTCATGTACTTGACGCCAAGCTCCTTCCAGGACTTGCTTGCACTTGTCTCCACCATGTATGGGTATTTCTTCTCCTTTGACAAATATAGGCAAATGGTACCATATGCACTCCGATTACAAATACAAATCTTCACTCCTCGTCCAACGAAGAAGATGCACATAATGATCTTTCCAAAAGCTCACAATACAATCTCTCTTGAAGTTGACTCTCACAATGGTGGCTCAAATCTTCTCAATTTGTTCCACTCGAAACCCTAACCTAAAACCCATATTTATAACCCTAGATTACAATAGATGTCATTATTGGTTAGGAATTCCTAAGGATACTGATCCTGACAATTACTGCATCCAATCCAATCACCGCTCTGTGCAATTAATGCTACCGCACCCTAGTGGGCCACTGTCGCATCCTCGTGAGCAGCATCCCAATGGTCACCCTTCGACCGAACGAGCTTCCTTCTGTATCAAACGAGCGAAGTGCCGAGCCACGCGTACGAACTTACATCCTTTGAGCCACCATACGACCGTTCGACCGAATACAGACTCTAACCACGTTACAACCCAACGACCCAACGCTGAACGTTCGACCCTCAAACTCAAACTGACGATCGTACGACCAACTGTGCTGTAGAAGCCATACGCCAATCATCTTCATATCTGACTTGTGCATAGTCAGATAGATCGAATACAGGCACAATCGAGTTATCTCTACACAAGATAACTCGTCTGCACTACGACTGCTTCTCCTGCGTCGAATCGAGCCAACTTCTATACAAGTCAGACGTTAAACTATTTAAATGATAGCAGAGGAGTATTTTATTGCGTTCCAAATTGCATAATGAGAACGAGAGATTTTTCTAAACACATAAAAGTAGGAATACAAACAAAAGGATTATAAGAATTTACTGGAGAAAATTTGTTATTATACAAGCACTATAAATTATAAATTACATATTGATAATGTAGTTAATCTTATGGGCAGGGAAGGCATAAAGACAGTTAAGCCAATGACTTTTAAAGCAGAGGATTTAGCAGGCTTAGAATGGAATTTACTAGATTTATTTATGCCAAATATGTTACTACAGTTGGGATTAACCAATAGGGGCAGACAACATAAGCAAGCAAAATGTCCACTTCCAAACGGCGAATAGCTACTAAACAATCTCTATGTAGTGATCTTTCAGAGATACACCACAAATAGCACAATATCCATCCAAAACAAGTAATACGAAAAGTAATGAAAGCAGGAAAGCAACAAAGTCAAGCGGCACAAAGTTTACCCTGGTTCGGCCCACTAATGGCCTATGTCCAGCTTTCCAATGATGGTATCCAGTAATATGATCAGAAAGAATTACACCGACTCCTTCAATCTTATTCAACAAATGAGAGCACCTAGAACTCCAAACGTGTAGTTCAAACTCTTCTCACAAACCCAATTGAGATCTCAAATCTCACCAAAAGAGAATAAAACAAAATCTCTCACCAAATCCATCAACCCGAAAAGAGAAATACAAAAGAAGAAGATTACAATGAGTTTCACAGAGAATTCTCAAGAAGATCACTCACCAAAACTTGCCCCAAAGTTTCGAGACGCGCGAAGAAGAAGAAACTTGATGACGGCATGCGCACTCTCAAAAATAAACCATAAAAGGGGTTTAAATAGCTTCATGTGTCATGTGGAATCTAAGACATCAGATTAGATTAGGTTTTAGATCAAAATCCTAATCTAAAACTCGTATTTGGGCCGTCTACAGGCGGCGCAGTCGTGCAGACGTCTGTGCACTGTCCGTGCTAAAAAAATGTTCTCTGTTCTCTATGCATGTAGATGGTACAGCCATGTACGAAAGCGGCATGGTGCAAGTCGTCCGTGCTGAAAAGCTGATCTTTGTTTTCACTGCACATAATTGACACGGCCGTGCAAGGCACCAAACACAAATTTGAAGCTCCAAAACCAGCAAACTCTACACTACTTCAAATTTTCTCCAACAAACCTTGTCATCAAAGGCTCTCCACGACTCTACCCAGATTCCAGACCTTTACATGTGATCAAGAAAACACCAACCTGTCATCGGGAACCGTGCCCTTTGGTGCATCAACAATCCAATAGACCTTTCAAGCCCAAAATCCCGTTGAGCTCGAAGAACTGAACCACACTTGCCACCCTACCTATGACGATCTCTCTCTTTGAGGTTGACTCCACGACCTCATGCTCCATCATCGAATGAACTGACACCAAACCTGCGTTTCCCAAAGTACCCGAAGTTGGTCATGGCCACACTCCACAGTAATCACCTGAGTTGATCCATCTCTACCCTCTGAGGAAGCACCGAGCACTGCCTTCCCAAACATGAAGTGAGAGCAACATCTGCATTTGGCTTCGATGACCTCAACTCACCGCCTTTGGATTTAACTCCCCTATATGACTTCACCAAAGCACCACCAAGATCTCTATGAGATCCACTGCTCCTAGTCATCTTTGAGTAGCTGGGCCTACGCACTCCAGATGATCCTTTGGACGAACCACGTCTCATCCACCATGAGCCATGCCACCCACGACACCTGCGTGAGTGCACTTCAACGTGGTGCAACTTCTCTACCTGTATACCCAACTCCTCCTTGTGCTCAACAATGTATCCTTCGGAGGATTGTAACTCTACCCTGAAGCCACCTGCTTCATTGTAGACAATCTGAGTCGCACACAGAGTTAAACCATGATGGGATTTATTATGGACTCCATCTCCCGACGATCCCTCGCTGCACACCATAGCCATCCAATCCTGTAACCGACCATGTTTATCCATCACAACATCCTTATAAGTCCCAAACGCTCCTCCACTAGAGCTCTCTGGTGCACCAGACTGCTGACTCAACATCATCTGACCCTGAAGCCTATAAAAGTTGCCAAACTTCCTTGCCACCATCAAAAAACAACCCACCTAGACACTCGTAGTCGCTCTCTCTTTAGCACCATGCAACACCCCAGACCTGTAAAGGCTATAAGAATCAAATTTCACTGCAAATCTGGTACAAGCCTAACACCCCTAAGTGTTCGAATGGCTCCATCTTCGATCTTGAACCTGTGTCGACCCCCACCACTTTGGACATAATTCAATTTCCTATGTACACGTCTGGTCCATCTCTAGGAGTATATGTCACAAAATGACACTGCAGTGGAGTCATGTGGGAATCACGCCCTAAATCAAGAATCCATGAAGCCCGATTGTCTTCCAAAGAAGACACTGCTAATATTTCTCGATTATCAGCATCAATGCATGCACCTTCAAAAGCTGCTACTGGCTGAGCAGACTTGTTACCCTTGGCCTTCAACAGTGGGCACTTGTTCTTCCAGTGTCATACCTTCTTACAATAATAGCATGTCTGGTCATTACTACATTTACCATTGGACTTGCGTCTTTGAAACTTAGAGTTAGATTTGGAACACATATCCTGACTACCCCCAAAAAGAACCACATCCTGATCATCAGCACTTGTGTCGTCCCTCAACACCTTCTTTCTAAGCTCATGCAAGCATAGCGCTGCCTCAACCTCCTCCAAAGAGATTTTGTCCTTCACTTGTGTCATGGTCTCGACGAAGTCCTTAGGTAGAGAACAAAGCAATGCAATTGCTTGATACTCATCACTGACATTCTCTTCCACAGCTTGCAGATCCAACATCAACTGAATCAGTGGATCAAGATGATCATGTAACGATGTCCCCTCTTTCATCTTGAGCATGAACAATTTCTGTAACACGTACAGCCTTCATGTGAGTGATTTAGTCAGGTACAAAGATTCAAGCCTTTTCCACGATGCCTCTACAGTCTCCTCTTTTGCAATCTTGCAAAAGATCTTTCTGATAGGGCCATCTGAATAGCGTTGTGTGCTTTCATCTCGAGCTTTGATCTATTGTAGTCTGTGAAAGATTCTGGAACAGATTTCTTGTCAAAGACTATCCTGTAAAGCCCTTTATGCTTGAGCATATCCTTCACCCTCATACACCAGAGAGTAAAGCTATTCTTTCATGTAAACTTCTCGATATTGTAACTAGATGTTGAATAAGTCTCCGCCATTGTGTAACCTCCGACAACCTGAAAGCTTTGATACCACTTGTTGGGATACAAATAGGGGGAAAACAGCAGAAGCACACGAAAGGTTGATCACTCCATAGTTTACACCTTTTTTCCGCATGATTGCATGCCATTTAGATCGCTCAAATCACGTTTTTCACGATTTATCGACAATATTGCGATACTTTTCACGATTTGTTGTTTTTGTCGTATTTTAGGAGATTTGGAGCGATTTGGAGTGATTCTGAGATACACCTACTCCAGAGTGTCACCGACGACATCCCCGAGGGGTATTTTGCTATTGGAGAGGAGCGGAAGAAGAAAGAACGTCGTAGGAGCGACGAGGAGGCAAAAACACTCAGAATGGGCATTTCTAGTGTCTCACTCGGCCGAGTGAAGGAGTCACTCGGCCGACCAGAAGACCCCGCTCGGTCGGCCAGATCGGACACGCACCAAGTGTGCACTCGGCCGAGCATCGGAAGCCACATCGGCCGAGTGACGAACCCCGTCTGCCCGAGTGGCACTCAGACGACGCCAATCAAAAAATCTTAACTTACTGTTTTTCGTCAGTCTGAGGATCAGAAGACCCACTCGGCCGAGTGGCAATTACCGACCGCCCGAGTGAAGAGAAGCCCATCGGCCGAGTGACGACAACTCACTCGGCCGAGCGACGCCCGAAGTGAAGACCCCCAAGACCCCAGACTTACTGAAAATTCTCAGGGTCTCCCACTCGGCCGAGCGACTCTTGTCACTCGGCCGAGTGAGCCGCGCTGCCTGTACCGTAAATTGCGATTTTCAGGCTGCGCAGGGGCAATTTTGTCACAGTTTTTTGGGCGATTTTGGGGGGTATTTAACCCCAGTTTTTAACCTAGGTTAGAGAGCTTTTTCCTGACTTTTGAGCAGCTTTTTAGATTAAACTTTTTAGCTTTGGATTCTTGTGATTGGAGAGGAGAGAAAAGTTTATTTTTGTTGGATTCTTGGAGAACTCTATTGGTTTGTCTCCCTCTTCATTAAAAATCTCATTTTTATTGCTTATTTGAATATTTCCATGAATTCTATTGCTATTTCAATTGATTATTTTTGCATTTGTGATATGATTTGTGAGTAGTCCTAACGTCTTGGGGCGTGGGGATGAACCCTACGAGCCCAATTTCTGATTTGTGAACATTTGGTAGAACTATTGCTAGAATTGCTATTAGGGTTAGTTTGGGATCGATTTGTTACGGATAACTAGGTGTTCATATCAATTGGGATTTGCAAGAGATTGGATCCCAATTCGATAGGAAACCCTAGAAATCCGAATTGGGTAGAAATTGATTTTTCGTAGTATCGGTTTGCAAGAGATTGGACCGATACTAGGGTTCTCGGTTGCAATTCCATACCGATACCCGTTTGCAAGAGATTGGACGGGTATGAACTATCCCAACCTAGGTCGTGGCCCGAGTTTGCACGAGAGTGGGCTCGGGACGCGATTGAACGATGATGTTGATCCTAATGCTAGCTTGCCTAGGCTAGGGTTTGCAAGAGATTGGACCCAAACCTAGGTTAGCTATAGACCGGCAACAGCGCGAGAGCGTGAGCTAGGTTTTACATTCAGTTGCAACTAGTTCATCCGAAATTCTACCCTAGCAATTGTGATAGCAATGAATCACATTGACGAGATACGGTGAGTAGCGGGGATTCCCTATTCCCTAGGCGTCTTTATTTGATTTTATATCTCCATACTTTGTCTGACGATTGTGACAGGATCGCCGAAAGGCAAATTCCCTCTTTTCTGTTCCTATAGCCAGGTTGTTTGGAGAAGGCACTGTCATACGTCCTCCCTGTGTTCGATACCCGCTCGCCGCTACACCGTGCGCTTGCGGTAAAACTACACGGTCGCTCTTTTGGGTGTACGCCCGGGGCGCGATCAAAGGTCCCCTTCCAAATTGCAGATAGCTACCCAACAATCGCTACGCCGCGATCTTTCAGAGGTACACCACAATGGCATAATAGCCAACCAAAAACAAAGTAAGATGAAAAGTAACAAAAGCACGAAAGCAACAAAGTCAAGCGATTCAGAGTTTACCCTGGTTCAGCCCACTAATGGAGCCTACGTCTAGCTTCCCGATGACAGTTTTCACTAATATGATCAAATATAATTACTCCTTCAACCTTCTTCGACAAATGAGAACACCAATAACACCATGCATGGAGTTCAAACTCTTCTCACAACCCCAATGGAGATTTCAAATCTCTCCAAAAGAGAAGAAAACAAAAGCTCGCACCAAATTCCTCAACCCGAAAAGAGAGATACAAAAGAAGAATATTACAATGAGATTCACAGAGAATTCTCAAGAAGATCACTCACCAAAACATGCCCCAAAGCTCCGAGATGTATGAGGAAGAAGAGAATTGATGACGGCATGCACGCTCTCAAAAATAAACCATACGAGGGGTTTAAATAGCTCTATGGGGCGTGTGGAATCTCAGCCGTCCGATTAGATTAGGTTTTATATCAAAACCCTAATCTAAAACTCGTATTTGGGCCATCTACAAGCGGCACGGCCATGCAGTCTTTCGTGTACTATACGTGCTAAAAAAGGTACTCTGTTCTCTGTGCATGCAGATGGTACGGCCGTGCAAAAAAGCCATACGTGCTAAAAAGTTGCTCTCAGTTTTCACTGCACGCAATTGACACGGCCGTGCTAGAAAACGGCATGGCCGTGCAACGCACCAAACACAAATTTGAAGCACCAAAACCAATAACTACAACCTACAGACCATATGATGTATACAAATGCTCGGGGAGATTTAACAATTAGATTACAGACTAATACAAAAGAAGTTCTAATGTTGAAACGTTTGACATAGAATCTAGTTTTAGAGAAGTAGAAGAATTAGTTTTTGAAACAGTTTCTGAACATAATGAGACAAAATTAGCAAGTGAGAATAGAATTCTTTTTCCAAAAGAATTAGAAATGGATTTAACTCGAAGTGAATTATTAAATTTAGAAATAGCAATGTATAAAGAAGGACAAATTACAGAAGATGAGATGTTATACTTTGATGAATAGAGAGATATTAGAGTTAAAGTTATAACTGAAGAAGATGATTACATATGAGATATTCATCAGAGTCCATTCGACCTTAACCAGTTCATGATCGCACCTATAAGTCTGCTTCGGCATCTAAACGAAAGTGAACTAGTTGAACCAGTTGAAGAAACCGTATTTGAAGAAAGCCCATTTAGTGAAATAATAAATAGTGACAATGAACTAGAAATGACAAATATTGAAGAGATTGAAAACGACACTATAACTAATGAAGAAACATGTATAGAAAATTATGTAGCATTAATTGAATCAGGATAATTGATCGACGCCCTGGTGTGCACACGCACACGGGACGAGCGACTCGTAGTCTTACCGCAAGCGCACGGCAAAGTGGCGAGCGGGTATCGAACTCAGGGAGGGACAATGACAGTGTCTCGTTCTAATCACCTAGCTATCGGGATGGTTCGGGGTAAAATTGTCACAATCGTTCGTATATCTATAGAAATATCAATGGAATAAAGCGCCTAGGGATAGGGAATTCCCGCTACGAACCGTATCTCATCGTTGTGATTCGTGGGTTATGCCATTGCTAGACTTGAATTTTAGGTGAACTAGTCGCAACTAAATGTGGAACCAAGCTCACGCTCTCGCGCTATTGCCGATCTATAGCAAACCTAGGTTAGGGCCCAATCTCTTGCAAACCCTAACCTAAGCCGCTAGCATTAGGATCAACATCATAGTTCAACCGTATCTCGAGCCCACTCTCGTGCAAACTCGAGCTACGACCTAGATTGAGATAGTTCCTACCCGTCCAATCTCTTGCAAACGGGTATGGGTATAGAATTACGATTGAAAACCCTAGCCTTGGTCCAATCTCTTGCAAACCAATTCTAGAAAAGTCCAATCGGAAATCAAAATCGAATTTCTAGGGCTCCTATCAATTGGGACCCAATCTCTTGTAAATCCCAATCAATATGAATCCCTAGCTATTCGTAATTTATCAATCCCAACCTAACCATAATCAATTCTAGCAACAATTTCACCAATTCATCACAATTTAGAAATAGGGTTCATAGGGTTCATCCATATGCCCTAGGACAATAAAACTACTCACTATTCATCATGCAATTCATAAGAAATTCAATAGAAAATTCAGCACAAATAATTGCAATAGAGAAATCAATAACAAAAATGGAGTTTTTAATGAGAAAAGAGACAAACCAATGAGAATCCAATAGCATCCAACAAAAATCCCCTTTCTAATCTCTCAAAAGCCCTAAATCTAATTCCCTAAAAAGCTCTCTAAAAAGATGCAAAAAGTATCAAAAAAAGTTCTCTAAAACTCGGGCAAAAACTGGGTTTAAATACCCCTCAAAATCGCCTAAAAATCATGACAAAAATGCCCCTGGGCAGTTCAAAAATCGCAGTTTACGCATGATCGCGCCTCGGATACACGTCCCGGAGCGGCGACACTGTCGTCTTACTGCAAGCGCAAGGTGTAGCGGCGAGCGGGTATCGAACACAGGGAGGCCTAATAACAGTGTCTTCTTCAATCACCTGGCTATAGGAAAAGTCGAGAAATGTTCGCAGAAACGCGGTCACAGTCGTTCAATTATATGAAAGAAAATATCAAATTAATAAAGACGCTTAGGGATAGGGAATCCCCGCTACTTGCCGTATCTCATCATTGTGATTCGTAGGTTTCACAATTGCTAGACTTGAAATTCGGGTGAACTAGTTGCAACTAAATGTAGAACCAAGCTCACGCTCTCGCGCTATTGCCGGTTTATAGCAAACCTAGGGTAGGGTCCAATCTCTTGCAAACCCTAACCTAGGCAAACTAGCGTGAAGAACAACATCATCGTTCAATCGTATCTCGAGCCCACTCTCGTGCAAGCTCGAGCTACGACCTAGGTTGGGATAGTTCCTACCCGTCCAATCTCTTGCAAACGGGTATTGGTATAGAATTACAATCGCAAACCATAGTTTCGTTCCAATCTCTTGCAAACCGATTCCGGAGAAATTCAATTGCAACCCAATTCGAATTTCTAGGGCTTCCTATCGAGTTGGGATCCAATCTCTTGCAAATCCCAATCGGTATGAATCCCTAGCTATTCGTAATAAATCAATCCCAAACTAACCCTAATCAATCCTAGCAATTATTTCACCAATTCATCACAAATTCGAAATTGGGCTCGTAAGGTTCATCCCTACGCCCTAAGACGATGGAACTACTCATAATTCATAATCAAATCCAATAGAAATTCACAAGTAAAATGAATGGAATTCATAGCAATTTCAAAATATCAATAAAAATGGAGTTTTTGAGGGAGAGAGAGACAAACCAATGAAGAACAAAATAGCATCCAATAAATTATCACTTTTCTCTCCTCCCTAAAAGCTAAATCTAATTCCTAAAAAGTTAATCTAAAAAAGCTGCAAAAAAGTTCTGAAAAAAAGCTCTCTAAACTAGGTTAAAAACTGGGTTTAAATACCCCTCAAAATCGCCCAAAAAACCCTGACGAAAATGCCCCTGCGCAGCCTCAAAATTACAGTTTACGCTACAGGCAGCGCGGCTCACTCGGCCGAGTGACAAATGTCACTCGGCCGAGTGAGAGACCCTGACGGATTCCAGAGAGTTGGGGGTCTTGGGGGTCGTCTCCTCGGGAGTCACTCGGCCGAGTGACTTTTCTTCACTCGGCCGGTGGGCGTTCTTCACTCGGGCGGACGGTCCTTCGTCACTCGGCCGAGTCGGTCTTTGGGGCTGACTGACGGATTCCAGAGAGTTCAACATTTTTGATGACGTCGTCTTGGCTCCACTCGGGCGAGGGATGACTCGGTGCTCGGCCGAGTGGTATGGCGATGCTCGGCCGAGTGCACGCTGATATTGGCTCTGTTGCGTGTCCGATCTGGCCGGCCGAGCGGGCTGTCTTTGCTCGGCCGAGTGACTCCTTCACTCGGCCGAGTGGCATGCTGAAAATGCCCATTCTTCGTGTTTTTGCCTCCTCGTCGCTCCTACAACGTTCTTTCTTCTTCAACTCCTCTCCAATCGCAAAATACCCCCTCAAGAGATTCGTCGGTGACACTCCGGAGTGGGTGCATCTCAGAATCACTCCAAATCTCCTGAAATACAACAAAAACAACAAATCGTGAAAAGCATCGCAATATTGTTGAATAAACGAGAAAAACACGATTTGAGCGATCTAAATGGCATGCAAATATGCAGAAAAAAGGTGTAAAATACGGAGTGATCAAAATCCCCCAAGCTTACCTCTTACTCGTCCTCGAGGAAGATGAGTAAAAAGCGAACACGGCGGATAAAGAAGAAGAAAATGATGGAAAGGCGGAAAATGAAAAACGAAAAACAAAATAGAAAACGAAGAGGGAAGTTGCTAGATCATTTTTCTCAGGACGTGGGTTTTGCTTACTCATATAGCATGCATCGAATATATAACACATGTCCAAGACTTTTATCTTGATATCATAGTATAATTGCGCATTTGAAATAGAAAACCCAAGAATATCAATATAGCATGAAAAATGGAATAATTCTAAGATTAACATCGTCTGAAGCATCTAAAGCGGTATACAATATCGTAGATCACACACTTTTCAATTGAATGCTCTCTATAAGGAGTATAAGAGATATCACACGATAGAGTAGTAAGAATAGAAAAAGTGTGGTTTTCATGAAATGAATGCTAAGCGTAGATTTCTGGATTTCGTGAAACTTTAGCAATCTCACCGAGTATAAAATATTACTTAGCCTAGGTTGTCATGCACCGTCAGGTAGTCACTCTCTCACACATCATTGGATTCTCTCCCCCAAGCTTATCTATAAGCGTGGTGGCATAAACAAAACAATATTTACATCCCCGTTTCTTATGAAGCTCCAAAAATCAAAGAAAACAAAAATAAAAGCAAAAGAGGGAAGAAAGAGAGAAAGGATATGAGATGGGATCGTTTTCGAACTTCTTTTCTATTTTCTTCACTTATTCTCAAATATTTTTCTTTTTCTTTTTCTTTTTCTCTCTCTTTTTTTTTCAATAGAATATTTACACAAATGATCCCAAATCAAAGAGAAGGATATACAAGTATTTTTTTCTTTGGGTTTGGGGAATTTGGAGCATGTGATTTAATAACGGGGGATGCCAATAATAGAATTGCTAAGGGGAGATTCACCAATGAATATAAAATAGAGAAATAATGTTCAAGATATGTGGAGAAAGAAATAAATGTATCTCTCAGCTCACTCTATAGGACGTGCATGACAACTTCAGCAGGGTAATATATTCTACTCAGTTTAATCTCAAAAAGTAAACTAATCCAGATTTATCAAAGCTAGCAAACATTCAATCAACCTGAAGTGAAGCATACAAATCATGCAATAAGAAGTGATATGAGAAAAGAAAGCAGTACTCCAGATATAAGCAATCAATGAGTGAATCTTGGTGAGTTTTCTACGATAACATACATATAAATCATCAGACATCAGCTAATAATAGAATTTCATCCATTTTCATACAGCAAAAGAGAGTGGGTTACTATTTCTAAATGCATAGCAGAACATAGCATATGATATCAGAAATAAAAAACTATGACACGACAAATATAGCATGCATATAGAGAAAAGCTAACACCATGTCATCATCATCATAGAAAAGTCATCTCTAGCAAAAGATGGAAGAAATAAAGATAAAGGAAAAACAAAGATATTTACAATGCAGCACACAAGGAAAATAAGAAAAACGTGATGCATGGTAAAAAAAAGAAAAACGTGATGAAAAATGGGTGCAAAAGCGGAAAAAACGAGGAAAAACTAAAAATAAAGGTGGTAAAAGCAAAAAGTGTGAGAACTCACTCCCCCAAGCTAAAGTGCACAGTGTCCTCAATGTGCGAAGTGTGGCACACCGAGAGACGTGTAATGGGTGGGGGGTGGGTATGCATGCATGATAAAAAGAAATAAAAATAACAAAATGAAAATATGATGCGGATGTGATGCATGCAAGGATAAGAGTGATGCAGATATGTGTATGTCACCAAAAATACTCTCCCTCTCTCCCAAAAAAGATATATAATGATATGATCAAAACGGGGACAAAAATAGTGAGGGGAGGAGGGGTGGGCAAAAATCATCAGGACCAAGCAGAGAATGGGCAGCATAACGGCAAAAAGGAGCAATGTCATCAAGGGTGTGCCTAAGCTGGTGGTGCTGCACCATCTCTGTCCTGAGGCGGAGGTGGGGGTGGTAGTGGTGGTGGTGGACGTGTCTGCTGGGTGGGTGGTGGTCGTCGTGGTAGTCGCTCGAGAATCTTCAGGCAAAAGTGAATGTTGTGAAGTAACTCGAGGCGGTGCTGCATGGCGGTGACTGTGGAAGACAGAGCCCTAAAATCGCCTCTGAGTCCACTCATCGCCCCCTCAAGAGCGCGAATGCTCTGAACTAAGGCGTCAGGGGGTGGTGGAGCGGAGGGACGGACAGGTCTAGGCTGAGCAGGTCGGGGCTGTCTGATACGGGTAGTGTATGTGATCGGGACAGCAGGCATGGGTGGAAAGGGTGTTGTGCTCACTAGTGGATGCACAGCCTCAGTGTGAGGCTGGGACGCAGGCTGGTGTGAGGTGGAAGCAGCAGCAGTGGAAGTGGAAGACAAAATCGGTGACGAGACGGCAAGAGAGGTCAGTGACACAGACGTGGGAACAGACGTCACGACACTCTCAGAGAGGACAACTACGGTGGAGACAGAAGGGTCGACCGTTGGGGAGGAAGTGTGGGGAACAAAAGGCGAAACCCCAGCGGAGATCAAAGTGGATAGGGTCTCCACGACGGAAGCGAAGGAAGACTCGCCGCTCTCAAGTATGGTGGGTGGACGCTCGGGTAGCAGAGAGGTGAGGGGCTCAATTGGTACTCGGATCGTCAAAAATGGGGAGAAAAAGTGATTTTACGCGAAATAGGGGTTACCGACGGTCGGCCGGCGGTGAGGATGGGCGCCGGCGGTGGGGGGGATCGGCGCTCGGTGGTCGGCGCTCGGCCGCCGACGGTCGGGCTAGCGAGGGCGGTGGCGATGGTGTTCGGGCAAGCGAGGTCGGATCGCAGCGGGCGGGAGCTGAGAAGTCACACTGGCTCGGGCGAGAATGGGATTTGGGTATTTTGAAAATCACGCCGACCCCGCACTTTCTTATATAGGGTGGTTACGACTCGGCCGAGTGACTCTGTCACTCGGACGAGTGACGTAACGAAAAAAGGATTTTAAAAACTCCTCGCCACTTACGACTCGGCCGAGTGTCTTTGCCACACTCGGCCGAGTGGAGAAAGTCCATTCGGCCGAGTGGCACAAGCTACTCGGCAATTTTCGCCCTAGGAGGGTATCAGTTTCACTCGGCCGAGTGAAGAAATATACTCGGCCGAGTGGCAGTTTATACTGAAATCACAGAAAAGACAGAGAGTTGGGTACAGCAGACTTCCCTCGTTGGTGCACCACTCGGGCGGACGGCTTTCTTTGCTCGGCCGAGTGACTATGGTACTCGGCCGAGTAAGGCTCTGTTTCCTGCTTCGGGGCTTCGTTTTGGCTCTACTCTCTGTTTTTCTTCCTCCAGGTGGTTTCTTCCTCCTCCTAAGCCTCGAGCGCATTCCTGGAGCGCTCTTCTTCGCCTCGGTCATCCTCCTTATGATAGATATCCTTTTCTCCTCCTCTTGTCAAAGAAAATAGGACCCGTTGTCACAATTTTTCGGGCAAACGACTCAAAAACACTAATAAAGTCTAAAACTAAAATAAAAAATAAAATAGAAATAATGTGATAACCGTCGGGTTGCCTCCCGACAAGCGCTCGTTTAAGGTCTTGAGCTCGACCCCTTTAAATTTTTAATTTAGCACGGGATGTTGGGTGCATATGAGATGCACCCGTCGAATTTACCGGGAAGACCGCTCGGATTTGGATCATGGTGGTGTGTGGTCTTCCTCAGCGCCCCTTCATCACGGGCAATGTTGGGGGGTGGCTCCCCTAAGCTAGAGCTTGCTCTGGTCTTCGACTTTGCCGGTGACACCGATCGTCGTATCGGTGGAGCTTTCTTCGGAGTCCTCAACTTCGAGAGCTTGCAGAGCTCCCGTATTCTTGCGACATCAGCGTCGCCATCATCAATCGCCATGGAGATATCGGGGGAGTGCTCCATGTTCTCTTCCTCGGCCAAATCTAGGCCTTCTTCGAAGCTATCTTCGTGGGGTGCACCGTTGGAGTGGGGGATCGCCTCTTCAATGACATCATCGAGGAGGTCCATGTAATCTAGCTCCTCATGATACGGCATGTGCTTCTTTGCCTTCGGTATATGGAGCTCCACTTCGATGTTGTCGACGTTCAAGGTAAGAGTCCCCTCCTGCACATCGACGATGACACCGGCGGTGGCGAGGAATGTGCGTCCAAGTATGAGCGATGTATCGCCCTCCTCCTTGATGTCCATTATCACGAAATCGCATGGCAAACATATGCCCCCCGAAACTTGGAGTGGGATGTCCTCTGCGATCCCAACCGGCCTTGTAATCCGCCCGTCTGCTAGTTGAATCCGCATGTCGGTAGGCTTTAAATCCGTGCCGGTATTCAACTTCCGGAACATGGAGAGAGGCATGAGGCTAACACTAGCCCCTAAATCTACCAATGCTTTTTGTAGGGGGACGCCGCCTAGAGTGTAAGGAATCTGGAAACTCCCTGGATCTTTAAATTTGGCGGGATCTTTTTCCCTCTTTGTGAACCAAGTCCCTTCCTCCGCGAGCATGATCTTCTCCTTCCTCTTCCTTCCCGTAATTAAGTACTTTAAGAACTTGGCGTAAGATGGGATTTCCACTATAGCGTCGAGGAAGGGGATATTGAGGCTCACCCCTCTCAAATACTCGAGAAACTTGGCTAGCCGTTTCTCCATCTTGGCTCTAGCTAGCCGTTGAGGGAAGGGCACCGGTGGCATAAATCGGCGCTCATCAATAAGTTCTTCCTCTCTAGACTTCACTTCCCCTTGCGGCTCCTTCTCTTTTTCAACTTCAATTGTCGGCTCGCTCTCTTGTAGATTCTCCACCACTGGTTCCTTGATTTGGGTCATGGGGGGAGTGGTATCCTTCCCTCCTCTTGTTGTAACCGCAAGGACCGCATTGATATGGCCGGTGTTGCCCCGTGGATTCGGCTCGGGTTGAGCCGGCAATTGTTGGTTGTTTCTATTGAGCAAAGCAAGTTGCTCCCCAATTTGAGCGACGACGGTGGCGAGAGAATCTTGTCCCGCCTTCAATGTGGAGTTATTCTTTCGTTGTTCCGCCATAAACTCCTCCACCTTAGCTTCAAAATCCGGACGTGGTTGAGCTTGCGTAGGGTTGGCATTTCTCCATCCTTGATTATACCCGGGTGGCCTATAAGGTCCCAGTTGTTGCCTCGGTGGGAAGTTTTGTTGCGGTGGCCCCCTTGGTGGATAATTCAGTTGTGGTGGTGGTGGAGCCCGAGCTTGAGGAGGTTGATGAGGCGGGGGGTTCAATGCACCATCATTATTGGCATATGAGAAACCCGGATGGTATCTAGCGGCCGGATTGGCCCAATATCCGGAATTCCCCGCAACATATTGAATTTGCTCCAAAGCTCCTTCTCCTTGCTCTCCCCTTACGTACATGGCTTGGGATTGGTCTTGCCAATCGCTCATATGATTTTTCTGCGTGGATGTAGAGGGGGCTCCTTGAGGCTCCGTAATGAATTTCTCCAATCTCTCTACTACCTTGTGGAGAGAATCAAATTTGTTGGCTAGCTCTGCGACGGCCTTTGCCTCAAAAATGCTAGACGGCTTCAAGGAAGACGAAGAGTGTCCTCGCTCGTCGCCCCACTGTTGGTTGTTCGAGGCCATCTCCTTGAGCAAGGTCGTAGCTTCATCGGGAGTCTTTGAAAAAATGGCTCCATTTGCGGTGGCATCAATAATCTGCTTCGTGCCCGGTTGGAGTCCATTGTAAAAACTGTGGACAAGCTCCCAGTCCTCAATGCTATGATGGGGGTATTGATGTTGCAAGTCCTTGAAGCGCTCACATGCTTCATAGAGAGTTTCTTGTGGTCCTTGCTTGAACGACATGAGAGCACTTCTTATCTTCACCGTCTTGGAGGGCGGGTAAAATTTGTCGACGAAGGCACTCGCCAACTCATCCCAAGTGGTGAAGATTCATTCAGCTTGCATCCTCAACTAATATAAGGCCTTGTCCTTGAGTGTGAAAGGGAAGAGGCGCAGTCTGATAGCATCTACGGAGACGCCCGGCATTTGGAAGGCGGCACACTTTGATAGGAAGAGCTGGATGTGGTAATGAGGATTTTCATGGGAGTTCCCATGAAAAAGATCTTGTTACATAAGAACCACCAATCCGGTCTTCAACTCGAAATTTTTGTCGGCCGCCAACTCCGGTATGTCTATGGACGAGGTCGTGGAAGAAGTCGTAGGCCGAAGCCTATCTCTTATGGAAATAATCCTCGCCATTCGCTCTGCCAATTCTTCGGGTGTCTCAGGATGGGTCATAAAATTTCCTTCCGTAACGGGTCTCCTCTCCGCTCGGATCCTCCTCAATGTACGCTCGATCTCCGGATCGTATAGTATTTCTTCGGGGTTCGTCGAGGATCTCGTGTACATGCAAGGGAAAACAGAGTTTCAAAGAAATAGTTAGCACAACGGAAGGGCAAAATAAAATAGAAATAATAGAACAAAAAAAAGAAAAATAGCTAGGTAGGTATAATCAAACACTATTGCCTCCCCGGCAACGGCGCCAAAAACTTGGTCTATCCAAAATGCAACCCAAGAGCACAACCTAGTATGGTGCAAATGCACGGAGCTAAATCCCCAGCAACGGCGCCAAAAACTTGATCGCGCCCCGGATACACATCCCGGGACGGCGACACTGTAGTCTTACCGCAAGCGCACGGTGTAGCGACGAGCGGGTATCGAACACAAGGAGGCCTAATAACAGTGTCTTCTTCAATCACCTGGCTATAGGAAAAGTCGAGAAATGTTTGCAGAAACGCGGTCACAGTCGTTCAATTATACGAAAGAAAATATCAAATTAATAAAGACGCTTAGGGATAGGGAATCCCCGCTACTTGCCGTATCGCATCATTGTGATTCGAAGGTTTCACAATTGCTAGACTTGAAATTCGGGTGAACTAGTTGCAACTAAATGTAGAACCAAGCTCACGCTCTCGCGCTATTACCGGTCTATAGCAAACCTAGGGTAGGGTCCAATCTCTTGCAAACCCTAACCTAGGCAAACTAGCGTGAAGAACAACATCATCGTTCAATCGTATCTTGAGCCCACTCTCATGCAAGCTCGAGCTACGACCTAGGTTGGGATAGTTCCTACCCGTCCAATCTCTTGCAAACGGGTATTGGTATAGAATTACAATCGCAAACCATAGTTTCGTTCCAATCTCTTGCAAACCGATTCCGGAGAAATTCAATTGCAACCCAATTCGAATTTCTAGGGCTTCCTATCGAGTTGGGATCCAATCTCTTGCAAATCCCAATCGGTATGAATCCCTAGCTATTCGTAATAAATCAATCCCAAACTAACCCTAATCAATCCTAGCAATTATTTCACCAATTCATCACAAATTCAAAATTGGGCTCGTAGGGTTCATCCCTACGCCCTAAGACGATGGAACTACTCACAATTCATAATCAAATCCAATAGAAATTCACAAGTAAAATGAATGGAATTCATAGCAATATTCAAAATATCAATAAAAATGGAGTTTTTGAGGGAGAGAGAGACAAACCAATGAAGAATAAAATAGCATCCAATAAATTATCACTTTTCTCTCCTCCATAAAAGCTAAATCTAATTCCTATAAGGTTAATCTAAAAAGGCTGCAAAAAAGTTCTGAAAAAAGCTCTCTAAACTAGGTTAAAAACTGGGGTTAAATACCCCTCAAAATCGCCCAAAAAAACCCTGACGAAAATGCCCCTGCGCAGCCTCAAAATCGCAGTTTACGCTACAGGCAGCGCGGCTCACTCGGCCGAGTGACAAATGTCACTCGGCCGAGTGAGTGACCCTGACGGATTCCAGAGAGTTGGGGGTCTTGGGGGTCGTCTCCTCGGGAGTCACTCGGCCGAGTGACTTTTCTTCACTCGACCGATGGGCGTTCTTCACTCGGGCGGACAGTCGTTCGTCACTCGGCCGAGTCGGTCTTTGGGGCTGACTGACGGATTCCAGAGAGTTCAACATTTTTAATGCCGTCGTCTTGGCTCCACTCAGGCGAGGGATGACTCGGTGCTCGGCCGAGTGGTATGGCGATGCTCAGCCGAGTGCACGCTAATATTGGCTCTGTTGCGTGTCCGATCTGGCCGGCCGAGCGGGCTGTCTATGCTCGGCCGAGTGACTCCTTCACTCGGCCGAGTGGCATGCTGAAAATGCCCATTCTTCGTGTTTTTGCCTCCTCGTCGCTCCTACAACGTTCTTTCTTCTTCCACTCTTCTCCAATCGTAAAATACCCCTCAAGAGAGTCGTCGGTGACACACCGGAGTGGGTGCATCTCAGAATCACTCCAAATCGCTCCAAATCTCCTGAAATACGACAAAAACAACAAATCGTGAAAAGCATCGCAATATTGTCGAATAAACGTGAAAAACACGATTTGAGCGATCTAAATGGCATGAAAACATGAAGAAAAAAGGTGTAAAATACGGAGCGATCAACGCAGCAGGCGGGGAGGCCCCCACTCGGCCAAGTGACAAATGTCACTCGGCCGAGTGACAAACCCTGTACAATAACAGTAAGTTGGGGATTTTTGGGGTCTGTCTTCGGAAGGTGACTCGGCCGAGTGACTTTACTCACTCGGCCGAGGGGCAATTCTTGCTCGGCAGAGTCGGTGTCGTCAAAAAGCCTGTAAATTAACAGTAAGTCTGTCGTTTTTGAAGTGGATTTTCACATGCCACTCTGGCGAGGGAATTTCCGTGCTCAGCCGAGTGGACCATCGTCACTCGACCGAGTACACGTCGATTTTCTTCTGTTGATGCGTGTCCGTTCTGGCCGGCCGAGTGGTCTTCTGGCTCGGCCGAGTGAGTACTTCACTCAACCGAGTGAGATGCTGCAAATGCCCAATCTTCGTCTTTTCGCTTCATCGTCGTTTCTACGACGTTCCTTCTTCCTCCACTTGTCTCCTATCGCCGAATAGTCCTCAAAAGAGCCTCGGGTGACACTCCGGAGTGGGTGCAAATCCTCTTGATCTCAAAATCACTCCGAATCGCTCCATATCTCCTGAAATACGACAAAAACAAGAAATCGTGAAAAGTATCGCAATGTTGTCGAATAATCGTGAAAAACGCGATATGAGCGATCAAAGTGGCACGCAAACATGCAGAAAAAGGGTGTAAAATACGGAGTGATCAAAATCCCCCAAGCTTACCTCTTACTCGTCCTCGAGGAAGATGAGTAAAAAGTAAGCCCGACGGGCAAAATAATGGAAAAGAAGGAAAATAAAAATGAAAACAGAATAGAAAGCGAAGAAGAGAGGCGCTAGATCATTTTTCTTAGGACGTGGGTTTCGCTTACTCATATAGCATGCATCGAATATTAAACTCATGTCACAGACTTTTATTTCGATATCATAGTATAATAATGCATTCGAAATAGAAATCCCCGAAAATATCAAAATGGCATGAAATATGGAATCATTCTAGGATTAGCATCGTCTGAAGCATCTAAAGCGGTATGCATAACCATAGATCACACACTTTTCAATTGAATGCTTTCTATAAGGAGTATAAGAGATATCACACGATATGGAATAGTAAGAATAGAAAAGGCATGGGTTTCATGAAATGAATGCTAAGTGTCGATTTTCTGGATTTCGTGAAACTTTAGCAATCTCACCAAGTATAGAAGATTACTTAGCCTAGGTTGTCATGCACCGTCAAGTAGCCACTCTCTCACACATTATTGGATCCTCTCCCCCAAGCGTATCCATAAGCGTGGCGGCATAGACAAATCAATACGAATATTCCCCATTTCTTTTGAAGCTCCAAATAATGTAAAAATAAAACAAAAGAGGGAAGAATGAGGGAAAGAGTATGAGATGGGATCGTTATAAACTTCTTTTCTCTTTTCTTTTCTTTTTCTCGATTTTTCTCTTTTTTTTTCTCTTTTTTTAGAAGCATATATACATAGGCGATCCCAATTCAAAAAAGAGAAGGATATACAAGTATACATTTTTTTTCTTTTTGATTTTGGGGATTTGGAGCATGAAAATTAATAGCGGGGGAAATGCCGATAATAGACTTGCTAGGGGGGATTTCACCAATGAATTTTAAGTAGAGAAATGATGCTCAAGATATGTGGAGAAAGAAATAAATGTATCGCTCGGTTCACTCTATAGGACGTGCATGACAACTTTCAGCAGAGTAATATAATCTACTCAGTTTAATCTCAAAAAGTAAACTAGTCCAGATATATCACCCTAGCAAACATTCAATCAACCTGAAAGTGAAGCGTACAATTCATGCAATGAGAAGTGATATGAGAGAGGAAAGCAGTACTCCAAATATAAGCAGACAATGCGTGAAGCTTGGTGTGTTTTCTATGAAAAGCATACATATGAATCATCAGACTTCATCTAATAACAGAATTCCATCCCTATTCATACAGGAAAAGAGTGGGTTACTATTTCAAAATGCAAAGCAAGACATAGCATATGATATCTGAAACAAAAGCTATGACGTGACAAAAATAGCATGCATATAGAGATAAGCTAACACCACGTCATCATCATCATCACAGAAAAATCATCTCTAGCAAAGGATGAAAGAAATAAAGGTAAAAGAAAATAGAACTATATACAATGCGGCATACTCAAAAAAGGAAAAGAAAACGTGATACATGATAAAAAATGAAAAAATGGTGAAAATAAGTGCAAAAGTGGAAAGAAAACGTGAGAAATCAAAAATAAAGGGTGGAAAAAATGAAAAAGTGTGAGAACTCACTCCCCCAAGCTGAAGTGCACAGTGTCCTCAATGTGCAAAGTGTGGCACACCGAGAGACGTGAAGTGGGTGGGGTGGGTGAGGATGCATGCATGATGAAAAAGAGAGAAAAATAAAAAAGTAAATAAGATGTGAATGGATGGGATGCATGCAAAGATCAGGATGATGCAGATATGAGTGTCCCCAAAAAGTCTTTCCCTCACTCCCAAAAAGATATAAAAAGAGATGATCAGGTAGGCATCAAAGTAATACGTGGAGGAGGGGGGCAAAAATCAAACACCAGGCCCAGGAACGAATGGGCAGCAAAACGACAAAAAAAATATCAGAGGCATCAAGAGTGTTCCTAAGCTGGTGGTGGCGCTGCACCAGCACCGTCCTGTGGCGGAGGTGGTGGTGGAGGTGGTGGACGTGGTATCTGTTGGGTGGGTGTGGGTGGAAGAGGCAGACGTGCCAGAATCTGATTCAGGCAAGCCTGAATATCGGGAAGCATGGCGACGCGGGACTGCACAGAACTGACCGTGGAAGAGAGAGCCCTGAAGTCTCCTCGAAGTCCACTAACAGCCCCCTCTAGAGCACGAAGGCTCTGAACTAGAGAGTCAGTGAGTGGTGGAGCGGAGGGACGCACAGGTCTAACAGGTGGGGTGCGGGGCTGTCTCTGGCGGGAAGCGTATAGGATGGAGCCAGCAGGGTAGTGTGGAAGGGGTGCTGTGCTCGGTATGGGATGCCCAGCCTCGGTGTGAGGCTGGGACGCAAGCTGGGTCGAAGCGGAGGCAGCAACAACAGAAGTGGAAGGCAAAATGGGCGATGAGGCAGCAGGAGAGGTCAGTGACACAGATGTGGGGACAGACGTCACGACACTCTCGGTAAAGACAGTGGCAGTGGAGACCGTAAGGTCGACGACTGGGGAGGCAGTGTAGGGCACAAAAGTGGACTCCCCAGGAGCCGTCGACAGCAATCGGGAAAGGGTCTCCACAGCAGCAGAAAAGGAAGACTCGTCGCTCTCTAGAATGGTGGTGGGATGCTCAGGGATCAGAGAGGTGATAGGCTCAACGGACATAGGCTCAGCGGTGGTGGTGGTGGTGGTGGTGGTGGACTCAGCTAAGGTGCTCCTGACACTGACAGACGTGTGGACAGATGTGTCGGGAGGTGCAAAAAGTGCAAGCGCGGGCTGAGGGATCACGGGGTCAACAGGTGGTGCAGGGGGTGCCTGCCCAGCATCCTCAGCCTCAAGCAAGTAGGCAGCGGGGATAAGGAGATCCATCGCTGGAATCCAATCCCCATGGGCCGGTCCAATGTGTGTCCGAGCGAGGCTCGGAAGAACCATGTAGTCAGCACTAAAGGGACCGTGCAACCACACCCAGTGCCTGCGACCGTGGGGATGAAGCATCTTCATCCGGGCCATAACATCGATCGAAAGTGCGGTGAGGCCCGGGGCTCGACGCAAGTCGTCAGGTAGGTCCACGCCGGTCATAAGGGCTAGAAGTGTGATCAAACCGCCACAACAAATAGGCGAGTGAGCGCTCACCGAAATGATGATGCGGTCTAGAAACCAACTAGCAATGTCAATCTCGACGGCGGGGACCAGGTCGTCACTACCCCTATCCAGAACCCTAGGGCGAGTCATCGCGTAGAGCATATATAGCTCTGGCGTGGACATCGTCCCGGGCTCATACCTCGCTAGGAAGATAGTCGCCATGAGTCGTTATGCAATGCGAAGGCAGGTGTGCAGGATGGCTGAGGCCTTGGCCCTACTAGGGTCAAAGCCAAGTGGGGATCCCATGATCCGTGTCCAGAAGGTGGAGGTGTCGAACGACGGGGGTGGGATGTGCGTGGGAGCGTAGGCACGGTCAGGGACAGGGACAACGGGCCACTGGAAGAATACATGAAGCATGTCGAGAGTGATCTCACACTCTCGATCCATCAAGCAGAATGTGCATCCTCCAGGGGTCCGGTCGATAGAGCTCAGGACCTCTAGTGTCGGACGGATGAAAGTATCCGCCGACACTGCAAGAAAATCACGACATCCCACTGTGTCGTACAATGTGAGAAGCCCCTCAAGTACCCCTAGGCAATCAAAGTCAGCTAAGTGCGCGAACCTAGAGGGTACTATCGAGCGATGGCAGATACGCTCGAACCTGGCGCGGTGTGTGTCATTTCAAAACGTGATCCCCATCGACCCGACAACAGGAGCGGGTGGAGGGACAGGATCGACCGGGATCGGCTGTGTAGGTGGTGGTGGCGGTGGCGGGCTAGGTGGAGGAGAGTCCTCCCTAGCGTGAGAGGGACCGGCATCATCGGTCCTCTTCCGCTTCGAAGAGGCTCCCCGCGTGCGTGGCCTAGTACGCGGCGGCATGTGTGCCGCGAGACGTGTGCCGCCCAATAAATGCAGCGACGGGCTAAATAATGGAACGAATGTACCTACACACGCCACGAGAGCAATAGGTGGTGCGTGCGAAGAGATGCCTCCGCCGCGAAGCTCAAAGCGCATCCTAAAGCTCCCCAAAGCTCCCCCAAGCTAGCCTGCAAATCAAACAATCGAATCATCAAATAATATTCAATATATATGGGAGAGAAGGGGGATAATAGATAGATATAAGAATTAATTTGGGTTAGGGGCTCAACGGGCATACGGATCAAGAGAAACGGGGAGAAAAGGGGTACTTGGGGCAAATCGAGGTGATTCGGGGCGGTGGTGGCCGGCGCCGGCGAGGTGGGTCGGCGGCCGATTGACGGCGAGGGGAGGGGAAGACGATCACCGGCGGATGGAAGTGGCAAGCGTGGCTCGATTCGGACACGGGGGTGCGAAGCAGCGGGCGAGGGAGAGGAATCGACAGTGGGCTCGGGCGAATTGGGGTTTTTTTTTCGTTTCGAAAAATGCGCCTGCCGCTGCCGCTTATATATAGGAAATGTTACGACTTGGCCGAGTGACAATGTCACTTGGCCGAGTGCGTAAACGAAATGAATTTAGAAAATCTCGTTCCCACTTACGACTCGGCCGAGTGGCTTTGGTTCACTCGACCGAAGGGAGAAACTCCACTCGGCCGAGTGGCTCTGCCACTCGGCAATTTTTAGGCTAGGAGGGTATCTGTTTCACTCGGCCGAGTGACAAGTCACTCACCTGAGTGGCAATTAAAACTAAAACTTACAGAAATTGATAGAGAGTTGGACTGTAGAAACTTCCCTGTTTGGTGCTCCACTCGGCCGAGTGGAGTCTTTGCTCTGCCGAGTGGCATATGCTACTCGGCTGAGTGACGTGCTGTTTTCTGCATCGGCTCTCTGTTTTTATCCTGGTCTCTGTTTTTCTTCCTCCAGTCTGTTTCTTCCTCCTCCTAAGGCCTGAACACATTCCTGGAGCGCTCTTCCTTGCCTCGATCATCCTCCATATTGTTGAGCTCCCTTTCTCCTTCTCCTGTCATGAAAAATAGGACCGGTTGTCACGATTTTCATGGACAAAACATTCTAAAAACTAACAAAAGGCTAAATCAAAAATGAAAATCAAATAAAAATAATGCAAAAACCGTCGGGTTGCCTCTCGACAAGCGCTCATTTACGGTCGTGAGCTCGACCCCTTAAGATAGTCGTTTAGCTTGCGATATTGGGTACATACGAGATGCACCCGTCAAACTTGTCGGGAAGGTCGCTTGGGTTCGGGTCATGATGTTCATCGGTCTTCCTCGATGCCTCCTCATCATGGGAAATGTTGGGGGACAAGTCCCCCAAGCTAGAGCTTGTTCCTATCTTCTTCTTGGTCGGTGACACTGATCTTCTGTTCGGTGGAGCTTTCTTTGGATTCTTGGTCTTAGAGAGCTTGCAAAGCTCTCGTATTCTTGCGACATCAGTGTCGCCGTCATCATCATTCGTGGAGCTATCCTGAGGGTCTTCCAATTTCTCTTCTTCACCCGAAGCTTGGCCTTCTTCGAAGCCATCGTCATGGAGAGCACTAATGGAGTGGGGAATTGCTTCTTCAATCACTTCATCGAGGAGATCCACATAATCTAGCTTCTCGTGATATGGCATATGTTTCATGGCCTTCTATGTTCCTGACATTCAAGGATAGAGTTCCTTCACGCACATCGATGATAACACCGGCGGTTGCGAGGAACGAGCATCCAAGTATGAGTGAAGTGTCGCCCTCTTCCTTGATGTCCATTATGACAAAATCACAAGGCAAGCATATACCTCCCGGTACTTGGAGTGGAATATTCTCTGTGATCCCTACGGGCCTAGTTGTCCGACTGTCCGCAAGTTGAATCCTCATGTCGGTCGGCTTCAAGTCGGTGCCCGTGTTCAATCTCCGAAACATACTAAGGGGCATAAGGCTCACACTAGCGCCCAAGTCAACTAGAGCCTTTTGCAAAGGGACGCCTCCTAGTGTGCAAGGGATGCGGAAACTCCCGGGATCTTTCAATTTCGCCGGCTCCTTCTCCTTCTGAGTAAACCAAGTTCCTTGCTCTGCAAGCATGATTTTTTCCTTCCTTTTCCTTCCCGAAATTAAGTCCTTCAAGAACTTCGCGTAAGACGGGATCTCAATAATTGCATCTAAGAAAGGAATATTGAGGCTTACTCCCCTCAAGTATTCTAGGAACTTGGCGAGCCTTTTCTCCATCTTGGCTCTATCTAGTCGTTGTGGAAATGGCACTGGTGGCATGTAGCGGTGCTCATCAAGTGGCTCCACCACTTTAGGATTTCCTCCTTCAATTGGCTCTTTTTTGCTCTCTTCTTCAATCGCCGTCTCTTTTTATTCCAAAATTTCCACCATTGGTTGCTTGCTTTGGGTCATAGCGGGAGTGATATCCTTCCCATCCCTTGTTGTAACCGCAACCACCGCATTGATGTGTCCGGTGTTGCTCCGTGGATTGGGCTCGGGTTGAGCCGACAATTGTTGGGCGTTCTTATTGAGCAACGCAAGTTGCTCCGCAAGTTGAGCGACGACGGTACTTAGTGACTCTTGCCCCGTCGTCAACTTAGCATTTATCTTCCGTTGCTCCACCATAAATTCCTCCACCCTAGCTTCGTGGTCCGATCGTGGTTGAGCTTGAGGTGGGTTGGGAGCTCTCCAACCTTGGTTGTACCCGGGGGGGTCTATATGGTCCCGCTTGTTGCCTCGGCAGGTAGTTTTGTTGCGGTGGCCCCCTCGGTTGATATTGAGGTTGTGGTGGTGGAGGCCGAGCTTGAGGAAGTTGTTGTGGCAGCGGGTTCAAAGCACCATCATTGTTTGCATATGAAAAGCCCGGATGGTTTCTAGCGGTCGGGTTGGCCCAATATCCGGAATTTCCCGCGACATATTGTACTTGCTCCAAGGCTCCTTCCGCATTGTCCCCTCCTACATACATGACTTGAGATTGGTCTTACCAATCGCTCATATTGCTCAAAGATGTAGATGTAGAAGGTGCTCCATGTGGTTCGGTGATGTATTTCTCCAATATCTCTACCATCTTGTGGAGAGAGTCAAACTTGTTTGAAAGCTCCGCCACGGCCTTGGCCTCATAAATGCTAGTGGGCTTCAAAGAGGACGAAGAATGTCCTCGCTCGTCCCCCCATTGTTGGTTGTTAGAGGCCATCTCTTCCAACAAGGCTGTAGCTTCATCCGGGGTCTTTGACAATATGGCTCCATTAGCGGTAGCGTCGATAATTTGATTCGTGCCCGGTTGGAGTCCATTGTAGAAACTGTGAACTAGCTCCCAATCTTCTATATTGTGATGGGGGCATTGGTGTTGCAAGTCCTTGAAGTGCTCCCATGCTTCATAGAGGGTTTCTTGTGGTCCTTGCTTGAAGGACATGAGAGCACTCCGAATCTTCACCGCCTTGTAAGGAGGGTAAAATTTGTCGATGAAGGCGCTTGACAACTCCTCCCAAGTGGTGAATGTCCCTTCCGCTTGCATCCTCAACCAATATAAAGCTTTATCTTTGAGTGTGAAGGGGAAGAGTCGCAGTCGGATTGCATCAACGGAAACGCCCGGCATTTGGAATGTCGCGCACTTGGACAAGAAAAGTTGGATGTGGTAATGCGGATTATCATGGGCATTCCCATGAAACGGGTCTTGTTGCATCAATACCACCAATCCTGTCTTTAGCTCAAAGTTCTTGTCCGCCGCTAGTTCCGGCATGGCGATGGATGATGTGGTGGAAGAAGTCTTAGGCTGAAGCATATCTCTAATGGATATGATCCTCGCCATTCGTGCGGCTAGCTCCTCCGGTGTCTCCGTATGGTTCATACAATTGGCCTCCGTAGCGTGCCTTCTCTCGGCTCTGATCCTCCTCACGGTATGCTCGATCTCCGGATCAAACAATATTTCCTCGGGGTTTGCCGTAGATCTCGTGTACATGCAAGGGAAAACAGAGTTTCAAAGGAAATGTTAGCACGAATAAGGAGTAAAAAGATAAAAGTAATAAAGGAAAAAGAAAACACTAAGTAAAGAGAATAAAACACTGTCGCCTCCCCGGTAACGGGGCCAAAAACTTGATCGACGCCCCGGTGTGCACACGCACACGGGACGAGCGACTCGTAGTCTTACCGCAAGCGCACGGCAAAGTGGCGAGCGGGTATCGAACTCAGGGAGGGACAATGACAGTGTCTCTTTCTAATCACCTAGCTATCGGAATGGTTCGGGGGTAAAATTGTCACAATCGTTCGTATATCTATAGAAATATCAATGGAATAAAGCGCCTAGGGATATGGAATCTCCGCTACGAACCGTATCTCATCGTTGTGATTCGTGGGTTACGCCATTACTAGACTTGAATTTTAGGTGAACTAGTCACGACTAAATGTGGAACCAAGCTCATGCTCTCGCGCTATTACCGGTCTATAGCAAACCTAGGTTAGGGCCTAATCTCATGCAAACCCTAACCTAAGCCGCTAGCATTAGGATCAACATCATAGTTCAACCGTATCTCGAGCCCACTCTCGTGCAAACTCGAGCTACGACCTAGATTGAGATAGTTCCTACCCGTCCAATCTCTTGCAAACGGGTATGGGTATAGAATTACGATTGAAAACCCTAGCCTTGGTCCAATCTCTTGCAAACCAATTCTAGAAAAGTCCAATCGGAAATCTAAATCGAATTTCTAGGGCTTCCTATCAATTGGGATCCAATCTCTTGCAAATCCCAATCAATATGAATCCCTAGCTATCCGTAATTTATCAATCCCAAACTAACCCTAATCAATTCTAGCAACAATTTCACCAATTCATCACAATTTAGAAATAGGGTTCATAGGGTTCATCCCTATGCCCTGGGACAATAAAACTACTCACTATTCATCATGCAATTCATAAGAAATTCAATAGAAAATTCAGCACAAATCATTGCAATAGAGAAATCAATAACAAAAATGGAGTTTTTAATGAGAAAAGATACAAATCAATGAGAATCCAATAGCATCCAACAAAAATCCCCTTTCTAATCTCTCAAAAGCCCTAAATCTAATTCCCTAAAAAGCTCTCTAAAAAAGCTGCAAAAGTATCAAAAAAAGTTCTCTAAAACTCGGGCAAAACTGGGTTTAAATACCCCTCAAAATCGCCCAAAAAATTGTGACAAAAATGCCCCTACGCAGCTTAAAAATCGCAGTTTACGCAGCAGGCGGGGCGGCCCACTCGGCCGAGTGACAAATGTCACTCGGCCGAGTGACAAACCCTGTACAATAACAGTAAGTTGGGGATTTTTGGGGTCTGTCTTCGGAAGGTGACTCGGCCGAGTGACTTTCCTCACTCGGCCGAGGGGCAATTCTTGCTCGGCCGAGTCGGAATCGTCAAAAAGCCTGTAAATTAACAGTAAGTCGGCCGTTTTTGAAGTGGATTTTCCCATGCCACTCGGGCGAGGGAATTTCTGTGCTCGGCTGAGTGGACCATCATCACTCGGCCGAGTACACGTCGATTTTCTGCTGTTGATGCATGTCCGTTCTGGCCGGCCAAGTGGTCTTCTGGCTCGGCCGAGTGAGTACTTCACTCGGCCGACTGAGATGCTGCAAATGCCTAATCTTCGTCTTTTCGCTTCCTCGTCGTTCCTACGACGTTCCTTCTTCCTCCACTTGTCTCTTATCACCGAATAGTCCTCAAAAGAGCCTCGGGTGACACTCCGGAGTGGGTGCAAATCCTCTTGATCTCAAAATCACTCTGAATCGCTCCATATCTCCTGAAATACGACAAAAACAAGAAATCGTGAAAAGCATCGCAATGTTGTCGAATAATCGTGAAAACGCGATATGAGCGATCAAAGTGGCACGCAAACATGCAGAAAAGGGTGTAAAATACGGAGTGATCAATAACAAAGTAGTACAACTAGTGCAAGTAGTACACCAGGAGGTATTCCAATCTATACAACAGGAAATATGCATAGAGCTCCATGAGTAATTGATAAGCGAGGTACAGCCAAATACAAAGAATTTAAACCTAAAGGAAAGCATAAAAAAATGAACAACCAGTTCAGTTTCAAAGTCTGGAAACAGGAAAAATACTTAATTTAGCATCTCATGATCCATAAGAATGGAGTAGTATCATAGACGTCTGGAAAAATTTAATTGTAACTGATTGGATAAAAACCGCAGAAGCAGAAGAAAATCTAGATATCAGGTATAGATATTTAGAAACATTTTTAGGAGAAAGCACTAAAGCCTAATAGGAAGCATATAAACGAAACTATCAGAAGAATTTGCTGCCATATGTAGCTTAGGATGTAATCCTTATTACTTTGTCAAAAAATAGCTCACTTAGTAATTGGAAAGGATCCAAATTCAGGAAACATAGATTTACACAATCAAGCATTAAAGAACATAGAACAGTTAAGTATTAGAAGTTGGAATTATATTAGAGAATATATGCAGGACTATTATTATTGGATGACAATTTCAGGTAACGCGTTTAATAAAGATTTAGGCGAAAATTTTCTAAGAAAATTACCAGGTGCCTTAGGAGATGAAATAGTCACTAGGTGGAATAAACTTATAGAATCAACATGAGATAATCAACAAGAAAACTATAATATAGGATGGAGAATCCAGTTTGTATTATATATCTTAAAAGAAAAATGTACACAAATTAATATACAAAAACAATTCAAAAAGGATGATTATATTTTTAAAGTATATTTAAACTCCTCAAGTTTATGAAAAAAGGACTCCAAGAACTTTAAAAAGACCAATACCGAAATCTAGACAAAAGAAGAACATCGGGAAGAAAAAATTCTTTCTTAGAAAATCAAATGCTAATAACCCATATTTAGACAAAGAAATACATGTTCGAAAATTTCAACCTACAATAAATTATAAAAATAAACTTAATTGTTTTGCTTCTAGACGAGATGATCATTTAAGTACAGCATGTTCTGCCAAAGACCAAAACCAAAATCCAGACAAAAGAAGAATATCGGGAAGAAAAATTTCTTTCTAAGAAAATCAAATGCTAAAATCCCATATTTAGAAAAAGGAATACATGTTCGAAAATTTCAACCGATAAGAAATTATAAAAATAAACTTACTTGTTTTGCTTCTGGTCGAGATGATCATCTAAGTAATGCTTGTCCTACCAGAATTAATAAACATGATAAAAATAGTACTTTAATCGAATGCATAAGAGAAGACATTTTAATGGTAGATGAAAATATGTCAGACTCAGAAGCAATCTATAGCATTGTAACTATAGAAGATAGGAACGTCGAAGTAAATTCCAGAGTGATATTGAAGAGGAAGATAGTTTTATTGCTCAGTTTTCCAAGCAACTAGATTTCTTAGACACACTAGTAGAAATATCCTATGAATATAATTGGATAATGAATAAAGGATCAGACAGTGTTACTTGTATACATTGCAATAATTTCCCAAGTATTCAAAATAGATACCAATGTAAGCTATGTTATAAAGAAGTCAGTATACAATGTATAACTCAATACGGAATAAATCATAAGCAACAAGATATAGTAGAAAAAATTGATAAAAATAAATTAACTATTCTAGAAAAACGTCTAGAAGCAAATGAGTTATGCATACAAAACCTAGAATTACAATTGAAACAGCTACAAAAGAATAAAAATGTTGATGACATATCTACTTAAGACTACAACTTTACAGTTGATTTGTTTAATGAAGTAACAACAATTACCCCCAGTATAGTGTAATAAAGGAATAGAATTAAAGAGTATAAAATTTTTAGTTAAAATTAATTGTAGAAAATTTGAAGTCATCTGTACAGCATTAATAGATACAGGTTGCACATCAAATTATTTGAAGGCTTCCTTAGTTCTTGAACACATTATAACAAACTCTAATACAGTTTAAATAGCCCAACAGATGGATGGTACGTGGATTAAGTGTAATACAGTTCTTCTTCCAGGAGAGACTCGCATAGGTTTTCAAGACAATTGTTCCGATTACTCACCCCCTTATAAAATAGACCATGTTTATGTTAGAACACTTAACCTAGACTATGATTCTATTTTAGGACTCGACTTTTTCCTTGCTAACAAATGTGTTCTTATGATTTTTTCCGAATTTATTCAGATATTTAAATAGACTGTTCATTCCCACAGACAAACTTTCCTTTTTGAACCTCTTTTTCCGACTTCAGAGTTCTCGCAAAGCGTGGTGGACCTCAAAGACCACATCAAGTTCCTCTTTTAAAACCCAAACATACCAATACTCAGCCCACTTCTTCATCACCAGAGTCATTTAATAAAAAACACAAGGTAACCACATCTCCAGACGAATGTCAATGTTCAATTAAAGGTCAATGCAAAAATAAAACTTTAACCACACTAGACAATGAATTAATAGAAAATGAACTTCATACTTTAAAAGACGTTAAAACAGACTTTGAACTGGAGTCTGAATATTACAAAGACTTAGGGATCCATGATGATTATTTAACTGAAGACCATCCAATAAATTTTATCAATATAGTAAAATTATGTAATTTAATTTCTCAAGTCAAACAAGAAGAGCTAGAGCAATCATTAAGTAAGTTAGAAAAAGAAGAAATAATAAGTGAAAATCCAATTAAGGTTTGGGAAAAAGATCAAGTCTATTTTAAAATAGAAATTAAAAATCTAGAATATAGAATTAAAACAACTCCAATAGAAGCTACAAACAAAGACATAGAATATTTTGAAATGCATATTAATGAGCTCTTAAAGTTCCCCGCTTTGCTAACAAAGTCATTTTATAGATAGATACAATTTGTAGGTATTTTATACTCTTATATATATATATATATACTAGTCATAACCCGTGCCTGTGGGCACAGTTCATTTAAGATTTTTTTCCCGCGAAATTTTTGTTCCCCAAAAAATTATTTCAACATCCAAAATTTAAAATAATAACAAATTAGCGTAAAAATATTTAGCAGCATGGGCGCCTTCGGCGTGAGCACCATGGGTGTGTAACAACAAATTCGGTGCATGCGCCTTCGACACGGAACAAAAAATTCGATGTAGGCGCCTTCAACGCGGAACAACTTAGCATAAAAATTTTAGCGGGGCGGGTGCCTTTGATGAGGAACAACAAATTTGGCGTTAAAAATTTTAGCAGACGCGTGCGCTAAGAATAATTTAGGAAGAAAAATACATACTCTGTAATGGAGTAGGGCAGCAGAGGAGGTGTTTTTCTAAACAAATTTTTAATTTTAAAAGAAAGTTCTTGGTTCTTAACAAATTTTTAATTCCCTCTGTGTTGTGCTCTCAATGATCAGTGCTCAAGAATAATATTCTTTTGTTGTTGCTGCGGTTGTTGGGGTTTGATTTTATTTTAAATGTCGAGTCCAAACTGTTTGATGAAATGCATCTTTGAATGAGTTTTGAAAGACCCATTTCTTTTTTATGGTAGCAGGGGTCTTGAATTTTGGAGTGAGGTGTAATTGGTAAACCAACTCTCTAGATCTTTTCGCAAACGAATGCGTGTAAGCGGATGTTATCAGTTTAGAGTTTTTCGAGAGCCGGTAATATCCCATCTTCATCTGACTATGGATCATTAATATAAACCGAGGTTTATATCAGTAGAATCCATCAAACTATGCATATCTGCTACTTTCTAACCACAAAAGAATTACAAAAAAGATTTCAATTGACACATTTATATTTCCCAGTTTGTGACGCTACATATATTTCCAAAAATACATCCAACCAAATAATCCAGTAAGTGAATAAACAACAAACCAATCAGTTCTCCATGCCAAAAAAATTACCATTCACAGCTCATAGCTAGATCATTTAATGAATCAAGATTTAAATGACTTTATAACATATTCTCCCATTTACACAAAAAACACATAGGTCTCAACAATTCTACTGAAAATTACACATGCCAAAAAATTACAATTCACTTCAATTTATGCTGAAACACATGTGGGTGAACTGAACTCTGAACTCTACCCCAATAGGTAGAATTGAACTCAGAACTTTGAACTCTACCCCTAAAAATCTACCCCAAGCCTGTAGGTGACACACACAATTCCTTGGTTGAAGTGAGACCTATTGGGGTGGAGTTCAGTTCAATTCTACTTGGGGAAGCATATGTGTGACGTTCAAGCCACCACAATTCTACTGAAACACCTGTGTGTGACAAAAAAATCAAGAAATGTTGTCAACAAAAATCAAGAAATGGTGTAATCTGAATCTGCAGTAAATAAGATAAAAATGAAGTAAATAAAAAAGAGTGTGGAAATGGGCGAAAAACTCTTACTGCAGCTATACCAAGGAAGTTGTATTCAATAGCTTCTATAAATTCTGCAATCAGAGACTTGTTGTCAAATATAACACATCAAAATAACGACACTTCCACTCAATGTATAATAACAAAATCAATACAAAGATCAATCAATACATTAAACCCGAAGGAAATTGTCACGCCCCGCTTCCCAAAACGACGGAGGCGAAGCGTGACTAAGGCCTGCTTAGGCCAGAGCTGAGAAGCTCGGACCCAATAAGCGTCTGTAGGGGTACCATTTTAAAAAAACTTCAGGTTCTTGCATTAATAAAGTTCGAAACAACAGAAAGTACAGAAAGGGAGTTGCATTCATTAAATTAGAGATATAATATCCAACGAGTACAAAGTCAAAAAAGAAGCCTAAGCATGGCAACAAAATATCTAAAAGCAAACTAAAAGCAGTAACCTCTGAAAGTGACGACTAAAAAGACCTCAAGGTCTGGTCCTCGTCAGGCACGTACTCTGGGTCGACGTCCTCGGCTCCTCGTACTCCAGTGAATCTGCCTCGTCCACGAACGCTGGCTGAACACCTGACGTACATCACCCAAGAGAAAAGGAACTGTTCGTCAGGTAAAGTCTACAAGAAGGGTTAGACTTTGCTGCAAGTGCACCAAACTTTAAGCAACGGTTTATTGGTTGATTAGCATGCTGAGGTTCTATTACACAACAGTTTACTAGTTGATTAGCATGTTGTGGTTATAACAGAGTAACACAACAGGAAGTAACGTAGCAGGAAAGTAAAACGGGACAAGTAGTAGTCGTAGCGTGTGCTACCAACTACGGGACTAGCCTACAAGTGTCAAGGCAAGTCGGGACGTGACGGAATAAGACGGGACAAGACAAGTGAGACATGAAAGGGTTCACGCCTTACGGTTCAAGGGGGATCAGACCCTCTTGCCGTGCGCACGCTCAACCCAACCCCAAACCCAGGAACTCAGGACAAGAATTACATGGATCACTTCCGCTAGGGAAACATCCGAAACGCCCGAAGGCTTTTTGTATAACAGGGATCACTTTCGCGGGGGAAAGCATCTGAAACGCCCGAAGGATTTCTGTGTAACAGGGATCACTTTCGCGGAGGAAAGCATCCGAAACGCCCGAAGGCTTTTAGTGTAACAGGGATCACTTTCGCGGAGGAAAGCATCTGAAACGCCCGAAGGCTTTTTGGGTAACAGGGATCACTTCCGTGGGGAAAGCATCCAAAACGCCCGAAGGCTTTTTGTGTAACAGGGATCACTTTCGCGGGGGAAAGCATCCGAAACGCCCGAAGGCTTTTTGTGTAATAGGACACGACATGACAAGTGTAGGGAGTTGTTATTCTAGGGTGTCCACACGCACGCACACGCAAGATAGTCCTATGATCTCAACAGTTGTCGTTGTCAGGCTCAGACTTCGTCGTCAAGTCTGAGCCGTCAAGGGTGTCCCGGACGCTATCATTTCACGTCCGGTTCTCAGCACTCACAGTCTAACAGTTCCACAATTTAATACTAAGACACAGTCAAAAGCGCAAGTGGGTACACTTGCCTGCGGTGGCGAGTGTGTCGTCCGTCCGGGGTGTCTCGTCCAGTCGTCGCGTCTGCGACAGTCCGTCTGAAATAGTGCCATGGCGACGGTGTCAGGTCGCAATTTCATCAAGTCCTATTAGGGTTCGTTTCTAGGTTATCGGGACTATCCTATTCGTCAGAAGTCACATTTTGATGTTCAACCCTATTCGACGATTCTATCCTATGTGCACAGTCAAAAAGTCCATTCGTCGATCTACGGTTCCACATCGTTTTAAGGGAGCAGAAAATAAATTTAATGAGTTAAGTTGCCGATTTTAGTTAGGTTTTCAGTTCTGCTATGGTGTGGGTTGTGCTATGAGTTAGGGGAAACTAACCTCGTAATGTCGTCCAACAAGCGGAAGTCGGGTCTGAACGGCGCAACGTCGGCGTCGTCTGGAACTCCTCGGCCGTGGGTAGCGCAGCGAGGTACCTCTGGACAGTGGGGTGGTGACGCGAAATCAGCGAGCTAATCAGCGATCTCCTTCCCGTTGCGAGTAGCGCAACGGTTCTTCACGATAACGGCGACGTCGGCTAAAAGTACGTGCGTGCGGCAACGCACGTGAACTCTGAGAGTCCAAGGGCGCTGTTGGTAGATGAAGTGGGACCAAAGGAAGATGCTCGGCCCGATGGATGGCCGACGGCGCGAGCGCACAGCGGTGGGCGTCCGTGAGAAGCCGGGGAGGACAGATTCGCGCCACGTCCGTTGTCACGCGTCTCAATGAAATTTCAGAGACGAACAGCGGAAACGGGAATTTGCAGTGGGTAAAGGACTTCAAGACGAAGCCAACGGTAGTGGAGTTGTCACTGGGGGTGGTCGGAGGTGGCCGTGCGCGGACGGCGAAGTTCAGCTTCCAGATCTGTGAAAAACAGCGGATGCGACATGTTCCGACGAGGATTCTGGGAGCTACAGGTGGGCTATGAGCGTGAATAAAGTTGCAGTTGATAGGTGGTTTCGATAGGAATCCAACGGCAGTAGGGTGGTCGTCATAGGTGGCCGGATGGCCGGTGGGCGTGAGTTTTTCAGGCGGTGGCGCAGATCTGTAAAACTGTCGTTTGGGTTGTGTTTGAAAGCGTTTTGAGGGAGATAGAGATGAGGGAATAGGGTAAGGGGAGGTGGAGATGCTTGGGGGGTCAGATAGGAGTTGATCGAGGGTGGTGGTGGCCGGAGGGGGTGGCCGGAGGTGGCCGGCCGGCGGTGTTTTCCGGCGGGGCGCAGTTCTGGCCTGGGCTGTGTTTTGTGTGGTTTTCATGGAGTTTTTTGATGTCTTGGAGAGGTGGAGATGGAGGAGAAGGAGGAGGAGAAGGTGGTGGCCGATGGTGGGGACTTGGGGGCAGCCTGAGGTGGCCGGAGGAGAAGCTAGAGGCGGCCATAGATGGGTTCATGCGTGAGTTTCTAGGGCTTTAGGGTGAGTTTGTTTTAAAGAGAAGAGTAATTGCTATTACATGGTTAAAAGGGGTATACTTAAGGATGACTAGGAGAGAGGATGTAAGAGGGGAGGGGTTTAGTTTAGGGGTGGATAGCAAATGAAATCTCTCATGCATGATACGTAGGGATTCTCCAAAGATTTGATTAGGATTTTATTTTAAATTTGAAATTCAAAAGATTAGTGGCTAATCAACGGTTGAAATTGATTAGGGGATATCTTCCACTACGGGCATCGGAAAAATAATCCAAAAATACCGGGACGATCGTGGAGACGAGAAGTACGGGGCTACGGTGTCCGATCATGCATAACGCCTACCAATAATTTACGTAAAATTGAAAACGGCGTTTTGAGTCAAATGACTAAAACGCCCCTATCTTTCAAAATCATTTTGCGAGAAAACGAGCCGTGAAAAGACGTTCCCAAAAATTACTATAAAATTCTACACTCCCAAACGATCACAACGGCATATCGCATCGCTCATGCCGGAGCTCAGAAAAACCAAATAAAATACGTGCACGAAAAAGTACGTGTACGTAGAAAATACGAACGGTCGGAAAGCGGCCGTTACATTCTACCCACCTTAGAAATGATTCCGTCCTCGGAATCACTCATACTATCAATAATAACATCTATATAACCTTATACCCCAAAACTCTCATGACTACGCCTATAGATCTCTAATCTTATAACTTCAACCAATGTTCTTTAATTAATCCTTCATAACCCTTCTTTTCACTGAATAATGCCACGACTAATCTCACATCCTAAGACTTAACCATAGACCCATCATTGATGTTGAAATTTCCAACTCCAAGTCCTCACAAAAGAATAATAATCATCTTCTCATACCATACCACTCTATAAAACATCATCGCTCAAAAACAATCTTTTAATTCTTTATCTCTTCCCAATATTAATCAATCGCTAAAATGATGTTCTAGTCAATCACCAACCCAAAACAAAAACTGTGTCTATCTTATAACACCTTCACAAATCAACAATCGTCGCGTCCTCAATACGTTCCTTGTCATATCTTCCCATAAATTCATCCGCCAAACAATTGAGCTACCAAAATCATATCTTATCCTAACTCACTATAATTAATCCCAAGCAATATTAAGTCCGACTACCTAACCATCCATTTATCTCGACACGTCGTATCATTCTCAAAGCCTTCGCACGTCAACTCGACAACCAAGTCTTGATGCTTACAAAGTTCTACTAATTCTCGTGATCATCCTGACTCATACTATACTCCGCAGTTACTCCTACCTACCACCCGTCTAAGCCTCCAGTCTGATAAGTTATCATCTCCTCGCATATAATTTCATCCGGCCAGAATTTTCCATTGAGTCCGTCTCACATCGGTATCATAAATAAGTTTTGGACAGCTCATCTTCTCATCCGAAAGAAATCTATTCCAAAATCCTATTGTTCCAAAATCGGTTAATCAATGCTATAACAAATCTCATCTCTCCATGAGCCTACCCGCAAACAAAATCCTACAACAATAATAGCTAGTCCCAAAACTATAACAACCATAACATAACATTCCAAAATGGAGAGAGAGAAGAGAAAGGGAAACTTAAAACCAGTGACACATTTTTAAACCATTTGGAAAAACGTGTGGAGTCGTTGTAATGGCTGAGGAAGGATAATTGATTTGTGATCTTGTGAGCTAATTTCAAAAACTTTAAAGGTTTGGTTTAAAAAAACAAAGTTTTAATACAATCACACGCAGTCAAAGATAAGCTATTCCATAATCGCAAAAAACTACGTCTAAAGAAATTGCCTGCTATGACCCTATTCATATATGTATGAATAGCGTCATTCAGACGACTTCAATCATATCATGGTTAACACTGAGTACACATTCAAGACACAAAAAGGCAGCTATCAGGATCCTAAAGATGACACACGCATACAGGTCTACACACTCTACCTATACTCACGCACCACAACGACATCACCTACCAAAGGGCCTACTCCTAAACTGGAGATAGCATGGACAACTACAAGGACTAATGTCTAGATAATAGAAAGAAAAGGAGACTAGATCAAGAGCGAAATGAAATAAGATTGGAAAGAACGAGTTCCAACAAGGCGGGGTAAGGAGATAGTTGGTTGGAAGAGACAAAATATTTCTCAGAATAATTAGATAGATGAAGGAGATTTACGTGTAAAATATGATATTGTATACTTTATACTTTAAAAAAATATGTAGGGAAAAGTGAGCAGACGGTAAAAATTATTATAATTTTGGAGAAAGAGTTGGATGAAGGAGATAAAAGTGGGGTGAGGTAGCGGTTGTTTTGCAAATGAAAGTAAGTTTAACAAAGATTTTGAAATGTGGTCGCGAAGAACATAGAACTGGTATAATAATAATAATAAAATAATTGGAGTTCCATCTAGTTTAGGAAATATTTTAAAAAGTATGCACGTTAAGTGGTTAGAAATTTTTTTTTGTAGTTTTTATAAAAAGAATAATATTGAATTTTCAAAATAGTAACAAGTTTTAAAACCGAAATTCGAAAGATAATGATTCGAAAGTGAGTACGAGATAGTAACCTAAGAATTTACGACCAAGAAGGTTTCAAGTCAATAAAAGAATTTTAATTCAACCAAAAAAAACAAGAAATTTTAAATATGTAGTATATGGGTTTTCAAAGAAATTAAGCTGAGCGAAGAAACTGAATAAGGAATTTCGAAAGTACTTTTAGAGGAGGCAAAATTGGCAAAGAGAAAGATTCGAAGGATCTACGATGACCGTCAGGAAGCGATCACGTGAATCGGGGAGAAAGGAAAGATGATCGCATGACGGTTACATACAGGATATGATTTACGGAAGCTATGATGGGACTCTATGGCAGATAACACAAAAGTGTAATGATCAAAGGGACGATAGAAGTTAGGGGTCCTAATTATCGGGTCGTCTAAAGATTAGGATAACTCAGCTCTAAGACTTCCTAATGAGCTAGTCTATAATTGGGATCTAAAGATAAGGTTCCTAAGAGAATCCAGGTTAGTTCTGCTGGGCCCGAAGTCGATGGACCCGAGCGAACGACTAAAAGAAGGGCTCTGGAAATTTAACACGGTCAGAGTCAAGTGGCTACTAAGGTATTCTAGGACGAGGATGACTGATTCCTAACTAAGGTGTCAGACTATCAAATTGGGACGTCTACCCAAGTCTTCCTACTATCTAAGACTGGGAAACTAATTCAGACTTTTACGTGGATATTAAATGAATGCGGTACTTTTATTGTTCCGAACTTTTGCATGACCTGCATGGGCCACCACTAAAACCTGTCACGCACCGCTTCCCAAAACGACGGAGGCGAAGCGTGACTAAGGCCCGCTTAGGCCAGAGCTGAGAAGCTCGGACCCAATAAGCGTCTGTAGGGGTACCATTTTAAAAAAACTTCAGGTTCTTGCATTAATAAAGTTCGAAACAACAGAAAGTACAGAAACGGAGTTGCATTCATTAAATTAGAGATATAATATCCAACGAGTACAAAGTCAAAAAAGAAGCCTAAGAATGGCAACAAAATATCTAAAAGCAAACTAAAAGCAGTAACCTCTGAAAGTTCTGACTAAAAAGACCTCAAGGTCTCGTCCTCGTCAGGCACGTACTCTGGGTCGACGTCCTCGGCTCCTCGTACTCCAGTGAATCTGCCTCGTCCACGAATGCTGGCTGAACACCTGACGTACAGCACCGAAGAGAAAAGGAACTGTTCATCAGGTAAAGTCTACAAGAAGGGTTAGACTTTGCTGCAAGTGTATCAAACTTTAAGCAACGGTTTACTGGTTGATAGCATGCGGAGATTCTATTACACAACAGTTTACTAGTTGATTAGCATTATGTGGTTATAACAGAGTAACACAACAGGAAGTAACGTAGCAGGAAAGTAAAACGGGACAAGTAGTAGTCGTAGCGTGTGCTACCAACTACGGGACTAGCCTACAAGTGTCAAGGCAAGTCGGGACGTGACGGAACAAGACGGGACAAGCCAAGTGAGACACGAAAGGGTTCACGCCTTACAGTTCGAGGGGGATCAGACCCTCTTGCCGTGCGCACGCTCAACCCAACCCCAAACCAAGGAACTCAGGACAAGAATTACAGGGATCACTTCCGCTAGGGAAACATCCGAAACGCTCGAAGGCTTTTTGTGTAACAGGGATCACTTTCGCGGGGGAAAGCATCCGAAACGCCTGAAGGATTTTTGTGTAACAGGGATCACTTTCGCGGAGGAAAGCATCCGAAACGCCCGAAGGCTTTTTGTGTAACAGGGATCACTTTCACAGAGAAAAGCATCCGAAACGCCCGAAGGCTTTTTGGGTAACAGGGATCACTTCCGCAGGGAAAGCATCCGAAACGCCCGAAGGCTTTTTGTGTAACAGGGATCACTTTCGCGGGGGAAAGCATCCGAAACGCCCGAATGCTTTTTGTGTAACAGGACACGACATGACAAGTGTAGGTAGTTGTTATTCTAGTGTGTCCACACGCACGCACATGCAAGATAGTCCTATGATGTCAACAGTTGTCGTTGTCAGGCTCAGACTTCGTCGTCAAGTCTGAGCCGTCAAGGGCGTCCCGGACGCTATCATTTCACGTCCGGTTCTCAGCACTCACAGTCTAACAGTTCCATAATTTAAGACTAAGACAGGGTCAAAAGCGCAAGTGGGTACACTTGCCTGCGGTGGCGAGTGTGTCGTCCGTCCGGGGCGTCTCGTCCAGTCGTCGCGTCTGCGACAGTCCGTCTGAAATAGTGCCATGGCGACGGTGTCAGGTCGCAATTTCATCAAGTCCTATTAGGGTTCGTTTCTAGGTTATCGTGACTGTCCTATTCGTCAGAAGTCACATTTTGATGTTCAACCCTATTCGACGATTCTATCCTATGTGCACAGTCAAAAAGTCCATTCGTCGATCTACGGTTCCACATCGTTTTAAGGGAGCAGAAAATAAATTTAATGAGTTAAGTTGCCGATTTTAGTTAGGTTTTCAGTTCTGCTATGGTGTGGGTTGTGCTATGAGTTAGGGGAAACTAACCTCGTAATGTCGTCCAACAAGCGGAAGTAGGGTCTGAACGGCGCAACGTCGGCATCGTCTGGAACTCCTTAGCTGCAGGTAGCGCAACGAGGTACCTCTGGACAGCGGGGTGGTGACGTGAAATCAACGAGCTAATCAGCGATCTCCTTCCCGTTGCGAGTAGCGCAACGGTTCTTCACGATAACGGCGACGTCGGCTAAAAGTACGTGCGTGCGGCAACGCACGTGAACTCTGAGAGTCCAAGGGGGCTGTTGGTAGATGAAGTGGGACCAAATGAAGATGCTCGGCCAGGTGGATGGCCGACGACGCGAGCGCACGGCGGTGGGCGGCCGTGAGAAGCTGGGGAGGACAGATTCGCGCCACGTCCATTGTCACGCGTCTCAGTGAAATTTCAGAGACGAACAGCGGAAACAGGAATTTGCAGTGGGTAAAGGACTTCAAGACGAAGCCAACGGCAGTGGAGTTTTCGTCGGGGGTGGTAGGAGGTGGCCGTGCGCGGACGGCGAAGTTCAGCTTCCAGATCTGTGAAAAACAGCGGATGCGACGTGTTCCGACGAGTATTCCGGGAGCTACATGTGGGCTATTGACGTGCGTTTATATTTCATATATTTACGCGTGTTTTCTTCTGTGTTTTTCCGTATTTTCCGCCGTCTTTTATTTGTTTTCTAGTGTTTTCTTGTATTTTCTTGTTATCTTTCACTTTTCCGTATTTTCCGTGTTTTGCAGGAGTTTGCTGGCATTTGGGACGTAAAACGATGATATCATGTGTCCCCGGAGCAACGGGAGGAGTCACGCGTGATTCACGGGGTCAAACGACGAAGATTGCATCTTTCAGCCCCTCACCCGGTCGGTTGGTCATCTCCAACCGATCGGGTGATGCACGTGTGTATCACCCGGACGCAGCTTGGAGCTCACGAGAAGTCGCCCGGTCGGTTCAGTGACCGGGTAAAAAGCTCAAAGTCTCTGGAAATTCGAAGCTGATTTACAACCGATCGGGTGACCTTCACCCGATCGGTTCACCTGTAGCTGAATTTCAACAGCCAAGACTCGGAGCTCCAACCGATCTCCTCACCCGGTCCGCTCCAAGATCCAACCGGTCGGCACCAAGATCCAACCGACCGCACCAAGTTCCAACCGACCGGTTCATACTGACCGGGTGAAACCCCCGCATTGCGCTGTGATTTTGTGAAGCGGCTCACCCGACCGGTTGACTTAACAACCGATCGGGTGATGTCGTTTTCTATAAATAGAACTCTAGGTTTCCCAGATTCGGGAGTTGGTTATTTTTTACTGTTTTCTTCATTTTGTGACGGCTGTAATTTCCCAGTTTTTGTAAGTTTTCGGATCTTTGTAAAACTTTAGTATTATCTTAATTGCTTTACTACCTTCGCATTTCTATTGTCTGATTATGATTTTAACGGTTTATTTTCGTTTAGATCGCTTTTTAATGAATATTTGTGAGTAGTTCCCAAATCTGGGATTTTGGCGGAAACCCCTTCGGGGGCTCTTCCCGATGCATCCATAGGGTTAGGAAATCGATAGGGATTAGGAATCTAATTGTTACGCTGGGTGTTTTATTGTCATCGGCGGGAAAAAGACCGCCTTTGATCGTTGGGCCAAGGGGGAATAAACTTGGCGGTTGACTCCCTAGCCATAGCTCACGCCCTTAGCGTAGACGCCGAATCCTAGCGCGCGGGAGCGGCAGGATGAGACGTTGCGAGCTATCGTTGCGAGCTTAGTGCTCCCAGAGTCGATCAGTGTTAATGGACACGGGAGTGCCCACTGATCGAACCCGGGAAGTCCGGCGTATCATCCTGGGCACCGACCGGAATATCGGGCCCATGGGATGCCGGTACCACTTTTAGAGGCAACGTCTCACCATTAGACCCTAATTCCGATCGCCACCTACCCGTAGGCCGTATCGGCGAGAGTCGCTCGTTGGGGTGGAAAAAAAAGTCCCGGGTTTTATTTTCTTATTGTCTATACCCTGCATTCCTTTACCGTGACAACCCATCATTCGATCTGGGCTAGCTCACCCACGGGGTGATTTCGGTCCTCCTTGACACAAGCACATCCTAGCCTCCATGTGTTCGACCCCTAAGCCACACTACAACACCGTGCGCTTGCGGTTACAAATATCTAAACCCTCACGCGGGTCCCCCGGCCATTTGCGGCTCGCAAACAGGGGGCACGTCAAGTTTATGGCGCCGTTGCCGGGGAGGCAACGTGCTTGTTATTTTAGGATCTCATGAACCCTAGTGTTTAGCTCTTATCCCTACCTCGCGATAATTTTCGCATTCTTCCTTTTTCTTTTTATTTTCTCATTTTTATTTTTAATTTCTTATCTTATCTGTTTCTTTCCCACTTGTCGCTTCACGGGTGTTTGTTGTTTTTCATGCGCAGGAGTTCAAGAAGTCTCGATGACTTGATCCCCGTTGACCCAGAGATAAACGCCACCCTTAGGCGTTTGGCCACCGAGAAGCGAAGAAGAGAGGATCCTGAAGCCATGGGGGAGAACACCCCGCCTCACAAGTCCCTGCTGGAGTACTCGATGCCTTCCATCGAGTCCACCTCTGCCATCCGTCCTCCAGCTATTACGGCCCAAAGCTTCGAGCTTAAGCCATCTTTGGTGACGTGGATCCAGCAGGATCAGTTTTCGGGTGCACCCATAGAGAGCCCGATCGAGCATCTAGACTCCTTCTTGGAGAAATGTGACACCTTCTGGATTAACGGTGTCACAACTGAGGCGATCCGACTGAAGCTATTCCCCTTCTCCTTGCGAGATAAGGCCAAGCTGTGGCTTAGTGGGAAGGACCCCAACACATTCAACACCTGGGAGAAGCTCTCCAATGCTTTTCTGACGAAGTTCTTTCCTCCGGGGAAGACCATGAAGCTGAGGAGTGAGATCTCCTCCTTCTCCCAGGCCAGCCACGAGTCCTTGCATGAGGCTTGGACAAGATACAAGGAGATGCAGAGAAGATGTCCCCACCATGAGATCTCCAAGTGGCAGATTATAAATCTGGTTTATAATGGGCTGACGGATGATTTAAAGTCTTCCATGGACGCCGCGGCTGGAGGGTCCTTCATGTCAAGAAGCGAAGAAGATGCCGGGCAAATTTTGGAAAATATGGCATCCAACAATGAACGGTGGTGTGACGAGAGAGCCACACCAAGGTCTGGGGGCATCCATAGAGTGGAAGACGTTGACAAATTGTCAAGCAAGTTTGACTTGCTGTCAACCCAGATCTCCGCATTGATGGTAGGCACCGGTGGCGCCGGTTCACAACAAATTGCTGCGGTAGAATCTGAAGTTTTTGGAGAGTTCGACGGTGGTGACATCTCACCACCGTTGGATCAGGCGAGCGCATTGTTTTACAATCCTACGGGGAATGCACCATTTCCACCACGAACCAACTCAAACCCAGCCTACTCTCCCAACAACGGGAATCATCCGAACCTCAGCTACCGGGCACCTTACCAACAGCCGGCTCAACAACAACAGCAGACTTATCAGCCGGCTAGGCCCCAGCAGCAGTTTCAGCAGCAGCAATTTCAGCAGCAACAACCACCACCACAGTATCAACAATATGCCCCTAGGAATCAGCAGCCCGCCCAGCAGCAATACGGCCAACAGAGGGCCATTTCACCGGTTGAGTCCCTCTTGACTCAATACATAGCCAACCAGGAGAAAATTAATCTGAAGCTGGAGATGGGACAAAGAGTGCTCACTGATCAGGTGACCCAGCTGGGGTTGCAAGTGGAGAACCTTCAGAGACCGCAGAATTTATTACCGCCACAGCCTGAGGTGAATCCTAGGGGGATAAATCGGACCTTGGCTCTCACACATGAGCATGAGAACGTGTCCGCCATCATCTTGAGGAGCGGGGCACAAATTCCTACTAGAGCGCCGTCCAAAGAACTGGAAGCACCACTGGCCGTTGAGCGGCCAATTGAAAAGGTTAATGACGACGGTGCCCCGTCGCCAAAATTTGTGGCTCCGGAGGGAACCCCCGAAGAAGAGAAGAAGAAAGAAGAAGGGAATTTGAAGGTATTCAAGCCCGTTGTGCCTTTCCCACAACGGCTTGCCAAGGCAAAAATCGATGAGAAGTATGGCAAATTCTTTGCCATGGTGAAAGATATGCGTTTACAAATCCCCTTCCTCGAGGCCATAGAGACGATCCCCTCCTATGCTAAATTCTTGAAAGACTTGGTGACACGGGGATTTAGAAAAGAAAAGGTCGTGTTAACGGCGGAGTGCAGCGCTCTCATTCAGCGTGCAAATCCGCCCAAGCTCAAGGACCCCGGAAGTTTCTCCATCCCTTGCTCTATTGGGGAAGTGCAAATCCAGAGGGCGCTCGTCGATCTTGGTGCGAGCGTCAGCTTAATGCCCCTATCATTGTACAAGAGAATAGGGATGGGAGATTTAGAGCACACCGGCATGACATTGCAACTTGCTGACCGTTCGGTCAAGTATCCGGTGGGAGTAGTGGACGACCTCCCCGTCGATGTGAAAGGGGTGCATGTACCAGTTGATTTTGTGGTGATGGACATGCCGAAAGACAAGCATACACCAATTATTCTTGGACGACCCTTTATGGCAACCGCCAAAGTGTTGATAGACGTAAAGAATGGGAAGCTTTCCCTGAATGTGGGCCAAGAAAGAGTCGAACTTGACTTAGGCTTGTCAATGAAGCATCCAAACCCCCCGGACGATCCTAGTATCAATGTGCTGAAGAATGAAGAAGATAGAGCTGTTGGAACGAGTGCCTGGGAAGTGCTCTCGAGGAATCCCCCCGATAGCTTGGGGGACCTTGGAGAGCAAGTTGGCTCCCCTAAGAATGAAGTGGCTAATGAGGCGGTCGCGCGACATGTGATCTCTCCCGGGTTTCCTAAGTCTCCTCCCACGAGGAGAAAAGGAAAAGAACCCATGGACCTCACCGGTGATGAGGTCCGGATCCTGAAAAAGATGGCGGTGGATGCTAATTTGAGGGAGAAGCCCCCGGATCATGTCAACAAAGGGAGGGTAGTCGAGCAAATCTTTTTACAGCCGCCGACTACACCGACAGCCACAACCTCTGGAGCTGAAGAGATGCCGGATTTTGGGCATCACCCGTACCGCCCACCATGAAAAATCACCAACGGGTGTCGAGCTAAACGACGTTAAACAAAAGCACTTCATGGGAGGCAACCCATGTTCTAAGCTTTTGCTTCGCTTTTTAGGACTTTTTCTTAACTTTATTTTATCTATTTTTCTAAATAAATCCAGCCAGAAGAACTCCCATCGTGAAACTTAGGCGATTTTTGGGTTTTTGCAGAAAACAAGGCCTCAACCGATCGGGTGAGTTCCCACCTGATCGGTTGGGATGTATCAGCTTACGGCCGTGTCTGTCGCTAAATGAACCGACCGGGTGGAGAATGATGAGACCGGGTGATATAACCGGGTGACCTGTGGGAGACTCTCGGGAAAATTTCAGTATTAACGAACCGACCGGGTGATAATATGCCAGACCGGTTGAGGGACCGGGTGAAAAACTCAGAGTTCTCGGGAAATTGTATGGAGCGGCGAACCGATCGGTTGAGTTCTCAACCGATCGGGTCGCCTGTAGCGTTTTTTTTCAGCATCAATTTTCGACCTAATGTCAACCGATCGGGTGAAAACTCACCCGACCGGTTCGACTTAAAACCTATAAATAACCCCCGACCACCCGTTCATAAACCCTCGCCCGATCCCCTCAGCTCGCCGTCGTTTCGTCTTCCTCCAACCACCCGACCGCCCAAATCCCTCTCCCACAACCTCAAATCCTCCATTAACCTCCCTCTCCAACTCCCCCTTGCATCTCACCGTCCATTTCTCTCTTTCCCTCTCCTATTTCTCATTTCTTTAGCCCTAATTCCCAGTATCAACCCCCACTTTTGAATTTTTGCTGAAAAAAGGAGTGCCGCGGCTCCACACTTCTCCCATTACACGGCATTGGGTCATCTACAAGCGGGGAACTCTAATTGCTGCGGGGTAACTTCGTTCCACCTCTTGAATCTCAATTTTTACCCCAATATTTGAATTGCTTGGTTTTCGTGTGTGTGCACTTTAATAGTATTTTGCACCCATTTGCATCATCCACACACACATGGCCCGGGAGAGTGATAAAGGAAAAGGTATCTTGCGTGAGGAGGAACCGTCTCATAAGAGACGTAAACAAACACGTCCTCCTCACCGCACACGTGAGCTTACACTTGCCCCTCCCGCACCTATCATTCCCCCTGTGGACCCCATGTTGGGCCCGCTTGGATACATATTTAGGAACCAAGAGCAGAAAGACTTCTACCACAGACTTGACACTCGGGGGCATTTATCAACCAAGTTTGCCCACACCCAATCACTCATCGACCTCGGTGTATTCACCGAGTTTGAGACTCTTTTTGCTAATCTAGGTTGGTTGGCCTTCCTTAATGCCTCTGCGGTATCTTACCCGTCACTCACCCTAGAATTCCTTTCCTCCCTCGTTTGTGAGTCGGGGTCGACTGTCACTTTTCGGGTGCGTAACCAAACCATTCGCACAAACCTAGACACCATCTGCGATATATTTGGTTTCCCTATTCTAGGGAATGACACTATCCGTCACTACGGATATCCCCCGGAATTTGATGTCGATAACTTTTGGTTCTGCCTCACCCTACTAGGTCGCTATCCCCGTGGGAAGGCCAAGGCCTCCTCCATCATACATCCCATATTTCGTCTGGCCCATAGGATCATATCCTCCACAATTTTTCTGTGGGACGAGTCTGGCACCGTGACTATCCCCGATCTTTTCATTCTTTGGGCCATGACTTTCGCTTTTGTGCCCGACGATGATGGGATTAGTTTTAGGGCCCCGACTGTCCCAATTCATGCTGGTGATTGGCTTGTTTACAAGCTCCTCGAGATTAGCAGGGCCGGGAAGGGCAAGATCTGCTGTGGGGGCATTATCACTATTATTGCTTCTTACCACCCGTTCAATATCCATATCCCCCGTGGTCTTCCCATCGCCGCAGGACCCTCACGTCTAGATCTTGACGTCCTGTGGCACATTCATATGATTAAGCCCCGCATCGACGGTCGCTTCGAATTCAATTACGGCCATCCCCTCGCCCCTACACCATTCTCCCCAACCCAGCTCGCATGACTATTGCTCTTAGGGCAGATTGGACTTTTCCGCCCGACCCTGAGTTCTTTGATGGGTTGCACCTTCCTTTCCTTCCCGCGGGCGCACGTAGACCACCTTCCCCCGCCGCCCACTTAGGCATGCAGGATATTCCTGCGTCCCGGGGAGATATGGGGGCTGGCCCGAGTCGCCCTGTTTCTGCTCCTGGCCCCATCACTTCTGAGCACCTTTTTGCGGCCATTTCTGGCCTCGTGTCCTGTGCCGGCATGACCACTGCCGCTGGCATTACTTCCACATTACCTGCCGGCACCACTTTTGCCTCACGTCAGTCCACATCCTTTGTGCGCCGCCAGGTATCTTCCCGCCTTGCTCTTGAGAGGGAGGTCACTGCCCTCCGTGATCTCGCCATGTCCCCTGCCCCCTCGGACCCATCACCGTCCTCCTTTCTCGCTCACCCACGTTTCCTCGCACTTGAGAGGAACGTGGCCGCCATTCTTCACCTTCTCACTCACATCCACGGTCCACCTCCACCTTCACCACCTCGACGATCTTCGCCTCCACCCTCCCACACATCCCCACATCCATCACCTCCCCCACCACATTCTTCTCCTCCCTCATCTATTCCCATCCCGGTATCCACTTCCCCCCTCCCGACCACTTCCATCGTACCCACACTACCTCCTCCATCCTCCTCCATCACTTCATATGTGCGTCGGAGGAAATTGCCGGTGCGCTCCAAATCTCTCCCACCACCACCCACTACCGTCACCATCACATCTTCTCCCCCCATTTTTATTCCTTTCACCACCGCCTTGATCGTCGTCCTACCACCACCACCCACCTCCACCGACACTCCTCCCATCGTTCACACCACCGCTGCACCTATTCCTCCACCTCTTTCCCCACTTCTCCGCACACCCCCCGCCTCCCCCGACCACCCAGCCATACCCTCTTCCGAGGAGGGCGAGGATTCGCCTTCTACTGATTTTTGATTTCACTTTGTTTTTTGACCCCCACCCCTCGCATATTTCTGCACTTTCACGCTCATATTTCAATGCTAGCATTGTCATGTCTAGCTTGGGGGACGTCTATTTTGGTGTGTTGTCGTGTTTTGTTTTTTCTTCTTTTTGTGTGTGTGCTTGTTTTTCCCCTTTTGAGTGTCGTGTCGTGTGCTTTTTATCGTGTCGTGTGGTTTTATTTCGTTTTTCGCGTTGTGTGGTTTGATTTTGATTTTTCCTTATTTTTCAGTTTCGTATCTGTGTTTTCCTCATTTTTCATTTCTTTTTGTGTCGGTGCATATTCCCCCCCATTTTCATTACCCTCCCGTACTCACTCTTATTGCATTGAGGGCAATGCAAGATTCAGCTTGGGGGAGTCGCACTTTGTGCATCATTTGAGTCTTTTCTTTTTCGTTTTTGTGTCGTTTTCATCGTGTTTTTCTTTTTCTTTTCTTCTTTTTATCTCTTTCTCCTAGAGATGAACCCTATGATGAATCGCCAAAAAAATCACACACACCTAGCACCTAGCATCACATTCACTAACCCTAGGATTTCGAATCCTCTTGCATTTCACGCATCGTGGGTCCACTTAGCTTTTTTGTGAGTCGTGTGTCGTGCCTAACCGTGTGGTGTGCTTCTACTTTGTGATTTTACTTTATATACCTGTCCAGGAATGACCCCTAGATTATCATGCTTCAATTTGAATATGCGGTATTTATTTCCCATGTCTGCTTCTGTATGCTATATATATATATCGTGTACTTCATTTCGCATGTGTCGGGATTCCACAATTAAGGACTAGGATAACCCATTTAGCCTATGCTCTGATTAGCAAGAAATATCTCCTTTGCCCAAGTGTTTAGAATCCGATTTCATTTTTATTTTACTTGGTGCAAATCCCCTCGTCGTGTACCGTTCTCCCACTTGGGAGAGTACACATGTATATATCCCAATACCCAAAAATCAAAAAAAAAGGAGAAAAGAAAAGAAAAGAAAAAAAGGGAAGAAAAATTTTGTATAGCCCAAAATCCAAAAAAAATAAATACAAATACCCAAAACCCAAAAATTTCAAGTGTGAATATTTTTCCTCTTTATCGAGAATAAAGGGAAGGCAAGAATTTGCACCGAGTGTTCTTCTCCACATCATCTTAACCCCCATCGTTTTCGAAAACACTTGGCTTAGGAACTTTTTAGCTATTATCTAGGCTTTAGTGTGGTGATTTCCTTAACCATAGTTGTGGAGTCCCCGACGCATGATATGTTTCGATTCTCTCTCTATTCTCATGCATGCTTGAACTACATATATTCACTGCCTTATTCAATTCGAATTGATATTTGGATCATTTCCTGGGTTTGCGTATATCGAGCTTTATTGCACATCGTAGATAGTGACACTGACTGCTAGCGCACGGCCACACTCACTCGCGCTTCACCGCGTGGGCCCACGGCACTTATTTGGACTCGTATTCCTTGGTTTAGTGATGTGATTTGGCGTTTGCTTGCTTGGTGTGTCGTTTTTGATTTTGTTGGCCCTGACGGGCGATCTAGGATAAAAAGTTTTCTTTTTCTCTCTTTCTCTCTATTTTTCCCTCCGAGCTCCTACTCTCACTCGTCTTCCTCGAGGACGAGGAAGAGTTCAGCTTGGGGGATTTTGACGTGCGTTTATATTTCATATATTTACGTGTGTTTTCTTCCGTGTTTTTCCGTATTTACCGCCGTCTTTTATTTGTTTTCTCGTGTTTTCTTGTATTTTCTTGTTTTCTTTCACTTTTCCGTATTTTCCGTGTTTTGCAGGAGTTTGCTGGCATTTGGGACGTAAAACGATGATAGCATGTGTCCCCGGAGCAACGGGAGGAGTCACGCGTGATTCAGGGGGTCAAACGACGAAGATTGCATCTTTCAGCCCCTCACCCAGTCGGTTGGTCATCTCCAACCGATCAGGTGATGCACGCGTGTATCACCCGGACACAGCTTGGAGCTCACGAGAAGTCGCCCGGTCGGTTCAGTGACCGGGTCAAAAGCTCAAAGTATCTGGAAATTCGAAGCTGATTTCACCCGATCGGTTCACCTGTAGCTGAATTTCAACAGCCAAGACTCGGAGCTCCAACCGATCTCCTCACCCGGTCCGCTCCAAGATCCAACCGGTCGGCACCAAGATCCAACCGACTGCACCAAGTTCCAACCGACCGGTTCATACTGACCGGGTGAAACCCCCGCATTGCGCTGTGATTTTGTGAAGCGGCTCACCCGACCGGTTGACTTATCAACCGATCGGGTGATGTCGTTTTCTATAAATAGAACCCTAGGTTTCCCAGATTCGGGAATTGGTTATTTTTTACTGTTTTCTTCATTTTGTGACGGCTGTAATTTCTCAGTTTTTGTAAGTTTTCGGATCTTTGTAAAACTTTAGTATTATCTTAATTGCTTTACTACCTTCGCATTCCTATTGTCTGATTATGATTTTAACGGTTCATTTTCGTTTAGATCGCTTTTTAATGAATATTTGTGAGTAGTTCCCAAATCTGGGATTTTGGCAGAAACCCCTTCGGGGGCTCTTCCCGATGCATCCATAGGGTTAGGAAATCGATAGGGATTAGGAATCTAACGGTTACGCCGGGTGTTTTATTGTCATCGGCGGGAAAAAGACCGCCTTTGACCGTTGGGCCAAGGGGGAATAAACTTGGCGGTTGACTCCCTAGCCATAGCTCACGCCCTTAGCGTAGACGCCGAATCCTAGCGCGCGGGAGCGGCAGGATGAGACGTTGGGAGTTATCGTTGAGAGCTTAGTGCTCCCGGAGTCGATCAGTGTTAATGTACACGGGAGTGCCCACTGATCGAACCCGGGAAGTCCGGCGTATCATCCTGGGCACCGACCGGAATATCTGGCCCATGGGATGTCGGTACCACTTTTAGAGGCAACGTCTCACCATTAGACCCTAATTCCGATCGCCATCCTACCCGTAGGCCGTATCGGCGAGAGTCGCCTGTTAGGGTGGAAACCAAAGTCCCGGGTTTTATTTTCTTATTGTCTATACCCTGCATTCATTTACCTTGACAACCCATCATTCGATCTGGGCTAGCTCGCCCACTGGGTGATTTCGGTCCTCCTTGACACAAGCACATCCTAGCCTCCCTGTGTTCGACCCCCAAGCCACACTACAACACCGTGCGCTTGCGGTTACAAATATCTAAACCCTCACGCGGGTCCCCCGACCATTTACGGCTCGCAAACCGGGGGCACGTCAGCTATTAGCGTTAAGAAAGTTGCAGTTGATAGGTGGTTTCGATAGGAATCCAACGGCGGTAGGGTGGTCGTCGTAGGTGGCCGGATGGCCGGTGGGCGTGGGTTTTTCCGGCGGTGGCACAGATATGTAAAACTGTCGTTTGGGTTGTGTTTGAAAGCGTTTTGAGTGAGATAGAGATGAGGGAAGAGGGTAAGGGGAGGTGGAGATGCTTGGGGGGGTCAGAGAGGAGTTGATCAGGGGTGGTGGTCGCCGGAGGGGGTGGCCGGAGGTGGCCGGCCGGCGGTGTTTTCCGGCGGGGCGCAGTTCTGGCCTGGGCTGTGTTTTGTGTGGTTTTCATGGAGTTTTTTGATGTCTTGGAGAGGTGGAGATGGAGGAGAAGGAGGAGGAGAAGGTGGTGGCCGATGGTGGGGGCTTGGGGGCAGCCTGAGGTGGCCGGAGGATAAGCTAGAGGCGGCCATAGATGGGTTCATGCGTGAGTTTCTAGGGCTTTAGGGTGAGTTTGCTTTAAAGAGAAGAGTAATTGCTATTACATGGTTAAAAGGGGTACACTTAAGGATGACTAGGAGAGAGGATGTGAGAGGGGAGTGGTTTAGTTTAGGGGTGGATAGCAAATGAAATCCCTCATGCATGATATGTAGGGATTCTCCAAAGATTTGATTAGGATTTTATTTTAAATTTGAAATTCAAAAGATTAGTGGCTAATCAACGGTTGAAATTGATTAGGGGATATCTTCCACTACGGGCATCGGAAAAATAATCCGAAAATACCGGGACTATCGTGGAGACGAGAAGTACGGGGCTACGGTGTCCGATCATGCATAACGCCTATCAAGAATTTACGTAAAATTAGAAACGGCGTTTTGAGTCAAATGACTAAAACGCCCCTATCTTTCAAAATCGTTTTGCGAGAAAACGAGCCGTGAAAAGACGTTCCCAAAAATTACTATAAAATTCTACACTCCCAAACGATCACAACGGCATATCGCATCGCTCAAGCCAGAGCTCAGAAAAACCAAATAAAATACGTGCACGAAAAAGTACGTGTACGTAGAAAATACGAACGGTCGGAAAGCGGCCGTTACAGAAATTAAAGCAACCCGATTAAAACATTAGAAGCAAACCAATGTCCAAAAGGAATATCAACTCAAGAAATAAACAAACATCCATGTTGTTTAAATTTTTGCTTGTATACGCAACTAATATGTAAGACAAATTGCACTAAGAAAACAACGATGAACCGAAAAAAATAGACCAAACCAGTGTAATAATAGAGTATAACAATCCTCAATTTTTTGCTTGTCTAAATCTTTTGTTCTTTTAAAAAGAAACTTATCATATTTGATGATTGTGTCTTTTGTGTTTTTATATCAGACAAACTTCCATAGCAAATTGGGTGGATATCTCTAATATAAAGGTCAAGAAAGTACTTTGTAAGGCTGCAGCTATTAAAAACCCTGAAATTTTGGATACATTCACTTCTCTTGTGCTTGATCTTGAACCTTTAGAGTGTCTAATCTACAATTTTATGGCTGGAACATTTTTGTAGTCATTCTATCTTTAATACAACAAAGTAGGCATGTATATGGCTACATGTAGACCCCAAACAAATACTTCTTGATACAGAAAATGAGGAGATAGGAATTGCTTATCTGACAGAGAAACGATTAATGCAATCAAACAACAATTTTGAGGAATAGTTACGGTTATTTGTAATTACATATTAATGGAAGGAGGCATGCAGAAGTTCTACAAGAAAATATTTTACCACCAAAACTTGACAATGTCCAATAGTGGATGCTAGATGCAAACATTATACACAATTAAGTGTTAGAAACTAATGGTTAGACAGACATGTAGGCACGCACATGCACAGGCGTGCGCGCACTCACATGCACCAATTGTATTTTCCAGTAATTACTTGCAATCAAATTACAGGGCATTTTATTATGCAAATGCCATGTAATTTCCTATAATTTCCTCATCCATAATGCTATCAAATTTCATAAAAGCTTTACCATCTTCTGATTTGTGTAAAGGGTCTGCATAGTCTTAGTGTAGTCGTTGTCGTATGTAACATGATGTTGATACACCTCGTTGTCATCTTAAACAAAAATAGCAAGAAGTCCATCAAACAACCAACGATCAGACACAAAAACAACAATAAATCCATCAACCAACCAGCGATCAGACACAAATGAATTCGACAATGGAGAGACATAAATTTACCTGAAAGGATCTCATCTGAATATCGATTCTCCTGCAATCAGAACATGAAATTGTTAGGTTCGTGATGGTGTAGGGAGTTAAAGTTTCTTATTCGCTCCTCGGAATCGGAGAGCGAGCTCGGAACTGAAATTTTGCAGCACTGTATAAATTTGAATGTGTAGAAATATTTACCGCTTTGTAGTAATATGTAGAAATTTGCGCTCTCTAGAAATTTGAGCTCGGTATAATTTCTACAAACAAATCTCTATAAAAATTTGAACTCAAATGGGAATTAGATCGAGTTACACAGAATTCGTTTCAACAAATCAAATAGAAACACATTAGAAAATTCACAAATTAGAGAGAACCCCATTAAAATATTAGAAAATTTGTAGAAATTTGTTTGTAGAAATTTGAGCTCTGTAGAATTTCTACAAATGAATCTCTGTAGAAATTTGAGCTCGAATGGGAATTAGATTGCGGTACATAGAATAACAAAATACAAACTTAACTAACAACCATTAGATAGTTTCTTGCAAACACATATTCTAAGGGGATGTTTGTTTCCAATGACATCATTTAGCATATGGTGATGTCTGTGACCATTGTTCGGTGCCTTAATCATTCAATTCAAAATTAATCTATCACCACGTTTCCTTATAAATCAAACAAAAATAATTTTAATAATCAGCTATTAGGGTAAAATTTACCCTCAAATGGCATTCTGACAATAAACCTACGAACAAAAGAAACAACCTTTGATTTAATGGCATATCTTACATATTAGGGTCTTTTGACGGTAACCGATGTCTCCTGAGCAAACGTATCTTGAAGCAATAAATCTTCATTCTCTCCATCGCAAACGCCTTTCTCGTTGAACCTGGGTAGGCCATTGGATTGAGATTTGACGGTCGGCACTGCCGACATCCCCGGCTTCCGTTCAATACAAATAGAGGTCAGGGTGGATCGAATGGAATTTTCCAAGAAATTCCAGCCCTGCCCATATGCACAGACCCAACCCAATAAGCAACTCCACCGCAACCTGCTAAAAATAAATACCCCAAATAGATAAACCCCTCAAAATTTAAAAAAGTTCGAAAAACAAATTAACCAAAGATTGCGTATTAGTGTGAGCTTACATCGGGATGAGGTCCTGAGACCTCCTCATCCATTGGATCTATATAAAAGATTGAAGGAAAACATAAAAAGTTAGAGTTTAACGAAATTAAACCTAATCCAAAAAAAATTGTATCCAAAAATATGCGTGGGCAAGGATAAGACCACCAACCAAACCGAAAACCAATACCAAACCCATTTGTCTCCTTTCTCGCCGAACCTAGGTAGGCCGTTGGATTAAGATTTGACGGTTGGCACCGCCGGAATCCCAAGCTTCCGTTCCCTTTACTTCTGGAGGATGTTCACATCCTTTGTAGCCAACCTGACGGAATCGAGGGAACAAAATCCTAGATTTAGATAAAATTTGTTGGAAATTTTTTAAAAATTCAAGCTCGGATTCGTCCCCCTCGTACTTACGTTGTTCTTCTTGTGACCACCTCGACCCTGCTTTCAGGCAAAACTGGAAGTGCATGCTTATGTCAACTGCCTCATAATAGCTGCGACCAGGGATAATGCAATTCACTTCTTTTCATATGCTGGCAAGTGTTAAGATTTCGGCATCATCAAAGAATGCATCACTGAAAATTACGTTCACTTGGGCTTCCATAATTAAATCCGGTGGAAAAAAAACTGCATTTCCAACCAAAAAAGCATATATAAGTGTTCAAATGACTACAAAAGGGAAGAAAGAGACCCAGAGGTGTCTGCCTTCTTTTTACAAAAACTCAAACCAAAAATATTCTCACATGAAACAGCCCCAAAATACACAGATGCATGTCAACTTCAACTCGTCCTGCTGCACACATGGTTAGAGGATGGCATGAAATAATATTGCAGAAGAACATGTCTGTTGCTTAGAAGTAGGTTTGCTTTACATGACGACAACTCTGGTTATACAGCTCCTCTCCAGTGAAGGGCAGCCATGACTTTTCTCCCACTTACTCATCTCCTTATGTAAACTTCCTACATATCTTGATATACAGGTTACCAGCAAAATCCTCACTGGAGCTCAGATCCGTTTGTTTTGATGACAGAGTTCAGACATCTGTACAATTTACATGTACTAATTTACTCAGCAATAGTTCTTAAAGTTTCATCCATTCTCACTGCTAATGGCAGCTGGTGCCTCGCTCGATGCCACCATGAGAGTGCCTTCTCACTACTAAAATCACATCCATTCTCCTCCCTTTTCCTGTTCATCCTAAATCACCACCATTCGAGGCCGAGCCTCTCCAGAATCGTCCATGCCAGCAGAGATCAAGAATCATTCGATCGGCCCCTCGAATTAACCTCTGGATAAGAGATTTCCGATCTTGAAAGGGAATGTTGCTGGGACTAATCAGAAGCGAGGCGAGGCCTATGACCAGCTCATCAATGGCAATGGTGAGCGATTCTTCTAGGTGGGATGGTATACAGCTCTGTTGAAGCTCTCCTGCTTCGTTTCAGGAACAAACCATGAACTTCCCCTTGGGCTAGGGCCTAGGGGTAAGGTTACCTCGAGCTTCGATTCTTTGCTCTGCGTCATTTAATTTGATTCTTTCCTTCTTTCTTCTCTTCAGATTGGAGAAAGATGGAGGTGGGTGTGGTTCTAAGATTTGTTCAAATGAAGATTGGAGGGCTGAGATTTGTTCAAAGGTAGAGCACGCAGATCACTCCAAAATTGGAGGGCTATGATTTGTTCAAAGGGAGAACACGCGGATCACTACAAAAAGAACGTGCAGTCTCGAGAAAATTTCAAACAACACTTTGTTTTTCGTGCTAAGTTATGACTGATTAAAATAAAATTGTTTTTAAAAGGATTTTGGTTTTCACCAACTAAGTTTCCCTCTAAAATTTTCTTAAAACATTATCTCAACCATTAATTCCCCAAGATTAAATACTGGCCCTCTTTCTATCAACCGGTTTGTCCTAGTTAGCTTGTCCTAGTCAGCCCTAGGATTCAAAAATCAATGTCAAATGTATAATATATATATATACACACACACACACTAGACATAACACATGCCTGCAGACACGATTTATTTAAGATTTTTCTCCGCAAAATCATTGTTCCCCAAAAAATTATTTACAGAGCCAAAAATTAAAAGAGTAAATTAGCGTAAAAATATTTAGCGGCATGGGCACCTTCGGCACGGAACAACAAATTCGGCGTATAACAACAAATTCGACGGGGCGCATTCGACAAATTCGGCGTAGGACAACAAATTCACCCCCGGCGACTTTGGCGTGGAACAACAAATTCGGCATATGACAACAAATTCTGCATAGGAGGCTTCGACGTGGAACCACAAATTAGCAATAAAAAATTTAGCGGGTCCGCCTTCGGTGTGGAAAAATAAATTTGGCCTAAAAAAATTTAGCGTGCTCCTTTGGTGCGGATAAACAAAATCGACGCAGAACAATGTGCAGAGGCCTTCGGCGCGGAACAAAAAATTAGCATAAAAAAATTTAGCGAACGCCTTTGGCATGGAACAACAAATTCGACAGAGAACAACAATTCTCATGGTATTTTTCGGCGAGGGTATTAACTTAAATTTTTTACGCTAATTTGTTGTCCCGCTTTGCTTTTACTTACAAGTATTATTTGAATATACTCAAAGTTCCCCGGTTATTGCGATATTTCTTCCCATCCTACGTAGTATACACACCAAAATACCATGCATGCATCCAGGGGCGGAACCAGGATTCGATGACCGGGGGGCGGGTAACGTTGCAAGAAGACATACAAACTACAATCGTAAAGTACATAGATGCGATGATGTTCAAGTCGACGAGTTCAAAGAGATAAAGGATGTGTTTTTCCATTACGTTTAAGTATATTTGAGATGTCGAGGTGAATAACAAAATAGATATGAAATTCATTGCTCGGGTCCAATGCAACATATGTCTAATAACCAGCGGACTTGTCTGATTGGTATGCCACCATCGCTTCGTGCGTGTCCACCAGGGTTCGATCCTGGATGGATGGGGCCTCGCGTGTGTGCTTTTACAAGTTTTCTGACTTATCAATAAAAAACTTCTACCTGAGGGGTCGAGTAAAAAGCCGAAAACAAAAACAAGTTTTAATTGCATATGAATGAAAATAAGTTACGAAGATTCAAACCGATTTTCTTTAAAAACACAGTAAATTTTCCCATTCTATAATTAAAAACATGAAAATTAAATTGGGCCTCAAACGAAAAACTAAAAGTTTTCACACCAAAAAGGCTCGACACCCTCGCTTCGTGCGTAGCCACCAGGGTTCGATCCTGGGTGACTAGGGTCTCACACACATGCTTTTACAAGCTTTCCGACTTATCAAAAAAAATATGCCTTAAGGTCGGGTAAAAAAGCCGAAAACCAAAACAAGTTTTAATTGCATACAAAAATTCAAACCGAATTACTTTTAAAAAAATATTAAAATTTTCCATTCTATAATTAAAAACATGAAAAAAGCGGGGTCTCAAACAAAAAAATAAAAATTTTTAGCACCTAAAAGGTTTGAACTCGTGACCTTAAGCCTAAGGAGGAAACGCAATACCACCATTCTAATGAAACATTTGTGGTAGTTGTGAAGCTTTAATTAAATTTATTAAAAACATTGAAAAAATTGGCTAAAACTATAAAATTTAATGGCAAAAAGGGTGGAACTCGTGATAGTTTGGCTAGGAACGAAACGTATTACCACCAAGTTAAAGAAAGACTGGTGTCATTGAACATTAAATCTTTCTAATTAAGGTGACAGTGCAACCATGATGCCATAGATATACATGAGTAAATTTTGAAAAAGGGGGGTGTTACGCCTATTTGACCGAGACCCATAAAGCACGAGCCCAAGAGCCCACCTGCATCCTGAAAGCCCATTCGACAAAGGCCCTACAAGGGACCCTCTCAAAACGTCGATCCGACCCGGCCCCCATAACCCGGTAGTGGTTCACCCACTCCTGCGAAAACCGCTCCCCCGGGCACGCGACCACTAAATGGCGATAATGGGGAGGTGCTGGCATGGCGGAGAGGGCGGCGGCGAGGGGGGACGGATGGGGCACGATCGATGGCGGGCGTGGGACGTGGGCCAGAGCCAATCACGCTGGGAGCTCTACAAAAGGGTCAGGAAGACGACGAAGAAAAGGACCGCATCTCAGGTAACAAAACCTAAGGTACTCCATCAACGACCTCGTTCCCCCCAATTCATCTCCCTCCTCCCCCGCTCGCGCCGAGAGACGCCGTTACGATCTCCTCACGAGTCGGACCGTCTCCGCCGGGCCTCCTTTCTCAGATCTCTATCTGACTTAGTCATCGGAGGGGATTTGGCTGGAACCAAGGTCCGGCCCCCTGACGAGCGTTCTCGTCTGCGCAGGTGGACAACAGATCGACGGGCCGAGGCTACCCCTCGCCCCTCTCCGACCACTCGATCAACCGGACAGTGAGGCTTCCCCTCACCGTCAGCCTGCCGTGGCCGAGCACGTCCTACCAAGGCCGAGCGTCCTAATCGGGTTCGAGACTCTCCCTCGCCACCCGTCGGCCGTGCGTCTACCCGGGCGACTGAGGCTTCCCCTCGTCCCCCTTCCAGCCGAGGCCGAGCACGTCTGTCCGAGGCCGAGCGTCTCAACCTGGGCCGAGGCTTCCCCTCGCCCCTTCTGCACCGATTCGAAGCCCCCGAGGGACCCAAAGCGGGCCCCTTGACCACGTTGACCGGGTTCTCCACGGTCAACGCTTTGTAGTGAGAAAACACTCTGAAACATCTGGCGCCGTCTGTGGGAACAAGAAACCGCCCCACGAAGAAGCAAACCACACCAACAATGGCACGAGCCAGCAATGGGAGGAAGCGCATGCCCCCCATCCCGGAGGAGGGGAATGGCACAACAAACGGCAATCCCGAGGACACGCCCGTCAGCGGCCACCCCGCCCTCTCCACCGGAGAAACCGGCGACTCAGAACTGGCCACGCAGGGACAGCTCCGTGCCCTAGCTCAGGAGACCAACGCGAGCCTCCAGACGTTGGTCGCAACGGTGCAGCAGCTCGTCGGCCCTGCGCCACCCAACGGAGGCACGTTGGACGACAGCCATCGATGGGCGGGGGGTCCCCCACACTTGTGGTCCGCCGTGGTCGATGACCACGGGACCCGGAAACCGAACATGGAGCGTCGGTTCACGCTGTCCGGCTCTCGTCAGGCGAGATCACGCGCCTCCTCACCCAATCGTGAAAGGAGCCGAAGAGAGACCGAAGGGACGGACGGCGAATCAAGGACGGCCTCGTCTCATCGATCGCGGTCGTCCCGCCGCAGGAGAAGCGAACGACACCACTCGAGAGACCGATCGCGGCGGAGCAGGAGCTCCCGCAGGAGGAGTCGGGAGCGTCGGGACAGCCCGGCCCCCAGCGTGGCGAAGGCTACGGAGCCAGCCCCGCTGGCGCCGGTGGTGCCTCCCCCCCCCCCCCCCCGGTCGACCCAGAGGCAGGCGAGTACCGCATCCCCGGAGGCATCCACGGAGATCGATGCCCCTTGTCACGGAGAATAACCGACGCACGGGTCCCCTCCCGATTCCGGATCCCGGTGCTGGGAAAGTACGATGGAATAGGAGACCCGGCGCACCACGTGATGGACTACGAGGGGGACATGGCCTTCCAGGGAGCTGACGATGACCTGCTTTACCGGGGCTTCTATTCTACTCTCAGGGGAGCGGCGAGGATCTGGTACCACAGCCTGCCCGGCCGCTCCATCGACAGCTTCGAACAACTCGCCCAGTTGTTCTGCAAACAGTTCATGGCGGGGAGGCTGATCAAACCTGGTGCTGAACATCTGTTCAACATAGTGCAAGGCCCGGTCGAACCACTCCGACAGTTCATGCGCCGCTTCAATGCGGAAAGGCTAAACGTGAACAACCCACCCGACCTGGTGGTCCAGACGGCTCTTAAGAAAGGGCTTCGCCACAGGGGCCTCAAGAAGTCCCTGCACAACGACCCCCCAAAGGACCTCCCCGGGATCATGGCAAGGGCCGAACGCTTTATGCTGACCGAGGAGGCCTTGGCCGAGGATGCAGGAAAAACCGCTCGAGGGACCAAGCGTGGCGACGGCGGACGAGCAAGCCCCGAAGGATACCGGACCGAAAAGAGACAAAGGAACAGGCAACGGGGAGAAAGCACGAGGGACACCACCCCAGACGCCATTCTCGCCCAAGTACAGAAGGAAGAACGAGTTGATCGCCCCCCGCCGAAGGCTAAAAGAGGCGGGAAGAACAGGGAGAAGTACTGTAAGTACCATAAGGACGATGGTCACGACACGGAAGATTGCTGGCATTTGAAGAAGGACATTGAGAAGCTGATGAGCCGAGGGCACGCCAGGAATCAGGCCGACGAGCCGGCCCATAGAGAAGGGACCTCCACACAGCCGGACAAGGGGAAGAAGATCAACACCATCCAAGGCCCCCTCCGCATCGTAGAGTGAGCCGGCAACATCCTTCCCCCCGGGGGGCAGCCTAAGTATGAGGGAGATATCTAGTTTTACATCCCTCTGTTTAGCTTTATTTCCCCTTTTCCGTTTCCTCCAAATGTACCGGTCCAACTGGACCCATGAGAGTACAAACGCCTTCTTTTTATTGTCTCTATTTAAAATTCTGACGGAGTTGACATGTCGCCAGTAACGCAAAAGGCCGGGGACCACCGCCTCATTGGAGGAGGAAGAGGAGCTTTGCCCTCACCGACTATCTCCGGCACTCATAAGTCTGGGAGCAATTCCCCCAGCAAAGCACGGGCGCCGACCGGTCCTAAGCCGAGGAGCTTTGCCCTCGCCGACCGACTCCAGTGCCCATAAGTCTGGGGGTGATTCCCCCAGCAGGCACGGACGCTGACCGGTCCTAAGCCGAAGGGCTTGGCCCTCGCCGACCGAGTCCTGAGCTCATAAGTCTGGGGGCGACTCCCCCAGCAGGCACGACGCCGACTGGTCCTAAGCCGAGGAGCTTTGCCCTCGCAGACCGACTCCAGCGCTCATAAGACTGGGGGCAATTCCCCCAGCAGGCACGGACGCCGACCGGTCCTAAGCCGAGGAGCTTCGCCCTCGCCGACCGACTCCAGCGCTCATAAGTCTGGAGGCAATTCCCCCAACAGGCACGGACGCCGACCGGTCCTAAGCCGAGGAGCTTCGCCCTCGCCGACCGACTCCAGCGCTCATAAGTCTGGGGGCAGTTTCCCCAGGAGGCACGGACGCCAACCGGTCCTAAGCCGAGAAGCTTCGCCCTAGCTGACCGACTCCTGCGCCCCTAAGTCTGGGGAGAATCCCCCCAGCCAACGCCAGTTTCGTCCATTCCCAAGCCAAGAACAAGGCAACAACGCCAAGTACACAAAAATTCCAAGTAAGTCGATTTCATTTATAATAGTTAACCCGAGTACAAAAATGCGTCTTATTTACAGGGGATCAAGGCGAAGGGAACACCCTACAAACAGTCTACTCGCGACAAATGACAGAGTTCAGATCAACACCGACAAAGCAAAATTGGTTGACAAAAGACCCAGAGTAGGTGACCCAAGCTAGCGGCCATGCAACCAGCAATTGTTGGCCGCGGGGCTGAAGGAGATGGCGGGGGCCGGGGATCCATTTCAAGTAGACTGGCCCAAAGCGAAGCGGATGCTTAAAAATTTGAGGATAAGGCTGGGAGGGACTGCTTAAGGAGCCCGAGCTCGGGAGGACACATCCTCGGGCACTTCGCCCTGCTCGGAGCGAGGGGACTCGACTGGCGGAGGGGCTTGCCGGACACGTTCCGCACATTCCCGGAAGGAAGACTGGACGACTTCGACGATCCGGGGGGCGATGATGTCTATATACTTACCGAAGGCCCCCCTGAGAACCTCGAAGATATCCTTCCCCAGGGTCTCGACGACGCCCTTCTCCACCTCCTCCGCCAGCCGCATTACCTGACGCCGGTCCGACAGCTCCCTCTGAAGCTCCTCCCTCTCCAGACGGAACGACTCCGCCGCTTCCTCAGCCGACTGACGAGCATCCCCTAGCTTTCCCTCGAGGTCACCCACTTGCCCCTCCAACGCAGCCACACGGAGGGCGAGGCGCCGAGACTCCATCTGGGCCTCCATCATGGCCACCTCGGCCGCCCCGGCCCGCTCCTGAGCCCTCATGGAAGACTCCTCCATCTCCCTCAAGCGGACGGCTCGACACTACAACTCCACAGCGAGCGCTGAACCCTGAAAAGACGAGACATGGGCTAAGAAGAGGATAAAGAGAAAGAGAGGATAGCAAGATAACCGAACCTGTTGGAGGATCCAGACCAAGGAATCCGACATCTTGTCGGCCGGGATCTTCTTGAGGAGGCTGCGGTCCCGGGGAGGGACGGAGACCTCGGCAACCTGCTGGGCCACCGCTCGGTCAGCAAACATCGAACTCCCAGGGACGACAATCGAAGCCAAGTCGCTCGCCAACAAGGCCCCGACCCCCGGTGATACGGACGAAGACGCTGCGAGGGGGGTGGCTGGCAAAGCTATCGAAGGATCCCCGGCGGTCGCCACGGGAAGCGCGGAACCTGCCGGGCCGGATGGATCCACGTCCTCCTTCCTCTTCTTTCCACCGTGGAGCTCCGAAGGCGCCGGAGGAGAACGCTTCCGCCTCGCACCATCCTCACCCCCCGGAAGGGGATCGCCAGAAGAAGAGGCGGGAGGCGCGGCCGCCACTTTACCCACGGCAGGCTCGGCACGGCGCACTTCCTCCTCAATGGTCCTCCGAGGCGCCCTTCCAGAGGTACTACCTCGGCTCCGAGCGGCTCCACGACGGATCAGCTCGTCAACGTCACGGACGAATTCGCGGCCAGCCATCCCTGCAAAGGAGACCGAAATCAGGATGAGTCATAGGGCGATCAGGGGATGAAAAAGTGACCTACCCGGAGACCACAAGACGGCCTTCATGAGCAGGTCGTCCAACAAAGACCAAATGGACTTCGTTTCCAAAGGAAGAGCCAACAGAAGCGCAGCGGCTGCCCGGTCGGCGTCCGAGAGGACTAACGACGGGCGAGAATGGACAGAACTGCCCCAGCTTGTCAGAATCTGGGCCTCGCCCAAGAAGACCACGAAGACATAATCCAAGTTCCAATCCCCTGACCAGCGGGGTAACCCGAACAGGCATTCCCTCCTCGAACGAGCTCGGAGTAGCAGCCATGACCCCGGACCGACCGTCTGGGCCTGGTAAAAGTAGAAGAGAAGGGGGAGAGTCGGCTCCAGACCACGGGTACAGCAGAGCGTCACGAAGCCCGTCAGTACCGCGATCGAACACGGGGTGAACTGACACTGTGACACTGTGAAATGTTCCATGACCTGGATAAAGAAGGGATGGAGCGGGAACCGAAGACCCAGGCGGAACATCTCGACGTAGACGCCGACCTCATTGCTCCTCGGAAGGCAAATCCGCTCATCGACAAATGGAACCCGAACCTCGTATGGGAAGCAGAGATATCTTTCCCGGATCTCCGCAGCCACCGAAGGAGGGGTCCTCGACGGCGTACGGAGGACAACCGGGGGCACATTAAGCCGTACGGCAACCAACGCCACGTCATCACGGGCGTAGTCTGGAAAAAGTTTCTCCTTCCCCTTATCTTGAAGAGAACGACTCCCGGCGGGGAAACCAGACTCCCCTAGCCGGGGTTCGCCCCGCCCGGACTCCGGAGGACCCCTCGTCCTCCGGCCAGAACCGCCTATCCTAAGAGCAGCCATAGGATGAAAGCGAGAGAGGAATTACCTATTTTCAACTAGTTTGGAGAGAACAAAGAAGCGAAGGCGACAGGGAACTCCGAGTTGCTGAAGGCTCTGAATACCGGGAGGAGCGAAGAAGTAGTGGAGATCAACACAACTGGGGATCTTATATGCCAGGGGAGAATTCGAAGCGCCTGACAAGAATGCATGGCGAGGCTCGAAGAGTCGGCGGCGTTCCGAAATTGGCGCCAGTTGAAGACCAATCGATCCGCCTCATCATGACCTGCATTTATGGCTTCGCCTCGATTAAGGCGCCGCTCGGAATCCCAGGAGACATAACGGGTGATCTGAGCGAGCCGAGGCTGATCGACCCCACCAATGGCGGCTCACAAACCCTTCGGCTTCTCGAACTTAAGTCGACTCCGCGAGCGGCGGGGATAAGCTTGCCACTACACGTGGCAGCATCTGAAGGCCGGTGGCGCTCCGGAGCCCGCGCCTTAAAAACATCGAACGGGCTAACTCATGATGACGACTAATAAATGAGTCGGCATCGACTGGAGAGCCTGTCAAAATCGGCAGAGGTCACATCGGCCGAGCCGAACCGGCCGAGGCCGATCAACCTGACCGATGGGGGCAATTGTTACGCCTATTTGACCGAGACCCATAAAGCACGAGCCCAAGAGCCCACCTGCATCCTGAAAGCCCATTCGACAAAGGCCCTACAAGGGACCCTCTCAAAACGTCGATCCGACCCGGCCCCCATAACCCGGTAGTGGTTCACCCACTCCTGCGAAAACCGCTCCCCCGGGCACGCGACCACTAAATGGCGATAATGGGGAGGTGCTGGCATGGCGGAGAGGGCGGCGGCGAGGGGGGACGGATGGGGCACGATCGATGGCGGGCGTGGGACGTGGGCTAGAGCCAATCACGCTGGGAGCTCTACAAAAGGGTCAGGAAGACGACGAAGAAAAGGACCGCATCTCAGGTAACAAAACTTAAGGTACTCCATCAACGACCTCGTTCCCCCCAATTCATCTCCCTCCTCCCCCGCTCGCGCCGAGAGACGCCGTTACGATCTCCTCACGAGTCGGACCGTCTCCGCCGGGCCTCCTTTCTCAGATCTCTATCTGACTTAGGCATCGGAGGGGATTTGGCCGGAACCAAGGTCCGGCCCCCTGACGAGCGTTCTCGTCTGCGCAGGTGGACAACAGATCGACGGGCCGAGGCTACCCCTCGCCCCTCTCCGACCACTCGATCAACCGGACAGTGAGGCTTCCCCTCACCGTCAGCCTGCCGTGGCCGAGCACGTCCTACCAAGGCCGAGCGTCCTAATCGGGTTCGAGACTCTCCCTCGCCACCCGTCGGCCGTGCGTCTACCCGGGCGACTGAGGCTTCCCCTCGTCCCCCTTCCAGCCGAGGCCGAGCACGTCTGTCCGAGGCCGAGCGTCTCAACCTGGGCCGAGGCTTCCCCTCGCCCCTTCTGCACCGATTCGAAGCCCCCGAGGGACCCAAAGCGGGCCCCTTGACCACGTTGACCGGGTTCTCCACGGTCAACGCTTTGTAGTGAGAAAACACTCTGAAACAGGGGGGTCCGCCCCCCCCCCCCCCCCCCAAGCGATACGTGGGTCCGCCCCTGCATGCATCCACGTCTAATTTTTTAGTGTCATCCAACAAAAGACTTTCTAAATTTGGCCTGTTGCCAAATAAACGTCACCTGTGACCATAACGGTTCCCTTACGGATACAAATCCAACCTCCTCTTACTTTTATATAATTCCTAACATATAAATTTTTTATTATTATAATCTAAAAGTTGTCAAAGCCCACCTCCTTTTAAAAAGCCACATTTTCAAAATAAAGTCGATGGGACTTCTGCGTCCTTTACGGGCACACCAGTCACGGTGGAATTTTAGATTTAATTATATTTTGTTTAATTTAATGGATCATGCTTCTCTACAATCTTTCCCAATGCACTTTTAATTTCAAGTTTTGATTCCAAAGACACTTTTTCCCTCAAAATTTAAGTTTTTTCCCTCAAAATTTAAGTTTTTCCCCTAAAATTTTCAAAAAATCCAATCTCAACCTTTGATTTACCAAGATCAAATACCAGCCACTCTTTATCTTATCCTAGTCAGCCCTAGGATTTAAAAAAGGTTGTCAGATGTAATAATTTAAGATTTTCCCCCGTGAAATCTTTGTTCCCGAAAAAATTATTTCCACTATCAAAATTTTAAAGAACCAACAGATTAGCGTAAAAATATTTAGCTGCACGGGTGCCTTTGGCTCGAAACAATAGATTCCACGCGGGCACCTTCGACGCGGAATGCCAATAATCAGCGTCCCTCTTAATACAATCCCCAACCACTAACTCACCTCTGTACAGTTCATTCTTAGCACATGTTATTTCTCACATGGAAATCATCCATGTGTTCTGTAAATGGCATTTAAAGTTATCAAAGTTCTTGATTCTTTTTCAACTCGGAGTTCCTGGTTGTTTCCACCAGCGGTTATTGTAATTTTGATTTTTAATCAATTAAGCCACTAGCCATGGTAGTAATTGATTTCACTCTCTTTTTGATAGATCTTGGATGCTGACAATGGTAATCGATTACGTTGGGGTCCACTACGCTTTTCAACGAACTCTGATATAAAGAGAAGAATGTGATCCGAAAGGAAATGAAGACCAATACGAAGGAGAATAAGACCAAAATTATTATTAACTATAGAGTTAAGACCAATGATACAGTGGACACTGCGAAGTGTCATATTATGAAGGAATATTCTGCTACTGGATGCGTTAGGTGTGTAGCCGCCTAGGATTTCATTGCTAATTTTCGTACTGCCAACTTTAAATGCTATTTTGTGTTTGGATAAAACATATTCATATTTAAATAATTTTCCATCCATCTATTGACCTAAAATTTGTTCATGAACGGGCAGCTTAACATGATATTGTTCTCGGACTAATTTTGTCTCTAAAATTGTATTTGTAGCACCTGTGTCAACCAATGCACCAGTGAATAGTTTGAAAGTGCCTATTGTTATTATGATACTTGTCATGATGGATTTTATGTATTATTATGTATCAATACTTTTTGTTGGTTATCATTTAGGCCCGTATTCTAATTCTGTCAGAGCTAGTCCTTTGGCTTTGTTTTTGAGAGTAGTGTCTAAAGGTTCTTGGTCATTAAGTTTGTTTTCTACATTATCCATTCTATTTTCTAATTTTATTATCCTGAGAGCAAGATTGTCATTCATATCGTTTCTATTATTTAATAGAATTCTCTTCTAATTCTACTAGTCATAACATGTGCCCGCGGGCATGGTTCATTTGGATTTTACCTCGCAAAATCTTTGTTCCCAAGAAAATTATTTCCACAGCCAAAATTTAAAAGAACAACAGATTAGCGTAAAAATATTTAGCAGCACGGGTGCCTTCGGCGTGGGTATCTTCGGTGCAAAACAACAAATTCAGCGCAAACGCCTTCGACCCAGAACAAAAAATTCGGCCTAAGCGCCTTGGCGCGAAACAACAAATTCAGTGTAGAACAATAAATTCAGCGCAGGTGCATTCGACACATAAATTAAGTGGGTGCCCTCAAAATTTTTGTTCTCACTAAAAATTATTCCACCCTCTAAAATTTAAACGAACAAAAATTTAGCTTCGTTGTGGGGCACCTTCGGCCCTGAAACTCTTTAGATGATATCCATTATTCTCACGTTGCATCTACATGCAATTTTTAATTAAAAAATATGCAAATAATGAAACTTTGGTTGTAAAAGAATTAGTGTGCATCCATATGAACCCGACAGATCTGAGTAAATTTGAAAACCTGACAGAGGGTGTTCATGTTGTTTGGATCATGTATCTGCTCTTTTATTGTAGTACAACCCACGATGTGACAACTACAACCATACACAAATATATTCACGCGCGCGCTTTACACGCGAGTTACATGTCGGCCATGTGATGTGACAATTTAAGGAAGCAATGAAAAATTTGTCTTAAAGAAAATATTGCATGCAAATTGAAGGAAGAACCAGGTTAACCAAGCTTTGCTTCAATGCAATAACTTGTTTTCTTACTTTTTTTCCTAGGAAAGTAAAGAAATTATGTATAAGTTTTAAGGTGTTGTTTGTAAATTCACAGTGTCATCAGGTTCCATGGGTTTCATGATAGGGGTTTACTGTGTTATTCATTTCATGTTACGGAAGAGATTCAGATGATAACAGACGGTGTATGAAAATTGAGAAATTAGCTGTATGTTTTTAGATGTTGACCCTTTGAACATTTACATCATTTTGGGTTTTGGGTTTTAAATTTTGGGAAGAGAAGATGGTGCGGTTTCAAAAGTTCAGGGTTTTCCAACAAATTTCCACCCAAAAGTTATGATTCCATCCCTAAAAATCTTGATCTCTACCATCCATTTCCCAAGATCAAATCTCAATCGCTCTTTATCTTGTCCTAGTCAGCCCTAGGATTCAAAAACAGTTGTTAAATGTAATATAGATATTTTGTTTGTATAAAAATAATTTGCATGCTTCTATATTACAATTCACACAGCGGTATCGGAGTTGGAAGCTAGGATATCGTGAATAGTCTATACAAGGATGATCATCTGAGCCTTGTTGATGTTTACAACTATGTATGCATTCTACTTCTATTAATACATCTAAATAATCTTCTAACTAGTCTAATTGTCCAATGTTAGTTGTAAAACTTTCTTTTACCCTTCTATTTGACTCGACTAATCCTTCTATAAATTTTGCATTTTCTTCATCACTACTTTCAAAATCTTGATCCCTTTCCTCTATAGAAATTACACTTTATACCGATTCAGTATCGTCTATGTATTCATCTATTGCTAAAAGGTCCCCATTAATACATTCTATTAAGATTGCATTTCTATCATGCATATTTTTTCTTCGTTTGTAATTTCTGGCCAAATGGTCTGAACTGCCACATGTAAAACATTCTAACGTATTTTTATAGTCTCTATTTTTATTGTATTTTTGGACATGTCTATTTTTATTTTAGTAAGTTTTTAGCATTACTTTTTTTAATACAGTATTTTTTCTGGTTTTTATATTTTTGTTTATAATATTGTTTCTGTGGTTTTCTATAAGTACATTTTAGGCTTATCTTCTATTTCATATTGTTGTGTAGTAAATATTTGTGTACAGAAGCTATATTCACCTTTCAATCGTCTTGCTTTGGTTAATGAAGTACATTTTTCGACTAGTTGTTCTATTATAAACGTAATTCTAACGGTAATGTTATCTAACTGTGGAATGTATGTAATTTTCTTAAATTCTTATGTATTTCAGTTCCTAATGGATCTGGTAATGAGAAAAATAATTTTTCTCATATGGGATTTATCATGGAAACATCCTGCTATTGTACTATAGTAGTGATAATCTTGTAAAAACGGTTTTATATATGTCCAATTTCTAATAGTTAATTGTTCTAATTTTCGTAATGCTTCAATTTGTGTATTATTATATGTATATTTGGCTGTTGACCAAAGATTAATAGTTTTATTTTTTGTGTAAAATTCCAAGGATTGGATCCTAATTCTACATCTGCTCTGGGAAGTTTTTCTTGTAGCTTCTCCAAGCTGCTCTTGTAGTTTCTCCTAAGAATTTTTCTAAGTATGTATACATTTTTACTACATCCATGTCTTCTACAAGTTCATCATAATGCCTTGCTACCAATTGGGACCATACTTTTAACATTGTTGGCCATAAATGTGGATCTTGTGCAGATAAATTTAACAATTTTCCGTCATCTATTAATTTCTTCCTATCAAGTGTTTCTAAAGGCATAGTTTTCACTGGTTTTATATTTTCCTTCTCTTCCTTCATTATATGCATTATAGTTGTCTCTAAGAGGTGTCCATGACTATGTTTAGCCTGAGCTCCATATAATGGTGTCATTGTATTGCTCCCATAATTGCTACCACTTCCTGAACATAAGATATGTCAGGCACATTGTCTATTTCAAACTGAGTGTTAATTCTATCTTTCGACTCTATGTCAATATCATTGGTGTTTGTGTTATGGAAATCGTGTACTGATATAGGGGATGTTTGAAATTTTCTATTTCCTATATCAACGTATTTTCTATTACCAAATTTTCCATTAATATTCGTACATTGCTATCTTGTATGTGTATGGTTTCTTCTAATGTGTCTAGGGTTATTAGTTGTTGTGAATTTGTACGAGCTAGTTCTGAATCATAATTTGCTAGATCATCTTGGATTAATCAGTCTAAGTTCTCATCACTTAAGCCAACTTCTACTACTACTTCTTCTTATTAAAGTCTAACGATTAAATTTCCATTTTCATCATATGCTAGTTCTTGCTCTTCACTTATTTCACATATATTTTGCATATCTAATACTAATTTTGCTATTTGCATAAAGCTAAGTTTGGGTTCTTTTGATGTTCGTATTATCTTTCCTAGCCTCTCTTGTTGACTGAATTTTTGCATTAATTCAGGTGTTGGTTCTAAAAATTCTTATATTAATGTATGGTGTAGTTCTTGTCTAAAACCCTCGCGTTCCACAGATTCATCTTCTACTGCCTTCTCTTTGTAGTCTAAGAATCGTAGATTGTATGTCCCATCTAGTTTTTGGTACATTAAATAGATAGTAGGTGTTAATCCTACATGATTATCTATAAGTTTAGAAATATTGCATTCTTCTCCAGTAAGAAGAGTTAGATCTATACTAAAAGGATTAATCATTTTTATGCCTTTAAATGTCATTGCTTCTATTATACCCTTAATGTTTAATTTATAATTTGTAGTACCGTTGTTTGTTGTCTTTCCTAAGAAGCCAACACTAACTATAATAAATTTTTTCCTATGAAGTCATCATATCCCTTAGGTTGTATTCATATTTCTAAATTTCTATTTCATTAATTTTAATCTGAAAGTCAGGTGATCAATAGAATAATCCAGTGTTCTGTGTCATATCAATTTCTATAGAGGCTATTATTGCTTTTTTCGGATCCTTTTTCCAACGTCTATCTTTTATTACTGATAAGTCTTTCGTCCCGAATTCTTTTCACGCTAATCCATTAATTCATACCACAATCATTCCTATGTGAACCAAAGTTTTATATATATATATATATTTTTGAAAGGTAAGCGTAAATCTTTATTAGTAACTATACAAAACAATACAAGAGGTATGACTTAAGAGAGAAAGGGGTTCAATAGAGCAAGGATAGGGCACAAGCGTCGTCACTTCCTACTACCATTATATATATATATATATATATAACAGCCTTTCAAAAAAGAATATATATAATAAAACAGGGATGTTATCATGGGTTATTGGATAAGAGTTTTTGATAAGAGATGAGAAATTGAGTATATATGAGGGATGTTGTTAAGAGAAATTGGATAAGTTAAGAGAAATTGGATAAGTTAAGAGAAATTGAGTTTGAATTTTTAAGTTTGAAACAAATTTTGAAATTTTTGGGGGGAAATTAAATTTTGGGGAAGAAAAATCAGCCCACATTGCAAGCTCACATCGTCTCTATCCCTCTCTCTCACTTCGTTCCTGTCTTCGCCCCTAGCCATCTTCATCAAAAAAGAAACCCCATCACTCTCCCCCGCCGTGACCCCGACCCCCTCCCCCATCGATACCCTACGCATCCCCTCAGCCCGCGGCCACCCCTCTCCCTTGAGCTCCCCGCTGCCGCCCTCAACCTCTTCATTGTCCGCCACTCCTCCCCCTCTTCCCCCTTCTCATCGCCCTCCCCTCCGCCACCTCCACTGGTGCTCGAAGAAGCCAGAGAGACGGTAAAACAGTGAGCAATGGCGAGGAGCTGTCCAAGATGAAAGTTGAGACGGCGGGCTAGGAGAGGGGGCTGACGGTGGTGGAGTCGCCTGAGAAGCGAATGGATCTGCTCGACTTGCTGAGGGACGTCAATGATCAGTTCATTAGGGCTTATGACTGTGGAAAAGAGTTGTCCAAGATGCTGGAGATCAATTGGGTTGAGCAAAGTTTCGATCTTGCTGGAGATCAACTGCTACTTCATCAGCTCTCAAGATCGATAGGTCCTCAATCTCATTTTTCTTGGTTACCCCTTGAATTATCAATTAATTTTTAGTTTATTTGAACATGCAAAATTAATTTTAGTTAACAAATCAACTTATATGCAGATCTTTTCTGATTAATTTCGGTTTCGTTTCTAATAATGTTTGCAATTCTAATCTGTAGTTCATAACCAAGGGCATGTAGTTCCTCTCGATCTAAATCGAGAAACGGGTGAATTTTTGCTAATAAAGTTAAGTTTTTTAATTTAAAATCCAAATTAATCAATTTTAAATTCCAATTTAATTTTAAGTCAAATTTTTGTAGGTGAACTATTGGAGCAATGGATTCGGATGATGAAATGGAGCAATCAGTCTTCAATTTTGACGTAGTAAGTACACAGTGCTTAAGTGTCTTTGAGCAATTGTATGCTAGAACTTGGAAATAACATATAGATTTTCTAATTATGTGTAGGAAAAACTCAGTTAGTTTTGCACATGTAATAATGTCCATTATATATAGTTCAATTGGAGTCGAGTCTCTATTCCTCATAACACATTTGTGTTTAGGGTGGGCATATCGATGATCCTGAGCATGTTTCTATCTCAGAATTAAGACAAGAGAAATTGAATAATTCAATGGGATTCTCATGATCTTAATTTTATTTTGATGATGGATGTCAGGTGACTGAATACCATCTTGCTGAATTGTTTGCAAGTTGTGGGCAAGTAAGTTTATTGGTTCCTATTCTTAGTAGTGTTTGCCATTGCATGCCGTAAATATGATCTTTTCTATTTTCCGTCCAAATTATGTAGCTTTAAATGATATTTTTTTCTTTGTTCAATTATGTTGCTCTGGTTTGCAGAATTTATTTAAAAGAACATGTCTTTAGCTATGGGAGTGGATTTGGATGTAAGATGTGTATAGATGTATTCATAGATTCCAGTACTAAAGTATTTATCAGGAACTCATATTGGCAATCATATATTCCATAACCATGCTACTCTCTACTTCAGCCTGTATATTACATATCATTGTCTTGGATACTCCTTGCTTAGAATTTGATAAGCTAGCTTAAAATCATTTTCATTCAGTTGTTTAATGGTGGGTGTTCCTCATTGATTTCTTTTTCAGATTCTCTAGATGAACAAAATAAATGTCACATATCCAATATATAGAGTTTCTAATATAAAGAGTTTCTATTGAAAGAACTATTATCAAGAAGGTCAATCTGCAATATAAAATCTAAATGCATTGTGATACAACCTCATATTACATTGATAATGGAAAAAAGGGAAGGGCATCTGATGCTTTTCACAGCAATGTATTATGGATAAATGGTGGGGACATAGGATTGTGATTGTATGATATAGGCAATGTTAGCATATGAAGTATGACAATGTAAACATACTGTAGGAGATTGAAAAATGAGTGATGAAATAATAAGGACTTGCAAAATTTCATAGAATCAAGACAAGGCTATTAATAATTTGAATCTCTTTCTTGAAGAAAGGCTGTATAACTTTGACACTCTTTTTTCTCTTCTTCTTTTCTTTTCCCCACTTTCTGTATCCTAAACTGGATTTGGACCTATAAATGTTTTATAAAGCTCTCCCAGTTCCCTATCACCTTTAGCTATACCTCGGGCTCTTTTTGACATTGAAGTACTATATTTGACTATTTTGATTTTTTTGTTAGTGGACAACACAATACTAAACAGCAAAATGGGCACGTCATAGTTCATACATAAATATATTGCATAAGGCTAATATTTACTATGTAATACCTAGAATATCACAAAGATCCAAATCCAAATTTTGTGCACACTTTGCTATGTATATGAGTTGATCCAAATCCAAATTCTGGATTTCTTTGGTGAGTGAGTATTGCCTTAAATGTTGTATTTTTATCATATTCATATAATATTCATATTCATATAGGTTCTTTCATGTCTTACTTCTTATCATATTCATATAGGTTGATATTTGCAATAATGTGTAGCTAGCTCCTTACATATTCATGGAAGTATATGTACGGAAGCTTTCAGTCCTTCAATTGAGAAAGTAAATGTCTGATTCTTGAAAGACTTGAAAGAAAATAGAAACCTGTGAAATTTTATGAATGGTGAAAGTAGATGCATCATAGCCATAACTTACTCTGATGAATCCTGTCAAAATGTGAAGAACGGGTTAAAAGGGGGTTGTTCGTTCTGTTCGAAAGGCTGATACCACATGTCTTTCTTTGTCTCCTAGATGTTCTCACTTGCAAGACAAAAATGTCAAAATGTAGAATAAGTATGGTTCATGAAAGAGATTGATGGTGTAATCAGGAGGTAATTTGGTAGTGATCTTCTTCTATTCCTCAAGAAATGATCTCAAATTGGGTCTACTTTTAAATATAAATTGGATTTGTTTAGTCGTTTTATATATTAGAAGTTACAATGCTTCTGTAATCGCATTCTTGAGGTTTGATTATTAGATTAAAATTTGTGTTTTATGCTGTTTTGATTGGGGTTTTGAGTTGATTTATTTGATGGGGATTTTTTGCCTGCAGGTTGTGGTTGGGCTTTTGGCTGATGGCATGCAGTTGAAGATAATCAATGTTGCAGCTGCTTTGAAGGTGATTGGGGAGGCCAGGGATGATCTGGCATAGACCATAGGTGATTCCCAAAAAAAACAAGTCATTGATGAATAAATGTGACTAAAAATTGATGATTTGCATGTTTTTATTGTTATTCTAATAAAAGAAGACTGAATGAAGTTTTGTTTCCGATAATTAGATCAGCATCTATTCTCTACTTTGAAGAAAATTTAGATAAATGAAATACATGGTCATCGTTAAAGTAGGTTTGCTTCAATGGTCATTTCGTCAATTTGGGTGCAAAGAAGTTGGGTTGGTTAACGTTCATCAACATTCTCCAACGATTCCCACACAATGCAAGTCTTCAATATCGTTAACATTTTTTGTCCCCCAAGTTTTCATTTTTTTTCAAATGTTTATGCTATTGTTTGTGAATGATGTTATTCGCTGTGAGGAGACTCCCTGCAAAGCATGCAAATAAGGAATTGGTGGCTGTCTATCTAACTGTAGAGAGGAAGGAAACTGAGAGGATTCTGCAGAATTATCAGAGTATTTGTCTTAGAACATGGTGATTCCCATAAAAGAAGTCTAAATTTGATGAATAAATGTGACTAAAAATTGATGATTTGCATGTTTTTGTTGCTTTTATTCTAATAAAAGAAGACTAGATGAATTTTTGTTTCCGATAATTAACTCAGCATCTATTCTCTAATTTGAAGAAAAGTTAGATAAATGAAATAGATGGTCACCATTAAAGTAAGAATTAGGGATGAAGAGCTGAAAGTATGCCAACAGGAGTAGGTGAATTTGTTTTCTCCAATTAGGATTGAATTGCACACTAGAGACTCTTTAAGAGATGCTAACCTATAGGGATAATAACTCTTCCAGCGTCTGGTATTTGTATTTTTCTGCTATCTATTTATTTTTTGAAGCAAATTAAATCTTCGAAACAATTATTAAGCCTAAATATCCAAATGCTGATTTCGCCAAAACATAATACACAAGTTAAGGTACATGCATTACTGAGGTATCTACATGTACACATTTAGGATTCATGAGACTTGATGTGGTTTGTGAATTTCTGTTAAAAATGACAACCCTACAGTTTTGGTTGAATTGTTTTTGGGAGGGGTACATTTTTAAGGAAACTAAATCTAGAGAAAAATTTGAGGGCACTAACTTCTATGAGAGAACTAAATTTTAATTTAAAATTTTAGGGGGAACTAAGGCTAGATGAAAGTAAACATTGGAGGGTCTAAAATGTTTTAAGAAACTAAATTCTTTGGTGTGACCTAAATTTTAGTTTGAATGTGTTTAATATTTTAAGCTATGTCTGCGACCATAATTTACTAAACAAGTAATTCTAAAATCTAAAGCTAGGATTATATCCCCCAAAAGCCTTGCAAGTAAATTCTCTTAGCATTATCTGATTTGTTGCAATATAAATAGCATATATTGTATGTAATTTTGTCAAAGAAAGCCTTAAATTTCTCTATTTTCCACATATTGCAGTAGCTGTTGCATGAAAAAGTGTGTATATACACATTTTAAACATTTTTTTGGTTAGGAACATTGCCAAATGAAAAGCAAAGAAACTAACAAAAAGCTGAAAACAAATAGAAATAAAAGGTAGTATTGCTTAAGACTATCCATTAGAAGAAGCAAACTAAATTAAGTCATCTATAAAGACATTTGGGAAGAGAAGAGCTACCACACATAAATGGATAAAGATGACACATACATGCGCTCTTGGGCAGCTTTGACTTGGAGGCCTTTGCTGAGGTCTTCACCATGGTGATTGTTACTATACCTTGGTAACATAAGGGATCGATGACACCTTTACGTTTTTGCTTATGAAACCACCCGAGGATAGAATGCATCCAAATAAGTTAGCTATGACAATGAGTCACCTAGAATTGCATCAAGCTTCTGGCAAACTTCATCATAGATAAGTGTGGATGTATCCATAGATAAAGAGGAACGTGAAGCCTCACTTATCATCAGTGCATTCACATATGATCTCATAAATACTATCACAGCCGATGCCCGTAAAGAAAGAGACGCTGAAACCTTTGGCTGCAAGGCATGCATCTTCTTTGCAGTTGGAAAAGAGTACGCTGGTTATGCAACCCATCAATGGACTATTCCTGTTGATTAGGACTATTTGGTGCACATACAAGATCACTCATCACCCCGATGACCAGTGGTAGTCAGAGGGCCATGTAGGAAGGAGCCAAGCTACACATCTTAAACTTACTTTCATATCTCTTCACCAGGAAAATATACTACACCTCCATCCATTGCATCACTAAGTAGTTTATATGAGCCCCATCAATGTTTTGCAATCTATTTGGATGCATGATTTGCTACTTTTTCCCCTCTGTAGTTTATAGTTTGATTTACATTTTTTAATTACCATGTTGGTCACAAATTATAGATTTAAATAAGATCTCTTTGGGTTAATTCCTTTAATTTTTTTCTTATGTCTGAGAAAGAATTGGAGAGTGAGTAGAAGCTTAGGAGTTGGTAATTGGAGAATTGGAGAATGAGTAGAATTGGAATTTGGTTGGAGAAGAAGCATCCTACATAAGACAACTTAAATATGATGAATATAGAAATACTGATTATTTAGATTGGAGTCAGGTATTTGGGGAAATTGACAGGTTTCTCAGATTTGGATATTAGCTTAGCAGTATCAAGTGGGACACTTGGGGTGTAGTGAGACATCATCTTGCTACTAGCAAGAGGATTATTGATGCATTGCCTTTTGGCTTTTGCTATGACTGACTATGTTTTCCTTCGCTAAATGTATGTGCTCATTAAGACCTCGATATTTAGTGAAGTTGGTCATGATGCTTAAGTCACAATGCATTTCGATATGCATCGATGATTTCTCTCATGTTATAATCTCTGTTCCTCCTGATAATGGCATATTTCTTTTTAACCAGTATAACTTTTTTATACGTTGCATTTTGATAAGACTAATGGTACGTTGCATTTTGATAAGACTATATTGTAATTGTAAATTAGATTCCCTTTCATCATTGTTCTCCCATTATTCCTAATTTGCTTCCATGATTGTTCTGGAATCAATTCACATGATTAATTTGCTTTGGAATTTAATTAATTTGCTAATTGATTTACAAAGCAAATTAATTTAATTAAATTCCCAAGACTATATGGAATTAATTTGCTTTGGAGGTAAATTAATTTAATTGATTCCCAAGTGACAATTTCAGTATTTAAGTACGACAAATAAAACACAAAGATAAAACATAAACACCAAGGTGACACAAGAAACTTGGTAACGCAGTTCGGTGCGCACACCTACATCTGCGGGGCCCCGCCAAGAAAATCAGAATACTCCACTAAAATAATCAATGAGTACAATCACTAATTATTGCAATTCTATTAGGAGGAACAACCTCCCCCTCAATACAAACCGTGATGGGTGGTCTCTACCAACCCATGGAGTATTCTCGGCAAGCTCCCCTTGCCAGCAAGCTCCCCTTACACAACCGACTAGATCAACTACCTTGATCCTACGTGCGTAGCCGTCGGCCTCCTCCCGGAGTTCGTCAATCGTCTTTTGCCAAAGCCGTCCCCCACCAAAGCAATTATCATTTCAAACCAACTTCAACTTTTTAACATCGCTCTACAAAGTTGTTATGTGGTTAGCCAACCATTCTTCTGATAAAATCACTGAGGATTTTTCGAACCACCAAAGAGCAGCAAGGCGAGATAGATCAGATAAGAAAAGATCTTCAGCAGTCGAAACTGAACTGAACCCGAACAATATCTTTTACCAACCTACAAACCGCTTCAGCAAATATAACTGAGAAAACCACCCGATCCAAACTGAAGGAGAGGATCTGAAACCGTTTAACACGATAGCTCCTATCTTCAAATTAACAACGAGCCTTATCCTCAATCAACCGTTAAAATCAAACAGCAACAAAGAAATCCACGGGAACAGATCTCAGAGGATAGAACAGCACGTTCAACATTTCATATGACATTTTGTACAACATTTCATAAACATTCATTTGTTAGTGGATCTTTCATACCTCGGTTGTGGATTGATCCTTTCATTCACCTTCGTCAGCAAATCTTATGCATACCTGCATCCAACAGCGTATCTGGAGAAGATCTAAACAATACTGTAAGATCTGAAACCATTCATTAGAAAATCTTCAACCGCACATATCTTCAATCGCACATACCATTTAGTTATGAAACCAACCAGATTTTGAAACCACTATATCCAGGTAAATAACTTCCTTTTTAATGCAGAATATCCGCCAATATTTGTAGGATCACTTCGCGTAAGGAATCACATATTCAAGGAACCACCGAATCTATTTCGGGTAAAAAGATTAAAACAAATCTCATGCGGATATTTTGCCCATAGAATAAAGAACTATTTCTGGTAAATAAAACCAATAAATCTCAGCAAATATTTCATTCCATCAATTTAGGAACAAACCAGATTACCAAAAATTCTCAACAAACCTCCATCAATTAAGGAACTAAATCGGTTAAGAAGGAGTATAAAAATCTCACCAATATCTGGAATCAATCAAATCAGGAACCTCCGATATTCTAGGCTACAAATCAGATCTGAGATCACCACGACACATTTGTAGACCAAAGCAGCGTTTCTGAATACGAACAATTATTCCAGATCCGAATGTTGAACATAATGTTGCAACATAATGTTCAACATTTTGCTCAAACTGCTCAAAAACAATCCAGATTCCACAAACTGAGCTCTCCAGATATAGTGCCACTAATGCCAACAAATATCAACAGAAATTCAACCCTAATAATCTCCCCCTTTGGCATTATGTGGCACAAACCAAAGCAAGCGTCAACTAAGCAACACATTCTCCCCCTTTGAGCCACAATAATCCAAAACACATTCTCCCCCTTGCTAGAGCAACCCGAGCAGTGATTACCTCAAAAAAAAATACAGCCACATTCTCCCCCTTTCAGCTAGCCTCACAACTCCAAAAGAAAATTCAGAAGAAAAACTCAACCGAGGCACATCCAGAGGCTCCTCTGTCTCTCTTAATAGCAAATAAAATCTCAAGCACAGCGGAATAATAGAAAGAACACAATACCTCACATCTGACAGTATGGTGACGAATGAAATGATGTCCAGGGTAGAAGTCAAGTTCTGAGGGGCCGAAAAGTAGTTGGAGAATTCAAAACATCAGCTGTGTTGACAGAGGGTCTTCGGTGGCCTGCATGTCAAAATTTGGAGACGTGGATGCGATGGAACCGGCTAAGAAGTGAACGAACTTTAGGGAAGTCAACCGGTCTAGATGATGAGGCCGCAGAAGATGAAGCAGAGGTGGATTGCTGTGCAGGAGAGGGTACAGGCGAAGATCCAATGGCACCGGTGGAGGAAGAGCAGTGAGCAAAGCGACGAGATAGCACTCTGATAATTCTGGAGGAAGATTCATGAGACTTTGGCGCAGGTTGCTCATAATGATTGTCGAGAGGAGATGTTGAGTCTGGTGTCATAACATTTGTAGCAACATTGTTCTGTGTTGTATCTAATGTTACAACATTAGTCACAACATGAAGTGTTCTCTCTGAAGCTGTAGTGTTCTTGCTGTATAATTCAGACTTCTTGACCCATTGCTTCTTCATCTTCATATCAGGATGTCTAACATTTCTTCCTTCTGACCAATGCCGCATGCGACTGAAACAGTTTCTCTCAGTATGGCCTATGAACTTGCAGTAAGCACATGCAGGACGACCACCTTTTACGCATATAGTCTGCTTCTTCTTCTGATCATGCCCCTTGTGCTGACCCATTCTTTCAAGTTCTTTGGTAACTTGACTTCTTCTTTCAGCAGACACATTATTGAAGGCTCCTCTATGGTATCCCACTCCGGTACGATCTCCAGAAATCTTACCCATGTTTAAGATATCATCTAGCTTTGCTTTTCCAGAGTTCCATTTCTCCAATGTACATTCAGCTTTCTCTGCCCTGAGAAGAATATTTCTGAAGTTTCTTTCCAATTCTCTACAGTTTCCCTCAGCTTTTAGACATTCGGTTTTGACCTCCTCCTTCTCTTTCTTCAGTCTATCATTCTCATCCTTCAGGACTTTGTTGATATTACAGATTTGCATCCATTTTTCAAACATCATCTGGTATGCTGTACGGAGATCATTGTCACTAACTTCCTCATCGCCGTCAGCTTCAGAATCTGATTCGGTTGTAGATGTTGTACATGATGTTGTACATAATGTTGTAACATTCTTTCTAACATTCTTTCTGACATTTACAGTTTTGTTCTCCAATGTTGTACTAGCTGTCGCAACATTAAGTCCAACACAGCTAGGGGTGTACCCATCAGATTGATCATCAAGAATAGCCGGAAAAGCCACATAGTTGCTAGTGTTGTCTTCATTTCCAGAACTTCCTTCAGAATCTTCATCAATCCAGGTACTAGCTAATGATTTCCCCTTTTTCTTCTTGATGGTATTAGCACATTCGGCCTGTATGTGACCGAAACCTTCGCACTCCCTGCACTGTATTTCTTTACCCTTACTCTTTGGCTCATTCTTCTGTGCAGAATGACTGATTGCCTTTCCAGCAGTAGGAAGATACGGTCTTGATTCCTTGTTGGCAGATCTGTAATTCTTTCCCTTGTTACTTATCTTTCGCATCATTCTGTTGAAATTCTTAGTCAGCAGATCAATGTCATCATCAATATCCGAGTCATTTTCAGGCTTAGATGTTTTACTGACTTCAACCTTTAGAGCCACCCCTTTATCCCTGTGGTTCAGCTTCAGATTCATTTCATAGGTCTGAAGAGATCCCATGAGTTCATCCAATCTCAAGGTGGATGTGTTCCTCACTTCTTCAATTGCCGCAATCTTCGCAGAGAACTTATCGGGTAGGGATCTCAAAGTTTTTCAACCAACTTCTTTTGAGAGTACTTCTTCCCCAATTGAAATGCCTGATTAGATATATCACGCAGTCTCCCATTGAACTCAGCCACAGTCTCATCATCATTCATCCTGAGATTTTCAAATTGAGATGCAAGCATTTGAAGTTTAGATGCTCTTACCGTACTGGTTCCTTCATGAATATTCTGTAGTATATCCCACGCTTCCTTTGCATACTCACACGTAGAGATTAATTTGAATTGCTCTTCGTCGACAGCGGAAAAAATAGCATTAATTGCTTTAGAATTGCACAAGGCCGCATGTTCTTCAATCCGACTCCAGTCTCTTGCCGACTTGAGGTGTTCTTCGCCATCTTCGTCAATTTCAGTTGGCGGTGTCCATCCTTCACTGACAGCGATCCAGGCCTTCTCATCAATGGACTTAATGAATACACGCATCCGAGACTTCCAGTAAGTGTAATTTGTACCAATGAGCAATGGAGGACGAACAACGGAGGCACCTTCTCGTGTAGCCATGCTTCAAGTACTGAAATTCAAGATCACACCTTCTTTGAAAACAAAGATACACAGGTGACCTGCTCTGATACCAATTGACAATTTCAGTACTTAAGTACGACAAATAAAACACAAAGATAAAACATAAATACCAAGGTGACACACCTACATCTGCGGGGCCCCGCCCAGAAAATCAGAATACTCCACTAAAATAATCAATGAGTACAATCACTAATTATTGCGATTCTATTAGGAGGAACAACCTCCCCCTCAATACAAACCGTGATGGGTGGTCTCTACCAACCCATGGAGTATTCTCGGCAAGCTCCCCTTGCCAGCAAGCTCCCCTTGCACAACCGACTAGATCAACTCCCTTGATCATACGTGCGTAGCCGTCGGCCTCCACCCGGAGTTCGTCAATCGTCTTTTGCCAAAGCCGTCCCCCACCAAAGAAATTATCATTTCAAACCAACTTCAACTTTTTAACATCGCTCTACAAAGTTGTTATGTGGTTAGCCAACCATTCTTCTGGTAAAATCACTGAGGATTTTCCGAACCACCCAAGAGCAGCAAGGCGAGATAGATCAGATAAGAAAAGATCTTCAGCAGTCGAAACTGAACTGAACCTGAACAATATCTTTTACCAACCTACAAACCGCTTCAGCAAATATAACTGAGAAAACCACCCGATCCAAACTGAAGGAGAGGATCTGAAACCGTTTAACACGATAGCTCCTATCTTCAAATTAACAACGAGCCTTATCCTTAATCAACCGTTAAAATCAAACAGCAACAAAGAAATCCACGGGAACAGATCTCAGAGGATAGAACAACACGTTCAACATTTCATATGACATTTTGTATAACATTTCATAAACATTCATTTGTTAGTGGATCTTTCATACCTCGGTTGTGGATTGATCCTTTCATTCACCTTCGTCAGCAAATCTTATGCATACCTGCATCCATCAGCATATCTGGAGAAGATCTAAACAATACTGTAAGATCTGAAACCATTCATTAGAAAATCTTCAACCGCACATATCTTCAATCGCACATACCATTCAGTTATGAAACCAACCAGATTTTGAAACCACTATATCCAGGTAAATAACTTCCTTTTTAATGCAGAATATCCGCCAATATTTGTAGGATCACTTCGGGTAAGGAATCATATATTCAAGGAACAACCGAATCTATTTCGGGTAAAAAGATTAGAACAAATCTCATGCGGATATTTTGCCCATAGAATAAGGAACTATTTCTGGTAAATAAAACCAATAAATCTCAGCAAATATTTCCTTCCATCAATTTAGGAACAAACCAGATTCCCAAAAATTCTCAACAAACCTCCATCAATTAAGGAACTAAATCGGGTAAGAAGGAGTATAAAAATCCCACCAATATCTGGAATCAATCAAATCAGAAACCTCCGATATTCTAGGCTACAAATCAGATCTGAGATCACCACGACACATTTGTAGACCAAAGCAGCGTTTCTGAATACGAACAATTATTCCAGATCCGAATGTTGAACATAATGTTGCAACATAATGTTCAACATTTTGCTCAAACTGCTCAAAAATAATCCAGATTCCACAAACTGAGCTCTCCAGATATAGTGCCACTAATGCCAACAAATATCAACATAAATTCAACCCTAACACCAAGACTATATGAAAATTGATTCCCAAGACTATATGGAATTAATTCATTTAAATTGTAGGATACATTGAAGAAGAATCCAATATAGTCTTGAAAATCACAGGTTTTTTCTATTGTATCAAATTAATCCTAAAATTGAAGAAGTATCCTATGTATCCAATGGATACATTGAAGAAGTATCCAATGTAGCAAATTAATACTAAAACCTGTGACAATTTTTAAATTTTAGGATACATTGAAGAAGTATCCAATATATATTTAGCAAGTTTCATCATTCCTGGATATAGGAGACATGTCTGATATGGATATCTCCTCTGTCTAAGTATCCAATACATATTCCCAAGACTATTTGAAAATTGATTCCCATGATTAATTTGCTTTGGAATGATTCCCATGATTGTTAATTTGCTTTGGAGGTAAATTAATTCCATATAGTCTTGGGAATCAATTTTCAGGTAATTTAATTAAATTAATTTTCATCATTGTTCTCCCATTATTCCTAATTTGCTTCCATGATTGTTATGGAATCAATTCCCATAATTAATTTGCTTTGGAATTTAATTAATTTGCTAATTAATTTACAAAGCAAATTAATTTTATTAAAGTCCCAAGACTCTATGGAATTAATTTGATTTGGAATTTAATTTTCTTCTGGAATCTAATTTCCAGGTAAATTCTCTAATTTGCTTTGGCATTAACTCCCTTTCATCATTGTTCTCCCATTTACAGGTAAGATCGATACGCACTGGCCCCTGGAAATTCTGATGGCATGGTCACCACTTACTATGTAAGCTTTAAAACTCAAAAGAATTGTACACCGATTGACTTGGTTGCTTATCAATTGAAAGGTAAGACTATTGACATATATGTGTTCCTCATTTATTTTGAGAATGAGCTGTAGACATATACTCCTCTGAGCGAAAAATCAAGAAGAGCTGGAGTTATCAGCTGTTGAACCAGGTCGACTCAATCTGTCGTGCTTCGTGCTGATTGAATCTACAAATTTTTTTGGAAGAGATCGTGTAAATAAGCGACAGAATTGAAGAATTACTGGATTGATTATGAGATGGATAGTAATCATATCCCATATACAGATAGAACTATTCAGAATGTTTATCGTTTCCAGAACGATATTGGTGTACATGAAGTTCACATACATTCCTGAATGCAGAGATTGGGGCTTATGATTCTTTTCAGTTTTTTCATATTTTAGGATGCAAATGAAGTTGGGTTTTTTTTGTATCGAACACTGATGTCTTCATGTTATGGGATCAAAGAGACTGCAGGAAACCCCATGTATTCATGTTACATGTAGGTTTGCATTTCCATCCCTTAGTATACATTTATTTTGTGTGTAAACTTTTCCCTTTATTTTGTGTGCAAATTTACACCGATGTAGCTTACGGTGGTTTGAGCATTTCTTCTCTGTACGTGTATAAGAGTTTACGGTGGTATGAGCATTTCTCCTCAACCACATCCTTCACCTTCACCTGCAACCTGTAATTCATATACTCAGCAATCATCACATTCCAAGTAATGGCATTTGATATGTCATATGTGTACATCAATATATACAAGAGTAATTTCTTCCTGATCCTGATGCATGATTTATAGTATGGGTTACAGTATTTTGGTTACAGTATTTGATATGTGAAATGGGTTACAGTATTTTGGTTACAGTATTTGATATGTGAAATGGGTTACAGTATATGGGTTACAGTAGTTGGAATATCTGATCGTGGCAATATATATAAGATGTTGATGAGTTACGCAAATCTTTAAACCCAGCAATTCTGCATCTTTTTCCAATCCCAATAAGTAAAGTATTTTATGCTTCATGCATATAAATATCAAAAAAGGATTAAGATGAATTAAAGGGTCGGATGGAATTTAATCGAATGGAGTAATCCCATAAGGTTGTATAGTATATGTAAAAGAGTACCTGGCTGAAGGATGTAAACTGTTGAGTCAAATATGAAACTTTGAAAAATTCCAAAACCAATTGTTAATAGATGTTTGGTTGTAGGAGTAAAATGCTGAATAGAACCTGACCGACAGTCCAAGCTGGTTAGTGCCGCAGGGGAGGCGCGACGAGGAGTTGGTTGTTATGCCCTTGATCATCCGCTCTCTATATCTTCACTGCTTGCACGTAAAGTTGTTTTCAAATATAAAATGAGAAATTTACCCTCATGAGATCGTTACAAAAGTTCTGTTTGCTACTTGATGAAATTTCATAATAAGATTTTCATAATGACTTTTTATAAGACGACTCATTTCATAATATGACTTTTTACTTGATGGTTTTCATAATGAGAGATTTTCCTGAAATTGGATGATTTTCATAATGAGGAATTTGCACAGATGTGAAAGTTATTTTATAAGATTTTACTGTGAAAGTTATTTTATAAGAACTTTCTCATTATTAAAACTCTTTCTCATTTTATAAGAAATTTGCACATGAAATTGGATGACTTTCATAATGAGAAATTTGCACATGAAAATTTCACAGAGGTATGTTATTCATGAATTTTGCCTTCTATGAAAATTTTTATATATGCTGAAACATTTCATGCTGAAACATAAATGAAGTTTTATAACATACCTCTGAAATTTTACATATGCTGAAAAATGAAAAATGATACATTCTGTGTATTATGAAGGTATGTGAATCATTTCACTGCCTTTGTCTCCTTAGAACTTGATCTATGTATCTTACTTCACTACGTTCTTTTGCAGATAGGAAATGTCCAGCTAGAGCCTGGGCAGTCTGGGATTGCAGAGCAACATATTATTGCTAGCTGAAGTAACATGCTATAAAATTTATATCAAAATGGAAAATTATAACAATTAGTGTGTAGCATATGTTTTTAGTGAAAATCCCATCTTTTTTCATGCATACATTGTTCATGTTAGTGTGTAGCATATGTTTTACATCCATGTGTTGAAATTTTACATATGATATGCACATGCTAAGCTATGATAATGTAAACATGAATTTTTACATACATGCTATGCTATGTTTACATACATGCTATGAAAAATGCTGAATTTTTTATACATATGCTGAAACATGCTATGAAATTTTATAACAGACCTTCATTTTCCGGTTTACTTACATGCTATGTTTGCCTTCTATGAAAATTACATAAAGGTCTGGTATTCATGTAAAAATATTCTGATTAAAATTCATTTCATCTTATTGCCTTCTATGTGAAATTTACCTGCATGGGATAAGTCTGATTTTTCCTGCTATGAAATGTATATGCAAAATCAAAAAATGAAAATCTGCATTAATTAATTCTCTTGCAAGTCGTGAGACTGTAGACGGATGCTAAAAAGTTAATTTTGATTATTTAGTTGTTGCAGTGAGTAAGAACTTGCTATGAAAAGCTTTCTAGTTTCTTTCTCCTTAGAGTATTTGCCTTGAATACTCTTTCAACCAAAAAAACATTCTTTGCATTCTCTCTATCTCTTTGTGGTTCCCTCCATAAATATAGAATTTGTTTGTCAAGAAGCGTTTCATGTGTTAATTAGTGAGAAGTTAAGAGGAGAACTTCCACTTGATATGAAGATGTAACTAGGAAAGTGCAAGTCAAGAGATGTCTGTCTTGATACAATTACAAATCTATCATGATGGAGCAAATGAGTTCTTATTGATTCTTATTGATTCTTATTTGGCGTGCTGACATAAGATCAAAAAAGATAGAAATGAGTATTTGTAGGATCACATCTTTGGCTTTGAAGTAATTTGATTTTAAGAAGTTTGTGCGTTCATGCTTACTCATTCAGTATTTGGACGATCAAATGGTGCATGGTTTGCATTTATTATGAAGCGTAATGAAATATAAGAGGGGTTTAAATGGATCACGATTCATGAGCATCATTTTAGCAACTTGACAATGTGAAATGGACGATAGCTTGAGTGCTTGATAATAAAAAAATGTATGCGTACAATAAATACAGAAAGTAGTGAAATACATGATTCATGTGCATCATTATAGCAACTCTACATTCAAATGTTCTTTTGTAAATCATATTTAAGTGTGGCTAAAAGTCACATTACTTTCTGATGTGTGGCTAAGTCTCATTGCAAACTGGTTCTTCACATTTAAACTATATGGTGTAAACTAAAACTTTTGGGCAGAACAAAATAATAGTTATTGCATTTTAGTTAGCTGCTTTTTATAATTTGGGGATCCAAGATTTTGAGGTGTGAACATTTTAAATGAACCGTGCCCTTTGGACACATTTAAAATCTGTATGAAACTAAAATTTGGGCACATTAGTGCATGATTAAATTTTGTAATAAATTAAATTCTAAGATAACTGAATTTTTTGGATGGAACTAAATTCTCTTGGGAAACTATATATTGGGGTAACTAAAAATTTTGGGTGGAACTAAATAACAATTATTGTGCTTTAATTATTTTTTCCGTTCAAAATTTGGTGATCCAAGATTTTGAGAGTTGGATGTTTTAAATGAACTGTGCACTTAAGGCACGTGTTAAATTTGTTGGAAACTAAATTTTCGGTGGAACTAAAATTTTTGGAAAGAACTAAATTCTCTGGGATGAACAAAATTTTGGGGAGACAAATTTTTGAGTGGAACTCAATAACAATTATTGCGCTTTTATTATTGCTGTTCATTTAAAATTAGGGGATTCGAGATTTTGATGGGGGATATTGTAAATGAACCGTGCCCTTAGGGCACGGGTTATGATTTGTTATTCTACGCCTAATGCGCCTGTGCCGAATTTGTTGTTCCACGCTACTTAGTTGTTTCGAGCCGAATTTGTTGTTCTGCGCCGAAGGTGCCCGTGCTGCTAAATATGTTTACGCTAATTTGTTATTCTTTTAAATTTTGGCTGTGGAAATAATTTTTTAGGAAACAAAGATTCCTCGGGGGAAAATCTTAAATGAACCGTGCTGGGATAATTTTAAATTTTGGCTGTGGAAATAATTTTGAATTATGTCCTACTAGGATAAAGGTTAGGGCTGACTAGGACAAACATACATGCTGACTAGGACAAACAAAAATGAGTTGGAATTTTGAAATTTTGGGAGAGACCTTAAGTGGAAGTTTGAATTTTAGTGGGAGTTTTAAAATTTTGATGGGAGTTTGAAATTTAAAGTTTGAGAGATATTTTAAAGTTTGAATTTGAAAAATCTATGAAACAATTGGGGGGAAGTTTGTATTTTAGCGGGGAAACTCTTGGGGGGAAAAAATAAAATCATTTATTTTTTTGAGGGGAACTACATAATAATTATTGTGCTTTAATTTTTGGGGGAATTAAAATTTTGAGGAGGGCAATATCTTGAATAAACCGTGTCCTATGGACACGGGCAATGACTGGTATATATATATGACAATCTTCGGGTGCGAAAAAACCCGTGGGAAAGCCGTGCGAAAACTTTTTTTATTTTTTTTTATTTTTTTCAATTTTTTTGATATTTAATTCATACAATTATATACCCCAGGGAAAATAATGGGTGAACCCGTTGGGGATTAGATCACTCATCCACCCGTTACAAATTTAACGGTCTCAAAACGTGCGAATTTGATAAAATGCCTTGATAGAAAGCCAAATGACATTATTTCTCAACAATTATTTTTGGAGGGGGGTATAACAACATATAATGAGGGTGGAAAATTTTTTTTGAAAAAACATTTCTAAAAACATTTTCGCACGGTGCAAAATGTTCTCACATGAAGATTTACCTACACACACACACATATAATACAATTGAGGACTTTTTTGAATCTTTGTCCTAGTCATAAGTCCAGTCATACTTTTGTTTGTCCCAGTCACCAAGAATGGCCTGGATTCACTTTCGGAAAGGCCAGGATGAGGCCACGTATGACAACAACGTGAGAGAAAAAAATTGAAACACAGCCACAATTTTCAAATCGCATTCTCCAAATCATGCTGGAAGTAGAGAACCGCACGCAGATTGATAAAATTAGGGGGAACTCAAAATTTGGGGGGAACTCAATATCTCTCTTTCATATGAATAAAAAAATCAATATCTCATCCTCAAACCCGGATCACACACAAACCTCCTGCCTCTACATCTTCAAACTACGGATCATGCACAAAATCAATATCTCCAGTCTCTTTCCTTACGTATCCAAAAACAGACATCTTCATCCCTCAACCCCTCAGCCGCCTATCTCGATGATTCGGGAAGCTTTTTTTAGATCCGTTTTCTTCATCAATAGCAAGAGCCAAGTGCATCGGGAGCGATCATTCTTCATCAAGATTTTTTTAGCTCTGTCTTTTTAAGTAATCATTAACATTTTCTAGGAGCCAAGTGCAGCTGGAGCATCGGCTAGAGCTTCGTAGGTTGCTTCCATGTTAGAGATGGTTTTCTGATCAAATTTTTTGTTGGAAAGCTTGAATCCTTTTGTTATTGATATTTTGTTGGTAATTTGAGGGCTTACATTTTCATGCACAAAACCTATTTGATCTGTTGCCTGACAAAGCCCTTGAATTGCAGGACTTGGTTCTTTTCATTTTTGGCATGTTAGAAGAGATATGACCATGTTAGTTGAGACAAGACATGGTTGCTAAAAAATTGCAGACAATAATCAACATATTGGATGAATTTAGCATTCTGCAGATGTTTAAGGTTGCTAAATCTCAATAATCAAAATCCTCATATTGGAAGAAGTAAATACTCCTCATCTGATGAGTAATCCCCTAATTCAATATTTGTTTTATACTTGGCAAAAATATTTGGCATTCTGTAAGTTTGCTTATATTAATACATATAAGCTTTAGTTGTTGTGCATATGATATGTTTTTTATTTTAAAACAAAATTAGGAAATAATTTTAAGATCCATAGAAATATATAGAGCCATAGTTAAATTATTGCAAATTATTATGTTGTTATGAGAATGATCTTCCCTAAGAGAGGAGGCTGTTAATAGAACCGAATGAAAAAAAGATTCTTATACCTGACTCCAAAGTAGTTGGTAAAAGGCTTTATTATTGTTTTATTGAATGGATTGTGTATTGTTGGATTGTGTATTGTTCCGCGATTTTATCAGTATGTTTTCTTTGCCCATCATCTATACTGTAAATGATCTTTTCCCCAATGATCTGGAGCTCCATCGATTAATGGACCAAGAGAGAGGGAACACCTCTGACGACAAACGGGTAAAGAACTTTTAGGGGTAATAATTGAGATAAGATTCTCAATTTTCGTTTCTTTTGATTCATTCTACTTGGATTAAGGCTGAGATGAGAAAACGTTTTGTGCTTTGAGGAAAAGAATTTGAGATTTTTGAGATATCTGAGTAAAGTTAGTGATCGGCAGAGAAGTTTGATCATTAGTTAGTTGCTTATACTTAGATTTTTATAGCTGTTTTCATTATTTTTTTTTCAAGAATTAGAATTGTCTATTGTCTATTATGAAGGTGAAGATTTTAGTTTATTATTTATTGCAAATTAACCATATGCGTGGTTAGATTTGTTGGAGCTAAAATTGCGCTAGCACGGTCTCATAGTCCATAACATTAAATGTTGTAGCTTTTCTATTGTTTCTTAGAATCTTAATATGGTGGTCAATCTTGAACTAGGAATAGTCATTGTGTTCCTATTGACATACGTTAAAAGGGAAGAAATGATGTAATCATGTATTTACTGATTCCTTGAACAGATCAACCATTTTTTATTTGTTATTTGTGTAGGCTCGCATGAAGGAATACTATAAGAGCCTGTTTGTTTTGGCATATCAAAGCTTCGGTGTAGTTTCTAGTGATCTGAGCACTTCTCCTCTGTATGTGTATAGGAGTACATTTTCAGGGAGATTGCACGATTATCAAGATGAACGAACGATATTTGGTGTCGTATCCTTGACCTTTTGGATGCTTATTCTGATCCCGGCACTAAAATATGTCTACATAGTGTTGATGACAATGGTGAATGTCACGCCCTGCTTTCCAAAATGGGTGCGAGGACGAGACGAAGGTCCGCATGGGTCAGAGCTGTGAGGCTTGGGCCCAATAAGCATCTGTAGGGATACCAAATAATTACAGGTTCTTGCATATAAAAGTTTATAACAATAAGATAATAGTACTCGAAAGGAAACTGCATACATTATTAAAAGAGATAATATCTAGCAATACATCAAGTCTAATAAAAGAAGCCCAAGCATGGCTACAAGTGCGGAAAAGAAAACTAATGGTGCTACGCACCCAACCTAAACAAGAAGTAAAGTGGTGCAACGCACCCAAACTAGAAAGCAGTAAACCTCCGTAAGACAGCAACAGTATGAGACCTCTAGGTCTGATCCTCGTTTGGAACATACTACGGGTCAACGTCCTCCAGCTCCAAGTCCTCATGTAAAGCCAGCTCATCTGTTCACTCCTTCTTAGTACCTGACGTACAACACCCAAGAGAAAGGAGCTGTACGTCAGGTAAAGTCTACAAGGGAAAAGTGAGAAGACTCTACTTCAAGTGTAAAGGAATTTAAAGACAACATTTTAAGGTTGATTACATGAGATGCAACAGCATGGCATTTATACATATATGCAAGAAAAGTAAAAACTGTGCAGAAAGTAAAAGTGGTAGGCAATCGCCGTAGCGTGTGCTACCGGCTACAAGACATGACAAGACTAGACTAGAGTGTGTGACACCAAGCGACTCGACAAGACTGTGTGACACTAAGCGACTCGACACCAAGAGGGTTTATGCCTTCAGCTTAGAAAGTGGCCAAACTCTTTGACCTGGTGGCCGCTCAACCCAACCCCACACCAAGTGCTTAAGACAAGACTGTACGACGACCACTCACTCTGCTTTGTGAGTGCATCTATCCCCACAGGTTGCAGGGCCACTCACTCTGTCCTGGTGAGTACCGAGCTTTCCGTAGTTTAATCTGTACAATGGGTCACTCTCTCTATCTTGGAGAATGCCCTATTCCCCGTAGGTTCCAAGGTCACTCACTCTGTCCTGGTGAGTACCGGGTTCCCGCAGGTTATCTATACAAGGGGTCACTCTCTCTATCTTGGAGAGTGTCCTATTGCCCGTAGGCTATGTAAAACATTTTGTGAATGATGTTACGTGGCATGACATGAGTATAGTCTGTTCTTTTCAGTGTAGGGGTCCACAGGCACACACACACACACAGATAGTTCCTTGCATGATAGTTATTGCAGTTTATACCTAGACTTCGTTGTCAAGTCTAGGCTATCATGAGGGGGTCCCGGACGCTATCATTTCATGTCTGGTTCTCTTGTTCATACTTTTTCAATTTAAAGAGAGATGGCCCAAACGTGGCTGTAACTACGCAAGTGGGGGCACTTACATGTGGTGGTAAGAAGAACGTCTGTCGGAAGTGTCTCGTCGTGAATAGCATGTCGGTCAACGTCCGTTGTCACAAGTCAATGGGCGGTGTCAGGACCAGTTTAGCAAATCCTATTAAGTTGTCTCTAAGTTGATCGTGGCTATCCTATCAGTTTCAAGTCGAGTTTTGAATGTTCAGCCTATTCGACGATTCTACACTATATGCACAGTTAAAAAGTCTGACCGTCGATTCTATATTAGCACAACATTTTAAAGGAGCCAAAAGTAAATTTAGTGTGTTAAAATGTCGATTTTTATTTAGGGTTCAAATACATATCGTTTGAGTTGCTACGAGCAAGAGGACCAACCTAGTACGACGCACGTGCTCGAGTCTGACGTCGGATCTGAAACGGTGATGGGCCTCGTCGTCTCCGGTTTCCTCGACTGTGGGTAGAAAAGTAAGGAAGTCGCCTCGGGATCATTTAGGCTGTGGGTAGCACAACGAAACAGTAACGGCATCGGGGTCGCCTCGGTTGCGAGAACACGCACAGGGCACGGGACAGCGGTGCGGCAGGCTGTCGGGTCTAGAGGGGGTGACCAGCTGTGTGCTTGCGTGCGTGGGGTGGAGCAAGGGAGAGGGAGCCGTGGGCTGTCTAGGTGTCAAAGGGAGCAGGAACGAGAGGGGGGCATGCTGTTGGTGGAGGCCGATGGCGTGCAGGCTGACGGCTGGGTAGTCGACAGTTGGCAGGGAGAGAGGGTCGGCGGCTTGTGCTGTCAAGAGGAGGCCAGAAGAGCTGCTGTCAAGGGGATTGAGGCTGGCTGTGGGGGTTCTCAAGGGGGAGAGAGAGCCGGCAGGGTGGAGGGCAGGCAGGAGTGAAGGAGGGTGACGGGCGGTGCAGAGCTGAGGATGAAGTGGTCGACGGCTTGTTTGGTGCGTGAGGGAAGTTGAAGAAGAGAGTACGGAGGCTAGGTGTGAGAAAAAACCCTAGGTTTAGGCGCTTACATTTTAATGAGGGAAATTTGCTAAAGAGGGTAGAAAAGGAGTGGGTTTAAGGGATAGATGGGAGAGAGTGTGTGAGAGGGGGAGGGGAGACTTAGTGTGGCAAATAGCTTAGGAATATTTGGCATGATACGTAGGATCCAAAAGAGATTAGATTTGATTTGGGGATTAGGATTTGAATTTGAATTAGCTTAGGGCTAATTAATTATATTATCATATTAAAGGTGATGGGTCAGTCAACGACGTCCGAAAAATACAAGAAAAATATCGGGACGATCGTGACGACGAGAGGATCGAGAATACGGTGGTCGGTCATGAGCTAGATTCATGGAAAATGATAATAAAAATAATTAACCAAATGTCGAAGTCTAAAGGTTAAGACACCTCTTCATTCAAAGCTGATTTGTGGAAGAATGACCCGTGAAATGACGTTCATAAAAAATTCCACAAATAACTACTCTCTCTGAGGGTCACAACGATATATAACTTCGCACATTTAGGATTCAAAAGGAGGTCACAACAAATACGGGTACTAAAAGAAAATACGCGCTGAAAAACACTCGGTCGAAAAGCGACCGTGACATCCTACCCATCTTAAGGAATGATTCCGCCCTCGGAATCTACATCAACTACTGCTCAGAAAATAAATGCGGGTAGCGCTCTCTCATCTCTTCTTTGCGCTCCTGAGTGGACTCTCTAGGTGATCCGTGACGCCACATCACTCTCACCAGGTCGACTACCTTGTTCCTCAACTGCTTCTGTCGACGGTCCAAAATCTGCACTGGTTGCTGATCATAAGTCAGGTCCGGTCGAACCGTGATCTCTGAAAAATCCATAGTGTGTGATGGGTCACTAACGTATCGACGAGTTGAGATACATGGAAAACGTCGTGAACTCCGTCCAAATATGGTGGCAAAGCAAGGTGATATGCCACTGTTCCCACACGCTCCAGCACGTCAAACGGTCCAATATACCTCGGACTCAGCTTTTCCTTCTTCCCAAAACGAATGACTCCGCGGTTCGGAGTAATCTTCAGGACGATATGATCTCCTGACTGAAACTCCAAAGGTCGTCTCTTCGTGTCTGCCCAATACTTGTAATGATCTTGCGTAGTCCGGAGCTTAACCCTGAAGTCCATCACGACATACACAACCTCTATAATCATCTCCGAACCCAACAGCTCTCGGTCTCCGATGTCAACCCAGCTCAGTGGCGATCGACATTTCCTTCCATATAGGGCAGCAAACTGCGCCATGCCAATGCTCGTCTGGTAGCTGTTGTTGTATGAGAATTCCTCCAAGTGGAGATGATCTTCCCATGAACCCTTTAGATCGAGCGTACAACCTCTCAGCATATCCTCCAGAATCTGAATAGTCCTCTCTGACTGGCCATCGGTCTGCGGGTGGTACGCCATACTGAAACTCAGACTCGTACCAAGGTTCTCTTGCATACTCCTCCAGAACTTAGACGTGAATCTCGAGTCCATGTCGGATACGATGCTCACCGAAACTCCATGTAAGAGCTCAATCTCCTGCATATACACGATCTACATCACGAACTAAACTCAAAGAGGAACTATAAATAGAGAAGTAATATATCTTTACCTCTAAATACTTCCTCGCCAAGATTTCCGTGGACTGTCCCACTCGGAAAGGGATAAAGTGCGTAGACTTGGTCAATCGGTCAATGATCACCCAGACTGCGTCGTTCTGCTTCGGGCTCCGAGTTAGGCCTGTCATGAAATCTATCGTGATTTGTTGCCACTTTCACTCTAGAATAGGAAGCGGTTGTAGCAATCCAGCCGTCGGATGGTGTTCTGCCTTTACTTGCTGGCATACCAAACACTTGGCAACGCTCCGTGCCATACTCCTCTTCATACCAATCCACCAATAGTTCAGACGGAGGTCCTTGTACTTCTTCGTGCCTCCAGGATGTATGGAATATGTCACGCCCTGCTTCCCAAAAATATGGAGGCGAAGCGTGAGAAGGTCCGCTCAGACTTGAAGCTGCAAAACTGCAAGTCCGATAAGCGTCAATCAAATTTAAAACTGCAGGTCCTTGCAACGCGAACGAAACAAAGATAATAATAATGAAATGAGACAAAAGAGATATCTCAGAATATCCATAAAATGAATTTCAACATCACAGAAAATGCCACCAGGCTAAAAAGAAAAAGGGTCTAAAGGCCCAAACATGGCCAATCAAAAGTACAACGTACAAAACAAGGGTGCCACACACCGACAACTAACAACAAAACCTAAAACAAAAGAAGCTCAGCAAAGTCACCAAGAAATGTCTCCGGTGTCCACAAAACTCCTCCTGGACAACCATGGACTCAGACTCAGCGTCAGCAAAACATCACGTACACAGCAACGGTCTCTGGCTCAGGGTCTAACATGTGACACCCAAAAGAGCAAGGGGCACATGTCAGCAAGTCTACAAGAGACTTGTGCAAGGAAACTGAAACTAAAAGTAAAGCAACCTAGCAGTTCTATCATGATGCAATGACATGGCAGTTAAAGTATGAGTGTAGCAGGTAAAGAAAACAACAAGTAAACTAGCATGTCATGGCAAGTGTGGCAAAACTATTAACATTTACAAGGATTTCTCTAATCACGTTTTCATGTCATGTGCAGAGTTTACGCCTTACAGCTGAAATGGCTTACTTTCACACTGAGTGGTCGCTTAACTCCGTCCCAAACCCAGAGTTTACGCCTTACAGCTGCAGTTGCTGATCAGGCAGACTCCCAGCTGATTGGCCGCTTAACTCTTACCCCTCCCACGTGTATCGAGCCAGGGCCTTACCCCCGAACGGTAATGCCCGCTTCTGGATCATGAGCCAGGAAGTGTTTTTCATGATGGCATAGGGGTGCACCTAGCCCTGGACAAGCAAGTACAAGTATGTAGCATGTGCTACGAATGCAATATTCAATGCATGGATGACATGGCATGGCAAGTAGTAAAGCGTACAGGTAAGGAAAGTAAACATAACAGTTTAGTATGCATGATCAACAAGTTAAAGAGTTGGATCTAGCTTCATTGTCAAGCTAGATAAATTAAGGTGACGGATCTAGTTTCGTTGTCAAACTAGATCAAGTAGGCGTCTAGCCAGCTATCATTTCACTGACTAGTCTCTTTTACGCTAAAAACAAGGAAGTGGCCTAAAAACATGGCCCTACACAAGAGTTGGCAAGTTTCACTTGCCTGCAAGTACAACGTTTGAGCACACCGTCCAAGAGAGTCCAAGTCACAAATAACCTACGTGCACAAGTCCACCAGCCTACATTCGTTTTATTAATCTTGATTAGTGAGTGCAAAAACATTTAAAAATACTTTTAAAAACGTTGATTTTAGTCTTGATTAGCATGCATTGGGTTGGGGGTCCTAGGGGTGCAAAGCATTACCTCAACACGACGCGAAAGCTACACTGGCGTCGGGTAGCGACGCCAGGGGTTGGAATAGAAGAACGAGGTCCAAGTCCTGATTCCAATATAGATTCCTCGCTGGAAAGTTCAGAGTGTCAACCGGAGTAAGGAATCTAGATTCCAAAGCTAGCACGTGCGACGACGGGCTACGACGTGTCGCAACGTCGTACGCGGCAAATCGTTGGAGAGAGCGCACCGAGGTGGGTCCCACAGTAGTCCTAGGGACCTATGGGGGACCCACAATACCTCTGGAGAACTTGGGGGGGGGGGCCACGGTGGCAAGAGGTGCGACGGGTGCGGGGTTGCGACGAGTGGCTCTCGGTCGGACACTAGCCTGACTGAGAGATTGGCTCGGTCAGACACAGCGCACGGCGCTGTGCAGCGCTGCGATCGGTGCGGAGCAACTCGTCGGTCGGACGCTGCGGATGCGGGGGAGCGGGCGCTATAACGTTGCAAGCGTTGCAACGTTGCGGGTGCGGGCGGGGGCTTCGGTCGGGCACGGTGAGATGCGGGGCGACGGTGCGAGACAGCGAAGCGGGGTTGTGCGGTGCGGCCAAGCTCTCGGTCAGACCGAGGGCTCCTCTCGGTCGGAGCGGGAGAACGGAGTGGCAGCAGCAGCGGGGTGCGGACGAAGCTTGGTGCGGGCTTGGGCGTCGGTCAGGGCGGGGATTTTGGGGCGTTTGGCTCGGTCGGTGCAGGGGAGTTCGTCGCAACGTTGCGACGATTCGTCGCAACGTCAAATTTGGGTTTTGGAAGCGGCTAGGGTTATTTTCTTGTGAAAATAGGGCTTCCTAAAGGTTGTTTATATAGTGTAGAGGGGTTGACTAGGTCTAGGGCTAATCCTAATGAGATTAGGAGTTTAAAATAATTTAAAATTCAAATCTACTCTTCCTAATCACATAGGGATTGGGTGCGGCCAAGATAGGGGCTAAGGTTTGGCTCAAAAATTATTTAAAACGTTTGAAACTCAAATAAATTTTTATTGGTCGAAATTAATATAAAACCTAGCTTTTAAAAATATTTTAAACCTTGCTAAAAATATAAAAGTGGTCAAATAAACTCCAAAAATTATAAAATAAATATCGGGGTGATCGTGGTGACGAAAATGAGCTAACTAAGAAGACGGATCTCAATTTCGACGTCGGACGACGAAACTAAAAATAGAAACGTCTCCCGTCAAAAGTGAGAATCGCAACGTCTCATCGAATAAGATTAAATTGTGGGAAAACGACTCGAGAAACGTCGTTCCAAGTTAGTGCCACAATTTACTACCCTCAGAGATGTTCACAACGGAATATCGCATCAAAGTGTTCACAAACAAACAAAGTCTAAAACAAACACGTGCACGGCCAAAAGCACGTGCACGAACAACGTACAACGAAAAGTGGTCGTTACATCCTCCCCACCTTAGAATAAAGTCCGCCCTCAGACTTCCTAATATAGCTAGTTGCTCTAGTAACTACCCCAATCAAGTCATTATAATTCAAACCAGGTATAGTCATTACAAGTGCTTATATATGCACTAGGTAGTCAAACATTAACACTACCAACACGTATATATATATATATATATATATATATATATATATTCACGTTCGTCATACACTTATACCTATTATAGTCAGTCAATTTCATACATGTATTTCAATCATATGCATATACGTACATCCCTCATATAACCACTACTTATCTAGTACAAAACAATAGCTCAGATACTCACATAAGGATAGTCTCACACTTAGCAATTACAATCATTGCTCTACGTATAAATAACTACCTATGCACAAAACCAACATGGGTATACTGCCCTCTAATATTCATCCAATACTAAACATTTCAACACATGTAGTCACACTATACCATTTTAAATCAAGCTTCACTATATTTAATACACATTCACCACTACTATAGTTTCACAATATATAGCCATTCAAATGTAAGCAAATAGTTCTCCATATATTCACATCACATACGGTCCTATAACTGTATTTACGACACACCACATATACCATAGTCATCAATACCTATAACTAAGTACATACTTACCCGGGCATGGTGCACACCCATACACGCTAACATTTCATTTACATACACCAATCATACCATCATATATCCAGTACATCTACACACCTAGTTTAGCTAGTACACATACGTTCATACAGGCAAGCCTTAGTAAATAGCTATACCTCAGGACCAACCCCTATAACTATTTACTGGTATAGCGACCCACAATCATGTGCGTAACACAACCAGGCACAAACACTTCTATCACTATACATACATCAAACATCGCTATATTCAAACTTCAGACATACATATCAATATACTTAGAGTATACCCACTCAAGCTTGAGTGAGACTCAATACACATATCAGAATATTCTATATACGTAACACGGCATTCATACCTATACCAATACTACTCCAATATTTATACGTCTACCAATACTACCATATACATACCATAAGTCAATCACACTTAATATTTAGTCAGATAACACCCACATAGTTCAATCACTCTATATACCATAATAATAGTAATACAGACAGCAGCACACGTATACTTATAATACACTCCCTAATACGTGCATACGCATTCATCGTATAGTCACACACAAGTAACATATATATATTCACACCATAGCCCACTACCTATAATTAGTTTATTAACACATCTATACATACATAATTAAGATGTGCAATAGTCGTGTATACCTTACGGTATACACGCATACAACATCCCGTAAAAGCAAGCAGTACCAATCAAAATTATAACCATATTACCATGTGTATATCACCTATATACTCATGCAATGAAACATAACTACTTACATATAAGCACATTTCATATCCACGTACGAGCACATACTCACACGTACTAACATACATGTCATATAGTAGGCCTACTCCCTTAACTATACGTACACTTATTATTATCACACCTAGCATACACATAGCTTTACCAATCATTTTATTTCAACCATTACAAGTATCTCTTACTACATACACAACTTAGATATTTCAACGCTAACTCTTATATACACAGGCATCCCTAGTATAGTATAGCTATCCACACAAAAATCTGTAACTACTAACACACAACAACTTCATACTATCACGAATAACTCCGAGTATATATATATATCACACAATAGGCAAGCATCAATATACTATGGGGGCAAACTCATTCAAGCCCACGTACACAACTTGGGTACGTGCACTACGACTACGTCATAAGGTCCAAGGGCCTACTAACAACTTAGAGTTGACACAGACATTGACGGGCACTTAAGCCTAAGCAATAGAGGGTGGTCGAGGTCGAAAGCGTGACGAGGGAAGGATCGATAAGCACGAGTTCAGATAGGATGTATACAAGGAGACAGCTTGGTTAGGTGGAACAGTGATTCACTGGTGGATGTTTAGGTAGAGGAAAGGGAGATGTAGTGGTACTTATCTATTATACATTTGACAGTGTTTTTTGAATCCTAGGGATGACTAGGACAAGATAAACGACGGTTGAGATTTGATCATGAAAAATCAATGGCTGAGATGAGTAGTTGTAAAACTTTGGGGGGGGGGGGAGAACTTTGAGTTTTGATAGAAAAAATAAATAGGTTCAGCTGGAAATAGAGAGGGTCGATAGGTGGGTTTCTTTGTGTTGGGTTTAATTTAGATTTGACAGCAATTATTTCTCTTTTTGACAACACGTCACCCCCAAAAAACCGAGTTTTATGAGGAAAAATACGTGGGGTCAGCTGAAAAGAGAGAGGGTCTATATGTGAGTTTTACGTTGAGTTGGGTAGAATAATCCTTTCTCTTCCCAAAATTTACCAGCATCTCAACCTCGACTTCCACGCACAGCACGCTTGCGTTTAGATCTCGGCGAATCATCCCCCACAACGCCTCGCCTTCTGCACAAGAACCTCCATCAATGGATTACGCTTCATCTAGCCCCCATTTGCATGCACAGATCTTGATCGCAGGTAACCCTTGATTTCATTTTCGTAACTCCGATTTCATCTCCCCATTTGCGTGCACGGATCTTGATCGCAGGTAAACATTGCAGGTACATCCGATTTCATTTGCCTCCGATCAAATCGCAGGTAACTCCAAGATGCTGGCAAATGACCTCCGATTTCATTTCTTTTCAAATCGCAGGTAAAAATTCAAGAGGATCAAGGAGATAACCTCTGATTTCTTCCTCGGGAACGGTTTTCAAACTCCAATTACTTGCAGGTATCTCCAAGTAACTCCGATCCAGTCTTGCGAATCATCCCCATTTGCCAGCATCTTGGATCTTCAACTCCAGGTAATTGATTTGATCTTCATCTTGGATCTTGATTTTTGACAATTAAACTGATTTAGCGTAATTGATTTTTGGCAATTAGTGTAATTGATGACAGATTAATTCAATTTTTGATCTGCCATTTTTGCTTCTGCATTTTGATCTGCAATTTTTGGCCAAAATTGATGTTGTGCAATTTTTGGACAGAGGCTTTAGGAAATTGTTTGGAAGAAATTTGGATTATTGAATTACTTGGTTGCCGAAGATCCGAATGTGCAGAATTTTACTTCCCAAATTCAATTCTATCCCTAATTCAATTGTGTTAAACCAGTCTGATGATGCAGCTTGATATCTGATCTTTTCAGGAGATTCCTCACCTTCTGGGAGCACACTGTGGCATATTGCAGGACATCTGAAGAACTCCTACATAGCATATATGATGGTTTGAGAAAAAAACATTGACTGAATTTAAAGGCAAGGTGACAGGTTCAGGTGAAATTTCATTCTATGAGGAAAGCTTACTGTCTTTTTTAACAGAATAAAATATATTTAGTAATGAAAGAGTCTCATATTTTCAATGTTCCAGTTTGGATCTTACATATATTTCATGTGTAAACAGAATAATGGACATTTAACTTTTAGAAAAAAAGAAGAAGAAGAAGAATAGTGCAAACATGATGGTCCATACACTTATGCCCTTCTTAGTGTTTAAAAGTATCTTATACATGCATCACCCACAATTTCGCCATCGATCATTTGATGAAGTTAGAAGTCATGGAACAAACACGTTTACATACACAAGGCAAAGCACCAGATATTGAATCACTGTATCTTGAGATAACTCTGACATATTTCAAAATGGATAATTGTCAGCATATTTTGAATCATATGATTCAAAATATCAACTACGCATGAAATGATCTTGCTTATAATATAGCAAACAAAAGAAAAAAATCTAGAAACAATGGATGGTATGTGACAACGACACAGTCAATTACAGACCAATTTCATTTTTTGAACAAAAGTGAAGCCACATGGCGCACACAGAAGACCTGTTTTACATTACAGACCAATTTAAACCAAAAAGATCACATACAGCACGCATGCGCGCACACACGCACATAGAACAAGGTCATGGAAGCATTTAAGAGTAAGGAAAAAGTATTAAGAAAACTAATTTATCACCAAAAATTCATGACGAGATATATAAAATTGACACAAATAGGTGTTTGACAACCAATATAAATTATTCATGACAGGATCGCCCTCTCCATATTCATCTCTCCTGTAGCTACCATTCCCTGTAGAATCATGCTCTCTGTATTCATCTCTAAATCTCATATGGCCATCATCTTCCGCTGGATCTTCATCATCCATAATGTCTTCAATGTCATTGTCTCCATCAAGATCAATTTGTTCCTCAGCTTCCTCTGATGCATGTTGGTCAGCCATAATTTATGTATGTGCACTTTTATCCTATTGCATGCTTCTAAGCTTAAATTGAGATAATCAGCACAGCATTAAAAACCTGCTAGAAACACCGCAACAATTCAGAAAAGTTGTTGCATCATTGTTTAATAATGGAATGAGAATGGATTGTCAAAAAACCAGCAATATTGAATAATACATAAGTTTCAATATCTAACTAAAGTATTAAACTGTACAAAACAGTAATGTTTCCATGCAAAATGATCAATTCTAGATTTTTATTAAATTGGAATAAAAAAGAGGCTTCCAGAGTAGGCATGATATATATATCGATGCTAGCATTATGCTAGGTCCTATCAACATAAAATTTTGACACTTACTACCTACCAATGAACATCCAAATGATGTGTGTTGCCCATATATATACGATCTTTGCAAAAACATGTGCAATAGAGTCCATACTATCTGCATGTGTTTTGCATTCACAATCTCTTTTACAGGCCATCGTGTGGTGGTAAGTTTTTGTTTAGGAGAAATTGCATTCAGACTCATTGTTCCATGAGAGTCATGTAGTTTACCACCATTAATCTTTAAAACTGACAGTGAGACCCCCTAAGTTACCTAATATCAGGAGGTCAGATCCTTTGTTCTAAATGAGTCATGTAACTTAACACCCTCAATCTTTGGACTGATAATGAGATCACATGAGTCGCCTAATTTTAGATGATTCTAATTGTAACTTTTCTTCTAATTTCAGGAGATCTAAGTGCAACATTTCTCATAAAACAATGGGTATCAAAGTTATAACTGAGGAGATCTCACAGTTAGTTTCAAATATTGCAGTATAGTGTGTTAAGTAACTTACATGACCCACATAGAACGGGGGGTCTGACTGTAATTTATCCTTTTGTTTATCATGACCTGTTAACATACTTTCATATATGCATATCTCTATCTCTACTAATATAGAGTTAACCATGTGGAGATCATGAACTAAAGTCATGTTCTTTTACTACCTTTCAAATCACCCATCCATGTGTCAATAATAGGATATCCATGTCCATATTAAAATTATTAAGTCACGTATGTGCAATATTGGTGAAACTTTGGTAACAGAAAGCAACAAGAATAATTACTTTGGTATCAGTAAAATCAGCCCAAGAATATAGGTAAATAACATTGATACGGTGGCCAAGAATAAAATGTGCTTGCCAGTTCCAGCAAATTCAGTATGCTAATTATCATAACCATCCTTAATCATGAATAATTGCTTTATCCTATTTACAAGAACTTAAACATTTTGTATGATTTTGTTTCTTAATTATTAACAACTGACATTATTACTTTATTAGTGTGTTTAAGATTATTCAATACGTTACATTTTTCATAACAATGAGGAATATTTATTTATACTCGCAAAATTTTTTCCCATAATTTTCCAATCCAGGATCTAAAATTCAGATTGTATCGGGTCAGCAGCCTGTAATGTAATTAAAAAAAGAAAATCATTATAACATTGAGCCTCAGCCTCTTCATTTTTTAAGTTGTGTCCCATATCCAGTCCCATTTTGATTCGAAAGACTTAGATTACGATGATGATGGTGGTGGTGGTGCGATCTCACATTTTCTTTGAGATGTCAAAAATCAAAAGCTCTACTAATCAACTATAATTACTTCTAATTCCAATGGCAAAGCAATTGTTCAAAAACTTACGTATAAGTCGTAGTAGTTGCTTCAACCGCTTGGCATCTTGCGCTTGATGCCCTCGGAATACTAGAATGCACGGAATGTAGCTGATATTGCATCTAAAAATGATCAGCTAACAAATTAGCGATCAAAAGGAGAGCTTTACACAAAATAATCTATAAAAATCTCGATTTTTAAGTTTATACAGCTTCGATCCGCCTGAGGAATCAATGTCAGAATCTATAAAATTTATTCTTCACCAAAACAATGAAAAAAAACAGAAAGGAATAAAACAAGATGAAGAAAGCAGATACCTTGAGAGAAGAGGATGAGGGATTGAAAAGGAGCCTGGTGTCGGAGATAGGCGAAGAGAGCAGAGAGCCATGGCCGCCAAGCTGTGAGAGGACCAGAGAACGCTCCATCGACCTCCTCCGTCGTTACCGTCGACTTTTTCAGTTGTGTTCTTACCGTTGATTATAAAGATACTACAAGAAAATCATAGTAGAAAAGAATTTTATTGTGCCTAATAGTGATACTGTTTCTGTTTCCATAATCATTCTTACAACTTTTTTCTTTTAAAAATGCCATGATTATCATTATGGGTTGTGTGTGTTATGTATCTAAATCATCTTGGGTTGATTGCCTATTATCAATGTTGGGGCTTGCTGATTGTCAGACTTCAATATGATTTTCTTTATTTTTCATGCTACTTTGTTTTGCAGAATTTCATATCTCATATAGAACTTTTTGTGTAGGTGTGTATCAGAAATCTCTAAATGTTTTCTCTAACTTTCTTATATCGATTATTGGAAAATTTCGGTTCGTTATTATGGTACGCTAGAAAATAATTTCAGCAAGCCCCAAATGCTTAACACAGTCCTGAACCGAAAAAATTTCAGGACAACCGAAATTATTTCAGCTAGAAAATAATTTCGGTTGTGTTACTTTATTTTCAGACTTCAATCCAAATGCTTAACACAACCGAAATATTTTCAGGAATGTGTTAAACACAAAGTAGCTGAAATAATTTCGGAGGAAATTAACACAATCCAAATGCTAGAGCTTAGGATAGATTTTTGGATTATTGGAAGAGATTTTTTGATCAGAAATTGTTGGAAGAGATTAGTGGAAAATAATTTTGGCAATGATGGTCTATAATTAGATTAAGTAATAGATTAGTTTTCCTAAGCCCTCTTAACTCATTGAACCCTTCTAAATCTTTTTTTAATCATGAAGCCTTTAACCTTTTTTCCTCCACGTCGACTCATCTTCATTAGAATGATCCTATAATTTAAAAAAGGACAAAACAAATAAACAAATAAGCAATAATGCAATTAATAAACATAACACAATTAATAATGCAATTAATAATTTTTTGGTTCATGAACAATGTTTTGAGAAACATCTATTATATTAAACACAACACGTCGAAGACGTCCGTGCCAAATCTAAATGATCATGGGGAAATTTTTTTAGGGGAGAACCAAGCTTTTGAAGTGCTATCTTAAATCAACCGTGCGTCGAGGGCCGAAGGCATGCCAAGGGCCGATGGCGCGTCGGACGCCCAAGCCGAAGATAAATTTTTGTTCGTTTAAATTTTGGAAGGCAAAATAATTTTGGGAGAGAACAAAGATTTTGAGGGAATATCTTAAACGAATGCGACCGTGCCTTTGTTGGGATATCTTACATGAAGGCGCCCGCGCTTGGGGATATCTTAAATGAAGGTGTCTTTGAGGGGATATCTTAAATGAAGCCGAGGGGGCCCGCGCCGAAGGCGCCTGCTAAATTTTTTTAACGCTAATTTGTTGTTCCGTGCCGAAGGCGCGGGCGTCAAATTTGTTGTTTGACGCCGAATTTGTTGTTCCGCGTCGAACGCCTGTTCGACGTCGAATTTGTTCCACACCGAAGGCGCTCGCGTCGAATTTGTTTAACGCTAATTTGTTGTTCCGCGCCAAATTCGTCCACGCCGAATTTGTTGTTCAGCGTCAAAGGTGGAATTTGTTGTTCCGTGTCAAAGGCGCATGCGTCAAATTTGTTGTTCTGCGCCAAAGGAGCCCACGTCGTAGGCGCCCGTGTCGCTAAATTTTTTTACGCTAATTTGTTGTTCTTTTAAATTTTAATAATTTTTTAGAGAATAAAGATTTCGCGGGGAAAAATCTTAAATAAACCGTGCCACGGGCACCTGTTTTTTACGTCAATTTGTTGTTCCGCGCCAAAGGCCCCTGTGTCGAATTTGTTGTTCCGTGTCGAAGGCAACTACGCTGAATCTGTTGTTCCGCGACGCATGCGCCATCTAAATTTTTTAATGCTAATTTGTTGTTCTGCGCCGAAGGCGCCCTCACCGAATTTGTTGTTTTACGTCGAATTTGTCGTTCCACGCCGAATTTGTCGTTCCACGCTAAAGGCGCCCTCGCCAAATTTGTTGTTCCGTGTCGAAGGCGTCTGTGCCAAATTTGTTGTTCCGCGTCGAAGGTGCCCATGCCGAATGTGTCCTTGCCGCTAAATTTTTTTACGCTTATTTGTTGTTCCGCACAATTTTGGCTGTGTAATTTTTGGGGAACAAAGATTTTGCAGGGGAAAATCTTAAATGAACCGTGCCCGCGGGCACGGGTTATGACTAGTATAGGATTGAGAAATGAAATAACATAAGCTAAAACACGCGAAATTGAAAACTGTTGTACTTCAAAAGTTGGAATCCTTGTCTGTATAAAATATTTGGAGGTCGATAAAACGAGTTGTTCAAAATAAGTTTTAGTCGAATAAGAGAAAATGGTCTATTGGTTAAAAAAATTTAAAAAGGAAGTAAAATCATTCACACAAATATTAAAGACATGTTAAGAAAATTTTATACGTCAGTAATTTAATATAATGTTGTCAAAGGTTTTGAAAGTCAAAGAATGAAATCAAGTAACGGAAGAATTTAAACTCAGGTTAAATGCTTTCAAAACTTTTAGGCTATGGGAAATTTAAAATCATCAATTTTGAAACTACCTTTAGAGAACCAGGGTTTGCCAAAAATGAGAAACTGATTTACACAAGGTTCTTAATATACGAGCACAACAAGTCTGGTACGGATATAAAAATAATTGAAAGTATGTATGGTGCACGGAAAGATAATATTAACTTAGTAGTAGAATTATCGAAATTGGTAATAAGCTTTAAAATCAAATCATGGAGGCTCTAAATCAGGAAGTGGTTATGAAATAGTGATTTTACAAAAATCTGAAGTAAAGAAACGATGAGCATAACATTGACTTGCGGGAAGCTGAAATCCCAAGTGACTTGAAAAGTATATGAATGGCATAAATCAGGAAGGAAAAATAATAAATCGAATTGGGCAATATAAAAGTACGGTTCAGAATTAAATTAATATATGAAAGGAAATATGTATTTTCATAGGTACAAAAGTGTAGGCTGAAAAAGTATTATAAACTGTTATTCAAAAATTTCGACAAAAGTTTTAAAAAAATTAAATCAACGAGGAGTACAAAGATAAGTATATTTATATAAAAATTTTGAACAAATTTAAACTTAGGGAAAGAGGAAATCGAAAAATACTTTCAGAAGATTCAAGGTTTGTAAGGGAGAGGTTCGAAAATTGACGACGATCGTCATGAGGTGATCTCGTGAATCGAGGCAAGGAAATTGGTCGGATGATCAAAACATACATACGCCTAGGATATGAATCTGGAGGATCTACGGGGAAACTCCTACGGTCGACCAACTAAGGATTAAGGAACGAAGCGCTAAGACCTTCTAAGGAGCTAGACGGTAATGAAATGCGTTCAGCTTGGTCCGAAATCGATGAACCCAAGCGAACGACTAGAGAAATTCTAGAAGTCTACTATGGTCAGAGTTAGGCAAGAACCACTAAGGTAACTCCTACGACGACTAAATCAATTGCTAGAAGGGAGTCTAACTATCAATCAGAGGCCTCTAACTAGCAAGCACAGACGACTAACTAAGTCTCTTATCACCTAGTGAAATAAGAAAACGACTAGACTCAGGGCTTATGACTCGGATGTTGCAATTTATTTAATGGACATTCCGTTATTATCGTTGTTCCGTCAATTCGCAATTGCAAGACTGGACCTGCATGGGCCACCAACAAAACCTGTCACGTCCCGCTTCCCAAAAATATGGAGGCGAAGCGTGAGAAGGTCCGCTCAGACTTGAAGCTGCAAAACTGCAAGTCCGATAAGCGTCAATCAAATTTAAAACTGCAGGTCCTTGCAACGCGAATGAAACAAAGATAATAATAATGAAATGAGACAAAAGAGATATCTCAGAATATCCATAAAATGAATTTCAACATCACAGAAAAAGCCACCAGGCTAAAAAGAAAAAGGGTCTAAAGGCCCAAACATGGCCAATCAAAAGTACAACGTACAAAACAAGGGTGCTACGCACCGACAACTAACAACAAAACCTAAAACAAAAGAAGCTCAGCAAAGTCACTAAGAAAGGACTCCGGTGTCCACAAAACTCCTCCTGGGCAACCATGGACTCAGACTCAGCGTCAGCAAAACATCACGTACACAGCAACGGTCTCTGGCTCAGGGTCTAACATGTGACACCCAAAAGAGCAAGGGGCACATGTCAGCAAGTCTACAAGAGACTTGTGCAAGGAAACTGAAACTGAAAGTAAAGCAACCTAGCAGTTCTAGCATGATGCAATGACGTGGCAGTTAAAGTATGAGTGTAGCAGGTAAAGAAAACAACAAGTAAACTAGCATGGCATGGCAAGTGTGGCAAAACTATTAACATTTACAAGGATTTCTCTAGTCACGTTTTCATGTCATGTGCAGAGTTTACGCCTTACAGCTGAAATGGCTTACTTTCACACTGAGTGGCCGCTTAACTCCGCCCCAAACCCAGAGTTTACGCCTTACAGCTGCAGTTGCTGATCAGGCAGACTCCCAGCTGATTGGCCGCTTAACTCTTACCCCTCCCACTTGTATCGAGCCAGGGCCTTACCCCCGAACGGTAATGCTCGCTTCTGGATCACGAGCCAGGAAGTGTTTTTAATGATGGCATAGGGGTGCACCTAGCCCTGGACAAGCAAGTACAAGTATGTAGCGTGTGCTACGAATGCAATATTCAATGCATGGATGACATGGCATGGCAAGTAGTAAAGCGTACAGGTAAGGAAAGTAAATATGACAGTTTAGTATGCATGATCAACAAGTTAAAGAGTTGGATCTAGCTTCGTTGTCAAGCTAGATCAATTAAGGTGACGGATCTAGTTTCGTTGTCAAACTAGATCAAGTAGGCGTCTAGCCAGCTATCATTTCACTGACTAGTCTCTTTTACGCTAAAAACAAGGATGTGGCCTAAAAACATGGCCCTACACAAGAGTTGGCAAGTTTCACTTGCCTGCAAGTACAACGTCTGAGCACACCATCCAAGAGAGTCCAAGTCACAAATAACCTACATGCACAAGTCCACCGGCCTACATCCGTTTTATTAATCTTGATTAGTGAGTGCTAAAACATTTAAAAATACTTTTAAAAACGTTGATTTTAGTCTTGATTAGCATGCATTGGGTTGTGGATCCTAGGGGTGCAAAGCGTTACCTCAACACGACGCGAAAGCTACACTGGCGTCGGGTAGCGACGCCAGGGGTTGGAATAGAAGAACGAGCTCCAAGTCCTGATTCCAATATAGATTCCTCGCTGGAAAGTTCAGAGCGTCAACCGGAGCAACGAATCTAGATTTCAAAGCTAGCACGTGCGACGACGGGCTATGACGTGTCGCAACGTCGTACGCGGTAAATCATCGGAGAGAGAGCACCTAGGTGGGGCCCACAGTAGTCCTAGGGACCTATGGGGGACCCACAATACCTCTGGAGAACTTGGGGGGCCCACTGTGGAAAGCGGTGTGACGGGTGCGGGGTTGCGACGAGTGGCTCTCGGTCGGACACTAGCCTGACCGAGAGATAGGCTCGGTCAGACACAGCGCACGATGCTGTGCAGTGCTACGATGGGTGCGGGCCTTGGTGCTCTCGGTCGGTGCGGAGCAACCCGTCGGTCGGACGCTGCGGATGCGGGGGAGCGGGCGCTGCAATGTTGCAAGCGTTGCAACGTTGCGGGTGCGGGCGGGGGCTTCGGTCGGGCACGGTGAGATGCGGGGCGACGGTGCGAGATAGCGAAGCGGGGTTGTGCGGTGCAGAGCAGGTCGTGCGGAGCGGCCAAGCTCTCGGTCAGACCGAGGGCTCCTCTCGGTCGGAGCGGGAGAACGGAGCGGCTGCAGCAGCGGGGTGCGGGCGAAGCTTGGTGCGGGCTTGGGCGTCGGTCAGGGCGGGGATTTTGGGGCGTTTGGCTCGGTCGGTGCAGGGGAGTTCGTCGCAACGTTGCGACGATTCGTCGCAACGTCAAATTTGGGTTTTGGAAGCGGCTAGGGTTATTTTCTTGCGAAAATAGGTCTTCCTAAAGGTTGTTTATATAGTGTAGAGGGGTTGACTAGGTCTAGGGCTAATCCTAATGAGATTAGGAGTTTAAAATAATTTAAAATTCAAATCTACTCTTCCTAATCACATAAGGATTGGGTGCGGCCAAGATAGGGGCTAAGATTTGGCTCAAAAATTATTTAAAACGTTTTAAACTCAAATAAATTTTTATTGGTCGAAATTAATATAAAACCTAGCTTTTAAAAATATTTTAAACCTTGCTAAAAATATAAAAGTGGTCAAATAAACTCCAAAAATTATAAAATAAATATCGGGGTGATCGTGGTGACGAAAGTGAGCTAACTAAGAAGACGGATCTCAATTTCGACGTCAGACGACGAAACTAAAAATAGAAACGTCTCCCGTCAAAAGTGAGAATCGCAACGTCTCATCGAATAAGATTAAATTGTGGGAAAACGACTCGAGAAACGTCGTTCCAAGTTAGTGCCACAATTTACTACCCTCAGAGACGTTCACAACGGAATATCGCATCAAAGTGTTCACAAACAAACAAAGTCTAAAACAAACACGTGCAAGGCCAAAAGCACGTGCACGAACAACGTACAACGAAAAGTGGTCGTTACAGAATAAGGCGAGCTATGTGCCTCATTCAATGGTGTTGAGTATTGGACCCTCCACCTTGATTTTGATGATGATCAAACACAAATCATTGTGACTAACTCTTGTGATTGCAGTTAGCTAAAAAGTCACCAATTAAATTCAAGAAGGTCAAAAGTGACTACACGTGTTGATTCAAGTGGAGGACTTGGTAGATCAACAAAGGTGAAGCATTGGCTTGAAGAACTTTAAATGCTACTTCAAACCTCAAGCCAATGGCATCAACAAATGAATGGAGTTTCAATCCAAAGCGAATAAAGGAATGGTTGAGTCAAAAGCTTCGAAGACTATGACATTGGAGATATTCAAGTCATTCAACTAAAAGACTCAAGTCCATGAAGATTTATGGAGATCATCGCCAAAGTACCTCGTTCATCTCAAGCGACGTCCCAAGAATTCCTCAGAACGCGTGATCGTTGTGCCTGGAGCTTCGTTGAAGCTCAAGGAGATTTCATGAAGTCAAGGGATTCAGATTCTCCATGTTGAAGCTTTGAAGACGGTTTGTCGTGTTTACTTTTATTGTCTTCTAGAATTGGTTTAGTAGAATGTTAAGCCTTGAGTAGCACTTGCCTAGAAATCTTCATAACTTTCATATCTTATCTCTAGGATTGCCTTAGAAGCCATTAGAAACTTTCCCGTAGCCTATCGTTTCATTTCACAGCTTCATATGCATCTTAGTTGGTTCAAGAAGAAGAACCAACCGACTAGATGACGATTTAATCAGTTGGGAATCCTTCTTGAACCGACTAGATATCCTTGCTTGATTCAGCCTATTCACTGTTGGTCAATTAGTCGGTCCAAGAAGGGTCACCGACCGACTAGATGACGATCTAGTCGGTCGAAAATCCTTCTCAGACCGACTAGTTGTCCTAATCAATTCAAGACCATTTGTTGACCAATTAGTCGGTCCAAGAAGGCTCACCGACCGACTAAATGACGATCCAGTCGGTTGGTGTTTCTTCTCAGACCGACTAGTTTTCCTTGTGAAATTCGACCTTTGTACTGTTGACCAGTTAGTTGGTTCATGAAGGATGGTTAATGCATTAAAAGCCAATCTAGTCGGTCCAAGAAGGTTCACTGACCGACTAGTTGTCAATCTAGTCGGTTGATGATCCTTCTTAGACCGACTAGTTCTTACCCAGATTTCACCATCTTCTCTGTCAACCATCTAGTCGGTCCAAGAAGGTTCACTGACCGACTAGTTGTCAATCTAGTCGGTTGATGATCCTTCTTAGACCAATTAAGCAGCTTCAGAATAGAGCCGTTGGGGCATTTAATGCCACGAATTTTGTGACCGTTTTCTCTCTTCCCTATATATGTTTGTGTGCTTCTAACCAGGGATCCAAGGCTGAATTTAGAGACATTTTCACACCTTTGAGAAGAGCCATTCAACTCCAATTCCAAGCTCTCTCATCTCACAAGAATCTCTCCCTCACTCTTTGAGCCTAATTCCTCAAGAGAGATTCTCATTCCTTGTGAGCTTCTCAAGCTAAGAGCTTGAATCCAAGTCACCATCTTCACCATAACCATCTATTGCTGTCCATCTTGGTGGAGCTAGGGTTTGGTGATCTCATCTTACTCAAAATCCATTCTTGCCCTAAATTGGTAAGTATTTCTCAAGGCATATGATTTTGTGGTAAGAAGTTTTATATTTCATTCTTTATACTTCTTAATTGTTGTATACTCACGGTGGTGAGAGGATTGGCTTGATCCCAAGTTGTGGGAGTCAAGATTTAGTTTTGCTCTCGGTTTGTGAGAGTGTGCTTAGTCCCAAGTTGTGGGATTAAGGACTTTGCGTGTTCCCAGGTTGTGGGATACACGGACATCGATTGTAGGTCGATTGCACTTGTTGGAGGTTTTCCACAAGTGGGCTAAAGAAAATCTCTAGAGGTTTGCTAGAGTATCCGGAGGTGATCCGGGTGTTGCTGGAGTATGGCACCGGTAACAAGTCGGGGAGACTTGGGTGGCACAAAACCAGGGTAGATTGCTTGTTTGCATTGCATTCTTGCTTGGGTTGTTGTTCATTTATTACATTCCGTATTTGTTGGTTAAGTAGGGTTTTATTTGGCGTAATTTCCTTATAATTCTATAAAACACTATTCACCCCCCTATAGTGTTTATTCCTCATAGCACAGGGTCACTACAATTGGTATCAGAGCGAGGTTATAGCTATGGCAACCAACAACAACAACACACGATGCCCCTTTCCTTCATATCTCCTTGGGCCCAACTATCAAATTTGGAGTGTAAAGATGAAGGCTTATATTCAATCCATCGATAAGGATTATTGGAAGCTTGTGGAGAAGCCCTTTCGCGCACCTACCACTTCCGTACATAAGTGGACAAATGAGCAAAAAGAATTGGTGAAGAAACATGATGAGGTAATGAATATCTTGCTTGATTTTTTAACTTATGATATTCTTATGCGTGTGTCCAAGGCAACAACGGCATATCAAATATGGCACATGCTAGCAGAGCAAGAAGAGTCCACCTCGGAGTGTTCTTTCTCCTATGATGAAAGAGGTTCACTCATGGGCTTGATGGCACGAGAGGACGACTCTAGTGACGAATCAAGCGATTCAAGTGAAAGCGATAGCGACGATGAAGAGGTAACAACGAATGATCTTAAAATTGAACTTAAGCAATTATTTGATAAATATCAAAAGCTTATGAATAAATATAGTGATGCTAAGAATAAGATTGCTAGTCTCTCTAACACATCTTCATCTAGCACCTCTAACAATGACACCATTGTTGAGACACTCGCTATTGAGAAATCAAGTTTGCTTAGTCAAAATAGCATGTTGAGAAATGAGGTGGAGTCCCTCAAATCTCAACTTGATCGTGTTTCTATTGTGGATAGTAACGATCTTGAGATTGAAAACCTTCAATCTCAAAACACTTGCTTGGGCATTGAGAATGAGGATCTCAAATCCCAAGTACACGAGCTCACCACACATGCATCCACCTTGGATGCTACTATTTCTTCAATTTCGAAGAAATATGAGCTCATGTCCTCCATTGTTGAGAGATTCAACAAGGGAAAGGACAATTTGGATGATTTGCTAAAGAATCAACTACTGGCAAACCATCGTGTTGGCCTTGGTTATTCTAAGGCAAGTGCATCCAATGCACGCACCTCCTATAGTGAAGTAACTATAGATTTTGTGAGGCCATCCTCCGATGCATCCACGAGTGGTGTCTATAACAACTTGGGTAGTCTACTACTAAGGAAACCACCACTCTTATTCTTCCCTCTTTTGAAAAGAAACCCACTTTGGGTGGACCTCCAAAGAAGGGTCATGCATTCATGTACACCAATACTATGCCACGTAGGAACACACATCCTACCCCACATGTTCACACGAATGATGGTTTTTATGCTACACACCACGAGCACATGCAAACACTTATTTGAGACACTCTCATGCTCGTACTCATGCTCATGTACCTTCACATGCTTATGATCACATATCACATCCACTTGTGCATGCTTATTCTCATGGTCATCCTCATGCATACTCATCTCATGTTCATTCATGTATGTATGCTACACCACACCATGGATCAAATTCTCATCATCATGCTTTAGCACAACACAATGTTCCATACACATTTCCTCATACTCTTGCTAGATCTCATGTTCCTAGGCCACATGCACCACGTAGAGATCAACCTTTTGTGCATGCAACCACTAGGAAGATGATACCCAAATCGTACACTATTTAGGGTCCTAAGAACACTAGTAATCATGCTAAGGATGTGTATGTGCAATCTTATATTCATAATATTATTTTGAATGATGATTATGTTGGGAAATCACGGTCCTCTTGGACTTGGTTTCCGAAGGGTTAGTTTCCGTTGACCCTTCCTTTCTTGGTACCATAAGCTTATATTCATTTTATGGGTACCAAAGCATTTGTGTTTAGAATTGGCTTATTTTTTTGTTTATATTTTGGACTTGGATGCTCATGTGTGATTAGAAACGTAAATTCATATTGAATGTGATTTCCATTGCATGTTTATTAGTAAATCATTGTGTTTATGATTTTTCATGTTTAGAATATTTAATATTTCTTTTTGCAACACATGTGTAGGCTCATATTCATGTTTTATTGCATGTGATACATGTCATGCGTTTGGATTATAATATATATATATACTTATTTTGGTACAATTGGTATATGCATGTATTTGGTTAAATATTTATCTTGTAACATGATTACATGTTTCATTAATTTTGTGTATGATTACACTAAGATATGGGTTATAATAACTTGAATTTAGTTTGTTAAACTTGTTCACTAACCTATATGATCCAAAAAGGTTTTTGGATACCAAAATTATGTTTTCTAGGTTCAATCCACATTGGGATACCAACCCTACCAACTCCTTGATTTGCAAAGATTTTCATTCAAATGGAGTTGATGGTGCTTAAGTGATGCACCAAAGTAGGGGGAGCTAAATGTTGTAAGTATATTCTTACATCTGGTATTCATGTGTGTTGGATGCATGTAGATGTCATTCTCTATTTGAGACTATCTCATGCATATCATATGTTTGCATATTGTGTGCCTTGTATGTCATTCATGTCTATGTGTTTCACGTGTGTCAAATTCTTGACTAATGTGCATTGTGTATTCATAATCCTTTCTCATATGTTTATTCGAGGATTATTTATAACATGTGTCTTAAATATTTTCATGTTGGAACTAATGCTCATTCGCATGTTTCACACATGGGACACGCTTATATTTATGTTCCACTTCACAAGCGTGCATCCCAACTTCCTACTTATGCCTCTACAACCTCTTAAGAATCCCAAATCACTACCTTTTGGATTTCTAAGATTGTTTCTAGGCATGGTATGAACACACATATAGAATCGTATATTAGGAATGACATATTCTCTTGTGACTCATATTGCATTTCATTGCTTGGGTACCATGCTTGTATGATTACTTTTTGTACCCATTTTTATGTGAGTCCTCTACTCCCAAGTTTGCTAGTTTGTATGATTTTAAGGGAGTATGACATGTTTGATTGTTATCTGGACATTACATTTGGTATCAGATTAGTTGAGTTCGTACACTACCCCCAACATCATTATATTCCATTACATTTCTCTCATATTATGTTGTGCATATAGATTAGTTGATTTCTCTAACCCTTGGTGATTTTCTATCTTGTTGATATGCCAAAGGAAAGAGAAATTTGGTTTTGAAAATTAATACTTTATGCTTTTCATGCACACTCTTTGTGGTATTACTTTTCATGCCTTCCTTCAATATGTGTTGTGCCGTGAATGTTTATTCTGTGCACATATGCATATTGAACGAGGAATCTTTCTAGCACACACTATTGTATTAGATATGTGTATTCATAATGATGTTGCTTGACTAAATCATATGCACAGGAATTATTAGTCTAGGTGTTTCTAATTTCTAATGATTGAGAATTGTTAATTCCTTATATGTATGATTTTCGTGATTATAATAACTCCTATTAATGCATGTCATGCATTTCTATTGATGAGTGTTATTTACAATTGGTAAATGTTTGGTTATTGGACTACTTGATTTTGTTCCTTAACCTAATGGATCCAAAAAGTTTTTGGATACCACCAATTGTTGTATTGTCAGATTGTTGTGCAAGATCCGTACTCTACACACTCCTTGATTTACAAATGATGGATCAATTCAAAGGAAAGGATGGTGCATTGGAGATGCACACATATAGGGAAAGCTAAATGGTTGTAAGTATGTGTTTTGCACAATTGGTATTTTAATATATTGGTTTTGACTACCATATTTACAATTGGTATTTTAATATATTGAATTTGTGTAATATAGCATACTTCTTCATTAGCTCATTCTTGTCACACCCTCATGAAGATTATTTGTTTATGTGACTGCCATGTTCATGTATGTCATGTATGTCTTATTACGACTCATGTATCATGTTAGCTATAACATTCATATAATGAATTGGTTAGTTGTTTATTGATGTTCATATCTTTGGAATACGTTGTCATTACACATCGCATTCCTCACATGCATGCTTCTGTGTGAAGATTGTTATATGTTATGGATATGATAACTGATGTGTATGACATGCTTGCTTGTTTATTAGATTGTATTAAGTATATTGATCTTAAACTTCATTGAAAATTTGTTCATTGTATGTTGCTTGTCATTTTAATTACTTCATTACTGATGTTTAGCTATAATTTTATTCAAGAAATCTTTCATGTCTATAGCTAAATCTCTCATGTATGATATTTACACAAGTGACATAACATTCATTCATATTAGTTAGTGATCTTCAAGCTATATTTCTCACTATGTCATCTCTCATCTCACGCTCATATTTTATGCTATTTTGATGAGATGTTAGAGATAACTTGTGCTTTACACGATCACATAAGCTTTATATTGTGTTTGATGATATGTATATTCTGTCATAGATATTCTTCCATGAATATATCTTGATGCACTATGACTTCTTTGATGCTACCTCCGATTATATTGTGCTTACACAAGTCTTTTTCTTCTATTCGCACAATTGGTATGCATGCTTGCGATGTTCATGATAACTTTACTCGTTTATGACCTACCTTGTGACTTTGATCGTAGACTATCTTCATGCCTTTGCTCAAAAGATATTTTGTCACATTATGCATCATGTTGAATCCTTTGTGATAATTGAGCTAGGATGAAATCATGTCTCTATTTGTTCTCTTGGTTTCCTTCTCAAGTAATATCATGATTTTGACAGTATTTGCCTGCTTGCCATACTCTGTTATATTACAATTGGTATCATCTCTTCATATCATATTTACATTTGGTATCATATTTACAATTGTTAGACTATTTATATTGGATATCATCTTTACATGATCTTGTTTGATGCTAGTTTTGAGCGTATGATATAGTGCTTATCTTCCTTATGCTCTTGGCATTCCATGCTTATCTTCGACTCATTATGTGAGTATCTATTTTGGAATGCATGCTAGTACTATGGTTCTTTTAAACATTGTTTCAATTAGTTTCCTAGGGTGCTAGAATTGTGTATGCCATACGTTTTATGATGTTACTATCTCTATTTTGGCATAACACTTTTGCGTGATATAGATATTTGATATTCATTTTCATTGTATCACCTTGTCACCCCACATCGCACACTTCACTTATATTTGGTATGCTTACTTTTGGAGATGCTTTGTGGAGTTTTGTTGTGATACTTTTGGAGATGATTTGGTATGCCTACAATTGGTTTCTCATGCCATTTTACTTAATTTGTGTTATTATATTATAACATAAATTGAAGGTGATTACAATTGGTATTGATTATATTGATTACATTGTGTTTGAAAACATGTTTGTTTACTTCGTCGCTCGACGATTATATTTATTAAATAGACATGCTTGTATGAAAACATAGAATTGTTTTCCATGCACTAAAAATGCTTAATATATCTTGCCAAGTATACAATTGGTTTCACAGGACAGTGTATCACATTATGCTTATGTTATAAATTTTGTGATAATTGTATTTGTTTGGGTATTTGACACTATTTGATCACTTGTTATTCTTTCACAAGTGATGTCATGTTTGTTGCATGGTCCCTTTTCTAACACTGCTCACACTTGAGTGTGGTTGAGTTGTTGTTGGATATGTGCTCTTGCAATTGATATCTTTATTTTGATATCTAGTTTTCTATTGGTAACTTTCCTTTTGAGAACTTTACAATTGGTAACTTTACAATTGTTATACCTTTTTGTTTTCCACTCTATTGTTGCATTTGTTGTTTCTATATCCCCCATATCCTTCTGTTAATGACAAAGGGGGAGAGAAATAAACAAGACGTGCTTATTAAATGTTGAGTGTTTAACATTAACAATAACTTGAATCATATAGACTTTATGTATGATCATTCATGTATATGATTCGGGGGAGCATTGATGATTACCTTGGTTTATATTGATTACATTATATATATGTTGGTAATCATGCTCATGTTTATGATGTGTATCACCTATATGATTTGTATAGTGTATGCATATTATTTCTTGTCATTCATGCGATATACACACAACCTCATGTGATACACACACTATTAACTGCTGAATGATGCTATTGATTATTGATATTAACTTGATTGGCATCATTGCAGGGGGAGTAAGTATATTTAATGCACAATTATTTGTTTTGTTTATATTTGGTTTGTCATCATCAAAAAGGGGGAGAATGTTGAGTATTGGACCCTCCACCTTGATTTTGATGATGATCAAACACAAATCATTGTGACTAACTCTTGTGATTGCAGTTAGCTAAAAAGTCACCAATTAGATTCAAGAAGGTCAAAAGTGACTACACGTGTTGATTCAAGTGGAGGACTTGGTAGATCAACAAAGGTGAAGCATTGGCTTGAAGATCTTTAAATGCTACTTCAAACCTCAAGCCAATGGCATCAACAAATGAATGGAGATTCAATCCAAAGAGAAGAAAGGAATGGTTGAGTCAAAAGCTTCGAAGACTATGACGTTGGAGATATTCAAGTGATTCAACTAAAAGACTCAAGTCCATGAAGATTTATGGAGATCATCGCCAAAGTACCTTGTTCATCTCAAGCGACGTCCCAAGACTTCCTCAGAACGCGTGATCATTGTGCTTGGAGCTTCGTTGAAGCTCAAGGAGATTTCATGAAGTCAAGGGATTCGGAATCTCCATGTTGAAGCTTTGAAGACGGTTTGTCGTGTTTACTTTTATTGTCTGCTAGCTTCGGTTTAGTAGAATGTTAAGCCTTGAGTAGTACTTGCCTAGAAATCTTCATAACTTTCATATCTTATCTCTAGGATTGCCTTAGAAGCCATTAGAAACTTTCCTGTAGCCTATCGTTTCATTTCACGGCTTCATATGCATCTTAGTTGGTTCAAGAAGAAGAACCAACCGACTAGATGACGATCTAATCAGTTGGGAATCCTTCTTGAACCGACTAGATATCCTTGCTTGATTCAGCCCATTCACTGTTGGTCAATTAGTCGGTCCAAGAAGGGTCACCGACGACTAGATGACGATCTAGTCGGTCGAAAATCCTTCTCAGACCGACTAGTTATCCTAATCAATTCAAGACCATTTGTTGACCAATTAGTCGGTCCAAGAAGGCTCACCGACCGACTAAATGACGATCCAGTCGGTTGGTGTTTCTTCTCAGACCGACTAGTTTTCCTTGTGAAATTCGACCTTTGTACTGTTGACCAGTTAGTTGGTTCATGAAGGATGGTTAATGCATTAAAAGCCAATCTAGTCGGTCCAAGAAGGTTCACTGACCGACTAGTTGTCAATCTAGTCGGTTGATGATCCTTCTTAGACCGACTAGTTCTTACCCAGATTTCACCATCTTCTCTGTCAACCATCTAGTCGGTCCAAGAAGGTTCACTGACCGACTAGTTGTCAATCTAGTCGGTTGATGATCCTTCTTAGACCGATTAAGCAGCTTCAGAATAGAGCCTTTGGGGCATTTAATGCCACGAATTTTGTGACCGTTTTCTCTCTTCCCTATATAAGTTTGTGTGCTTCTAAACAGGGATCCAAGGCTGAATTTAGAGACATTTTCACACCTTTGAGAAGAGCCATTCAACTCCAATTCCAAGCTCTCTCATCTCATAAGAATCTCTCCCTCACTCTTTGAGCCTAATTCCTCAAGAGAGATTCTCATTCCTTGTGAGCTTCTCAAGCTAAGAGCTTGAATCCAAGTCACCATCTTCACCATAGCCATCTATTGCTGTCCATCTTGGTGGAGATAGGGTTTGGTGATCTCATCTTACTCAAAATCCATTCTTACCCTAAATTGGTAAGTATTTCTCAAGGCATATGATTTTGTGGTAAGAAGTTTTATATTTCATTCTTTATACTTCTTAATTGTTGTATACTCACGGTGGTGAGAGGATTGGCTTGATCCCAAGTTGTGGGAGTCAAGATTTAGTTTTGCTCTCGGTTTGTAAGAGTGTGCTTAGTCCCAAGTTGTGAGATTAAGGACTTTGCGTGTTTCCGGGTTGTGGGATACACGAACATCGATTGTAGGTCGATTGCACTTGTTGGAGGTTTTCCACAAGTGGGCTAACGGAAATCTCTAGAGGTTTGCTAGAGTATCCGGAGGTGATCTGGGTGTTGCTGGAGTAGGGCACCGGTAACAAGTCGGGGAGACTTGGTGTTGAATATTGGACTCCCCGGATTTGGTTTTGGATGATGAGCAAACATAAATAAAACCTTAATAAACGGTCTTCGAGAGCTTCGATTGAATCTTCATAACTTCCAACTAGTCGGTCAGTGCTTGAACTGTGACCGACTAAGTGTGTTAGGGCAGTTGAGTCTTTTCGTCTCCCGACCGACTTATACTCTATTTCATCCGACTAAATCATTTTTTAGTCGGTCTTCTCACTTGCTCCAGCCCGAAAACCCCAAAACCCCCACTCGAAACCCTTAGTCTTCTGGCCGTTTCTCCGTCGATCGCCGCTGTCCGCCGCCGTCGACTCCTCCTCCTAGGTAAAACCCCCTCTCCTAGGTGTCTATTTCCTATTCTAGGGTTTGCTCTGCTTGATTTCAAACTCTAGCTCCTAGGGTTTCAATTTCTAACCTAGGGCTTGTGTTTTTCGAATCTTAGGGTTTGTTAGCTTGTGATCTCTAGGTTGTTTTTGATCTTATCGTCGTGTGCTTGACGTGCGTTTATATTTCATATATTTGCGCACGTTTTCTTCCGTGTTTTTCCGTATTTTACCGCCGTCTTTTATTCGTTTTCGCGTGTTTTCTTGTTTTCTTTCACTTTTCCGTGTTTTCCGTGTTTTGCAGGAACTTACAGCATTTGGGACATAAAACGATGATATCATGAGTCCCCGGAGCAACGGGAGGGGTCACGCGTGATCCAGGGGGTCAAACGACCAAGATTGCCACTTTTCAGCCCCCACCCGATCGGTTGGACACAGCCAACCGATCGGGTGATGCACGCGTGCACGACCCGGACTGAAGTTGGAGCAAAGTGCAAAGTCAACCGACCGGTTCGCCGACCGGTTCATCCCAACAAAGTTCTCGAGAAGTTGGAGCTTAATTCCAACCGATCGGGTGATATCTCACCCGATCGGTTCATCTGAAGCTGAAGTTTCCCAAACGACGACCCGGTCATGCCACCCGTTCTCCTCAGCGACCGGTTGAAGCTCCCGAAGCCCGACGGCCAAAGAAACAAGCGGCTCACTCGATCGGTTGATGTTTCAACCGATCGGGTGGCCTTTTCTTCCGCTTTCGCACACCGCTGCTCATTCATTGAAGATCTGCTACCATTCCAGAAGGATTTTGGGTGATCTCTTATTTTTCTAGTGTCGGCATCGTCGTTAGCTTTCCAACGATAGGTCGCATGCCCAAATCCGATTTTTCTAGATTTTTCTGGAATTTTCTAAGCGCAGCTATGTGCTGAAACTGGCTGCAGTCTGGATTTTCACTTCAACCGATCGGTTGACTTGTCAACCGACCGGGTGAGATCTGTTTCTGCGTATCTGAGCTCTCTGTTTATTCCACCCGATCGGGTGAGTTTTCACCTGATCGGGTGGGCCTTTTTTAACAGTTTTGAACCCGACCCAAGAGGGTTTTTGAGGGGTTTTAAATAGGGGTTGGGGGCACGACTTGGAGGGGATTCTCCTCTAGTTTTTAGGACTTTTTCAGCCCCTTTGTTGGGAGGATTAGGGTAGGTTAGATTAGGTTTTATCTTCTAATAAATCTTGTAATGGATTGAAGACTCAATTGCAAGCTAAGTGTTTTCTTCTCTCATTTTCTATTGTTTTGTGTTGTTTTCATTGTTGCTTGATGGTGAACGTTTGTATGTCTTTTCTATTGCTTGTTTTTATGTTATTCACCATTGAGTAGTGTTTGATGAACCCTAATACGGGTTAGGGTAGGATTGATGCTTGGAAATTTACATTTGGCTTGGTTGCATGGCATGTGTTCGATGAAATGTGTCAATGGGGATTTCTAGCAATCTGAGTCCAATTCGTACGGCAACACACTAGTTGTGTTGGGGATTGGGGTCCGGTGCTTGTCCTGTCAAGATCCGCTTCGATGTATTGCTAGAAATCACATTTGACCTATTTGGCCATTAGGGTTACGCGTGGGTGTTTCATTGTCATTGGCGGGAGAAAGACCGCCTCTGACCGTCAGGCCAAGGGGGAATAAACTTGGCGGTTGACTCCATAGCCATAGCTCACGCCCCGAGCGTTGACATCGAGTCCTCGCGCGCGGGAGCGGCAGGATGAGACGTTGGGAGATATCATTGTGACCTTAATGCTCCCGGTTTCGGAAGGTGTTAATGGACATGGGAATGCCCACCGTCCGGAACCGGGTAGGCCTAGCGTGCTTGGCACCGACCGGAATATCGGGCCATGGACGCTAGGTACCACCTTTTGGGGCAATGTCTCACCCTGGGTCAAGTCAAATGCCAAGTGTCATGAGTGCTCTAGCCCGTGTTAGCGGGGATTCATTTCGTGTCTTTTTCATTTCTTCCTTTTATTTCTACACTTCACCCATATTATCCGCGTAGCTAGCACACGACCTAGGCGAGGCTAGTAGCCACTCAAGCCATCCACCTCCCTGTGTTCGATATACCCGCACCCTACACTAACCTTGCACTTGCGGTAAAACGACATCGCGCCCAAACCGTAAACGGGGCGCCGGTCAAGTTTTTGGCGCCGTTGCCGGGGAGGCGTTCGGTTTGATATTAGCTTAGCTTGGGTTCGGTAGACTACGCATAAAAACACACAAAAAAATTTATTTTTCTTTTTTTTTAAATTAAAAAAATTCAATAACCAAGAAATTTTTCCCCCGCCATTATATTATCTTTTTGTTATTCTCTTGTACTATTGACGCTCCTCTCTAGTTTTCTTATTTTTGTTGTCCTGGAATCTTTGGTGTAACCATGTGGAGATCAAATTTCGATGCTCAGATGAGAGGCTACAATCCCTATTCATTTTTGGTTTGTGAGACTTGTGGGATGGCGGGGCACGTGTATTATGATTGCCCATATACGCTTGAGAGCCTCCCCCTACACCAAGGCCATACATTTTCCCACAACCATTGCCCAAACACGTCCTATCCATTTCCTCAACCTTATATCCCTCCACCAACACAAGAAGAATCAAGCCTCGTGTCTCTCCTTGAAAGTGCCATGTTTAACCAAGGCCAAATGATACAAAACTTGATGGTACCAATCACCGAGCCTACACCGAGGAGAGAGGATGAAGGAGAGGATATACCCACTTTCATGGTTGAGACCACCATCCCATCGGCCACCATAGACACATCTCATACCGATGCCCCAATTTTCCCACACTACCACTTGGATGACGAAGCATTTTTTGATGATGATAGTGAGGATGGGGAGATTTCTCTAGGATCTGTGGGAGAGACTTGTCATCTTTATTTGGATACCCCATATGAGTCCTATGAGAGCACCGAGGAGACCACAGAGCTTATGCATACCGGCGAGGGGGATGTGCGTGAGGACGACGACACCACGACCACATACGAGGGGTCCGCTCCACATCCACCTCCACAACCATCTCTGTCACAGCTTCCTCCTTGGTCGGTGGTCAACCATGAGGATGTCATTCAGGACATCGGGAAGATGGAGGAGCATGAGCATATCGTCGAGGAGGATGTGCATGAGGGCTTGGATACGATGGTCCACTCTATAGAGCCAAAGTCACATCTACCTTTACCGTCGCTCTCCACTTCTTCTGCGGCTGAGCATCTACTTGAGCATATTATCCCTATTCAGGGAGATTTTCATACTCACTCTCACTCCACTTTTGAGTCTCGCTTTTCACTTCCTATTTCTTTAGACTCGTATATATTTGACATACCATATCTCTCGCAGGACACAGGATCTACTTCCCCTGAGGTATGCTGCGGTGTGTCACCACCTGGAGAGCCACTTCCCATGGAGAGCGAGGATTTGGTCGTCGCTAGTATAGAGGATAGCGACCCATTCTCAGGGAGTATTCGTCACACTTTCATTATTTTTCAATCTTATTTTGACGATTATCTCTGGGATACTTTTATTTTGGGGAAAGATTTTTTGCCATGGACTAATGCACCTCGTCCTTTGCAGGTCGCAGGTGGACACCTACGAGGGATGCTTGGAGGTGCATTGCTTGGGTCCATTGGCACACGTGGCACAGCGCTTCTGGCGGAGCCACAGAAGGAGCAGTTAGAGCAGCTACCTGCCCCACTCCAGATCTTGGATCCACCTATGCTCAGGTGTATCTAAATCCAGTAGTGTAAAAATTTACCGCTTTCTAGTTTAGATTTGAATAATCTCGTCTCCTCTCATTAGCGAGGGGAGCGTATCTAGGATTTGCTTGTGCATCATAATAACCATTCATGTCGTGCCCTTCTATCATTTCACCCCACATCCTCTTCCGAGGAGAATGAGCACACTGTCTCTCCTGCATTTTGATTTCTTTCTTTTCCGATTTTCCCCCTAGCATATCTCTACTTCCCCATTGATCATATCATTTTGCTAGCATTGTCATGTTCAGCTTGGGGGAAATCGACTTTTGTGTGCATGTTTTTGCGTGTCGTTGTTGTGTGTCTGTGTCTATGTGTTCTTTTGTCGTGTTTTATATTTTTTATTTTAGTGTTTCTTTTTCTTTATTTTTTAGTTTTGCTCATGTGTTTTTCGTGTTTTTCATTTTTTTTGTGTCGGTGCGTAACTCCCCCCCATTTTCATTGCCCTCCCGTATTCACTACTATTGCATTGAGGACAATGCAAGTTTTAGCTTGGGGGAGTCGCACTTCGTGCGTCTTTTGTCTCTTTTTCTTCGTTATTTGAGTCGTTTTTCTCCGTGTTTTTCTTTTTCTTTTTCTTTTCTTCTTTTTATCTCTTTCTCCTAGAGATGAACCCTATGATGAATTGCCACGAAAATCACACGCACACTTAGCATAGCTTCGATAATCACATTCACTAACCCTAGGAAGCCGAGTCCATTGCATTTCATGCTTCGTGGGTTCACCTTGCTTTTGTGTGAGTTGTTTGTCGTGACTAGCTAGGGGTGTACTTCTATTTTGTGATTTTGATTTATATACCTATCCTTGGTTGACCCCTAGATTATCATGCTTCGATTTGAATGTGCGGTATCTGCTTCTACTGTCTGCTTCTATATGCATGCTATATTTATATCGTATATTTCAATTCGCACGTGTCGGGATTCCACAATTAAGGACTAGGATAACCCACTTAGCCCATGCTCTAATTAGCGAGAATAGTTTCCTTTGCCCAAGTGTTTAGATTCCGATTTCTTTTTTGTTTTACTTGGTGTAAACCCCCTCGTCGTGTACCGTTCTCCCACTTGGGAGAGTACACATGTATATACCCCAATATCCAAAAATCCAAAAAAGGAGAAAAGAAAAGAAAAACCCAAAAAGAAAGAAATGAATAAAAAAAATTGTATAGCCAAAAATCCAAAAAAAATACAAATACCCAAAACCCAAAAAAAATTCCAGTGTGAATATTTTTCCTACTTGCCGAGAATAAAGGGAAGGCGAGAATTTGCACCGAGTGTTCTTCTCCACATCATCTCAACCCCCATCGTTTTCGAAAACACTTGGCTTAGGAACTTTTTAGCTACTATCTAGGCTTTAGTGTGGTGATTTCCTTAACCCTAGTTGTGGAGTCCCTGACGCATGATATGTTTCGATTCTCTCTCTATTCTCATGCATGCTTGAACCATATATTCACTGCTTAATTCAATTTGAATCGATATTTGGGTCTTTCTTTGGGTATGTGTATATGGAGCTTTATTGCACATCGTAGATAGTGACACCATCTGCTAGCACACGACCACACTCACTCGCGCTTCACTGCGTGGGCCCACGACACTTGTTTGGACTCACATTCCTTGGTTTAGTGTTGTGTTTTGTCGTATGCTTGCTTCGTGTGGCGTGTTTGATTTTGTTGGCCCTTACGGGCGATCTAGAATATAGAATTCTCTTTTTCTCTCCTTCTCTCTATTTTCTCCCTCCGAGCTCCTACTCTCACTCGTCTTCCTTGAGGACGAGGAAGAGTTCAGCTTGGGGGATTTTGACGTGCGTTTATATTTCATATATTTGCGCACGTTTTCTTCCGTGTTTTTCCGTATTTTACCGCCGTCTTTTATTCGTTTTCGCGTGTTTTCTTGTTTTCTTTCACTTTTCCGTGTTTTTCGTGTTTTGCAGGAACTTACAGCATTTGGGACATAAAACGATGATATCATGAGTCCCCGGAGCAACGGGAGGGGTCACGCGTGATCCAGGGGGTCAAACGACCAAGATTGCCACTTTTCAGCCCCCACCCGATCGGTTGGACACAGCCAACCGATCGGGCGATGCACGCGTGCACGACCCGGACTGAAGTTGGAGCAAAGTGCAAAGTCAACCGACCGGTTCGCCGACCGGTTCATCCCAACAAAGTTCTCGGGAAGTTGGAGCTTAATTCCAACCGATCGGGTGATATCTCACCCGATCGGTTCATCTGAAGCTGAAGTTTCCCAAACGACGACCCGGTCATGCCACCCGTTCTCCTCAGCGACCGGTTGAAGCTCCCAAAGCCCGACGGCCAAAGAAACAAGCGGCTCACTCGATCGGTTGATGTTTCAACCGATCGGGTGGCCTTTTCTTCCGCTTTCGCACACCGCTGCTCATTCATTGAAGATCTGCTACCATTCCAGAAGGATTTTGGGTGATCTCTTATTTTTCTAGCGTCGGCATCATCGTTAGCTTTCCAACGATAGGTCGCATGCCCAAATCCGATTTTTCTAGATTTTTCTGGAATTTTCTAAGCGCAGCTATGTGCTGAAACTGGCTGCAGTCTGGAATTTCACTTCAACCGATCGGTTGACTTGTCAACCGACCGGGTGAGATCTGTTTCTGCGTATCTGAGCTCTCTGTTTATTCCACCAGATCGGGTGAGTTTTCACCCGATCGGGTGGGCCTTTTTTGACAGTTTTGAACCCGACCCAAGAGGGTTTTTGAGGGGTTTTAAATAGGGGTTGGGGGCACGACTTGGAGGGGATTCTCCTCTAGTTTTTAGGACTTTTTCAGCCCCTTTGTTGGGAGGATTAGGGTAGGTTAGATTAGGTTTTATCTTCTAATAAATCTTGTAATGGATTGAAGACTCAATTGCAAGCTAAGTGTTTTCTTCTCTCATTTTCTATTGTTTTGTGTTGTTTTCATTGTTGCTTGATGGTGAACGTTTGTATGTCTTTTCTATTGCTTGTTTTTATGTTATTCACCATTGAGTAGTGTTTGATGAACCCTAATACGGGTTAGGGTAGGATTGATGCTTGGAAATTTACATTTGGCTTGGTTGCATGGCATGTGTTCGATGAAATGTGTCAATGGGGATTTCTAGCAATCTGAGTCCAATTCGTACGGCAACACACTAGTTGTGTTGGGGATTGGGGTCCGGTGCTTGTCCTGTCAAGATCCGCTTCGATGTATTGCTAGAAATCACATTTGACCTATTTGGCCATTAGGGTTACGCGGGGGTGTTTCATTGTCATTGGCGGGAGAAAGACCGCCTCTGACCGTCGGGCCAAGGGGGAATAAACTTGGCGGTTGACTCCCTAGCCATAGCTCACGCCCCGAGCGTTGACATCGAGTCCTCGCGCGCGGGAGCGGCTTGGACGAAGTGTTGGGAGATATCATTGCGACCTTAATGCTCCCGGTTTCGGAAGGTGTTAATGGACATGGGAATGCCCACCGTCCGGAACCGGGTAGGCCTAGCGTGCTTGGCACCGACCGGAATATCGGGCCATGGACGCTAGGTACCACCTTTTGGGGCAATGTCTCACCCTGGGTCAAGTCAAATGCCAAGTGTCATGAGTGCTCTAGCCCGTGTTAGCGGGGATTCATTTCGTGTCTTTTTCATTTCTTCCTTTTATTTCTACACTTCACCCATATTATCCGCGTAGCTAGCACACGACCTAGGCGAGGCTAGTAGCCACTCAAGCCATCCACCTCCCTGTGTTCGATATACCCGCACCCTACACTAACCATGCACTTGCGGTAAAACGACACCGCGCCCAAACCGTAAACGGGGCGCCGGTCAGTGCTTGTGCTCGTTGTGCTATGGCTAAGACTAGAATTCCTATCGCCTCTTCCGGGGCTTCTCCTATGACCGTAGGGCCTTCCGACCCTAGGAATCCCCCGAAACCTAAGCGTCGTGCCAAGTCAACCCAAGGCTCTCCATCTTCGCCTCCTCCTAAGAAGCCTAGGACTGCCATAGCTAAACCCCGCAAATCCAAGACCAAAAAGCCCATACTTCAGACTCCGGCTACTCCTCCCGATTCCGACTCTGAATTTATCCCAGAGGATGAGCCTACTAGGGAACCCACACCACCTCCGAAGACCCGTAAGGCTAAGGGTAAAGCTCCTATGCCAGTCGGCGGTGTAGACATATCGTTGTGCCGTGATGACCCTCAGTGTCTCGCAGCGTACAACCGTATAGAGCACTGTCCACTGTTGTTAGAGCATTACGTTCAGTTTTCTGATTTTCTCGGCCTTGCTGATCTTCTCTCTTATAGTGGCCTTCTAGATTATCTCCGATACGACCCCAAAGCCAATCCCAAACCGTATCCTCGCCTCGTGAAATTGTTCTATGCCAATCGCATTCGAGGCCAGTACGACGCCAGCCACTCCATTGAGACGACTGTCTTGGGAACTCCTATAGTTCTCACGGCAGAAATCTTGGGGGAGATTCTTGGTTGTTCGTCGTGTGGTCTCCTTCCTTCGGACATTTCCGTAGACGACAATTCTTCCTTGGATCAGTCTATTCTTGCAGATATCTTCCAGGTTATCCCCTCCGCATTCATTGGTGTTCCATCAAAATCTTTCAAGCCGAATGCGTGGGTTCTTAACCTGATCTTGAAGTCATGTCTCCTCCCTAAGTATGGATCCTCTTCACTCCCATCCCAGCCGTTCTTGAAATTGATCTACGCTCTTTTCTTGGGGTGCGAGATTAATTGGGCTCGCGTGATACTCGATAAGATGGATTCTTTCGAGTGTATACACAAGACCAATAAGTCTGCGCACATTCCATACCCTTGCCTGTTGACTCTTGTATTCCGTCATTTCCGAGTCCCCCTCCCTCCTGATGATGAGCGTCCCTTGGGTACGCCTCTGAACACGACGGCCGTGAAGAAATCTCTAGCGGCACTTCGTCACGTGCAGAGGTCTACCACTTCTGCTTCTCAGGCGACTCCGTCAGCTACTGCAGCCTCCTCTTCCCCTGCTACATTGGACGATGTCGTACGCCTACTTCGTCAGCACGACTCCCGTTTGGCTCGTACTGAGGAGGTAGTCTGCCGTATGGCTCGTATGATGGGGATTGATCTTCCTCCTTCAGTGTCTGAGGCCGAGGAGATGGACGATGAGGAGCTTGACGAGCTTGTCACTTCTTTTGCCTGTGGCGATGAGGCCACTGCTGCTGCTGCTGGTACTTCCACTTCTGCTCCTGGAGTTGACACCACTACCGGTGTTCCAGAGCCTACTGCTTCAGCTCTTCAGCCTTCTGAGCCTGCTGCTGACCCTGTTTCCGAGCCTGCTCATGTCTCTCCTGCTGCTGTTGACACTGCCACTGCTGCTGCTTCTGTCGAGACCCATGCTGCTGTTGAGCCTGTTGCTGAGATCTCCACTCCTGCCCCGACGATTCCATCTGTTGAGACACCTCTACTCCCTGCAGAGCCTGAGTCCACTCCGTCGACTGGACCCACGGACGCTGCAGATCCAGCCTCCTCCTCGTGATCGTCTGTTCCGAGGACTCTCCACTGCGCTTTGGATGATATATCTTAGTGAGAGTGTTTTGGGTTAGGCTGGGGTTGAGAGATGTTTTGATGTATTTTTTTGTGCTTTCTGGATGTCGGAGTTGAATTTTATGATATGACGATGTTGATGATGATGATGTACTTTTTGTTGTTTATATAGATGATGTGTCTCACTTCATTTGATGTACCTCATATATTCGATGTGATATCTTTTTGGATGTACTCATGTTGTCTCTATATTTATATATGTTCATCGTCATTCACTTTGTCATTTATTCGTCGTGCATTTTTTTTTGTATTCGTTGAATGCATTTGAAATGTGAACTCGTCGCTCGACGATTAAAAACTTGGTTAAATAGATTTAAATTCTATAATTGTATAGAATTGTTTTCCATGCACAAATTTAACCAAGAATATTGAATATTGAAGAGTATGTTTCTTTATTCAAGAAATGAATAATTATTTGGTATTTTAGATGATTTTGATTATTTTTTTTGATAATGGACATTTTGGCACACCTTGATTTGATTTCCACACTTTTCCCTTGGTGTCAAGTTGGTCCATTGTCTTTGTCTACGACTCCCGATGTTGGATTTTACATTTCCTAATTGTTGTCGTTGTATGCCCCCCATTTTTGGGATAATGCCAAAGGGGGAGAGATAATGATAATAAATAGCGCAAATGAAAATTTAACTCAATTTCCAAGAATCTAGTTTGATATGTTAGATTAAGGGGGAGTTAAGATACATATAAGGATTTTCAAAATCCGATATTTCAAAAATCGATCCTCATTATATATCTTACTCGTCTGATTGATGCAATTCATATATATTCTTTTTGGAATTAACGTGTCATCAATGCAGGGGGAGTAAGTATTTTACATTTGAATTATTATTTTTGATTATTATTTATGTTGGTTTGTCATCACCAAAAAGGGGGAGAATGTTGAATATTGGACTCCCCGGATTTGGTTTTGGATGATGAGCAAACATAAATAATTCATGAACTAACAATTTGTGAGCGCAGTATTGGAGATCGTCGCCAAATTCACGAGAACATTCAAAGCGACATCTCAACACTTCCCAAAGCTCATATTCATGCCTAAAGCTTCGTTGAAGCTCTTGCGACGCTTTGGAAGTTATGAAGATTCAATCGAAGCTCTCGAAGACCGTTTATTAAGGTTTTATTTATAGTCTTTTAGTTTCGATTGATAGATTGTTAAGCCTTGAGTATATCTTACGTTTCTATCTTCATTACGCTCATTTCGTAGCTCTAGGATCCTTGCACAAGTTCATTCTAACTTCCTCGAAGCGTCGCGCTTCGATTCGGACTTTATTGTGCATATTAGTTGGTACAAGAACAAGTACTGACCGACTAGATGGTGATCTAGTCGGTCGACAACTGTTCTTGGACCGACTAGTTTGATTCCTTAATTTCTTGGACTTTACTGTTTACAGTTAGTCGGTCTACGTTGACTCACCGACCGACTAGTTTGTGAACTAGTCGGTCAGTGGTGCTTCTTTTACCGACTAGTTGTGACTTACTGTTCATGCTAAATTTCTCCTAAGCTACTGTTTATCGTTAGTCAGTCTAAAAATGTTTGGTGACCGACTAGTTGACAATTTAGTCGGTCAACTTTTGTTCTTGGACCGACTAAGTCACTTTGCATTCAGACTAAGTTATTTTGCCTCTTAGTCGGTCTACGTTCATTGGCTGACCGACTAGTTGTGAAACTAGTCGGTCAGACAGTCTTCTTGGACCGACTAGATTTCTAGGTCTGAAATTCTATCTCTTCTCAGATCTACTCTTAGTCGGTCCACGTTGTTTGGCTGACCGACTAGTTGATGAACTAGTCGGTCAGTGATTGTTCTTTGACCGACTAAGTCTCACAGATTTCTATCCGTTGGTGAATGACCTAACTTGTTTTTATGGGACCCTATAAATACGAACCTAGGTCATTTCTATCTAGGTTAGAGCTGCCATTAAGAGATTCATTGAGTTCTAAAGAGATAGCCATTCTCCCTCAAATCTAAAGCTCTCTTCCTCACAAGAAACCCATTCTCTCTCATTTCTAGATCTAGAGAGAAGCTTGTTCTTGGTGAGCTCTTCAAGCTATTGCTTGATCCAAGTCTCCAACTCATTCCTAGGCACCGATTGCTGGTCATTTCCTTGGTGCTAGGTCTTGGTGACTTCATCTTCCTCAAATCCTTCATTTCACCATTTGGGTAAGAAAAACTCAAGGTATAGGATTTTGTGGTAAGATTGTTTAATTTCATTTAAACTCTTTAATATTGCTAATTGGTTCTCTCGGTTGTGAGAGAAGTTTGTGATCCTGGGTTGTGGGATTCACTTTGCCATTGCATGTATGATTTGATCTTGTGAAGGTTTTTCACAAGATATTCATAGTGGAAATCTTGAGTTAGGGTTTCTAACTCAAGTATCCGGAGGGGATTTGGGTGGTTGGGACGTAGGATCACCGGGAACAAGTCGGGGAGACTTGGGTGGATCCGAACCCATTAACTTCGTTTGTTAGCATTGTTAATTTTGTGTTGTCATTCAATTTAAGCTTCCGCAAATTGATTTGGTAGTTGTTTGCAATTTAATTTGGAATTATACTCCTTATTATTTTAAAGTACTATTCACCCCCCCTCTAGTACTTATGCAGTAGCTGGTAGGGCATTACACTTGGGTGGCACAGAACCAGGGTAGATTGGTTGTTTGCATTGCATTCTTGCTTGGGTTGTTGTTCATTTATTACATTCTGAATTTGTTGGTTAAGTAGGGTTTTATTTGGCGTAATTTCCTTATAATTCTATAAAACACTATTCACCCACCTCTAGTGTTTATTCCTCATAGCACAGGGTCACTACAAACGGTTCCTCTCTAATGTCACCTGCATGTATGCAGAGTATACTACCATACCTCAGTGATCCATCCTTATGAATAATAAACGCCGTCTGAAGTCCAGCTTCTACCTGTCTTCTGATCCTCTGCAGCTTCGGGTCTCCTGCCTGAGCTGCTTTGATACGATCCACAATCGTTGACTGAATCTGGAAGTTCATCAACGAAACGATCACTCCAGGTAGGACAACCTCAATGTTCATCCCTCTCCGCTCCTACTGTACTCTCCAGTTGGCAGTATGCATCTCAATGCGGGGAGTCTGCTCAAAGCATCTGGCACTACATTCACCTTCCCCGGTGATACTGCATATCTAGCTCATAATCTGCCATCAGCTCCAACCATCGTCTCTGATGTATGTTGAGGTCCTTCTGCGTAAAAATGTACTTCAAGATTTTGTGATCGGTGAAAATTTTCACACTCTCACTCAGCATGAAGTGTCTCCAGATCTTCAATGCAAATATCACCGCTGCTAACTCCAGATCATGTGTCGGGTAGTTTTTCTCATGATTCATCAACTGTCGAGAAGTGTACGCGACCACGTGACCATGCTGATGTAGGACGCTTCCGAGTCCCTTGCCAGATGCATCACAGTAAATCTCGAAGCCACCGCTTCAATCCGATACAGCCAAAACTGGTGATGTGGTCAATCTCTCCTTCAAAATACTGAAGGCCTTCTCACAGTCCTCTGACCAAATAAACTCCACATCCTTCCTCGCCAGCTTCGTCATCGGCTCAGCAATCCTCGAGAAATATTTAATGAACTGACGGTAAAAGCCAGCTAATCCAAGAAACCTCCTGATATATGATGCTGACTGCAGAGTCGGTCCCTTGTTGCCTACTCTGACTTTCTCCGGATCTACAAATATACCATCAACAGACACCATGTATCCCAGGAATGCGACTCTGTCCAACCAGAACTCGCATTTACTATACTTGGCATACAGCTTATGACGTCTTAGTGTCTCCAACACTGTCCACAGATGACGGCTATGCTCCTCTTCAGACCTCGAGTAAATAAGAATGTCGTCGATGAAGATGACGGTGAACTTATCCAAGAAGTCATAGAAAATCAAATTTATCAAGTTCATAAACACTACTGGAGCGTTTGTTACACCAAACGACATGACTACAAACCCATAGTGTCCGTACTTTGTCTTGAAAGCCGTCTTCGAAATGTCGTCCTTCTTCACTTTCAACTGATGGTACCCGCTCCTTAAATCCAATTTTGAGAAAACATTCGAACCTCCAAGCTGGTCAAAAATATCATCAATCCGAGGCAGTTGATACTTATTCTTCACAGTCACTGCATTCAGCCCTCTGTAGTCCACACACATCCTGCGGGATCCATCCTTCTTCTTCACCAATAGAACTGTTGCACCCCAAGGTGACACACTAGGGTGTATGAATCACTTCTGCAACAGTTCGTCCAACTGCTTTCGTAACTCCTCAAGCTCTACAGGAGCCATCCGATACGGTGCCTCCGAAGTAAGTTACGCTCCCAACATAAGATCTATGTTGAACTCTAAAGCTCTATCGAGTGGCAACCCTGAAATATCTTCCATAAAGACATCGTCGAAGTCTCTGACGACTGCTAGTCTACAGGTCTCCATCTGCATAGCGACAATGATCGACTCCTCCTGCTTGGCCCGGAATGTAACAGGCCCAAGCGATCGCTCTCTGCTGTGAAACTCTAATTCCTGATGGCCTGGAATCTTGAACACCACTTTCTTGTTGCGGCAATTGATCGAAGCATGGAAATCACCCAACCAATCGATGCCAAGAACAACATCGAAATGTGGTAGGTCATGGACAATAAAGTCGGTATAAAGCTCATGTCCACTGATTACCAATGTAATCGATCAGCATCCCAAATTTACCGTCACCACTCCGTTCCCTGCAGTGATGTTCCAACACTTAGGAAGTGTATGGGTGGGAATGGAGTAATCTGTTATGAATCTCTGGGTTATGATGCACATAGATGCACCGAGGTCGAACAAAGTTAAGGCCGGGTAAGATGACACTAAAATGGTGCCTAAGATACAAGAGATAAAGCTAAGGTCCAACAATGTCACTAATCTAACTAGGAATTATTAGACTTTGCGCATGTTAAACTGGATATTAAATGAAAGCGAGAACTTTTATTGTTCCGAACTTTTCGCAGGACCTGCATGGGCCACCACTAAAACTTGTCACGCCCCGCTTCCTAAAACGGGTGCGAGGACGAGACGAAGGTCCGTATGGGCCGGAGCTGTGAGGCTTGGGGCCAATAAGCATCTGTAGGGATACCAAATAATTACAGGTTCTTGCATATAAAAGTTCATAACAATAAGATAAGAGTACTCGAAAGGAAACTGCATTCATTATTAACAGAGATAATATCCAGCATTACATCAAGTCTAATAAAAGAAGCATAAGCATGGCTACAACTGTGGAAAAGGAAACTAATGGTGTGACGCACCCAACCTAGACAAGAAGTAAAGTGGTGCTACGCACCCAAACTAGAAAGCAGTAAACCTCTATAAGACAGCAACAGTGTGAGACCTCTAGGTCCGGTCCTCGTCTGGAATGTACTCCGGGTCAATGTCCTCCGGCTCCAATTCCTCAAGTAAAGCCGGCTCGTCTGTGTACTCTGTCTCAGTACCTGACATACAACACCCAAGAGAAAGGAGCTGTACGTCAGGTAAAGTCTACAATGAAAAGGTGAGAAGACTCTACTGCAAGTTTAAAGGAATTTAAAGACAACATTTTAAGGTTGATTACATGAGATGCAACAGCATGTCATTTATACATATATGCAAGGAAAGTAAAAACTGTGCAGAAAGTAAACGTGGCAGGAAATCGACGTAGCGTGTGCTACCGGCTACAAGACATGACAAGACAAGACTAGACTGTGTGACACCAAGCGACTCGACAAGACTGTGTGACACTAAGTGACTCGACACCAAGAGGATTCATGCCTTCAGCTTAGAAAGTGGCCAAACTCTTTGACCTAGTGGCCGCTCAACCCAACCCCAAACCAAGTGCTCAAGACAAGACTATACGATGACCACTCACTCTGCTTTGTGAGTGCATCTATCCCCACAGGTTGCAGGGCCACTCACTCTATCCTGGTGAGTGTCGAGCTTCCTGTAGGTTAATCTGTATAAGGGATCTTGGAGAATACCCTATTCCCCGCAGGTTCCAAGGTCACTCACTCTGTCCTGGTGAGTGTCGGGTTCTCGCAGGTTATCTATACAAGGGGTCACTCTCTCTATCTTGGAGAGTTTCCTATTACCCGCAGGCTGTGTAAAACATTTCGTGAATGATGTTACATGCCATGACATGAGTATAGTATGTTCTTTTCAGTCTAGGGGGTCCACACGCATACACACACACAGATAGTTCCTAGCATGATAGTTATAGCAGTTTATACCTAGACTTCGTTGTCAAGTCTAGGCTATCGTGAGGGGGTCCTAGACGCTATCATTTCACGTCCGGTTCTCTTTTTCATACTTTTACAATTTAAAGAGAGATGGCCTAAACGTGGTCGTAACTACGCAAGTGGGGGCACTTGTCTGTGATGGCAAGAAGAATGTCAATCGGAAGCGTCTCATCGTGGATATCATGTCAGTCAACGTCCACTGTCACAAGTCAACAGACGGTGTCAGGACCAGTTTAGCAAATCCTATTAAGTTGTCTCTAAGTTGATCATGGCTATCCTATCAGTTTCAAGTCATGTTTTGAATGTTCAGCCTATTCGACGATTCTACCTTATTTGCACAGTTAAAAATTTCGATCGTCGATTCTAGATTAGCACAACATTTTAAAGGAGCGAAAAGTAAATTTAGTGTGTTAAAGTGTCGATTTTTATTTAGGGTTCAAATACGTTTCGTTTGACTTGCTATGAGCGAGAGGACCAACCTAGTACGACGAACGCGCCCAAGTATTATGTCGGATCAGAAACGGTGTTGGGCCTCGTCGTCTCCGGTTTCCTCGACTGTGGGTAGCATAGTAAGGAAGTCGCCTCAGGATCGTTTCGGTTGCGGGTAGCACAGCAAAATGGTAACGGCGTCAGGGTCACTCGGTTGAAAATAGCGCAACGAGATGGAGAGCATCAACGGCAACGAGTCACCGTGGCAGCGAGAAGACGCACGGGGCGCAGGACAGCGGCAAGGCAGGCTGTCGGGTCTAGAGGGGGTGGCCGGCTGTGTGCTTGTGTGCACGCGGTGGAGAAATGGAGAGGGAGCCGTGGGCTATCGGGGTGTCAAAGGGAGCGGGAAAGAGAGCGGGGCCTGCTGTTGGTAGAGGCCGGCGGGGTGCAGGCTGGCGGCTGGGTAGTCGGTAGTTTGCGGAGAGAGAAGGCCGGTAGCTTGTGCTGTCAAGGGGAGGCCGGAAGGGCTGCTGTCAAGGGGATATGTGCCGGCTGTGGGGGTTCTCAAGGGGGAGAGCAAGCTGACAGGGTGGAGGGCAGGCCAGAGTGAAGGAGGGTGGCCGACGGCACAGAGCTGAGGATGAAGTGGCCGGCGGCTTATTTGGTGCGTGAGGGAAGTTGAAGAAGAGGTTACGGTGGTTAGGTTTGAGAAAAACCCTAGGTTTAGGTGCTTACATTTTAATGATGGGAATTTGCTAAAGAGGGTAGAAAAGGAGTGGGTTTAAGGGATAGATGGGAGAGAGAGTATGAGTGGGGGAGGGTAGACTTAGTGTGACAAATAGCCTAGGAATATTTGGCATGATAGGTAGGATCCAAAAGAGATTAGATTTGAATTAGGAATTATGATTTGAATTTGAATTAGCTTAGGGCTAATTAAATATATTATCATATTAAAAGTGACGGGTCAATCTAATGACGTCCGAAAAATACAAGAAAAGTATCGGGACGAACGTGACGACGAGAGGATCGAGAATACGGTGGTCAGTCACAAGCTAGGTTCACAGAAAATGATAATAAAAATAAATAACCAAACGTCGAAGTCTAAAGGTTAAGACACATCTTCATTCAAAGCTGATTTGTGGAAGAATGATCCATGAAATGACGTTCATAAAAAATTCCACAAATAACTACTCTCTCTGAGGGTCACAACAATATATAACTTCATGCGTTTAGGATTCAAAAGGATGTCACAACAAATACACGTACTACAAGAATATACGCGCTGAAAACACTCGGTCGAAAAGTGACCGTGATAGTGAAGGTGAGTTCTAGGTGTTTTCCAGCTTGGGATACATCCCCACGGGCTACAACACTTGGATAGTTATATGTATCTGAATTGTTGTGCAGGAGGGACATTTGCTTTGTATTCACTCCTTTGCATACATGCAAAGTTCAGTTTGCTTCCCAATCAACAGGCAGTAGATGTGGAGCTCTCAACATATTACATGAATGGGAACACGGGTCGCAACACAATCCCTTCTTCATTGAACTGGTTTCTAGAGAAGCACAATAAGCTGAGAATTGCTTTGCTACTTACAGTTCTATTTGGTGCTTGCCTAATTATTGGCGACGGTATTCTGACACCAGCAATTTCTGGTAACATTTGCTCTTTATTTTAGGACATAATCGTGTGCATATTGCCCTTTTTTCTACTTAAACTCAATTATGGTTCCTTGCAGTTTCGTCATCCATTTCAGGATTGCAAGTTCGCTCTAAGAGCTTGACTAATGGTAAGCATCTAATTAACATCCAAATAATGAAGACTGCCATTTTAATATTTCTTATTTGTTTTAGAAGTTTGTTTTGAAACAAACATCTGATCCAAGCTGTTTTGAAACAAACATCTGATCCAAGCATTGTACTGTTTTTCTGCGACATGGTAATTACTACTATTGCCCTACTTTACTTACTCATTCACTCTTACCTTCTAAACTGTAGAAGGTCGGCCGACTGGGATTGGACAATTCTGTATAAATTGATTGCATTTATAGTTGATTGCTCACATACAGATAGGGAGTCATGCCATATTGATTCCCCTTCATTTGCAACCCAGATATCTAATACTTGTTCTGGATAAATAGAATTATCAACATGTACACCATTATTACTGGTCCAATCAACTTGTTATTCAAAATACAAGCCATCCATTTGGATGGATATTTAGGGGAACCTTAAAATATTTTATTTTCGGTTTTAAATTTTTTAATGTTGTAGATCGGGTTCAGTAGTGTTGGTTAATGATTTTCAAGCCAATTCGTAATATCATTGGGGGATTTTGGTTGCTTTTACGGTCTAATGGAGGATAACTTGAAGATGGAGATGTTGTTTAAAACTATGAATAAATATTTTCTTTATCTTGAGGAAAAACATCAACCAACTAGAACCAACTAGATGAAAAGTTTTCACCAAGTTTTGAGCTAAAATTAGAAGTGGAATTTGGTGAAGCTTTTGAGGATACAGTTTTATCATTTATAGTTTGAGAAAAATCAAACATTGCCTAAGACATTACAAGTTTATCATTTTATAGGCATATTCAAGATAATTTTATCTGAATGTTAATTATCTATTTGTCTTGTATATCTATTTGTTGAAAGTGAGCAAAATTTTAGTCAGTGTTTGGGTTTTTTTTTTGATTTTTTGATGGGTGTTTATGACACAAAAAAGACTTTCATGCTCGCATTTCTTCTGTTATTCTATTTTCTCAATACTGAATGCATTTAGCATCATTGCATTTGCTTTCAGGGGGCACAATCTAGCATTGGAAATTCAGGTATATACTTTGGGCCATTGAAGAATCCTTCTTTTCTTCTACATGTACATGTTTAGCCTTTAAATTCAGGTTTCAAGTATTAATAGCTTTTATCTTCAACGTTTTCTATATGCTAATGAAGTATTCCCAAATTTCATATTGTAGGCAATAATGCCGTCAACATTTAAGCATCCTACTCATATTCCAATGTGGAGAGGAGCTAATGTTGCATATCTTCTTATTGTCATGTGCTTATTCCCCATAGCAATCGGTGGTTTTTGGGCCTATGGAAACTTTGTAAGCTCTGTGCCCAACAAGTCACAGCTTTGTTCATGTATTACGCTTACAGACATACAATATACTGCAGATCTTCAATTTTCTTTGCAGATTCCCGCAGGAGGGATGCTGAATGCTCTTTATGTATTTCGCAGCCAAGACATCCAAAGAGGCTTCCTAGCAGCAACATCCCTCTTAGCAGCAAAATTTTGTGTTCATATCACATTCAGTTTTGTGTCATTTTTCCATCTCATCATCAAACCTTTGATTTCATGCTCAAATTCAAAAAGTAAATTTTAGTTCTTCATTTTTTTGCTGAAAGACATATTGCATATCAGTTTGCAGTTTGTGCCATGGAGATAGAGATAGAAAGACATGTAAGCTGAGTTTAAATTCATCCTGGTCATCCATGAATGTGACCTTCAAACAAGTAAATAGGTCAAATGCAAGATTAGCTGATGCTGCACACATATAGTTGTATGTAACTTTGGCTTGCAATAGCTCTAGCTATAGCAATGCCAAATGGAATCAAAAATAATCCAGCCATTGTAGGGATTATAGTGATCAGTAGGTCCTTCTTTCCTAAGAATCTAATGGGTTTTCAAGCTATCAACTATAGGGACATACAACCATCTAGCACATGCTGCCAAAACTGCTGATATGTAAAGGAAAATGATTTATATGGTAGTCTCCCAATCAGCCATAAACACCCATCAAAGAACAGAAGAAATGTGAGCATGGAAGTCATCAAGGTGACATTAATCATGACTCCTGGTTGAATTCTGCGAATATAAGTACAAGCCAAGTTCATGTAGTAACTACTAAAACAATAAAAGGAGAAATGGGTCATTGTTATATGCTACAAGTAACATCAATATATAAATAATTCACTTTAATCTGTTGCAGAAGATTTCACAAGCACATCTAAACACGAATTGCATGCAACATATACATGTGCCAGAGTGGTTCTAGAAAAAACTTTACACCAACACATTAAGGGTTCTTACATGTAGTAATATTATTTCAGTCAGAAAATTTATCATGCACATGGGTCAAAGGTGTTACGCCTATTTGGCCGAAGCCCGAAAGACACGAGCCCAGAAACCCGACTACCGATCAGAAGCCCATCTGCGAGATCGGGCCCGCCTGACAAGGCCCCCTAGAGGGCCCCCGAACGCCAAGTCGGCCCGACTCAGGAAGCGTGCGACTCACCCACGGATAACCACCCCCGTTAAATCCGCCGCCCCTTTTATGACCATTAAGGGGAGGTGCTGGCACGGCGTGGGGGGTGGCGAGTGGGGGCGGATCGAGGGGGCGCGATTGGGGGCGGGCGAAGGACGTGGATGACGGGCAGTCATGGCAAGAGGCCTATAAAAGGACTAGTGGGATGACTGAATAAAGGACCGCATCTCAGGTAACAAAACCTAAGGTACTCCGTCAACGACCTAGTTCCCCCACTACACCTCCTTCCCCCCGCTCGCGCCGGAGGACGTCGTTCCGATCTCCTCTCGAGTCAAACCGTCCCCGACGAGCCTCCTCTTTCAGATCATCATCTGACTTAGGCATCGGAGGGGATTTGGCCGGAACCAAGGTCTGGCCCCCCTGACGAGTGTTCTCGTTTGTTCAGGAAGACGTTAGATCCAAGTGCCGAGGCTTCCCCTCGGCTCCACGCCGGCCGTGCATCAAGCGAGGCGACCGAGGCTACCCCTCGTCATCCGACCAACCGAGGCCGAGCGCGCCCATCCGAGCCAAGGCTTCCCCTCAGCTCCGCGTCGGTCGCACGCCAAGCCAAGGCGCCGAGGCTTCCCCTCGTCGCCCGACCGTCCGAGGCCGAGCACCTCACACCGGGCCGTGGCTTCCCCTCAGCCCCCCTGAGGCCGAGGATCCAGACCCGGCCCAGCTGACGTGCTCTGCGTCGACTGCATCTCCGATTCGGGTCGCGTCCACACACGCTCGACGCACCCAAGGGACCCAAACCGGCCCCTTGACCACGTTGACCGGGCAGTCCACGGTCAACGATTTTGTAGTGAGAAAACACTCTGAAACATCTGGCGCTGTCTGTGGGAACCGAACTATCCCACGAAAAACAAACCACACCGGCAATGACACGGATTCACCCATCACGGCGAAGGGAGGGCAAGGCTCAGGCGCGAGGCGACAGGGCCCGCCATGGTTGGCAAGAAAGGGCCCGGGCCCATCGCGAGGAGGACCATGAGGAGAAGACCAAGAAACCCTCGCCGGCCCTACCGGTCGGGAGGACGGGCATGACAGTAGCAGCGTGCAGGTCGGACACAGCTTTGGTGGTGTCGGTGATCATCGACACAATGATGGTACGGCGGCTGCTCATCGACACCGGCAGCTCCTGCGACGTCCTCTTCATGTCAACCCTGGAGAAGATGGGGCTGCGGAAGGAAGACTTGGAACCTCGCTTGGGTCCCGTGGTAGGGTTCACGGGTCATTCCGCCTCCATCGTCGGTACGATCCGCCTCCTAGTAACACTCGGAGGCCCACCAGAGTCGGTGACCCTGGCGGTGGAATTTGTCATATTGGGGATCGGGTCGGAGTACAACGGAATCATCGGCCGACCCCTTCTCAACGCCGTCGGTGCAGTAGTCTCAACCCTTCATCAGACTATCAAGTTCCAAACGCCGAGAGGGATGGGGCAGGTCGAAGGCGACGCAGGGAGACCGAATACCTGCTACCAACTAGAGGAGGAAGGGCCCGAGGATCGTCTAGTCGACCAGATGGCCGCGCTCGACTTAAGGAGCGGGCCGAGGCCCGCCCCTGCGGAGGAACAAGAGCAGATCCTGGTCACGGACATCGAGGGCAGGTTCGTCTCAATCGGGAGAGGACTAAGCCACGACTTGAGGAGCCAACTGGTCGAGTGCTTGGAGGCGAACCTTGATATCTTTGCTTGGTCACCAGAGGACATGCCCGGCGTAGATCCCCAGGTGATCGTCCACCAGATCAACGCCGACCCCAACTTCAAGCCGGTCAGGCAGAAGAAGCGAAACCTGAGTGGCGAAAAGATGAAGGCGGCCTCCGAGGAGGTAGAGCGTCTTCTCAACGCAGGCTTCATACGAGAGGTCTGGTACCCGGAGTGGCTATCGAACGTGGTAATGGTCAAAAAACTCAATGGAAAGTGGCGAATGTGCGTGGACTTCAGTGACCTCAACAAAGCCTATCCCAAAGACAGCTACCCCCTGCCGCGCATAGACCACCTTGTGGACAATGCCTCGGGGTACGAGATGCTTAGCTTCATGGACGCCTACTCCGGGTACAATCAGGTCCAGATGGATCCTCGGGATGAAGAGATGACAGCCTTCACGACGGACCGGTGAACCTACTGCTACAAGAAGATGCCCTTCGGCTTGAAAAACGCAGGGGCCACCTACCAGAGAATGGTCAACAAGGTTTTTTCCTCCCAGATCGGGAGGAACCTGGAGGTCTACGTCGACGACATGCTTCTCAAGTCGAGAAAGCAGGAGGACCATGTCGCCGACCTCCGTGAAACTTTCGAGCGGTTGCGGCGACACAACATTTGACTCAACCCCACGAAGTGCACGTTCGGGGTAAGATCCGGCAAATTCTTGGGATTTATGATAACTAACCGTGGCATTGAAGCTAACCCTGATAAGATCGAGGCATTGATCAATATGCGGGAGCCAGCGATGATCAAAGAACTGCAAAGGCTGAATGGGCGCATCGCGGCCTTGGGGTGATTCCTATCCAAATCGGCGGAGAGATCGCTCCCCTTCTTCAAAGTTCTGAGGAAAGCGATCGCAGAACCGTCAGACAACAGGAAGGCGATACCATGGGACGAAGACTGCTCCAGGGCATTCGCGGATCTCAAGGAGTACCTTCGCAGCCCGCCTCTCCTGTCCAAGCCACGAGAAGGGGAATCACTAAGTCTTTACCTGGCACGCGCGGAAGAAGCGGTAAGCTTGGTACTGATCCGGGAAGACGGTGGGGTGCAATGGCCGGTGTACTACACGAGCCGGGCCTTGAAGGGAGCGGAGGTGCGATACTCGCCCATGGAGAAACTGGCATACGCCCTCGTTCTCTCAGCTCGAAGGCTCAGGCCCTACTTCCAAGCCCACACCATATTGGTCTTGACCGACTCGCAATTGGAGCAGAATCTCAAGAGATTCGATCGAATGGGAAGGATGCTGAACTGGGGGGTGCAATTGAGCGAGTTCAACCTCCGATTCAAGCCACGCACAGCTATCAAGGGGCAGGCCTTGGCCGACTTCATCGCTGAATGCACTACGGAAGGTGGACATCCTCCGGAGGGAGAAGGCCCAGCAACGGTAATTACCCAGCCCTTATCTTTTCTTTCGGCTGACCACCTCCACCCTGTCCAGTCAGGAGTCCCAGAAGCATGGGTAGTCCATGTGGACGGGTCGGCAACACAGTCAGGAGGCGGGGCTGGGATCGCGATCCGATCTCCGGAAGGGAACATCATGGAATACGCATTGCGGTTCGAGTTCCCGGCCACCAACAACGTGGCGGAGTACGAAGCGGTAATCAACGGCCTGAGGCTGGCCCAGGAGCTTGGGGCCGAGTCTGTGTGCCTCCTCAACGACTCGAAGCTCATTGTCAACCAGCTTCTGGGAAGTTACGAGGCGCGGGAGGAAGCAATGCAGAGGTATCTCGCCGTCGCCAAAGCGGCGCTGTCCAAGTTCAAGAGCGCGGAAGTCTTACATCTTCCACGGTCGGAGAATGCACGGGCGGACGCGCTGTCGAAGCTAGCCTCGTCCTCGACCAAGGAGCTGGGCCGCACCATTTACGTGGAGAACTTTCAGTCCCCCAGCACGGAAGAGCGGGAGGTGATGGCGATCGACCAAGATCCCACCTTGATGGACCCGATCATACGATACCTCACTCATGGGGAGGTGACGACGGATTGGGACGAGCGTCGGACCATGGAAAGGAAGGCGCTCCGATACGTGATTCACGAGGGGACGCTCTACCGAAGATGCTGGACGAAGGCGGATGTTCTCCCATACCTGAAATGCATCGGACCGCAGGAAGCCGACTACGTCCTACGGGAGGTTCACGAAGGGATCTGTGGAAATCACCACGGGGGCAAGATGGTCGCACAGAAGATCTTGAGGCAGTGATATTACTGGCCGACCCTAGTCCAAGACGCAATGGACTACGTCCAAAAGTGCCAAGAATGTCAGAGGTTTGCCAACCACACCTCAACTCCCCCGTCGGAGCTCATCCCTATTGTGAGCCCCATCCCCTTTGCGAAATGGGAGCTCGACATCCTCGAACCATTTAAGCCAGGTTGGGGGCAGCGGAAGTATCTGATTGTGGCGGTGGACTACTTTACCAAGTGGATTGAGGCTGAACCATTGGCCACCATCACATGGAAGAAAGCGAAAAGCTTCATGTGGAACTCCATCATCTCCAGATTCGGAGTACCACGGGCCATCGTCACAGACAATGGGAAACAGTTCGACTCCACGGGGTTCAAAGACTTTTGCGCGGAATGGGGGATCAAGCTCCTCTTCGCCTCTGTAGCGCACCCCCAGACCAACGGGATGGCGGAAGCAGCCAACAAATGCATCATAGAGCCCCTCCGAAAGAAAGTGAAGGACTCCGAAGGAAACTGGCCAAAAGAGCTCCCCGGGATACTCTGGTCATACCGGACGACCCACAAGGAGGCCACCGGCGAAACCCCGTTCATGCTTGCCTACGGAGCCGAGGCAGTGGTACCGGTCGAACTGGGTGAAGAGTCTCTCCGCCTCAAGTGCTTCAACGAAGACAGGAATTCGCAAGGCCTAGAGCTCGGTCTGGAGCTCCTCGGCGAGCGGCGGGAGCAAGCCCTAGCCACCATCATCCGCCAGAAGCAGAAGGTGGCCCGATACTACAATTCTCGGGTCAAGGGAAGGAGTTTCCACCTTGGGGACCTGGTCCTCAGGAAAGCAAGCTTCAACCCGGATATTGCTCGCAAAGGGAAGCTCGCGGCTAAATGGGAGGGACCCTACAAAGTCATCGAGGTCCTCGGACCCGCAACCTACCGTCTAGCCAATATGGAGGGGAGGATTCTCACTCACGCTTGGAACACGGAACACTTACGCAAGTACTTTCAATAAATGTATTGTTTTCTACGAAATAAATTTACTTAAGTTTGTTCCTTTCCAGATAAATGTGTTCACAAGAATCCCACTCGGGACAAGGGAAGCCTCGCCCGATGGGACGCCTGCTAAGCGCGCGCCTAACAAAAAGGATATACAAAAAGATGTACGAAGAGGCCGAGGGGCATTCCCCTCCCTCAAACATCTCCAGGGGCACCCGTGGAGCCACATGCTGGCTGTTCATTTGGGTCACCCCCACGCTCCGTTTCGCCGTCAGAATGCGCCCAGAGATCCTTGAAATTGACTCTCGAGAGCGGGAACCTCTTCTGGATCTCGGATTGGCAACGGGCGAAACCCTTCTCGAACGCCTCAGCCAAGGCTGACTCAACAAAGGAGGTGGCATACTCCTCCACAGCGTCTTGGGCGATCTGGGACGGATCCACCTCCTCAAGCTCACGCACCCGAGCCTTCAAGGTCTCGATCTGGCGTTGGAGCTCCGCCCTCTCCACCTCAATCTCCCGGGTTCTCTCGCCGAGTTGAGCAAGGAGAGCCCTCTCCCGTTCCTCCGCCGCCTCCAGACGATCAGAGAGCTCCAGGGCCTCGGGGGCAGCGACGGAGACGAGGATCTTGTCAGCTCCCCCAGGTGTGTCGGCGTCTCCCAAGAGCTCGGCGACCCGCGCCTCGGCATTTGACCTTGCAACCAAAGCCAAGGCTCTCTCACGGTCCGCCTCTTCGAGGGCAGAGGACAGCTCAGTTATGCGGGACTCCAAGGACTTGACTCGCGCCTCATCTAACTGACCTACCTCCCCCTCATCACCGAGGACATCAGGATCTCGCCCGGTGTCGAACTTGGCCTGAGGGAGCGCCGCAAACTGGCGCCTCATTGAAATTCCCACCGAGGACAACTGCACCAAGGCGACAAAGGTAAGACGGTGAAAGCAGCTAGAGGGAGAGCAAGCAGAGACACTCTACCTGTTGGCCCGCCTGAATCACGAAGGTGGCCAAACAGTCGCCTCTGACTCCATCCAGCACGGTCTGATCAGGGGGGAGGCAACTATTCTCGGCCACTCGCGCGGCAGTTCCGCGGCTCAAAAACACAGACTCCTTCTCCCCCACCGGGAAGCGTGGACGAAGAAGGCCTTCCCCTGACGAAGGAAACTCGCCCGGGTCGGAGCGGAACGCGCCTAGATACCGATCGAAGGCATCAGGGAGAGAACCGTTCGAGAGAGGCGAGGGGCCGACCCACGGCCAGGTAATCTCAACAGGGGCAGGCCGGTGCTGATCGGCGGACGGCGAGACGCTAACTTCCTCGGCCCCCCCGCGGGCCCTCTTGGAAGACTCCAACAAGGGGACGGAGGGAGATGGCCCCATCTTCCTTTTGGAACCGGCAGCAGAGGTCACGATCCGCTGCTTCTTCCGGACCTCCAACACATGATCCCTCTTACACGGGCCCGGATCCGGGACCAGCACGTGAGGGCGGGCGGGAGAAGAATCGGGAGGGAACCCACCTGCACCCAAAGAAGAAGTAAGGGGCCGAGAAGAGCCCAAGCAACCCCGAATGGCGAACGTTCGGAGAACATACCCAAGGGCCACACAGTCTTGCGAAAGTTATGGCTGCTGAAGAGGACGTCGATCATCCGATCCCTCGAAGGAATCGCCAGCAGGACCTTCGCCGTCTGCAGCTCGGCGGCAGTTGGGTCACCCAGATCAAGGATGACTGCGCCGGCCGCTCCCCAACAAATCAGGAAGGGTACACTCGATGGGAAAACGACAAATACGTACTCCCACTTCCAACGCTTCAGGGAGCTCGGCAACCCCAACACAAGGCTCATCTTCGGACGGGCGCTGATGTAAATCCACGCCCCTGACTGGTGATGGCTCATGCGGTAGAACTGGGCGAAGAGACGGAGGGAGGGCACCACTCCCTTCAGCATGCAGATGACGACAAACCCGACGAGGAGCCCGATGGCGTTGGGGCAGAGTTGGCACAAGCCCACATTGTAGGCTTGAAGGAACTCGATGATAAAGGGGTGGAGCGGGAAACGGAGCCCATAGCGGAAGCACTTCTCGTACACTCCAACCTCGTTAGGACCGGGAAGGCAGATCCGCTCGTCGGACCCGGGAGCACGATCCGAATAAGGTGGAAGCAGGTAGGCGGAGCGCATACCCCCGATGGTGGTGGCACAGACCGACGAAGGCCACGCTAAGACCTCTGGAGGCACCCCTGAAAGCTCGCCCCCATACCGACGAATCATCGAAGGAGGACTGCCCATCAGGTTAGAAGTGACGTCACGCTCCGGCTGACCCGAACCAGTGGCAGAGGAAGACGACATGGGGCAGAGCTCGGGCAGGATCAAGCTCAACACGAAAAAGAAGATGACGGGATGGCGGCTCATAACCCGCGCAGCTTCTCTACCAATGACGACCCCGCGAACGGTGGGGATAAACTCGCAGTACACGTGGCAGCATCAGGGGACCGACGGCGCTTCGGAACCCGCGTCTCAAATGTATCAAACGGACCGACTCATGATGACGCCCAATTAATGAATCAGCTTCGACTGATGAGCCTGTCGAAATCGGCGGAAGTCACATCGGTCGAGCCGAACCAGCCGAGGCCGATTGACCCGACCGATGGGGGCAATTGTTACGCCTATTTGGCCGAAGCCCGAAAGACACGAGCCCAGAAACCCGACTACCGATCAGAAGCCCATCAGCGAGATCGGGCCCGCCTGACAAGGCCCCCTAGAGGGCCCCCGAACGCCAAGTCGGCCCGACTCGGGAAGCGTGCGACTCACCCACGGATAACCGCCCCCGCGAAATCCGCCGCCCCTTTTATGACCATTAAGGGGAGGTGCTGGCATGGCGCGGGGGGTGGTGAGTGGGGGCGGATCGAGGGGGCGCGATTGGGGGCGGGCAAAGGACGTGGATGACGAGCAGTCATGGCAAGAGGCCTATAAAAGGACTAGTGGGACGACTGAACAAAGGACCGCATCTCAGGTAACAAAACCTAAGGTACTCCGTCAACGACCTAGTTCCCCCACTTCACCTCCTTCCCCCCGCTCGCGCCGGAGGACGTCGTTCCGATCTCCTCTCGAGTCGAACCGTCCCCGACGAGCCTCCTCTTTCAGATCATCATCTGACTTAGGCATCGGAGGGGATTTGGCCGGAACCAAGGTCCGGCCCCCCTGACGAGTGTTCTCGTCTGTTCAGGAAGACGTTAGATCCAAGTGCCGAGGCTTCCCCTCGGCTCCACGCCGGCCGCGCATCAAGCGAGGCGACCGAGGCTAACCCTCGTCATCCGACCGACCGAGGCTGAGCGCGCCCATCCGAGCTGAGGCTTCCCCTCAGCTCCGCGTCGGTCGCACGCCAAGCCAAGGCGCCGAGGCTTCCCCTCGTTGCCTGACCGTCCGAGGCCGAGCACCTCACACCGGGCCGTGGCTTCCCCTCAGCCCCCCTGAGGCCGAGGATCCAGACCCGGCCCAGCTGACGTGCTCTGCGTCGACTGCATATCTGATTCGCGTCGCGTCCACACACGCTCGACGCACCCAAGGGACCCAAACCGGCCCCTTGACCACATTGACCGGGCAGTCCACGGTCAACGATTTTGTAGTGAGAAAACACTCTGAAACAAAAGGTAAGTGCAGAAACTAATCATATAAAAAAATAGTACTAAACACAGTATTTTACATTTAAAGAAAAGCAATACAAAATCAGAACTAATATTCTCTTTCAATTATCTAAAAAGCATGACGAGAGAATAGAGTGGCTGAACATTTCACGTTTATTTTCCTCATGATCTCTGAAAGAGATATCAAATTAATCAATATAATAGTTCTTTTGTTTCTACATTTAAATTAAAGTAAAGCATGCATGGCATACACCAATAATATAACATCATAAATTTCATAGATTTTAACTGAAACTTATATGCATTGTTTTAACTGAAACTTATATCAACATAAACCAAAAAACACCATTCTCACACACACAGTGTTAATCACACACACACACACACAGAAGTTCTAAAGTTCAAAGTTCTAAATGGATTTGTTAACTTTTTCTAAATCTTATATGCACGAGTTTTGAATTTTTAACGCATTGTTAATACATAGTGTTAACAAAGGGATACATGCATTGTTTTGTTTATAACACTGTGTATGACCTAAATTTTGCTGAACTGAACTGAAATTTGATCACAAATTGATCAATTACACAAACTGAACTGAGAGTGATATGCATACATAATCTAAATAAAAAAACTCATGCATTGTTAATTTTTTTGGATGATTTGTTAATGTTGGCTGAAAGTGATATGAACTGAAAGGGATTTGTTCTAAGAGATTTGTTGTATGCCAGCAAAATTTAGTTCATACATAATGTTATATGTGTTTGCCAATTTGTTTCTTTGAAGCAAAAAACACAATTCTCTCTCTCCCACCCCCCCACACACACACACAGACACATAGACACACAGAAGTTCTAAAGTTCAAAGTCCTACATGGATTTGTTAATTCTTTTCTAAATCTTATATGCATGAGTTTTGAATTTTGAACTCATTGTTAATACACAGTTCAGAAATTGATACATATTGTTAAAACTCAAATTGAACATCAAAATGACACAATCTTATATGCATTGTTTTGTTCAAAATGACACAATCTGAGTTCAATTTGATGTAAAAAGAGCAGATGAATCTTATATGCATTGTTTTGTTTATATCACCTGAACTGAACTGAAATTTGATCACAAATTGATCAATTACACAAGCTGTATGCCCGCAAAATTTATGTCATACACAATGTTATAATTTTGAACTCATTGTTAATACACAGTGTTAACCTAAATTCATTGTTTATATTTTTTTCTAAAATTCATTTTCATGCACAGTGTTAAACTCACGCATACATCAAATATGAATTTTAAATTATGTTCTAAATCTACATTAATGTTTAGGATGATTTGTTCTAAAGGGATTTGTTACTCTTCACTGTTAATCTTCAGTGTTAATCACTTCAACCCAAGTGTCAACCTTATGCATTTTCATTGTGTGCAGGAATGTTAGCCGCATCATGTTATCAGGTCATATTGGAAATGTCTTTATCGATATGCAAAAGGCTTGAACAGATGTAAGATTTTTTCCCTATTACTTTGACATTCTAATTGTTTACTGAGTTATTTGTGTAAGGTGGTATTGGGGTCTGTACTGATTTATTTAACAAATGTTTCTTTTGATCATTACTTGATATAAAGTGATTTCAGGTAGCAATATTGTGTGTTGTGTGTGACAAGGTGGGATGATGTTGCTGATCAAGTTGTTTTTGAAATGATTTTTTCTCTCAGATGCATATGCCAATGCCCCACAGTGGATGTTGATGTAAAACAAAAATACCAGTGTTTGTTGTTGAAGAATTTTTATTGTATTTGAAAATTTTGCCCTAAGTAGAATGTTGCGATGTAAGAAGAACTGAATGAATACAATTGAATTTTGTCAACAATTCACTTGAAATTCCATAGAAATTTTTCTTCTTTTGATATTGAGTTTCTTTAAACTCCAGTTGGTAATGTAGTAGCTACTTAAAAATACCAACTTTAATCAAGTTTCTTTTTTCCTTTTAATTTTCCCAAGTAGAAGAAATCAAATCTTTATGTGCATTACATTCAGAATTAACCAAACAAATTAGAAAAATTAGCTTTTTGTACCATTTGTTATAGATATGTGAAAACATACAATTATTTAAGATGTGAGGATTAGCTCTTTGAAAACATGCAAACAGAGGGACACATACTTCATTCCGCAAAAACTTGAAATTTCTTTATCTCCTTACCCATTCACAAAATATATATCTTCCTAAAATGGTTCATGACCACTAAAAAGTTTAGATTCATTCCTAGAAGCTAAAAATAGCTTGATACTATTGCATAGCATGCACATCATATAAGCTATTAGGCGTGTGTTAGATGCTTTTAACATAAAATCGTTTACATAACATATTGAAACTGAATAATTAAATTTTGGCTGTGCAAATAATTTTTGGTTAGGGCACGGGTTATGCGTCGAAGGCGCCCAAGACAAAATTGTTGTTTTATGCTGAATTTATTGTTCCGTGCCAGGCACCAAATTTTTAACGCTAATTTGTTGTTTCGCGCCGAAGGCGCCCGCGCCGAAATTGTTGTTCTACAACGAATTTGTTGTTTTGCGCCGAAGGCGCTCGCACCAAATTTGTTGTTCTGTGTCGAAGGCGCCTGCGCTGAATTTGTTGTTCCGCACCAAAGGCACCCACGCCGAAGGTGTCCGTACCACTAAATATTTTTACGCTAATTTGTTGTTCTTTTAAATTTTGGATGTGTAAATAATTTTTTGGAAAAGAAAGATTTCGCGAGGGAAAATCTTAAATGAACCATGTCTGCAGACACGGGTTATGAGTAGTGTGTGTGTGTGTGTGTGTATATATATATATGGGTAAAGTGTTCCTAGGGTGACTCCTTCGATGAAATCTAAGGAGTCGCCCCCATTTTCCCCTATATCCCAGATTTTTTTTGGATTTACTTTTTCATGGGGTTGTTGTTCACATCATCGATGATCTACATACCAAAAATCAAGTCATTCCACTACTTTTAGAACCGCCATCTACCCCTTACAACTTCAACGATCTGAAAACTTGCTGAAAACCCAGGAAGTTGCAAGGGGTAGATGGGGCTCTAAAAGTTTTGGAATGACTTGATTTTTGGTATGTTGATCATCCATGAGGTGAACAACAATTTCAAGAAAAAAATTTGAAAAAAATGTTGGATATGTGGTAAAATGGGGGCGACTCCTTATATTTCTTCTAAGGAGTCACCCTAGGAACATTTTACCACATGTGTGTGTGTGTGTGTGTGTGTGTGTGTGAATAATGTAGAAAAGGTGGCACCTGATCTAATAGATCAGGCACCAAGACACATAAAGGTGGAAAGTACAAGTCCCACATGGGCTTGAACTTTTCATGGGGCCTGCATTTTTGTGACTTGTGTTGGTGGATGTATACTCTCAGTTCAATTGTACTTGATGCAAAGGATTTTTTATAATAGATGTGGGAATTTTGTATATGATACAAAGGAAATTAATTGTGTCGTAAATTATTTACATACATATTTAATATAATAAATACATGGAAAAGGTTACCTGGATGACGGGATCGTTCCGATATAAACGTACGTCCAAACCACGTCAAAAACGGACTCCAAACGTGCGAAATAGAGCCAAAACAGTGGCAGTTGCCCAATATAGGGCATTGCAGGTCCGGTGCTCGCTCGACCTGCCTGATATGTGGGTAACCTGTGCCTACTAAAGGGGGGGCACCTAGCTCATTTGCGGGCGGGCAGGCGCCCAGCTTGGGGCACCCAGCCCGCTTGCGGCCGGGCGCCATGCCCGCCCATTGCAGTAGGGCACCCAGACTGCCTGCGGGTGAGTGCCCAGCCCGCTTGCAGGCAAACGCCCAGCCTGCCTATGAGGGCAGGAACCCAGCCCGCAGGTTGGGGTGCCCAGCCCGCATACTCAGGGTTAGTGGGGCCAAATCATGGGCCCCACCAGCAAGGGTTTTTTGGCTCTTTTGATGGCTGAGTTTTTCCAGCAAACTATGGCTTTTTAGCCATGTTTAGGACGACGTTTGAGGGGTCAAACAAAGTTAGATTGCAGTGTTGTTTGTTCCTACGTGTTCACCGTTCAACACTCTTCAATTTGATGGGTTGTATCACTTGCGAAGCTCAACGGTGAGGGAGGAAAAATTCGCTAAAGTTTTGCCGTTGTGAAAGGCAAACTTAATTAATTTTTCTCCAAAAAATTTTAGTTCCACATTAGATATGGAGTGAATATGAAGGATCATCCGCATATATAAATAGGGGCCTATGCCCGTCCTTGAAACTCGTCCCAAGCTCCAGTTCTGAATAGCTCTATTAAACATGAGCAAGCCTGTATTTGAGCTTAAAGAAAATATTCTATTTCTCCCTAAATTCTTCCTTGCTACTGTTCGGGCTCTAGCAAAGTTACGAAGGAGCTCGGATTAGATCCGAAGTATTGACGGAGGATCCACTCAAGGTGAAATCTTCTTCGACGCGTGGCTGGCTCGATGGCAAGGGTGTTGCTAGCCTCGGGACGTGGTGCGGTTTGGGAAGTGGTTCGGCTCGGGACGAGGTGCGACTCAAGACGCGGTTCGGCTTGGGAGAAGCGGAACGGAGGCTGGAGAAGCGGCACGGAGGCCAAAGAAACGTTGCTGAAAATGACGCTTCGTATTCCGTGGAAACGAAGTGAAAGGCATGTAGTTTAATTAAACATGCATTTATAAATTGCAAATGTTAGATAGATCTATCCTTAGGTGTTGGTCGGACCCAACCACGGGTAGTAGAGATCTTGGCTAGGGTTGTTAATATTTAGGGCTTTGATTTAAAACTGTTTTAAGTCGATATTTCTGCTGATATTTTGATAACCGTACGACTGAGTCAGGCCAGACGTCGAATTTATGGCCCTAAGGACCCGTAAAACCCTACAGTGGTATCAGAACCATGTCTACATGATCAACTTTTTTGCACTTATAAAATGCCGCATGTTTCTCCATGAGATGGAGGTTGAATTTTAAACTAATAAAATTGTCGTTTTAAAAACAACATTTTTATTTTCAAAAATTGTTTTTGAAATTAGATTTAATTTTATTTTAAAAATTAAATCTTTAAAATTATTTGACAATTTTAGATGTAACTTAAATATATGCGATAAATTAGGTTGCATGTTTAGCCAGAAAATTTTAAAAGATAAATTTTAATTTCTTTGTTATACTAAATTGTTTAGTTAATAATTTTCTTAATGGTTATATTATTTATTTTGAATATGTGATAATTCAAGAAAAACTATTTGGATAGCCATTAAAAACTTTCAGAAAATTATAAGATAATTTTTGGAGATGATATGATTTAAAAATTGTTGCAACATATTAAATTCATATTTAGGATAGCCCTCTCCTAATTATTATTTTGAATGTTCTAATAATAATCTCGAACAAAAGGCTATGATTTAAAATATGTGCAACTTGAACTTTAAATGCCTAATACATGATTAGGATAGCACCATAATAATCCTTATAGTTGATAAGGACATTAATAAAAGTTATTAACCAATCCAATATTTTTCAAATTTTAGGATTCCACTAGTTGATAGGGTTAACTAGTTTTAATGAAGTCATTTCTAATTGATGGGACACATATGAATAATAAGTTTCCTTCAATGGACCATGATCCGGTCTAGTGTTTTTTGAATAGTGTTGTGGGTCACCCCAGCTCGACTTGAGATAATGATACTGACCTAGCCAAATCACTGGTCGTGTTCTGCTGATCTGCAAGTATGCGAATTACGATTAGATGACATCGTCGATTATATCTAGTCAATTATGTTAAAAATCTTTTAAGGTTAGTCATAGCCCTCCTTATTTTTGGATTAGGGGACTTAAAGATGCATGTTATAGTTGTTGAGTCTCCTCAAGCTATGACATGGTCTCTTTTAGAAACCGACTCCATCATACATGAGATGTAGTTTGGTATTAACCCGAAATGCTGCATCGGGTCTCCTCGAGTATTGATGTAAGTTAATATTAGACATGAAAACAAGGGTTCGACTAGACTAGTCATTATAATTTGTTGAGTCTCCTCAAGATCATAAGTGACTAGTGGTAAAAACCAATAGGGAGTCACATCTGATGTGATTGATAATGAGATTATCTACCAATTGCAGAGTCGATCAACTTGTTGAGCCTCCTCAAGGGTGTGAAGGTCAAGGTAGTTGGGTCCATATCCCATTAAATAACTATTTTCGTTCATCTATATGGCTAAAGATGATCGCAGAAATAGTGGGATGATATAGTTGAATAAAAACCATGTTAACTATATTTAAAAATTATGAACAAATGCTAAACTAGGGATATTCTATGTTTTGCCGGGTGGAATCCAAAATTATAATATCCTTTAAAGAAATAAGTCAACTAGACAAAATGATTAGTTAAGGAATATTTGATAATCCAAACTATATTCTCTTTGTTATTAAATGTCCTTAGTATTGAGTTAAGGACAAATATTTCATTAAGATCTAAAATCTAACACAATAAAAGTACGCTACTTAACACTCGCCCATATGAACATGGGCAGCTTGAACATACTGATGTTCAAAGCAGTTTCTCTATATGACTTGTTGAGTTTCCTCAAGGTTGTATGGAAAACGGTTTCAATCCGCAAGGTTTGAAACTTCGATCAAACTATTTGACTCGAAGATGAGTGTAAGAGTGGTACACGACAATATATCCAAATTAGATCTTGAGACGAGCAACTTGTTGAGTCTCTTCAAAGTTGTAAAGCTCAAGTGTTTGGATGCATGTGATTCTTGCACAGCTAATTTTTGTGTTAGGATATGAAATGTCTAAATATGATTTAGAAATAAGAAGGCACTAAGGAAAATTAATTGAGAAAGAATATTTGGTTTATCATAAGACAAGGCATAGTAAGAGGACCTGGAAATACGACATGTTTGATGTCTAAAATTTCAGAATAATTGTTATACAAAGATAGTCTCACATATTGGCTAATGAACAAAAGTTGCCTTTAGGCCATATGGAACTTATATCACACTAGGCAAATGTCGTCACATTACGTTAGAAGAAATGTTTTGATGTGATTATAATGTATAACAATGTTGTATTAAGAGTTAATTCATGAATACTCAAATTGGTAGCAAATCTTATATGGCAAAATTGACTAGGCCGTACCAAAGAGACTAAGCTTCACAAGTCACATAAAGAGGGGTCTGACCTCTCGTGTTATGAGTCGAAAGACACTTGTAAATCTTGTCTCAAAGGTTTGATGGCCAAAATTCCATCTATAAGACAGTGTGAGAATGAGTTGCTGAACTCGTAGTCTCGTACATTCGGATGTACCCGGACCCAACTCTAAATAAGCCAAGATAAGGAATTCTTATTTTATTACGACAGGTGTTCTTGATGAAACACAAGTCTGATAAAATAGAAAGCACAATGACTAAAGTATTTGAACTGATTCGATCGGATCGAAGAGTCGAATACTAAGATATGTAATTCTTGCGTCACTAAAAGAAAATGAGATTTTTTCTCAGGTTAAGTCCTTTAACACATCGTTGTAGTAGAGAACATGGTTCGTACTCTGTTAGACTTAGTGTGATACACGGCTAGTGACTCTGAGTTACAATCCTCGTTCTGGGTTAAAATCCAGATAATAATGCCTATGCATTTGATAAGGTTATGTTAGAACCTTATAATTATAATATTCCTTAAATTAATCGTTAGGAAGTTAAAGGATTACTCGAGTCTCGTGAGACGAAGAATCGAGTAAAACATCATAGTTGATGATGACTTAGTCAACTTCCAGGATGCCATTCGAAGTAGGGACTTCAATTAATAGCTTGATGCAATCTGAAAAGGTTTGTGCACGAAAATAAAGTATGGACTTTAGTTTACGTGTCCAAGGAAATTGTTTCCTTTAGCTGCAAGTGAATCTTCGAGTCTAGAAGATTTGTGCAGAAAGAAAATAATGAAGTACAACTTATATTGGTTAAGAACAATTATCATCCTAACTCCTATAAACAGATTATGATGAAATTGTCTCGCCAACAGATGTGTACAGATCTACCAGAACCGAACTCGATGTAAATGCTCATGATGACTATGAAAACTGGAGCATTCATGTATAGTCTATTTTCTAAATATGATTTAGAAGAACGAACTTATATAAATCGGCCAGAGAGTTTTCAAGGTCAGTGGAAGCGAATATAGAACATGCGAGGCATCAAGGAGCCGAAACATATGTTTTGACAAAGTGGTCAAAGAGTTTGACACTTTATCAGAAATGATTATGAACCGTCTAAATGACCAGTAACTTATTTGAATTATTCTCGTAACGTACAATGAGCTGGATGAGATCCAGGCAAGACATTAGTTATGGATTCCAAGAGACTAAGTGAATTATTTGGATAAGATTCAAATGTGTGGTCTAAAATGAACATAGAAACCCCATTAGTCTATACAATAGAGGGTTCAGCAGATCCACTCATGAAGGCTCTACCACTTTAAGTCTGGAAAGACTTATGTTTAAATGCGGTATGAGATGCCGGGATAAATGGGCCTAAGTGCAAATGGGAGATGTAGCGAGATAGGTTTGCCCTCGAGACAAATTTATCTCGATGTATCTATACAAGCGTCTTGTTCAAAATAACAATAAGATGTTTGGTAAAAATTTACCTAAGTTTGATAATGATGTAGTCTTCATTAGAACTTAGGTATAGTCCTGAGACTTATGCGAGGTCAAACATGTATCAAGATGGAGATCTTGATCATGAAGAAGTGTTTGACCGATTGTAGCATAGGTCTAAAAATGTTCATGGTCGTAGATGTTCCGAGAAATGGATATCGACACATCGGATAGACCAATGTTTCTTAGTCATCACAATATAATGGTGACAATGATCGTATTGTCGTTTGACTTGGTGAAGTCGAAGATGAGACATAGGTTCTTTTTGGTGAATGAGTTCACTGAACGACACAACAAGTATTATCATATGGTTATGATTAACTTATCTGTCAATGATAACTCTTAGTGATGATAGGTAAGTGGTCTTTTGACTTGAGGGCATTGTACGAACCTGTATGTGAACGGTGTCACTTAGATCACAGATCTAGCCTCGGGGCAAGCCCCATTGAAAGGTCTTTGGTTGGATGACATTTGAAGCCTACAAGAAGAGTAATGACCAAGATAGGATTCGACTCTCCTGGTCAAGGGGAGTTAGTGTCACAGTGTTAGTTCGATCTTTTAGTGAAAACTCTGGCCAGAGTATGTTCGAAGAAGTCCAACATTATTTGACTAAAGATCGATGCAGACTAACCAAGTTCAAGCTAGCAGGATTGACAGTTGACCATACCCTAGGTTTGACTAAGCAGCATAGTTTTGACGAAAAGACTATAACAGTTGTATTCATCACGGACACAGTCAGGGCGATCCCGACAATACTCATGTTTATTAGTTAACCACATAAGTATGATACCAAAACTGGGACGACACCTGCTGCTCGTGGTCTCTACCGTCTGGAGTTTTGAGGCCCACCTGTAGTAGGGTCAAGCTGTAAGGTCTCATATAGAGTGAGACCTTCGACAAGTAATAGGTAGAAATTATGGAGAATATGCATTTGATGCAAGGGATAGAAAACTGCAAAGAGTTTGCAGTTAGCTCCTGCATTCGGGATAAATGATTCTGAGTGCAAGTGGGATATGTTGGGGGATGTATGCCCTCAGTTCATTTGTATTTGAAGCACATGATTTTTTATAATAAATGTGGGAATTTTGCATATGATGCAAAGGGAATTAAATGTGTCGTAAATTGTTTACGTAAATATTTAATATAATAAACACATCGAAAAGGTAACATGGATGACGGGATCGTCCCGATCTAAACGCAGGTTCAAACTACGTCAAAAACGGACTCCAAACGTGCGAAATAGAGCCAAAACAGTTCCAGTTGCACAATATTGGGCATTGCGGGTCTGGCACATGCTAGGCGGGCGTCCGACCAGCCTAGTATGCGGGTAACCCGTGCATGCTAAAGGGGGGTGCCCAGACCGCTTGCAGGCAGGCAAGCACCCCAGCTTGGGGTGCCCAGCCCGCCCTTTGCGGGAGGGCGCCCAGCCCGCCCAGCCCGCATACCCAAGGCTGCTAGGGCCCAATCATGGGACCCATAAGCAAGGGTGTTTTGCTTGATGGCTGAGTTTTTCCAGTAAACTATGGATTTTTAGCCATATTTGGACGACATTTAAGGGGTCAAACGAAGTGGATTGGAGCGACATTTGTTCCTACACGTTCACTGTTCAACCCTCTTCGATTTGATAAGTTGTATCACTTGTAAAGATCAACCGTGAGGGAGGAAAACTTTGTAAAAGATTGGCCTTTGTGAAAGGCAAAATTTAATTAATTTTTTCTCCAAAAACTTTAGTCCTACCTCGGATATGAAGTGGATGGGAGGGGTCAGCCGCCTATATAAACAAGGGGCATACTCCCCTCCTTGAAACTCGTCCCAAGCTCTAGATCTGAGTAGCTCCATTAAACGTGAGCAAGCCTGTATCTGAGCTTAAAGAAAATATTCTCTTTCTCCCTAAATTCTTCCTTGCTCCCGTTCGGGCTCTAGCAAAGCTACAAAGCAGCTTGGATCGGATCCGAAGTCTTGACGGAGGATCCACTTAAGGCGAAATCTTCTTCAGCACGTGGTTGGCTCGACGACAAGGGCGCTGCTCGCCTCAGGATGTGGTGTGGTTGGGCTCGGGACGAGGTTCGGCTCGGGAGAAGCTGTATGTGGGACCAAAGAAATGTTGCTGAAAACGACGCTTCGTATTCTACGAAAACGAAGTGAAAGGTATGTAGTTTAATTAAACATGCGTTTATAAATTGCAAATGTTAGATAGATCTATCCTTAGGGGTTGGTCGGACCCAACCCCGAGATAGTAGAGATCTTGGCTAGGGTTGTTAATCTTTATGGCTTTGATTTAAAACTGTTTTAAGTCGATTTTTCCGTGGCTATTTTGATAACTTCGTCAAACCGACTTAAGCTAGACGTCGAATTTATGGCACCAAGGACCTGTAAATCCCTACATCTTGCACCCGATCTATTAGATCAGGTGCCACCCGGTCTACATGATTCCATACATACATACATACATACATACATACATACATACATGCGTACATACATGCACACACACACACACACATACACACACACACATACATACATACTTATATATATATGGTAAAGGGATCCTAAGGTGCCTCCTTAGATTCAATCTAAGGAGGCGCCCCCATTTCCCCACATCTCACACATTTTTTTTGAAATTTTTTTCATGGGTTTATTGTTTACCATATGGATGATCAACATACCAAATTTCAAGGGATTCCAATACTTTTTGAGCCCCCATCTACCCCTTGCAACTTCGTGGGGTTTTCAGCACGTTTTTAGACCGTTGAAATTGTAAGAGGTAGATGGTGGCTCGAAAAGTATTGGAATCCCTTGAAATTTCGTATGTTGATCATCCATGATGTGAACAACAACCCCATGAAAAAAAATTTCCAAAAAAATTGTAGGAGATTGGGGGAAATGGGGGCGCCTCCTTAGATTTTCATCTAAGGAGGCACCTTAGATCCCCTTTTTCCATATATATATATATATATATATATATATATATATATATATATATATATATATATATATATATATATATATATATGCATACATACATACATATGCATACATACATACAGTTTTTTTTGAAAAGTTAGCTGGAATCTTTATTGAGTAATATACAAATACAATAATAGCGCATTTCGGAATGTGGTTTCAACAGAGAGAGGATAGGGCACAAGCGTCGTCACTCTCCACTATCAATCCCGCAACCCAAAATTTGCTATACAAAAGAAGATCAAAAGAGGACATAATTTGCAAAAGAAAACAAGCGCCTGACTAAAACTCAACACATATCCCTGAATTCCCAATTGGCAAATGCAATAGTCTCATCCTCCGTAGGTGGCTCTTGATTGTACAAAACAACTCTGATGTCTGCTGCAAGCTCATCAAAGAGAATTGTCTTACTTCTCTTCTCCCCCTCAAAAATACGCCGATTCCTCTCCCGCCAGATATGCCTTACCATGCCAGCCAGAGCAGTTTTAGCAAGTTGGCTCAACGGACTTTTCCCTCCAAAGTTTGTTAGATAGTAAATCCCCACCTCATCCAGAGTTGGTGTAATGTGAGTAGCAACTCTTAGCTTAAGCAGAGCCCTGCATAAAATGTATTGAGAATAGCTGCAGATGAAAAACAGATGTTCTATACTTTCCTCCTTATTATCCTCACATAAAACGCAATGAACGGGAGTGTCAAGCCCACATCTTTTAAGCATATCCCTAGTAAGTAATTTACCATGAAAGGAACGCAGTAGAGTTAGAGAAAATTTAGGCGTATGATGATTATACCAGACCAATTTGTGAAATGGAAAGGAAGTGCCGCGTTGACGAGAGCCGTCCCAAGCTTGCTTAAATCTGAATTGATCACCCGGGACCCAAGACCATTCGTCAGCTCCAGGACATAGCTGCAAGTGTTGAAGCAACGGCCGAATGGGGTCAATGAGAGGATCAGGTATCCACTGACCTTGGCGCCAATAGGAGCTTACTGTTCTAAGTTCGGCACCAGGGGGAATTGCACAGGAGTTTTTCAGTGGTCCGGTTGGAAGCCAAAAATCTAGCCAGAACAAAGTTGATTGACCAACGTGCACTTTCCTCCTGATTAAAGTTTGGGAAATAGATCTGGAATTTAGCATTCATTTCCACGTACCGGAATGCCTCAACATGCGCTTTGCAGCAAAGAATCCGACTCCATCTTCATAAAGCAGCTTCATATGCTTAGCCTATATACTGATGTGAGGTACCTCCAGGTTAGCTTCACGCTAGCCGCTTCAATTAATTCTTCCAATAACCTAATACCCACACCGCCTTTAAACTTTGGCTTACACATATCTGCCCAGGACCAATCTCTAGATGTGCCCAAAATGAAACGCCTACAGGCTGAGGAGATGGACCTCAAAATGCTTACCAGGATATGGAATGCGTGCATCCAGAATGCAACGATCCCATAAATAACTGTCCTAACCAGTTCGATGCATCCTGCAACAGAGAGTACTGACCAACTCCAGCCGAGCATCCGCTTCTTACATTTATCCACAAGTTTGCCAAGTTGACAGACTTGGGATACTTCGAAGATAGGGGCAATCCCAGATAGGTGGTTATTATAGTGGATATCTTGATTCCCAATAAATCCGCCAAGCCATCTCTGTTTTTAGCCCATTGCTAAACAATCCAGCACTTTTATCCCAGTTTACCTGGGGCCCAGTTAAGGTTGAAAACTCCGTCAACAAGTTTTTAATCCCCAAAAAGAAGTTTTGTTCGCCCGACAAAACACAAGAAGATCATCAGCAAACAACAAATGAGATATAGAGCCAGTTCGTCACATAGGTTTAATTTTTCTCATATTAATAGCTTTTGCAATCAGGATAGAAAAAGCCTCTATACTAATAACAAATAAATATGGAGAGAGGGGATCACCTTAGCGGATACCTCTGTTGCCTTTAAAATAACCGGTAGGAGTGCCATTAACCAAATCCGAGAAAGTAGGAGTAGTAATTCACTCTCTGATCCAATGTACCAAAATATTAGGAAATCCCAGCTGAAGCAAGAAATAGAGAGTGAAATCACAGTTTACGATGTCAAATGCTTTCCTCAGATCAAATTTCAAACATGCTCTACTCCCCATAGGGTTGCTAAAATCCCTGATATGCTCATGAGCTATCAGGGAGCTGTCAGATAGAAGCCGCCCTTTAAGAAAAGCAGACTGGTTAGGAGATATCACTTCATGAATTACCTCTTTGATCCTGTTGCAGATAATTTTACTGATAATCTTGTAGAGGACGTTACAGCAGGCAATAGGTCTATAGTCACCTAAGGTCGAAGCATTTGCATTCTAGGGCACAAGGGTAAGGAAGGTGTGATTAACAGGTTTAAGAAGAGAACCTGTTCTGAAAAATGATCAACCTCATCTCCAATTAGGCCCCAATTTTGTTGAAAGAAGAAACCATTATACCCATCTGGACCCGGGGCCTTATCTTGCCTAATCTGGAAAACTGCAGCTTTAATTTCCTCATCTGAAACCCTCGTGCTGAGCCATACCGAGGTCTGATTCGTTAATATCCATTTAGGGACAATTTTAGGAAAACTCTTCAAATAATGATTCTGACTATATAACTCTTTGTAATATGCAGGAGCCTCCTTACCCAAGTCTTCAAATGATCTGTTCTGCTGACCATTCACATCCACCAGATGGCTCAGATTGTTGCGGCATCTCCTAGATTTCATTGCGTTATAAAAAAATTTGGTATTCCTATCACCCAAGTTCAACCAATTTTGGTGGCTTTTTTTACGGATCATATCTTCTTCAAGCTTCATAGCCCCCGCCAGCTCCTTGATAAGGATATGTTCTTTCTCCTGCAGGCCAATGGCCGAATGTAAAGTAGGGTCATTCCTTATAGCCTCCATCTTCTGTCTACAATTCCTCACGTGATTAACCGCATGATACTCACTTGCCCAAGCATGTAGTGAAGGCTTCAACCTCTTTAATTTCTGAGTAAGCCGAAACATTGGAGTACCCCTGATATGAACTTTCCAGCCTGATTCAACCACCTCATAGTATCCTGGGCAGTGAATCCAGTAGTTAAAGAATTTGAAAGGCTGAGGAGAGGAATGGGATTGGGATTGGAGATTCACCACCATAGGAGAGTGGTCACTAGTGACAGGGTCCAGGTATTCAATAAAAGAGTCCTCTAGCATACAAACCCAGGCAAAATTACAGAAAACCTGATCTAGTTGTGCCGTAATGTGTTCCTTTCCGACCCGATTGTTACACCAACTGAATCTATTCCCCTTGCTCTTAAGCTCCTCCAGCAAACACCGCCTAATGCATTCATTGAAGTCCCGAACCATAGACTCCTCAAGCTTTCTGCCTCCAATCTTATCTTTAGTGTAGAGTACACTATTGAAATCACCTCCCACCATCCAAGCAACCTGACCCATTAACAAAAACATCATCCTCCAGACACCTTCACAATTGTTTCCTCTCCAACATAGTATTTTGCTCATATACACCAGTTATAACACAAGAAAAGCCTCCCAAGTTTGTGCACCAAACAGATATATGATGTGCCAAGCTAGACAAAAGTGAGGGCTTCCAAACAGAGGGATTAAAGCACATAATAATATGCCCTCCAGGTACTTGGTTAGAATTATCAAATAATATCCACTTATTAGGAATCCCCGCCTTATTAACAGTTGCAGGAGATTTGAGCTTGATCTCTAAAAGAATAATAGCTAAAGGATTTATTGTACTGATATGATTCCGAATGTCTCTCCTTCAAACCAGATTATTGAGTCCCCTAGTATTCCAGAAAAAGACTTTCATGGAACAGAATGTGGTTGCTTCCGCTCCAGGTCACTGCATTCCAGTGAAACCTGAGACCATGTATTTCTCCTGCCTACTGCCATAGTGCTTGTGCCAACCTTCTTTTTCCCAGACTTGATTTCCAATTTATTCCGCACATGATCTTCCATATCCAGCTCCCATTCTGGATTATCAATTGCTAGACACTCTGGTATTCTATCAATTTCATCACATTTGGGCTAAACAAGGAGGGACGGGAGAGAAAAGTTAACAGATTGGGAGAGATGTCCCCTATACTATTTTGAATAGGACGGCCTATAGCACGCCCCAAAATTGAGTCCTTGGCCTGGGGGTTACATGTGCTGAGGCTAACAATAGCAATAGGGTCCTCCAACCTTTGACAGCTAGGTATACTTTTCACCTGCCATGTGCTTTGACAACCCAAGACATCACCAGTGCTTCTGTCCTCCCTTAAAACCTTAGGATAAAGGCCATCCTTCCCCAAAGAAATGTCTATATTATCCCCAGGAACAGCATCCGCGTCAATGGGGGTAGATAAGGTGGGTTGCTCACCTTCCGCATGCTGGAGTTGGGAAGCAGCATCACATTGCTTGGACAGTTCAGGGAGATGCATTACACCTTCAACATTCTCTATATTACTCATGCCTTCATCAGAATTTGGCATTGCCTCATGACTTTCCAAAACTGCCTTGTTGATAGCCTGAAGCTTTTCAGTAGCATCGTATTGGATTGAAGGGAGCTGAGCGATAGAGGGGCATTGCTCATCCGTATGTCCAAAACATACACACTTACTGCAGCGTGGTGGAGCACCTTCATACTTGGTATTAATAGTGACTATAGAGCCATCATCCATCTCTACTTCAAAGGGTGAAACCAACGGGGCAGAGGCATCTACCTCAATCAAACACCGAGCAGAGGAGATCCTCTCTAAATAAGCTGTAACACGGTCAAGACACATGTGGGTTCCAACAACCGATGAGATGATATTAAGCCCCTCAAGGTTCCACATGAAAAGAGGTACACCATGCAATTGGACCCAAACGGGTATAGAAGTTAAAATCTCGACCATGCTTCATATGTAGACTCCATCTCTTGATAACCACCAGGCGACCATCGAATATCCAGGGACCTCCTGCCAAAATCCTATCACACTCCTCTGGGGATTCAAATCTGAAATAAAAGAATCCATTCTCCATACTGTAAATCTGGACCCTCTTCTTAGGCTTCCAAAGTCTCTCCATCCAAGCAGCAATTTGACTATAGTACAGGATGTCCCCCAAAACATAGCCCACTGTCGTATTTTTCCAATTCCATGCCCCGCGCTGCACTAGTTAAACATGGAACTTAGCATAGACGGATCCATCCTCCCTAGACTGAGGGGGGGCATGGGACATACCCAACGTAGCCCCATATGTGTGTCGATTAGCACACACATCAGACCAGGACTGCTTAGAAGCAGTAGGATCAAAATTGAATTGAACTTTGGCTTTCAAAGGCATAGTAGCAGTAACTTTGTGTGCATCACCTCCATGTTTCAAGGTAGCCCTGTGATGGCCCCACTGTAGTGGGGGCTTGTTAGCAGCACCCCTCTCAAAGACCTGGGAACCCCTATTTCTCATAGGTACACGCCCAAAAGCCGCAGCCCCTCTTCTTCGCACCACCTTCCACCCTTCATCGTGGAAACCTTCAGACCTAGGGCGTCCAGAGTCCCCATCAAAGGAAGCCCCTTCCACAGAGCTGGTCAATCCCAATGCATTGAGACGGCCAGATACTATCGCCATTGAATGGATGAAACCCTACCTTGTGTGGAGCACGCCCATTGACCTCACCCGAGGAACCTCTAGCAGCAGCCCTACCGGCGGCTGGCTTTACTGGTTCACTGCCCTTAGCACCGGGATCCGACGCATTCGGATGAGCACTGGGGTCCGCCGCCTTTAGATCTCCAGGGTCGCCATCTCTGATAAATACGCTCGACATTTTTTATATATATGCGTACATACATACATATACATACATACATACATACATACATACATACATACATACATACATACATACATACATACATACATACATACATACATATATATGTTAAAAGGGTTCTAGGGTGCCTTCTTAGAAGCAATATAAGGCGGCGCCCCTATTTTCTCACATCTCTCACATTTGTTTTTGAAAAAAAATTTCATGGGTTTGTTGTTCACCTCATGGACGATCAACATACCAAATTTCAAGGGATTCCAATACTTTTTGAGCCCTCATTTACCCCTTGCAAGTTCAAATGGGAGAAAATAGGGGCGCCTCCTTAGATTGCATCTAAGGAGGCACCCTAGATCCCTTTTACCCTTGTATATGTATGTATGTATGTATGTATGTATGTATGTATGTATACACACACGCACACACACACACATATATACACTAGCGAATACCCATGCCCAAGGGCACGGTTCATTTAAGATTTTTACCCGCGAAATCTTTGTTCCCCAAAAAATTATTTCCATGGCCAAAATTGTGCAAAACAACAAATTAGCGTAAAAATATTTAGCGGCATGGGTGGCTTCAGCGTGGAACAACAAATTCGACACACTCGACTTCGACACGAAGCAATAAATTTGGCACAGGTCCCTTCGACGTGGAACAACAAATTCGATGTAGAACAACAAATTCGGTGCGGAACAACAAATTAGCGTTAAAAAATCTAGTGGGCGCCTTTGGCATGAAACATCAATTTCGGCGCAGAAAAACAAATTCAGCGCAGGCGCCATAGGCGTGGAATAACAAATTCAACGGGCGTCTTCGACGCGGAACAACAAATTCGGCACAATCACCTTCGGCGCGAAACAACAAATTAGCGTAAAAATTGCTTGGGCGCCTTCAGCTCGAGAAATTATTCTCATCTTAAATTTAAAATTGTGCGGGCGCCTTTGTCGCAGGTTCCATGCACATTAAAATTAAAATGTATATATATGATGATGTGATTGGTACCGCATAATTCAAACTAACATGAAGTAGCAAAATTGAATTGAATTAAGTTCACCCGAATACTAACAATTGTGTATTTTGATGAATTGATTTAAAACTTTCTTTTGAATCATTGCATATTTTTTAGTCAGTTCAAAAGACTATATAATGTGTGTTAATGATTACCCTGAACTATGAAAACCTTGAACGACACCTCATGCATAATTACAAACTCAAGATAAGCCACCTTCTTTTTAAGTCATTACTTCCTCTATTGTTTGGGACTAATATAATGAGATGGTTTATATCGAGTGAATAGAAATATTACTGAAGAATCAAGCTAAATATGGGGCATTGTCATTGTCTGTATCTTAGTTAATAACCTAGTCACCAACATTTTTCCTAATCATACTTTTGTGTCAATGTAAGACACAGCTTCAAAAAAAGCCCTTATTGGTTGCTTTTGTTTTTCATAGTCATACTTTTGTGTCCACGTAGGACAACAATACAAGAAAGTCCTCAAATGGTTCTTGCAAGTTTTCTGAAAAATTACATGAGAAAAATGGATATATTACCATGCATTATTAGGACCAAATATCTCGTATCAGATAGTTCTTGCAAGCTTTTCTAAAAATTGCCTCCATACTAAAGCAACATCGTGTTAGAGGAAAAAGTAATTATCAGAAAATTGCAATCTGGAATTTTTACATCATAATACACTGCACTCACTTTTTAAACTAAAAGGAAGGAAAGAATGCATTCTCAAAACCAAGGGGGAGTAAAAGAAATGTGATCCCTCCCAAATTACACGCACCCACCACAAACACCCTGTCAATTTCATCACTGATCAATTGCACAAACATTCTCTCCTTGAAGCAAAACCCCCCTTCAGTAGTTCAATAATGAATACTTCACTCTTAAAACAATCTTCTCTTTCTCTACACAGAGCTTACCACCAGTCACCAACCAATGTCACGGCTATCATCTGGACCTTTAACCATCTCCGACGTATCCACAAGCTTACAAAGCTTATCCGCTACATCTCTTGAGCTTGAGCTTGATCCCCAGAAATCGGGGCACCATGTGTTGATCACTTTGATCTCTCACTTGAGCCATCTGGGCTATGATCCATTTAAGCAATATGTTCTGAAGCAATGAAGATCTGAAACAATGCAGATCTGAAGATCTGAAACAATAATACACGAAAAGAACCATTCCACAATTGGAACCTTGACTGACTTGAATTAATTAAGCCACCCTACATTCTAAACTAATCTAAATATTAATTGAAACTTCTTAATTTCTGATCGGATGTATAATAACTTATTATTTAATTTTTGCATGCTGTCAACAACTGGCAATGTGGTTCAATATGTTTTTTGTTCTAAACCTGGCACCTTGGAATACAGAAGCTTCAATTATAATACATTTTTTTCCAAATTCCCAAACTCCAAGTTGAGCTCCGGTGACTATGTACACGCCCATGCTGGAGGACTCTCCGATGAAAGCTTCATTGTTCTCAAATGGGGCCGTGCGACACGGTTCTTTTAAAATATTCATCCTCAAAATATTAGATCACCAAATTTTAAAGGAACAACACTAAGTAAAGTTGTTACTTAATTTCTCCAAAAATTTTAGATCCTCTCAAAATTTAGTTCCCACCAGAAAATTTAGTTTCTCCAGAAATTTTAGTTACAACATAAAAATTTAGTTTCCTTAAGATTCAGGCACTGTTCATTTAAAATATTGCCCCCCCCCCTCAAAATCATGGATCCCCAAATTTTTAACAAACAGCAATAATCAAGGCACAATTATTGTTAATTAGTTTAACCAAAAATTTCAGTCCACCCAAAATTTAGTTCGCATGTTCTTTTAAAATATTCCCCCTCCAAACCATGGAATCCCTAATTTTAAACGAAAAACAATAATTAAAGAGCAATAAATGTTATTTAGTTCATCCTTAAAATTTTAGTTCCTCCCAAAAATTTAGTTCCATTCAAATTTAGTTATCCCAAAATTTAGTTTTCCTTAGACTTTAGTCCAAGGTTTTTTTTATTTGTGGTTGCTCAAAAATTTGTCAGTGTTCACCTTGGATGTTTTAGTATCATTTTTTCCTGTCATTGTAGTGTTCATCATGCTTGTGGTCCAGTGTTCATGATGGATCCCTCCACCAGTATGATCATGAGCATCACTCCGGCTAATTCTGTATCGGATTGGATCAATGCATTTGTGTTGACATTTTATGTCAGGTTATCAGACAACGGTTGTAACACCAACCCCTGATCAAAAGCTTGATGAGAAGCGCAATTACCATCTACCACCATGTCGAATAAATGTTAACATCTGTTGGGTCATGAACACTACAACATATATGTAGAAAACAAAGAGGAAGACATGTCTGGAATATGCTTAAAAGGGGGAAGAATGTATGTTGACACCAGACAGTTATATGATAGAACAAACCCTTGAAGACACAAACATGTATTGCCTCACATATTTATAGTAAAAAGCATGAGATGAAAAGGATCTCTATTCTTTAAGTTTAACGAAAAGTAAAGAATCAGGCAAACAAAATGAAGGGAAACAAACATGTATTGACTCATAAAAGAGCTCCCTTCCATGAAGAAGGGATTTGAGAATCTTAACAGGTAATATGTGAAACAGAATAGAGAGACAAATTTTCAATTGCAAAATCCTAATATTTAACAGGATATTACACAAAATTATTTCTCATTGATTTGGATTGGAACCAACAATCACTTTGTAAACCTATGGATACAAATTGAAACAAAATAAATACAAATTGAAACAAATTAAATACTTTCTGCTTATAAATAAAGAATTCAACTCATATTATAAGTTTATGGCTCCAAATCACAACAATTAGAAGCCAATAATCGCAATCCTCTACCACATTTCTCAAATAGACAACAAAAGATAAATTCAAATAAGATAGAGCAATTCAAATAAGATAGAGCAACAGACCCAAAAACTACATCTCAAATCATGTCCAATAGTGGCAACAAAAGAAGCAACTTTATTGCATAATCCAAAAAATAAAGAGAACCCATTATTTGTAAGATAAAGTTTACGATTAAATCGGGAAACAAATATCAAATATTTTACATATGTTTTGGATCCAACTTTACAGAAGATTGTTCCGAATATGAAGCCAGTAATTGTCGTAAAGAACATCCTATTGGCAGTGTATGACGGGTTGCGCCAATAAGATTTGTACTATTTCCATAATAACAAAATGCATTGCATAAGAAACAACTGAGAAAATTTAGTGGGGAAGTATAGGTCTTTTGATCCTGGAGGTGATATGTTTAATTCCCTTATCAAATCATTTGTTCTCCTGCAAGAATAGTCCCCAATTTTAATTTATCCAATTTCAACCAACTTTAAAACGAATGTAGTAAATGGTCACTTTTGAATTCTTGATACATGTATAGAACTGTGAGTTACTGTATATTTCAATAAAGTTGAACCCAAAGAATTTCTTCTTGTGTCTAGGTGGTGACCTCTAACATCCATGATGTAGGATAATAACCATCTTTGATCTTGCAAACTCCATCGATTGCCTGAAGAAAACAGATGTTCATGTTATTGACATCTGCTCAAAGTTAATTAACATGAACGTCTAACATGGTTAACTGCTCATGCTTAATTAACATGCCGTTTATGAAAATAGGCGTCTATGATATGATCAACTGCTCACGATTTGCCATTCAAAATGTAACGAACACTTCAGTAATGTTATCAAAATTCATCAAAGAAACTGTAAGGTCCAGCCACTCAAGTTACGTATGTCTATTGTATCTAGTTTAATTACCAACCAGATATTATGTTTTCTCCATAATAAAAGCATAGCTTTCAGACAATACACAAGAAATGCAACTGGGAAGCAACAGACATATATGGCATCCATAAAGAAAATGTAAACACCAGAATATATGATATCCAAAGATTGCAATAATATAACATATCCAGCGACCTTAAGTAGAAACCATATGGTAGATGAATATAGAGAATACCAAAGAAATATCCCACATGTCTAATCAAAGCCGACACATTCTGTCAATGGCTCCTTGCTTTGTCCTTACTTTCAAACTAAACCTAAAATATCACCATATTTGATTCAGCTAAAATCAAAAATAAAACACACATTTCAGCACAACAAACATCATGTGTAAATAATCACCTGTAAATTCCTCTGCTCCTTCCTATAAATAGAAGAGACCACACATAAATTTGGTAATTTGTAGTAAGGGAATTTCATTTATTATCAAATAGTTACATGTACCTGGGCTGTATATGAAACTTTAACAGATTCCTTGAATCACAATGGGAGTTTCTAGAGATTAGAAGGGTGCTTACATCTCCAACATAATAAAAGATGGTGGATTTGTAAATAGACAAAATTTCATATGAGAAATAAGCTTGTGCAATTGCATAAAGCAATTGCGTCTTTTAGTTTCTTAACATCATAAGGTTCATTTTGATTATTTAAAATTCTAAGTTACAATGTGTAAAAACTGTCATTTTCTTGTAATAATGGTCAGTGTAACAGTCATTTCGAGTGTCAGTTAAAACTAATCTCAGTTTTCGGATAACCAAATTGCATTGGTTAAATAAATTAGCTACATTTTACACGATTTCAGTAAATTTTGCATGCTAAAGTGTCTAATATACAACATAGTAACAACCGATTGCATGGTGATGATTTATCAACTTTAAAGGGATGTGTGGAAAGAACTATAGTTACTAAAATACTCTTAAACATATCATAGACCCGCATAAGAAACCGATTCCTGCACCAAAAAAGCTAAAATTATGGTTGGGAATTTTATTTAATGTGATTATAATGGCCATTCGACAAAATGGTGTTCTATGTGACCAATACATCTGCTTTCTGCATGTGCATCCTCGAGCATTTCCCACCTCAAAAATTTTATCATCAAGCAACCAAATTACCAACGATTTTACTAATTTAAGCCCAAATGCTAAAGCTACAAAATGCAGACATAACTCATTTGTCTAATAGATTGTTGAACATAAATTGATTACACAAAAATTACACAAACATAACTCATTTTGACGGCATACTCTCCTTCAGCAAAATGAGCCAATTTAAAAAAACTACACAAAAATGAGAGGACACTAAACAAATCACTATGATATTGATTTGTTGTTCTTTAGACTAAATAGAAAAATATGTTGTTCTTTAGACTATAGAGAGCTCATGCGTATTGGGAGGAAAGTGAAGATATATGGCAACGTTTCTGATAAACCTATAATTTAACAGATGCTAAAAGATAACTCCCCAGCTTGTTGTGAGATATGCTGCAAGTTAAGATTAAAAATTTCAAGAAACTAAAGAAAAGATAAATGCCGAACAGTTCTCTATCTTCGCTTTTAAACAGCTACCGGACATCAATAAGAAGACTACTAAAAACTCACAAATGCACAAAGAAGAAACCTAATGGCCAGATACCTAACTCAACCATTCTGTAAAATAAACAAAAATGAAAAAGAAGTGCTAAGAAGTCTCTCCTCCTAATGAAGCACAAGCAAGAGTTATATAGAAGGAACACTGTGATTATATCATGCATAAATTGACAAAATTAAACTGCAGAAATGAACATAGTCTAAATAGGAGCCTTGAATTCTGGAATTGCATTCTATTTTGGCTCTTGGCTACACATGTGCCTAAGAATTTATACAGTTGAATATATTTCCATACATTAAATCTATCACCTTTCCCTTTCAACTATTTTATCCCGGTTTATGAGAATATGGAAGATACAACTGGTCTCTTAGGATTAAAAAACATCTCTTTTGTTCATAGTATCCTTAGCCAGCATTTGGCACTATTTACAGGATAGTTGATGTCAGGCCTACAGCTGGTCATAAACTTGTCAAATCATCCATTCAGCATGGTTCATGAGGAAAATTTAGATGGTGATCATGATGAAGACATTTGTGATAGTGATGATGATAACAAAATTAGAGTACAAAAATCTAATATCATCATCTGCTAAACACTTCCCTGAAACAGAATTGATAGCTCAATAAAATATTTCAATGATGCATGATTCGGATAAATAATGCTAGTAAATAAGGGTAATCAACTATGAAGAACTTCACCTCTTCTTTCGGCTGTCAAACCTCACTGCTTTCTTTGTTTACATGAGAAGCACCAAGCTCCACAATGAACCCTCACTGGGCAAATTTCTGAGTGCTAATTTTTTACCCATAAGAATCCTCTTCAGGGTTTACATGTGCAAACATTAAAATTTTTGCATGCCCTCTGTAAAGACACATTCAAAAAAAGATAGCTTCAGGTTAAAAAAATGTACACAAATTAATACCGAAACGAAGATGTCAAAAGGATAGCACCTAAAGAGTTTTGGTGAAATTGCATAAGCTTGCTATTTCTGTAGGGAATGTGAGAGTTCTTTTGTGCCAAGTTTTGGTGAAATTGTGCCTCATTCAATCTATCTCCTGTAATATCTGATTTATCTGATTTATCCACTGTCGGCAAGGTCAACCAAATGTAGGAAACTATTAAGTATGCTTCCAAGGTTAACCAATATTCAATGTTTTTAAAAATTGAAATTAAAAAAATTGATCTAAGAGAGACCCGCAATTTCAACAAAATGTGATAAAGATGTCACCTTTCTTGGCCAGCGGTGTCCCAAATCTGGGCCTTGACCCCAATCGTTGCTTTCGAGTCTGGCAGCTGGGATTTCCCAATCACCGAGTCTCCGATCAGTACCACCTTAAACACATAGGTCCGAACCTCGTAAAAAAGTTTGGGTAGGTGAAGCTGCTGTAGAAGATGCCAGTGTGGTTAGGTGAAGCTGCCGGTGTGGTTAGGTGGTGGGCTGCCATTTTTGGGGAAGGTGCCATGTAAGCTGCCCGATCTCGATGCCGTGGAAGCTTCCGTTGTGGGATGCTTTGGAGAGAAGGACCGGCGACTTGTCGTTTATCTGCGTCGTTGCGCTTAGAGCCAAAAGAAAGAGTGATGTAGACTGATGTGCCCTTATATTTCACATTATATATATATGATTACACGTCAAAATGATTGCTCAATTATTTATTTCATATGCTTTTACTCTATTATTTGGAATAATATGACTTTCGGAGCGTTTATATCCATTTTAGGGATTTGGGCGATATTGGAGCAATTTGGAGTCGATAAGACGATCGACGATGTGAGAGCACCAATGAGACTCATGATGACATGCTCAAGGTGCCAAAGAAGAATACTGGAGAAAGGAAGGGTCAAGAGAGAAGGTCGCTCGAACGAACTATGATGCGGCGAAGGAATCGAGCGACCCGAAGTGCTAAAAACAGGACAACCGTGCACTATTTTTAAATATGCTATCACCTAGGATTTTTCACTATTTTTCCGATATTTTTTTCCAGATAATAGACTTCAAGACGGTTCCAATGCCACCAAGAACCTACCAATCGGAGGTCGAATGAGCCATGGAGAATTTCTGTAAGTTGATGGTGCAGTGCTGAAACTGTTCTCAACAGCCTCCTCGGTCGAGTAGTACTCTACTCGGTCCGAGTAGTGCACTACTCGGTCAAAATGCTGTTTTTGGTGTCCTACTCGACCGAGCAACCTAATACTCGACCGAGTAGTGTGCAAATAAGGGTGAAGTGCGTTTTTTAGTCCTCAATCAGCCGAGCGACCTTCGACTTGACCGAGCAACTACTTGCTCGGTCCGAGCAAAGTCCTACTCAACCGAGCAGTGCCGAATCAGCCCGGTTTGGCAGAGCGACATATTTTCGAAGAATTCGATTCCCTGTTCAACTCGACTGAGCAACCGGACGACTCGACCGAGCTACCGAACGACTCGACCGTGCAGCTTTGTACTCGGACCGAGTCGCTGTGGGCCCATTCTTTACACTGCGCCGGATTTTTGGGGGACGATTCAGAGGGGTTTTGGGGGGATATGGAGCAACCGTCATCTGGGCAGCTAGAGGGGGCTCTGTACAGATTTTTGGGGGAGACGTTTAGATTAGATTTTGGGGAGACTTTTGTATACTTTTTAGAGAGGAATTTTTAGATCTTTTTTGAGAGTTTTTCGACGACGATCTTTTGGGGAGTTTGGCCATGCCCTAGGCCCCTACTTTGTATCAAGATAAGTACTTTTGTCTCTTTAAATCTATTTGTTATTTCGTTGTTGTTTCTTATTGCTTTATCTCTTTTCAACGCATGCAATGAATTCTTTGTGTGTTATATTATCTATTGATATTGCTATGCTTGAGTAGTCTTTTCTAAGGCTAAGGGATTAGACGCAAAGTTGGTATTTTTATGGTGCGTTGGGTATAAATGGGGTTGTATTTTGGTTGATCTAGTAAGATACCTAGAAGAATTCGTACTGAGATCGTGCCCACGGTCGGTGGAATCGATTAGCTTAAGGAATATCCTACGGATTTAATTAGGGAGTTAGTGGATTCAACCGAGGCAAGTGACCATGCCCGGCTCGTGCCTTGAGGGGATCCACCGATGAACTATATAACTAATTGAAGGCTACCGCCATGGCGTCAATAAGAGCCACCAAAATACCTCAAAGCTCTAACCCACGAAAGTAGTACGAGTTGAGAGCATTCGAACCACGAGAGTGGTGAGATTATTGTAGATCCGTAATGCACGTATCGTGTGCGCCTATCGTGAGAGCGGGGTTAATGAGGTACATTAGATTCATGATGCTCAGATACATGAATTCACTTCCTAGATGCTACAATCCACAATTAAACCAATGCAACGTAAGAGTCCTAACCTAGCGTCGACATCCGACGGTCCTAGTGGCGAGTCCTAAAGCCCTAGTCTTTTGTATTTTATTTCTCTCTTTATTTGTGTGAAACCCCATATTTGCGACATCGAGTGACACGACGTTCGTATCCATCACCATCACAACCCTCCGCATTTCACATCTACCAACAAACCCGCAATTCTAACCCAACTTAGGAGTAGATATGTAGTATAGCACCACTTCCCCATGTTCGATACCCGCTTGCCACTATACCATTTGCTTGTGGTTAGACGACATCGTTTGGGGTTACATTCCGGACGCATCAAGTTTATGGCACCGTTGCCGGGGAGGCGTTTCGCCATATTATCTATTTACCAAAATTAGGTTGATTAACTTGCGTAAAAATAAAAATTCAAAAAAAACACAAATTTTTTTTAAAATAAATAAAACATAGAGATTTTTTTCCCACCACCTACTATTACTATTATCTTTATCTCTCTTTGTACAACTGACGTCTTCTCCAGGTTGTCTATTTTTTCTTGATCAGGTACAGTTGATGCAGCGATGGTACTTTCAAAGACGCGACCGGGTTCTATACGGTCCTATATATACCTCACTACATTCTATCAGGCTGATGGAGAGTCCTTCAGAGAGGCGTTGCGCAAGTTCGAAAGAATGTTAGGGATGTTCCATACGAAGTCAGACCATGAGTGGGATGGTTCCAGGCTACTTGATATCTTTGCTAGAAGACTAAAGGGACCCTCACATGAGTTTATGAAGAGGATGCAAGTAGGAAAGTTCAGTGATCTGCAGCTGGCAGAAACCTTGGAGCAAATGATTGATGATGCTCGATCTACCGGTTCGCTAACTGTTACGGTAATTAAACCATCCGACCAAGCATTCATCGAATTTTTTTAGCTAATGTCTCTGATGCAGGTACTATCATAGATGGAGTGTATGCTTCACTTGAAGGTGATCATATCCACCTTCACACCATTAACACTCCACAAATAGAGACATCTGAGCTGTCAGAGGAGGACATATATATGGACTTATTGAGAAGCATCGTGGACGTAGTTCGATGCACCGGTCCATTAACGATAACGGTAGGTGACCCTTTTGAGCTTGGATCTCAAAATTTTGTTACTCATCGTATCTCTTCCACAGGCACAATTGATGATGGAGTCTGCGCTCTAGTTGAGGGGCAGAAGACCCACTTTTCTACCGTGGTCGAGATACATGAACCCATAGACCACCTGCACCTACTATTGAGAGGGCCAAGCCACACCATCCAGTTCCTCGAATTCCGGGACAGAAACGAAGACATAGGCGTAGAAAGGAGAAGATGAAATTCACTTGGCCTACCATACCAGAGGAACCCGAGGAGGAGGCCGAAGCAGTGCCTCGCGAGGAGGCCGAGCTATATTTATTTTACATATTGCATGCGGAGCTAGAGACATTCGTCGAGGAGGTCATGCGTCGGGACAAGGACACAGCCATTCATGCGGATCCTGAGCATCACCCTCCTCCTTTAGAGCTTCAGCAGCCACCTCTTCCTTCCGCTGACTCTGAGGACCACCCACCAAAGCTTACTGCATCCTTTCAGGGAGATCTCTTCACCTCCTTGCCCTTTACATTTGATTCCCCTCCTGTGTATGATGTTTATTATGATTCGGATTTCAATGACTCATTGCACCTTTTACAGGAAACACATACATATGATCAAGAGGTACAATGGGACGTATACGAGGAGGAGGGCGAGGATTTAGCACACATGGACGCTGTTGAATATGTCAGGAGGTGCGCTGGGATGAGTCTGACGATGATGAGGAGCATCCTGACGAGACCCACTCCATCATGCCAGAGTTACCTGGGGAACCAGAGAAAAACAATGAGGAGTTCATCGACGTGGTGCATCAGAGTAGAGATTTATTTCCAGGGAAGTGTTGTCAACCATTTTTTATTTTAAATACTATTGTTGATGACCCTCTCTGGAATACATTTATTTTGGGAAAAGATATTCCACATCAGATTGATGCGTCTTGTCTCTTGCAGGGTACAGGTGGAGTCCTTGGAGAGATGCTGGGAGCCGTATTACTGGAGTCTGATGGAGCCCGTGGAGATAGGCACCTGGTGGAGCCATGAAAAGTGCAGATAGAGCAGCTGCCTGCACCGGTAAAGATATTGGACCCACCTTTTGTTACAGGTGGTACCAATCTAGTAGTGTAGTATTTTATGCTTTAAATAATCAGGAATCCTCTCGACAGCGAGAGGACCGTACAAGATTTTATATGTTTTTTAGTTTAATAAATTCACCCCATCTGATGGCTAAATTTTCTTTGGCACCCAACCCACTATCTATTATCCATGATCACCCCTATAGTTTGGAGCTTATTTCACCTCTCCCCCAATTTTTATGTGATATTTAAGCTTGGTGGAGAGAAACTATTTTGTTGAGTGGCCCCCCTTTCTTGTCGTTGTCCTCTATATATATCATACACACATTGAGGACAATGTGATGTTTAAGCTTGGGGGAGTGCATAGTGCACACACTTTGCTTCATCATGAAACACACTTCGTATTTTCCATATGAACCATGTTCACTCTTATAGTTATGTCTCATATGCTTTATTTTCTATGAAATATCGTGGATTTATTTTTTTATGAACTCTGATATCTGTCAGATTAGAGTTTAATTCCTTGATTAGTGAATCTATATTAATATGCTTTTTCATAGTTGAATCCATAGTTTCACAACCATATTCTCGAAACAGGTAAGTTAAAAATGAATGAATTAACTCTGAAAATTTTTTGACACCTGCGTGATTTGATTGATAATTCTAATGCTTCATGGATGTTTAGTGATTCAAAAGAGATAGGATAACGCCACGACAACCAAAGTAGTGATGATCAGGATTCCTGAAACCGAGCCATGTCTAGATTCTATGCTTTTTCATTTTCTTTTATGAATAGCCAATAAATGATCTTTGATCATGCTTTGCATTCCATCGTGTTTACGTGAGTTTGCAAAAATCCAAAAAATACAAAAATCAAACAAATATCTTGAATTAAAGGCCCTAGGGGTTCTTCGTAACCTAATGCTCTAAGACCGTCTGGTCTGGTATGCATAGGCCGCTTCTTGTATATATTGACTTATCTCGTGTATACAAAGAAGGAAAAATGCATATGAAATTTTCATATAGCCAAAAACAATATAAAACTACAAAATCCCATATCCTTATCTCCATTTCTTTATAGAACTAAGACATGGCAAAGTTGATGGGTTCTAGGAGTTTTGAAATGGTCGTAGTGTGGTGAAGCCTTACCTTGATTGGATTTGCGAAATTCGTTCCATGAAGTATAACAAAATACCGCGCATGCTTGAAAAAGTCCGATCATGTCATATTATACTGCTTAGAGAATGAGTTGTGAACTTTGGTTTCATTTCTGTGAAATTAGTATATTGCATGATAAACTATGATATGATATAACTCTAATCTATTTTTATTGCTTATCAAGTTCATTAAATTTATTGAAATCCACGTTATTTTAATTTGAGCGAGACTTAAGTATTTGTTGTGTATATGTGTTCTAATTTTATATTGACGTGTGTTCACGAGATCTTGCGTCTTGGGTTCTTATATTTTTTTTGGAATTTAAGATTGAACCCCTTTTCTCTATTTATACATCACTGCCTCACATCTCCATTGTATCCATCTACCGTGTTCGCTTCTTACTAGTCTTCCTCGAGGACGAGTAAGAGGTAAGCTTGTGGGATTTTGATGTGTCCTTATATTTCACATTATATATATATGATTACACGTCAAAATGATTGCTAAATTATATATTTCATACGCTTTTATGCTATTATTTGGAATAATATGACTTTCGGATCGTTTATATCCATTTCAGGGATTTGGGCGATATTGGAGCAATTTGGAGTCGATAAGACGATCGACGACGTGAGAGCACCAATGAGACTCATGATGACATGCTCAAGGTGCCAAAAAATAATACTGGAGCGAGGAAGGGGCAAGAGAGAAGGTCGCTCGATCGAACTATGATGCGGCGAAGGAATCGAGCGACCCGAAGTGCTGAAAACAGGACAACCGTGCACTATTTTTAAATAATCTATCACTTGGGATTTTTCACTATTTTTACAATATTGTTTCCAGCTAATAGACTTCAAGACGGTTCCAACGCCACCAAGAACGCACCAATCGGAGGTCGGATGAGCCCTGGGAAATTTCTGCAAGTTGATGGTACAGTGCTGAAACTGTTCTCAGTAGCCTACTCGGTCGAGTAGTACTCTACTCGGTCCGAGTAGTGCACTACTCAGTCAAAATGCTGTTTTTGGTGTCCTACCGAGCAACCTCTTACTCGGTCTGAAGTGTATTTTTAGTCCCCAATCAGCCAAGCGACCTTCGACTTGACCGAGCAACTACTTGCTCGGTCCGAGCAAAGTCCTACTCGACCGAGCAGCACCGAATCAGCTGGGTTAGCAGAGCGAGATATTTTCGAAGAATTTGATTCCCTGTTCAACTCGACTGAGCAGCCGAATGACTCGACCGAGCAGCTTTGTACTCGGACCGAGTCGCTGTGGGCCCATCCTTTACACTGCGCCGGATTTTTGGGGGACGATTCGGAGGGTTTTGGGGGATATGGAGCAGCCGTCATCTGGGCGGCTAGAGGGAGCTCTGTACATATTTTTGGGGGAGACGTTTAGATTAGATTTTGTGGAGACTTTTGTATACTTTTTAGAGAGGAATTTTTAGATCTTTTCTGAGAGTTTTTCGGCGACGATCTTTTGGGGAGTTTGGCCATGCCCTAGGCCCCTCCTTTGTATCAAGATAAGTACTTTTGTCTCTTTAAATCTATTTGTTATTTCTTTGTGGTTTCTTATTGTTTTATCTCTTTTCGACGCATGCAATGAATTCTTTGTGTGTTATATTATATATTGATATTGCTATGCTTGAGTAGTCTTTTCTATGGCTAAGGGATTAGCCCATGGAACTTAGAATTTAGACGTAAAGTTGGGATTTTTATGGTGCGTTGGGTATAAATGGGGTTGTATTTTGGTTGATCTAATAAGTTCCCTATGGGAATTCATACTGAGATCGTGCCCACGGTCGGTGGAATCGATTAGCTTAAGGAATATCCTCCGGATTTAATTAGGGAGTTAGTGGATTCAACCGAGGCACGTGACCATGCCCGGCTTGTGCCTTGAGGGGATCCACCGATGAACTGTATAACTAATTGACGGCTACCGCCATTGCATCATTAAGAGCCACCAAAATACCTCGAAGCTCTAACCCACAAGAGTGGTACGAGTTGAGAGCATTCGAACCACGAGAGTGGTGAGATTATTGTAGATCCTTAATGCAGTATTGTGTGCGCCTATCGCGAGAGCGGGGTTAACGCAGTACGTTAGATTCATGATGCCCAGACACATGAATTCACTTCCTAGATGCTACAATCCCCAATTAAACCAGTGCAACGTAAGAGTCCTAACCTAGCGTCGACATCCAACGGTCCTAGTGGCGAGTCCTAAAGCCCTAGTCTTTTGTATTTTATTTCTCCCTTTCTTTGTGTGAAACCCCATATTTACGACATCGAGTGACACGATGTTCGCATCCATCACCATCACAACCCTCCGCACTTCACATCCACCAATAAACCCGCAATTCTAACCTAACCTAGGAGTAGATAGGTAGTATAGCACCGCTTCCCCGTGTTCGATACCCGCTTGCCACTATACCATGCACTTGCGGTTAGACGACATCGTTCGGGGTTACATTTCGGACGCATCAGAGACTGAGGGGGAGGGGGACGGGATCAGAGCAGGGAAATGCAGGGGGGTTGGGTGAAGGAGAAAGAAAAGAGCGAGGATGGGGAGAGAGATCTGAGAGATGATTTAATTTTCAAAGTTGTTTTATTTCCAACTTCCCCCAAAATATTTCATTCCCCCCAAAATTTAATCTCCACTAAAATTTTGTTTCAAACTTCAAATTTCAAACCTCATATCAAATATTTTCCCCCCAAACTCAAGTTTTCTTCTCTCAATTTCAATTTCTCTTGTCTTAACCAATTTCTCAACTCTTATCCAATTTCTCATATCCAATTTCTCTTTATAACATCCATCAAATCTAACCAATTTCTCAACTCTTATCCAAAAACTTTTATCCAAAAACCCATGATAAGATCCATGTTTTATAATATAGATATATATAGTGAAAAATGGAGAAGAGCTAACAGCGCTGGAAATGTTTCCAGCGTTGTCAGTGATCTGGGGTCCCTCACGTATATTTTTAAAATTTTTTTTGCAGTTGGTAGATATACTTGTTAGGAAGCTCCCCACAAATTTTCAGGTCGATCTGACACCGTTTGAGCCTCCATTCATCGATTTCAAAAACGTTGTGCAAACTGTACATAGTTTTGCGCAACGTTTTTGAAATCGATGAACGGAGGCTCAAACGATGTCAGATCGACCTAAAAATTTGTGGGGAGCTTCATAACAAGTATATCTAACTACTGCAAAAAATATTTTAAAAAAAGTTTTTCGGTCGTCCAAAATGCTGATCGCGCTAGAAAAATTTCCAGCGCGGTAGCACTAGTCCATTAATCTCATATATATATATACTAGTCATAAATCGTGCCCGCGGGCACGTTTCATTTAAGATTTCCCCCACGAAATCTTTGTTCCCCGAAAAATTATTTCCACAGCCAAAATTTAACACAATAATAAATTAGCGTAAAAATATTTAGCGGCGCGGACACCTACGGCGCGGGCGTCTTCGGCGTGGAACAACAAATTCAGCACAGGCGCCTTTGGCGCGGAACAACAAATTCGGCGTCGAACAACAAATTTGGTGGCCGCGCCTTCGTCGCGGAACAATAAATTAGCGTAAAAAATTAGCGGGCGCCTTCGGCACTGGCTGCGCCGGAACAACAAAGCTCAGTGTATTTTTACGCTAATTTGTTATTCCGCTAAATTGTTTTACTCTAATTTTTTATTTTGTTTAATTTAATGGATCATGCTTCTCCATAATCTTTCCCAAGGAACTTTAAATTTCAAAGTTTATGTTCCCAATGCACTTTTTCCTCCAAATTTGATCTCCACAATGTTTCCCAAGACACTTCTAATTTCAAAGTTTAGGTTCCCAAGGCACTTTCCCCCCCAAATGTAATCTCCACAATCTTTCCCAAGAAACTTCTTATTTCAAAGTTTTGGTTCCCAAGACACTTTCCCCCCAAATTTAATCTCTACAATCTTTCCCAAGACACTTCTAATTTCAAAGTTTTGGTTTCCAAGACACTTTTCCCATCAAAATTTAAGTTTTTCTACTAAAATTTTCACAAAATCCAATCTCAACCATTAATTTTCCAAGATCAAATCCCAGCCACTTTTTATCTTGTCCCAGTCAGCCCTAGAATTCAAAAAACGTTGTCAAATGAATAATAGACTAGTCATAACCCGTGCCCGCAGCCACGGTTCATTTAAGATTTTCCCCGCGAAATTTTTGTTCCCCAAAAAATTTTTTCCACATCCAAAACTTAACGGAACAATAAATTAGTGTAAAAATATTTAGCGGTACGGGTACCTTCTGCGCGTCTTTGGTGCGGAACAACAAATTCGACGTCGAACAACAAATTTGACGCCCGCGCCTTCGGCACAAAACAACAAATAAAAATTTAGCAGGTGCCCTCAGCACGAGCGCCTTCGACGCCCGGCGGCGCGCCGCGGGCGCCACAACAAACCAGAGGGTATTTTTGCGCTAGTTTGTTATTTCGCTAAATTTTTTTACGCTAAATTTTTTATTTTGTTTAATTTAATGGATCATGCTTCCCCATAATATTTTCCCAATGCACTTTTAATTTCAAAGTTTAGGTTCCCAAGGCACTTTTTCCCCCAAATTTAATCTCCACAATCTTTACCAAGGCACTTCTAATTTCAAAGTTTAGGTTCCCAAGGCACTTTTTCCCCAAATTTAATCTCCACAATCTTCCCCAAAACACTTCTAATTTCAAAGTTTTGGTTCCCAAGACACTTTTCCCACCAAAATTTTAGTTTTCACACTAAAATTTTCATAAAATCCAATCTCAACCATTGATTTACCAAGATCAAATCTCAGCCACTCTTTATCTTGTCCTAGTCAGCCCTAGGATTCAAAAAACGCTGTCAAATGTATAATAGATATATATATATATATATATATATATATATATATATAGGAAAATTTTCAAATGAGAACATTTCGTACCGTGCGAAAATGTTTTTATCTTTTTTTTGAAATTTTTTTTTTCAAAAATTCTTTTTTCCACCCTCATTATATGTTGTTATACCCCCCTCAAAAAATAATGGTTGAGAAATAATGTCATTTGGTCTTCGATCAAGGCATTTCATCAAATTCGCACGTTTTGAGACCGTTAAATTTGTAACGGGTGGATGGGGGCTCTAATGCCCAACGGGTTCACCCATTATTTTCCCTGGGGTATATATTTGTATGGATTAAACATCAAAAAAAGAATTTTTGAAAAAAAAATTTCAAAAAAATAAAAAAAAAGTTTTCGCACGGCTTTCGCACGGGATTTTTCACACCCGAAGATTGCCATATATATATATATATATATATATATATATATATATATATATATATATATATATATATATATATATAGTTAAGGCCAAAAATGGCCGTAACAATTGAGATGCTGATGTGAATCCGTTGTTGCTGAGTAGGAGCCTCATCAGTCGGTTGAGTGGGACCCTAGGTTGGAAGAACCAGTGTCGTTAATAGATGGTAACCGGCTTTTGGTGGTTATTCGACCTTCGAACGGATCATGCCTCGGTCGATTGATACACAGAAGCTCGGATACGATCTTCTCGTAGGACCGGGACTCGATGATCTGCACTATAAGGAAGCGTCATGTGGGTCGGATATGGGTCTCGACCCAAATCTCCTCGGATGCTTAAGTTATAATGGGACTTAAGAGTGGGAGGGATCTTGGAGCAGCTGAGATCGACCCGTGGAGGCTTGTCTCAGATCTAGCGTCGCAAGCTTTTTTGTGGAAGAACTATAATATGAAGTATGTAATCTCAAAGAATTAGATCTCGTACCTTGGGAGTTGGAACCCTTTTAGCATTGTCCTCTCGGGTATTTATAGATGTTGGTCTGACAATTGCAAATAACCGTCCCTCATTGATTTTGGCTGGATCTTCTCCAGGATTGGTGATAATGGCCGCCTATTTACTCGGTCTCATTAACTCCTCCCTGAGTATCAGCAAGAGTCTAACAGTCGAGTTAGCCGTTCGCTTGACTACGTATTACTCTGCCTTAATTACAGGTTGTAGGTTGTAGGCTCTAAATGGGCCGCACACCTTGATACCATTTCGTGGGCCATACCCATGCACCAAAAATGTTCCCCATCTTTCATGTCTCATGAAACAGCGTTGATTGAGACAGCATGATGTGTATCCTCCTTAAATGCATATGGTCTTCAAAATGGTTGATTTGATTTGTACCCTAAAAAACCTTTCGTTTCTAAATCAATCCTCATCGTTTCTTGATGTTGGACTCAGACACGTGTTGCTCATCAGTCACCTATTTGGTGAGCTCCTCTGTATAAATGAAAGGGATGAGAAGAAAAAGTCTTTCTTGCTTCGCCTCTATTTTCTTTTTGAAATCTCGACTCGTTCATTACTTCCTTTTGATTTTTCTTGATCTTGATAAGGTATCTTTACTAACCGATCGTGATTCCTCTTTAAATCAATATGGGCATGTTTCCATCGGTAAGGATACATGAGCCATCCTATGAAGAGCTCGTGGTGTGCCTTCAACCTCCTCACCGCGACGATGTTCCTGGAAATGGGAAAAGGGTTCGCATAGAACCAGCACCTCCCATTCGTTGGAGGGATCGGAACTCAGAGGTCCCCTAAGTTATTCTGGAGAAGGCACCAGAGTTCTCCCATGATCTGGTTGCAAGGGTTTGGTCAGATTGCCTTTGTCCTCCTTACATGATTAGGTTGCCTGGATTTGATGAGAGAGTTTGCTTTCCTTGGAGGAACATGGTTGGAGTGTACCCCAAAGCTTTTCGTTTTGGGCTTCGCTTTCCTCTTCACCCCTTCATCATAGAGATCATATGCTCTTTGGGGCTTTCTCGCTGTCAACTTGCACCACATGACATTTCTCCCCTAGTCTGTTTCGTCGTGCTTTGTGAGCTTTGTGGAGTTCGACCATCTATTTGGCTGTTTAAGTATTTCTTCCGGATAATAGTCGACCCTCGCAAGGTGCGGTATCACATCGTCACTTTCCTGGCGAAGAGGCTCATATACGATCTCCCGCTCTCTGATCCTAGTTGGGAAGATACATTCGTGTTTGTTGTTCTCCCCGACTTAGGTCCGATGCTTAATGGTTGGCGTTCTCTGAGCCTTGACCTCGCTAAAGGGCCCATGTTAGCACCAGAAGAGGTCAAGGCAAGGTTAACATCGGGGGAGGTCGAGGCGGGCAAACTTCTTTTGAGCTGACCGAGATGAGAGAGGTCGACTTCTTATTTGTTGGATGGCCATCGACTGAAGACCATTTTGTAGAGTCCGGGTAATGCATATTGCTTCTGTGTCTTTATCGCAATCACTTACGATAATTATATTCGTTATTTGCAGATATGACTAGCGGACCTCAGAGAAACGTAGACCATGGGCTGGGTCAAATCTGGAGAGAACAACGCAGGAAGAAGAAAAGAACTAAGGGATTGAGTGCTCAGTCCCCCGTTCCCCTCAGTCAAATCTCTTCCTCTGAGGGGGATGAGGTCAGGCGGACCTCGAGGTCATCCTCCCATGCCTCGTCGAGGGAGGCTCCGAGTCCAGCTATCGCTTACTATGTCCCGCCCATAGCTTCCATCATTGTCTCGGAGCCTTTGGTGGTGGATGACGTTGATGCTATTGCGGCTCTTGAGCCTACTGAAATTGTCAGCAAGAAACGGGGTCCATCCTCCTATGAAGGGGAGGACTCGAAAAAAAGAAGGCGGGTCGAGGAGACGAACCATATGCTTTCACCCTTGGCGAAAGGTCGGGAGGTGGCCCCCCTCGATCCTTAGGGGGACGATTGAGACCCCCGCGAATCCTCCTCTGGATAAGTGGCCATGGAGCGGTATCGACCTACCTGCTCCCTTGGTCGGCCCGATCCACTCGGATTTCGATCGAGTTATGTTGCTAAATCAGCTCTCGTCTCGTTCCTCTGGACCTGTACGAGGAGAAACCTCCTCAGCCTCCATTTATTGTCGGAAAGGAAGAGTCGGTCCTGTTGGACTTTGGGAAGACTGCTCGCCACGTGGAGAACTCCATTCTCCCTTGGGATTTGGAGCTCCGTCAAGGTTTGGATATTGAAAGGGAGGCTAACTTCTTCGTGGGATGTGGATACCAGGTAAGTTGTTCACTGTTTGTCTCTCGACTTGTAATATGACTATTCTTGATCGATGCTTTTCGTAGATGTCCATCATTGGCGCTGTATTGTGTCGACAGGCCGTCAACATAATTGAGGGAGGGTGAAGGGTGACCACGGAGCGCAAGGCCTCCGAGCTTGAAGCCTGGATAAGGATGACAGAAGATGACTTGGGAAGAATGCTTATAGTCAAGGCTGAGGCCAAGTGGGAGCCTTAGAGGCAAAGACTCGCCTCTCGTCCATGTCTAACCTCAGAAAATCGGCTAAGGCTCAATGGGGGAGGGAGAGGGCCCGGCTCCATGCAGACCTCGAAGACTCGAACAGGAAATAATTGAGCTTCGAGCCAAGGCTACCGACTCGGAGAAGTCAGCAGAGGCTTACAAAGCGGATGTATCTGAGCTTCGGGCCAAAGCTGTCGAGTCAGAGTGGTCAGTCTAGATTCATAAGGAGATTACGACGAGGTTTACAAAGGCGATGGAAGCCTTTCAGAACGTCTTTATGCCGAAGAGTGCTCTCCCCTCTTAGGCTGGTAGAATTTTGACTAAGGTTTTATGTAACCGTTTTGGAATGAATAAAAAGAACTTTTGATTTTTCTTCTATTTTTAAGCTTCATTTGAGCGTATGTGCATGTGTGGCCCCTCAATGCCTCAATATTCAATTTTTACAAAAATTGATTGTAAGTTGGGCCATTGATACATCAGGCGTATTCACGCGATAAGTATGATTTTTAAATCATAGACCATGGGGGCACACTGTTAATGGGTTGTTTAGTGGCAAAGGTTGGTCCTTCAGCTTACTACTGATAACGAGGGTCATTTGGTAGCAAAGGGTGAGGCCCCTCTGACTTACGGCTGACGAGGATCGAGGGTCGTTTAGTGGGGAGGAGTGGCCCCACAGCTTACGGCTGACGACGGGGGTGGTTCGGTGACAAGGAACGAGGCCCCTTCGACTTACGGTTGACGACGGTCGAGGGTCGTTCAGTGGCTAGCGATGGCCCCTCGGCTTACGGCTGATGAGGAGGATCGTTCGATATCGAGAGGTGAGGCCCCTGTGACTTACGGCCGACGAAGGTTGAGAGTCGTTCAGTGACGAGGTGTGGCCTCTCGGCTTACGGCTGACGACGAGTGTCGTTCGGTAGCGAGGGGCGAGGCCCCTTCGACTTACGTCTAATGATGAGGGTCATTTGGTAGTGAGGGTCGACGCCGCTTCGACTTACGACCAACGATGGTCGAGGGTCGTTCAATGGTGAGGAGTGGCCCCTCGGCTTACGGCTGACGACAATGGTTGTTTGGTAGCAAAGGGCGAAGCCTCTTCGACTTACGGCTGACAACGAGGGTCGTTTGGTAATGAGAGGCGAGGCCCATTCGAGTTACGTCCGACGATGGTCGAGGGTCGTTCTGTGGCGAGGGGTGACCCCTCGGCTTACGACTGACGACGATTATAAAACATTTAATAAATAGGAGAAATGATCGAATTTGTATTTATCATAAGTTGTTATAAAGTAAAAACAAAGGTAAGTTTCAATCACCACGATGTATCTCCTATTACTGGTACAATCATTGATAGTACTTCCGTAAATGCTCAGCATTCCAAGGATGGGAAAGCTCACTATCATCCAGTGTAGCGAGTCGATAGGTGGCCGGGCCGAGAACATATATCACCTTGTAGGGTGTTGCCATTTCGCAGCAAGCTTTCCTTGTTTGAGGATCTCAAGAGTGAGGATAGCCTTACGTAACACCAAGTTGCGTACACAGAAACTGCGCCCTTGAACTTTGGAGTTGAAATATCGAGCCATGCACCCCTTTTGTTCAATGAGGGTCGTCAGGGCTCGTTCGCAGACTTTGTCGATCAACTGTAGGTTGAGCTCGAGTCCCTCGAGTTTCTCTCCTCATCATAGTATTGGAAGCGAAGCGGTCGCTCATTAACCTCTACTGGGACAACGGCTTCACAATCATAGGCAAGCATGAATGGTGTTTCACCTGTCGAGGTTTTATGGTTCGTTTTGTATGACCACAATATGCCAGAGATTTCTTCTGGCCATGTTCCATCGAGCACGGCTATCCTCTTTTACAGGGGTCCAAGGATGCATTTATTGGCGGCCTCTGTTACCCCGTTGGATTGGGGATGGCGACAGAGGCGAAATGTAATATGATCTTCAGCTTGGAGCATAAATGTCTGAAGCCAGGACAGTCGAATTGCATCATGTTGTCAGTCACAATGGACTGATGGATGCCAAACCGACAAACAATAGATTTCTATACGAAGCTTCTGACATTCTTCCATGTAATTCAGACAAGGGTTCTGCCTCGATCCACTTAGTGAAGTAGGAGATCGCCATGATCAGGAATTTTCGTTGCCCGCTTGCTTACTTGAATGGAACTAGGATGTATAATCCCCACTTAGCGAAGGGCACTGGACTGATGATTGGGATCAGATCAGTTGGATGGGTTGAACCGATTCTCGAGAATTTCTGGCAAGTTGGCCACTTCCGCACATACTTCCTCTTTGAACATGGTTAGCCAGAAGTAACCTGCCTTAGGGCTTTAAGGCTATTGCCTTTCCTCTGCAATGGTTCCCACAGTCCCCTTTGTGGATTTCCTGGATCATATAGTGTGCTTCCTACAGAGTTAAACATTTGAGGTAAGGAAAGATGCCATACCCGGTCCATCGTCTTTTATACAATGAATCGTCAAGCAGAACAAATAATTAGGCCTTTCGTTCTAGCTTTCGTGCCTATACCAGATCGATCGGCTTCTCCCTATGTTTAGATAATGGATTATAGTATCCATCCAAGTAATCCCTTGGTCGATGCAGTTCCTACTCGAGCACGCTGGGGTGCGGCAGATGATGTACATACCCCGTTCGATCGAGTCCTGCCGGTGATGATGATGCGAGTTTCGAAAGGGCGTCGGCTCAGTAATTCTTCGACCTTAGTACATGGTGGATCTCCACCCGTTTGAACTTGGTGAGCTCTACTTTAGAAATCTGCATGTAGCTTTGCATTGTGTCTTCGCGAGCCTCGAAACCTCCGTTCAATTGGTGGACGATTAGATTGGAATCACTGAGCAGTTGGATCACCATTGATCCTAGGGATCTAGCCAATCGGAGCCTGTTGATGGCTGCTTCATACTCCGTTACATTATTCGTGGTTTGGAAACCGAAGCGGAGAGCATACTCGAATATGTTGCCCACTGAGTTTGGACAATTATTCCGGCCTTGCTTCCGGTTTGAGTGTCAGAACCATCCACTTATATGATCCATGTTCCCTCGTCATCAATTGTATCGGTCGGTGAATATAGATCTGTCGATGGAGAAGAGGAAGCATTGGGTCGTATGTTAGAAACATGCAAATCTTCTGCCAGGTTGTCTTCATAAGTGAGTTCGACGATGAAGTCGGCTAGAGCTTGTACTTTGATGGAAATCATTGGCTTACACTGGATGTTAATTTCACTTAGCTCTACTCTCCACTTTGTCATTCTCCCCGATCGATCCAGCCTCTTCAGAGTTTGCTCCAAGAGAGTGTTGGTGAGAACCAAGACGATATGCACTTGGAAGTAGGGTCATAGCCTCCTCGCGGATTGGATCAAGGCAAACGTCATCTTTTCTATTCTCGAGTAATTTATTTCTGCACCATGGAAGACTTGGCTGACGCAGTAGATATATCGTTGCACTCCAGAGTCTTCCTTTACGAGTGACGAGCTTACGGCTTCCATGGTTATGGCCAACTAAATGATGAGTTGGTCCTTCTTATCGGGCTTGGTCAGGAGCGGTGGGCTACAGAGGTACTCTTTCAGTTCGGAGAAAGCTTTCTTACAGTCTACATCCCACTAGACGACCTTCTTTCCATTCACGGTGGACGCTATTGCCTTTCTCCGTACTTTGAAGAATGGCAAAGATCTCTCGGTAGACTTAGACAAGAATCGACCTAAAGCCGCTATTCTTCCATTCAGTCATTGAAGTTCTATAATGGTTGAGGGCTCCTTCATCGCCACAATCACTGTGATTTTGTCGGGTTTAGCCTCAGTTCATCGGTTTGTTAGCATGAAACCGATGAACTTCCCGATCAAACCCCAAAAGTACACTTGGCAGGATTCAGTCGAAGGTTGTTGCATATGATTTGTGCAAATGTCTATCGGAGACTGCAATGTGACCCGTCGGGTTCTTCGACTTGACCAGTATGTCATCAACTTAGACTTCCATGTTTCGCCCGATTTAAGCCTCAAAGACTCCGTTCATCATATGCTGGTACGTAGCTCCTGCATTCTTTAAAGCAAATGGCATTTTTTATAACAGAAAATACCTCGATCCGTGATGAAAGAAGTCTTTTACTTGTCCTTAGGGGCCATTTGATCTGATTGTAGCCCGAAAAAACGTCCATGAAGCTTAATAGTTCATAGCCTGAGGTGTTGTCGACCAGATGGTCGACCCGGGGTAAATGGTAGCTATCTTTCAGACATGATTTGTTGAGATCAGTGAAGTCGATACACTTCCGCCATTTGCAGTTCGCCTTTTTCACCATCATGACATTCGAGAACCATTCAGAGTATTTGACATTTCGAATGAAGCCCGCCACCAGAAGTCGATCCACTTCCTCGATTGAGACCTTCATCTTTTCGCCCCACATGTTCCTCTTCTTCTGCTTCATGGGGTTGGAAGTCGGTTCGACTTCCAACTTGTGGGATATTACCTAGGGGTCGATGACGGGCATATCCCTCGAGGACCAGACAAAAATGTCTGCATGTTCTCTCAAGAGAGCGATCAATTACTCCCTTAGGTCAAAGCGGAGCATCGACCTGATGGAGACGGTCTTTCCTTCTTCTTCAGAGATCCGGAAGTTTTTCGTCTCTTCGAGTGATGCGGGTCGTTGATCATTGCCATTGGGATCGATTGAATCTATCTGCCCCACCCTTCTCAAAGCGGTGGACAGAGACTAACACGACCGGGCTTGCTTCTGATTCCCTCTCACCTTCCCAACTCCCTCAGGAGTTTGGAATTTGATCATTTGATGGAAGGTTGAGACCACCACTTCTGTAGCTTGAACAACAGTCTGCTGATGATTCCATTGTACACTGAGTTGATCTTCACCACTATAAAGTTGGTCAGGCGAGTGACCTGTCGTTGATACGTACCTAGGGTCATCAGTAAGGTAATGATGCATTCTACTAGGGCAGAATGCCCATTGAACCCTACAATAGGTCACAAATAAGGTCTCAACTCCATTGAAGACATCCTCATTCTCTCCAATGTTGTGAAGAAAAGCACATCATACGAACTCCCCGTGTCGATAAGCAATCTTTTCACAGTAACCTTGTTGATGGTGACAGCAATGATGAAGGAATCATCATGTGCGACTTCTACACCCTTTAGATCTTCATCTGAGAAGGATATAGGAGGTGTAGAGTCTCTGGGATGCTTTCCACCCACAGATATTGTCATCAACCTTTCGACGTAAGAGCTTTGGAGTGCGGTTGATAGCTCTGGGTGCGGAGGACCTCCCATTATCATGTGGAAGGAATTGATGCTGGGAGGCGCTAAGGCATCTCAGGCTAGTGTTAATGGGTGAGCCGATATGGTCGAGATGTTTCGTTGATTGGGATGTCGATTCATGTTTCCCACAGACGACACCAAACTGCTAAGGCCAAAAATGACCGAAACAATTAAGATGCTGACGTGGATCCTTTCTTGTTGAGTAGGAGCCTCGTTAGTCAGTTGAGTGAGACCCTAGGTTAGAAGAACCAGGGTCGTTAATAGATGGTAACCGGCTTGTGGTGGTTATTCGACCTTCAAACGGATCGTGCCTCAGTCGATTGATATTGAGAAGCTCGGATACGACCATCTCGTGGGATCAGGACTCGATGATCTGCACCATAAGGAAGCGTCAGGGGGGTCGGATCTGGGTCCTGACCCAAATCCCCTCTGATGCTTAAGTTAGAATGGGACTTAAGAGTGGGAGGGATCTTGGAGCATGTAACGACCGGTTTTTGTAATGACTATTTTATATTAATAATATCGGATGATTCCTTCTTTGAGTGTTTTTCCGTTAGAAATCCTTACGATTAACTTCATAACGTCTTAATCTTAGAGTTATAGTGATCCTAGAGGCCATAGAAATCTTCTCGAAGCTTCGCGCTTCGTTTCGGCACTTTTGGTGCATCTTAGTCGGTTCGTGAAGGAGAGCGAACCGACTAGATCACAATCTAGTCGGTCGGCAATCCTTCTCTGACCGTCTAGTTCTTGTCAGTAAAATTCAGCTTAGTTACTGTTTACGTTTAGTCGGTCCAAGCTCATTCTTCGACCGACTAGTTCTTAAACTAGTCGGTCAGGACTTGTACTCGGACCGACTAATTCTGCGTCCTACTGTACTGTCTAAGTTACTGTTTATGGTTAGTCAGTCTAAGAACAATTACCGACCGACTAGATCCTAAACTAGTCGGTTAGTATTCCTTCTTTGACCGACTAATTCTCAGTGCTTGATATCCATCTAATTTCCCTCTTAGTCGGTCTATGAACGATCAACGACCGACTAGATCCTAAACTAGTCGGTCGATGGGCCTTCGCAGACCGACTAAATATGTCTACCTGTGTAACGACTGCTTTTCATGTATCTGGATTTATTATAATATAATATATGTTTTGGAGGATTTGCTCCTCAAGTGTGGTTTTCGTCTCCGTAGATTTCATTTTCGATCGATTCGTCGTATTTTCTCGTGTCTTCCTTAGGATCATCGATTTCGAAGTATGTCACTCGTGACGGACTTCATAACGGTCGTATCTAACTATTAGATCAAGCCTAGGAGTCTTAGGAATCGATCCCGGGGCCCCGCGCTCCGTATCGGAACTTTTTTGTGCTCATTAGCCGGTATAAGAAGGGGCACCGACCGACTAGATGACGATCCAGTCGGTCGACAATCCTTCTTGGACCGACTAGTTAGCTTTCTAACTTATTCAGGAGTTACTGTTTATCGTTAGTCGGTCTAAGAACGTTGGTTGACCGACTAGGTTGCAAACTAGTCGGTCCGCAATGCTTCTTTAACCGACTAACACATCATCTTAATTTTAGTTGAGTTACTGTTTACTCTTAGTCGGTCTAAGAACGTTCATCGACCGACTAGATGCTAAACTAGTCGGTCAGTATTTGTTCATGGACCGACTAACTCTAAAATCCTATTTTCGTTCAGAAGTTACTGTTTGCACTTAGTCGGTCTGCGTTGGTCGACCGACCGACTAGTTGCCAAACTAGTCGGTCAGTGGTTGCTCTTTGACCGACTAACCTGTGTTAAAACCCTAATTTCTGGGCAGCCGCCAGCCCATCCTATGTAAACCCAACCCAAACGTTTTCTTCTTCCTCAACACGACCCAAAACCCTAAAATCTTCCCCCTTGAGCCCCCATCTTCCTCCAAGCTTCATTTCTTCATTCCAAGCCCTAAATCCATCATCCAAACCATCAATCCACTCTATCTACCTCTCATCTTCCCCAAAAATCTCACCAAATCCATCAAAATCCCCAAATCCCCCAAAACCCTAATTCTCCCAAACTTCTCCAATCTTTCCCAGATCTGATCCTAGGATTCTTCGGAGTGTTTCTTCCGTTTCCTCTCGGTAAGAAATCGATTCCTCTATGTTTTCATAGCCTATTGGTATTTTTATGAAACCCTAATAAAATTTCATGTTATTTGATTATTGTTCCCCAAAACAGCGATTTCCCCATAGATTGGCATCCGTGTGACGAAGTGGTCGTCATCCCCGGTGCTAGGCAAGTGAAACTTGCATGTCTTGATTTGGGCCATGTCTTAGGCCATTTACCTTGCTTTAGCGTAAAAGAGACTAGACGGTGAAAGGATAGCCGTTTAGACGCCATTGACCTAGCTTGACAACGAAGCTTGGTCCGTCACCTTCATCATGCTTGTATGTCACGTTTATTTTCCCTTAACGGTACGCGTATTAAATGTTCATGTCATCCATGCATCCTTAACTGCTATTGCATTTTGCCTGTCATGTTTAATTTCAATGAACGGTACGTGAATATCTGTTCATGTCATTGCATTTTGCCTGTCACGTTTAAATACAATTAACGGTACGCGTATTAACTGCTCATGTCATTGCATGCTTGAATACTCATCGTGATTGCGTAGCTTTGCTACATACTTGTACTGTCGTTCCGGCCAGGCCCCCACCTTGCGTGGGCACAATCCTATGCCACTTGCACTTTCTGGCTCGTGCTCCAGAAGACGAGATTAACACAGCCTGCGGGCAATAGGGCACTCGTTGAGTGACCCCTTGTACTTGATAACTTGAACCCAGCCTGCGGGCAAAGGGCACTCGTTGAGTGATCCCTTGTACTTGTACTTGTTACTTGACATTACATGTCACTACAACCACTTGCCACTTGTACTCTCCTTTACTTTACTTGTTACCACCGTACCTTACTTGCCATGCACCATGTTTTAATTGCTAGGTTGCTAGTTTACCTTATTCTCGTTTCCTTACACAAGTCTTTCCACTTGCTGACATGTGCCCCTTTTCTCTTTTGGGTGACACATGTTAGAGCCCGAGCCCGAGTTACTTGCTGAGGACGTGGTGTTCGCTGACGCTGAGTCAGGACCCGCGCTGATCGAGGACTACGTTGACACTGGGGATCAGTCTTAGTGTCGTCGTTTAGCTACTTTTGTTGGACTGCTTAGTTGTCGGTGCGTGGCACCTAGTTCGATACTCTGTTATGTTTGTGTTGTTTCGTTGGCCTTGTTCTGGGCCTTAGACTCTTTTCTGTTAGCCTGGTGGCTTTTCTGTGATGTTGAATATTTTGTGGACAAACTTTGGGATTGGTATTTTATATCCGTCTCATTATTATTATTATTGTTGTTGTTCCTTTTGCGATTACAAGGACCTGCTTATACTAAATTGACGCTTATCGGGTTTGGGGCTTCGCAGCTCCACTCTCGTGCGGACCTTCTCACGTCTCGCCTCAATTTTAAGGAAGCGGGGCGTGACAGGTTTTAGTGGTGGCCCATGCAGGTCTCTCTGTAACTGCAATTATCAGGGATAACAATAATAATATTAGATTGTCCAACAAATGAATTCGATATCCGAGTCATAAGCTATGAGTCTAATCTGCTTCGTTTTCTGTGTCACTAGATGGCAGGAAGGCGATTCACCCGTGGTGGAGGTAGTGGCGTGATCCCTCATGATGAGGAGCCTGCGCGGGAACCCACCAGCGGTGAGATGATGCGGATGATGCTCCAGATGATGCAAGTGCAGCAGGGCGTGCTTCTGCACGTCCAGAATGCTCCACTTGCTCGAGCTGCACGGGCTCTTCCGGATGCCCCTCGCTCTGAGCCGGGAGCGAAGCAATTTCAGGAGCTGGGTCCTGCATATTTTGATGGATCTGAGGGTCCTCTGGCTGCCGACGAGTGGATAAGGAACATTGAGGATAACCTGGCAATGGCGAAGATTAACCCGGCTGGATGGGTTGATTTGGCTAAGAGGCAGCTGAAGGACAACGCCAGGAATTGGTGGGATGCTGAAGAGAAGATGCTAGTGGAGACGATCGTCTGGGCTACCTTCAAGTCCAGATTCGATGGAGAGTTCTTCCCGAAAGCTGCTCGACAGGTGATGCTGCAGCGCTTTATAGGTCTGAAGCAGGCGAGCTTGTCGGTGGATCAGTACCACCAGGAGTTCACGAGGCTCAGTCGGTTTGCACCTAAGATGGTGCAGGATGCCGATGAGAAAGCTCAGCGATTTCTTCAGGGACTTGCCTTGGAGCTTCAGAGCTTTGTGACCTCTTCTGACCTGGAGTCATATCAGAAGGTTCTGGTTGCTGTGAGGTGGCAATAGTTGAATTTGAATCAGAGGAAGGGACATGTTTTCGGAGCTGGGAAGAGGCCTATGGAGCAGGCCAGGGCGGTGGTTAGGCCTGGTTTCAAGCCTAATCATCCGGTGCAGTTCAAGAGGCCAGGAGGGCCTATCCTGAAGACTTGCCATTTCTGTGGCAAGACTGGACACCTCAGGGATCAGTGTAGGAGGTTTCTAGGACAGTGCATTGTCTGCAGAGATCCTGCCCACACCATCTGGGAGTGTCCGAAGTCGAGACAGCCTTGGCGGGCTCCTATTGCAGCACAGCCGTTGCAGCAGCGCGCTCCTGTGCCCGTTGAACGTGGAGCGCCCCTTGTTCCACAGAGACAGGCCTTTCGGCAGGCTGTTCTGCCGAGAGGGCAGGCCTTTCTGTTGATTGAGGAGGAGAGCATGGCCGTGGATGAGGTTATTGCAGGTAACGCTCATTCTAGCTATTTATCTTCCTTAGTTAGTTTGATTTTTGATTATATTGGTTGCTTGCTCATGAGTGTTTGCTAGACTAGGATTTGATTGTTAATTGCTTGTTAGGTGTGGTTTTGGTTTGCATGTTTCCTGCACTAGTCCTCTTTGACTCTGGTGCATCGATGTGCATTTTGGCCCGGAGCTTCGTGGAGAAGCATTCCTTGTCGACGTCCTCTCTTCCTAAGAGTTGGAATATCGTCACAGGGAACGGTGTAGTCTCGGTGCATCATGGGTGCAATTCTTGCCCGTTGGTGGTTTGTGGACGTGAGCTTTGTGCTGATTTCATTGTCCACGACATCATCAACTATGATGCAGTTCTTGGGATGGACTGGCTTGCGAGCTTCTATGCTACGATCGACTGTCGGAGAAAGAAGGTGGTGTTCGAGATTCCCGGACATCCAGTATTTGAGTTCAGTCGTGGTAGCAGTTCGCTTGGTCCTGTCAGATTTCGGGCCAGGCCGGTGGAGGCTGTGGCTATGCAGATGGAGCTGGAGTGGCCAGCTGTGGTGCGAGATTTTGGCGACGTCTTCCCCGAGGAGATGTCTGGTTTGCCGCCTGATCGGGCTTTGGAATTTTCTATCGATCTTGTTCCAGGTGCGCAGCCGATTTCGAAGGCGCCGTATCGTATGGCACCTGCAGAATTGGAAGAGTTGCGGAAGCAGTTGGATGAGCTTATGCAGAAGGGTTACATTAATCCTAGCGTGTCTCCGTGGGGAGCACCGGTGTTGCTGGTGAAGAAGAAGGATGGTTCGCGTCGCATGTGCGTGGACTATCGGGAGTTGAATGCGGTGACCATTAAGAATAAATACCCGTTGCCTCGCATCGATGATATTTTTGATCAGCTTGGAGGTTCGAGGGTGTTTTCTAAATTGGATTTGAGGAGTGGTTACCATCAGTTGAAGGTTAAGAAGGATGATGTTCCGAAGACAGCGTTCAGGACGAAGTATGGACACTATGAGTTTGTGGTTATGCCTTTCGGCGTAACCAACGCGCCCGCAGTTTTCATGAATCTGATGAACCTGATTTTCTACGACTTTTTGGATAAGTTTGTCGTTATCTTTATTGACGACATTCTGATCTACTCGAAGTCGGAGGAAGAGCATGCCTCGCACTTAAGGACGGTGTTGGAGATTTTAAGGAAGCATCGGTTGTATGCTAAGTTTTCGAAGTGCGAGTTTTGGCTGGATAGAGTTGCTTTTCTCGGGCATGTGGTGACTGGAGATGGTATTTCAGTGGATCCCGAGAAGATTCGGGCCATCAGAGAGTGGCCTGTTCCGTCGTCTGCGTCTGAGATCCGGAGTTTCCTTGGACTTGCTGGTTACTATCGGCGATTCATTAAGGACTTTTCCCGTATTGCTGAGCCGATGACCAGGTTGATGCGGAAGGATGTTGCTTTTGTTTGGTCGGGTGATTGCGAGAGTGCTTTTGGTATTCTGAAGGAGAGGTTGACGACTGCCCCTATTCTTGTTGTGCCTGATCGCAGCGGTGGATTTGAGATCTTTTGCGATGCTTCTGGCAAGGGTCTCGGTTGTGTGTTGCATCAGCATGGGCACGTTGTGGCGAATGCGTCTCGTCAGCTTAAGGTTCATGAGAAGAATTATCCGACGCATGATTTGGAGTTGGCTGCCGTTGTGTTTGCTCTTAAGATTTGGAGGCACTTCCTGCTGAGTGAGAAAGTGAAGATTTTCACCGATCACAAAAGCTTGAAGTATATTTTCACTCAGAAGGAGCTCAACATGCGACAGCGTCGATGGTTGGAGCTTATGGCGGATTATGATATTGATTTGCAGTTTCACCCTGGCAAGGTGAATGTGGTTCCGGATGCTTTAAATAGGCTTCCGACGGTGATGATTTTGACCTCGCAGTGGAGATTGCAGCAGGATTTTTGCGAGTCTGGTGTGGAGATTGTTCTTCCTGGAGAGGCTTCTTCGTTGATGTACATGCAGGTACAGTCGACGATCGTGGATCGGATTAAGGCTGGCCAGGCTGAGGATCCGAAGCTGGTAAGGATTCGGGAGCAGGTGGAAGCCGGTCTGCGGACTGACTTTTTGATTCATGAGGATGGCTCGCTGAGGTTTGGAGCCAGGTTGTGTGTGCCAGCTGGGGATATCAGAGAGGAGCTGATGGTGGAGGCACCCAGTTCGTCGTATTCTGTGCATCCTGGTGGCACCAAGATGTACCAGGATCTTCGTCTGAATTATTGGTGGCATGGTATGAAGCGGTGCGTGGCTCGGAGTGTAGCCAAGTGCTTGGTTTGCCAGCAAGTGAAGGCGGAGCATCAGCGTACGGCCGGGTTGCTACAACCGCTTCCGATTCCGGAGTGGAAATGGCAACACATCACTATGGATTTCGTGACTGGACTACCTCGGAGTCCGAAGCAGAATGACGCGATTTGGGTGATCGTAGATCGATTGACCAAATCTGCGCACTTTATTCCGTTCCGAGTGGGACAGTCCACTGAGACGCTAGCGAGGAGATATATGGAGGTAAAATTCTTTTACTCTCCGTTTTATTTCCTTTTCCCTAGTGTGGATAGTGATGTAACGTGAATCGTGCAGGAGGTTGTGCGACTTCATGGAGTCCCCGTGAGTATCGTGTCTGACAGAGACACGAGGTTCACATCTCAGTTCTGGCAGAGTTTGCAGAAGAGCTTGGGTACGCGTCTGAGTTTCAGCACGGCGTACCATCCGCAGACAGATGGCCAGTCCGAGAGGACGATTCAGATTTTGGAAGACATGCTGAGGGCGTGCATGTTGGATTTCAAGGGTTCGTGGGAGGACCATCTGCATTTGGTGGAGTTTTCCTACAACAACAGCTTCCAGGCGAGTATTGGCATGGCGCCTTTCGCCGCTCTTTATGGGAGGAAATGTCGATCGCCATTGAGTTGGGATGACGTTGGTGATCGGGAGTTGTTGGGACCTGAGATGATCGTGGAGGCCGTGGATATCGTCAGGAATATTCGGGAGAGGTTGAGGATTGCTCAGGACCGTTTTAAGAATTGGGCGGATGCTAAACGTCGTCCTTTGGAGTTTCAGCAGAGCGACCATGTGTTCTTGAAGATTTCCCCGAATCGTGGTGTGATTCGTTTCGGGAAGCGTGGGAAGTTGAGCCCGCGATACATTGGACCATTTGACATTTTGGAGAGGGTTGGCGAGGTAGCTTATCGCTTGGCCTTGCCGCCGTCTTTGGAAGGAGTTCACAATGTTTTCCATGTGTCGCAGCTTCGTCGATACATTAGCGATCCATCTCATGCGGTAGATTTTTCGGAGATTACCGTTCGCCCCGATATGACGTATGACCAGCATCCAGTGCAGATTCTGGACAGGCGTCAGAAATCGCTTCGGAACAAGATTGTCAATCTTGTGAGGGTGATGTGGCGACACGGCTCACCTGGAGAGTCTACTTGGGAGAATGAGGATGAGATGCGAGAGCGTTTCCCACTTTTGTTTCCGGACTCGTGAGTGTTTGGAAATTCCGAGGACGGAATTTTTCTTAAGTTGGGGAGGATGTAACGACTGCTTTTCATGTATCTGGATTTATTATAATATAATATATGTTTTGGAGGATTTGCTCCTCTTGTGTGGTTTTCGTCTCCGTAGATTTCACTTTCGATCGATTCGTCGTATTTTCTCGTTTCTTCCTTAGGATTGTCGATTTCGAAGTATGTCACTCGTGACGGACTTCATAACGGTCGTATCTTACTATTAGATCAAGCCTAGGAGTCTTAGGAATCGATCCCGGGGCCCCGCGCTCCGTATCGGAACTTTTTGTGCTCATTAGCCGGTATAAGAAGGGGCACCGACCGACTAGATGACGATCCAGTCGGTCGGCAATCCTTCTTGGACCGACTAGTTAGCTTTCTAAATTATTCAAGAGTTACGGTTTATCGTTATTCGGTCTAAGAACGTTGGTTGACCGACTAGGTTGTAAACTAGTCGGTCAGCAATGCTTCTTTAACCGACTAACACATCATCTTAATTTTAGTTGAGTTACTGTTTACTCTTAGTCGGTCTAAGAACGTTCATCGACCGACTAGATGCTAAACTAGTCGGTCAGTATTTGTTCATGGACCGACTAACTCTAAAATCCTATTTTCGTTCAGAAGTTGCTGTTTGCACTTAGTCGGTCTGCGTTGGTCGACCGACCGACTAGTTGCCAAACTAGTCGGTCAGTGGTTGCTCTTTGACCGACTAACCTGTGTTAAAACCCTAATTTCTGGGCAGCCGCCAGCCCATCCTATTTAAACCCAACCCAAACGTTTTCTTCTTCCTCAACACGACCCAAAACCCTAAAATCTTCCCCCTTGAGCCCCCATCTTCCTCCAAGCTTCATTTCTTCATTCCAAGCCCTAAATCCATCATCCAAACCATCAATCCACTCTATCTACCTCTCATCTTCCCCAAAAATCTCACAAAATCCATCAAAATCCCCAAATCCCCCAAAACCCTAATTCTCCCAAACTTCTCCAATCTTTCCCAGATCTGATCCTAGGGTTCTCCGGAGTGTTTCTTCCGTTTCCTCTCGGTAAGAAATCGATTCCTCTATGTTTTCATAGCCTATTGGTATTTTTATGAAACCCTAATAAAATTTCATGTTGTTTGATGATTGTTCCCCAAAACAGCGTTTTCCCCATAGATTGGCATCAGTGTGACGAAGTCGTCGTCATCCCCGGTGCTAGGCAAGTGAAACTTGCATCTCTTGAATTGGGCCATGTCTTAGGCCATTTACCTTGCTTTAGCGTAAAAGAGACTAGACGGTGAAAGGATAGCCATATAGACGCCATTGACCTAGCTTGACAACGAAGCTTGGTCCGTCACCTTCATCATGCTTGTATGTCACGTTTATTTTCCCTTAACGGTACGCGTATTAAATGTTCATGTCATCCATGCATCCTTAACTGCTATTGCATTTTGCCTGTCATGTTTAATTTCAATGAACGGTACGCGAATATCTGTTCATGTCATTGCATTTTGCCTGTCACGTTTAAATACAATTAACGGTACGCGTATTAACTGCTCATGTCATTTCATGCTTGAATACTCATCGTGATTGCGTAGCTTTGCTACATACTTGTACTATCGTTCCGGCCAGGCCCCCACCTTGCGTGGGCACAATCCTATGCCACTTGCACTTTCTGGCTCGTGCTCCAGAAGACGAGATTAACACAGCCTGCGGGCAATAGGGCACTCGTTGAGTGACCCCTTGTACTTGATAACTTGAACCCAGCCTGCGGGCAAAGGGCACTCGTTGAGTGATCCCTTGTACTTGTACTTGTTACTTGACATTACATGTCACTACAACCACTTGCCACTTGTACTCTCCTTTACTTTACTTGTTACCACCGTACCTTACTTGCCATGCACCATGTTTTAATTGCTAGGTTGCTAGTTTACCTTATTCCCGTTTACTTGCACAAGTCTTTCGACTTGCTGACATGTGCCCCTTTTCTCTTTTGGGTGACACATGTTAGAGCCCGAGCCCGAGTTACTTGCTGAGGACGTGGTGTTCGCTGACGCTGAGTCAGGACCCGCGCTGATCGAGGACTACGTTGACACTGGGGATCAGTCTTAGTGTCGTCGTTTAGCTACTTTTGTTGGACTGCTTAGTTGTCGGTGCGTGGCACCTAGGTCGATACTCTGTTATGTTTGTGTTGTTTCGTTGGCCTTGTTCTGGGCCTTAGACTCTTTTCTGTTAGCCTGGTGGCTTTTCTGTGATGTTGAATATTTTGTGGACAAACTTTGGGATTGGTATTTTATATCCGTCTCATTATTATTATTATTATTGTTGTTCCTTTTGCGATTACAGGGACCTGCTTATACTAAATTGACGCTTATCGGGTTTGGGGCTTCGCAGCTCCACTCTCGTGCGGACCTTCTCACGTCTCGCCTCCATTTTAGGGAAGCGGGGCGTGACAACCTGTACCCAACCATTTTCACAGTTTGGCTTTTAGTCGGTCTAAGTTAGACGACCGACCGACTAGATCCTAAACTAGTCGGTCGACCACCCTTCTTTGACCGACTAAACTGCCCAGTAAACCTAAGTTAAGTCGCAGCCGCCGTTTCGTTTTCTATTTAATCCCTCGATTCCTTCATTCTTCCTTCATTCTTTCTGAGCCAATATCTTACCCAAATCATCACCAACTTTCCTCAAGCCATTTCCTTCCTCCTCAAAGCTTCCCTCTCGTCATTTCTTGCGCATGCCACCTTCCCTAGGCCGCCGGATCTCGATTTTAGCCGTAGCTTTCCGGGATCGTTCTCCGTCGCCAAAGCCAGATCTGTTTTGGCATCTTTGGCTCGCTACTCTTACGGTTAGTGGATCTATCCCTTAATCTCTTTTAACCCTCACCGTAAATTAGAAAAACCTAATTAAAAACGATTCATTAGACGATATAGGACCATATTATGAAAACTGATTTGGTGATCGTTCTAATGTTGCTATGCCATAACAGCGAACCCAACTACTGTAGGACACCGAACTCGTGACTCACGTCGAACAACAACTTCGGTACCAGGCAAGTGAAACTTGCCAACCCTATTTTAGGCCATGCTTCTAAGGCCATTACCTCATTTAGCGTGAAAGAGACTAGACCGTGAAATGATAGCGGTCTAGGCGCAATTTCAATTCTAGCTTGACAACGAAGCTAGAATTTCCCTTACCATGTCATTTCATAAAATTGCCTGTCATTTTTGATTTTCTTTAACGGTACGCAATTGCATTCTAATATTGTCATGTGCATCCATTCTACATATCATGTTGCAAGTTGCATCGTAGCACACGCTACAAATCCTTGAACAAATCCGTGTTTCCGTGTTACCGGCTAGGCACCCGTTATGCGGGCATAACCCTACGCCATACGTGTTAAAACACTTCCTGGCCTGTGATCCAGAAGCGAGCATTACGTGTTCGGGGGTAATGCCCTGGCTTGAGACATGTGGAGGGGTAGGGATAAACGGTCACTTGAGCGTAAGAGTTGGCCCGTACAGCCACTCTAGCCAAAGGGCGGAATCTCTATGCACGACGTGCTTACAAATTCTTGTACTTGCCTTGTAATTGTTTACTTACCATGCCATGTTTACCTGCCATGCTATAACCCATGCCATGCCCTAATCTGCTGTTACTTTACTTGCTGTTCACTTTTCATAATATGCCATGTCATACTATACTCTAGAACTGCTAGGTTGTTTTTATTTCCTTTAGTTTCCTTGCACAAGTCTTGTAGACTTGCTGACATGTGCCCCTTCTCTTTGGGTGTCGCATGTTAGTTGCTGAGCCAGAGGTTGCAGTTGAGGGTGACGAGTTCGTGGAGTACGTGCCCGATCCCGTTGCTGACGTTGAGTACGAGGACACCGGTGACCAGTCCTAGTGCTCCTTCGTTCTTCTTTCGTTGGTTGTGTTGTGGTCGGTGAGTAGCACCGTTGTTTTTAATTTCCTTTGTTGGCCATGCTAGGCCTTTTCTTTTGGACTCTCTTTTGTTGCCTGGTGGCATTTCTGGTTGTTGAACTTATATCTGGACTTGAGTTGAATAATTTTTTAATTATTTGTCTCTTCCTCTATTATTGTTGTTGTTGTTCCGAGTCACATTACAGGGACCTGCTACTTCGTAATATTTGACGCTTATCGGACTTGCGGCTTTGTAGCTTCAAGTCTGAGCGGACCTTCTCATGCTTCGCCTCCACATTTCTGGGAAGCGGGGCATGACAGAGCAGCTGAGATCGACCCACGAAGGCTCGTCTCAGGTCCAGTGTCGGAAGCTCTTTTGTGTAAGTAATATAATATGAAGTATGTAATCTCAGAGTATCAGATCTCGTACCTTGTGAGTTGGAACCCTTTTAGCATTGTCCTTTCAAGTATTTATAGATGTTGGTCCGACGATTGTGAATAACCGTCCCTCATTGATTTGGGCGGATGATGTGTCCATATTTTCCATCTTTTTGTAGTATCATTTCATCTCGTTCCATGTACTATTCGCATCCAAATCCCTTATTTTCATACATATAGGCACTTCTAACACCATATTTGAGTCTCGTATAGCTTTTTATACTTGCAGGGATTTTGGAGCGATTTGAAGCGGATTTGGGATCCTGACACATCTAGCACGTCCAGGACGTCATAGGCAAGGCTCTGCATGAGTTCGTCAAGGTTTGGAAGCAGGTAGAAGGCGAGGAGGAGGAGCGAGCGAGAGAAAGGAGCAACAGCCAAGGCCCAAGCCACTTTTCCAGGCGACTCGACCCGTGCAACATTCTACTGCTCGGTCGAGCTGACACGCAGATTCATCCAGGAGATGTGCATGAGACACTCGATCGAGCAGAGAGGTGACTCGAACCGAGTCAACCCAACTTTGAGCTTCCTCCATCAGACATCCGACTCGGTCTAGCATGACCTACTCGAGCCGAGCAGGCAGAGCGAGGTTTTGGACAAAGAATCCAGACTTCCTGACGACTTGACTGAGCAGGACCTACTCGACCCGAGCAGGCAGAACGACAATTTGAGGAGAATCTCATTTCCACTGACGACTCGATCGAGCAGGTGGGCTACTGGATCGAGTAGCCCGTATCCGTTCCAAGCAGCGCAGCAGCAAAGTCCATGCCAAGGTGTCTGTTCGACAGAGCAGCCACCTACTCGGTCAAGCAGGCGATGCAGCCAGCGATAAGTGGGCCCCAAACTTCTAGAATTTGAGTTTTTTCTTGTGGGGTCCATCTCCTATGTATTTAAGATGTTTTTCCAGTCTTTTTTCAGACAACGAGTTTTAGATTAAGTTTGAGTTTTAGTTTTAGTTTAATTGAGAGTTTAGATCTAGCGTTTGGAGATATTTTACCGACGAAGTAAACACGACATTTTTATTGCTTGTTATTGCGTGGAATCTTTGAATCTTAACTTTCTGATTATTTTCTATTGTACTACTTGCTTTCGGTACGTAAAAATCTTAACTTTCTTACTTTCTCTAATGCTATTACGAATTCCTATCTAAAAATCGCATCTTTCTTTGTTCTATTTGCTATGTCTGATTAGTCTTATCTAGGGCTAGTGGGTTGGCCCTAGGATCTTAGGAAAAAGATGTAAAGCTGGGATTTTTAGGTTGTGTTGGGAACAAAAGGGGAGTACTTTGGTTGATCCAGACAAATCCCTAGGAGAACTCGTACTGAGATCATGCCCACGGTCTGTGGAATTGATTAGCTTAAGGATTATCCTAAAGAATTAATTAGGGATTTAGTGGATCCAACCAATGCTCATGATCATGCTTGGCTCATGCCTTGTTGGGATCCACCAACGAACTATATCACTAAATTGACGGCTACCGTCATTGCGTCAATGAGAGCCACCAAAGTACCTCGAAGCTCTAATCCACAAGAGTGGTACGAGCTGAGAGACCAACCCCATAAAACCAATGCAACGTAGGAACCCTAGCCTAACATCGACCTCTGACGGTCCTAACGGTGATCCCTAAGGCCCTAGTTTCCTTACATTGAACCAACAACATCAGCCAACAATCTTCCAACCAACTGCTAATTCTTTCTGAGATTTAGAAATATTCTGAGACCCAATACACCGTCACTGTCTCTGTGGGATTCGACAATCTTTTATACTATAATTTGACATCGTCCGCTTGCGGATAGAACCCAGAATTGACACTTATGGAACATACAGCGCCTGACGACCGTGACACAGCTAGGTGGCTTTTAGGTGTAAGTTCTGGGCGCGTCAAGTTTTTGGTGCCGTTGCTGGGAAGGCGTTCCGCCATATTATCTATTTACCACAATAAGGTTGATTAGATTGTGTTAAAAAGGACAACAAAACAAAACAAAACAAAAAAACAAAAAAAACAATAAAACCGAGAGTGAGCTTTTTTCCCACCACCTGCTATTATTATTTTCTTTATCTCTCTTTGTACCATTGACGTCTTTTCTAGGTTGTCTACTGTGCTTGATCAGGTACAGTTGATGCAGCGATGGTGCTTCCAAAGATACCACCGGGTTCTATACAATCCTTCACATATCTCGCTGCTACATTCAATCAGGCTGATGGAGAGTCCATCAGGGAAGCCTTTTACAAGTTCGATGGAATGTTAGGAATGTTCCCAACAGATTTAGACTATGTGTGTGATGGTTTCAAGCTACTTCCTCTCTTTACTGGAGGATTGCATTGGAATTCTTGAGGAGGATGCATCTAATAACCTTCGAGGACCTGAGATATGCAGTAGCTTTAGAGAGCTTATTAGATGCAGCTCGATCTTCTATCTCATTATCCGTCGAGGTAGGTGATCCAGAAGATTGTGAGCTCGTCAATTTTATTATGAGTCATGTGTCCGCGCTGGTCCAATCGAGGAGGATATTCATGTTCAGCTTTGGGGGAGGTATTATGCACTTGGATATTCGCACTCCAGACGAGACATCGGCACCTAGCACTGCATAGCCAGCTCATGCCGTCGTCGCCTCCCCTTGCTACCCACATGAGTTAGAGCAGCATGTACCATAAGAGGATATTATTGAGGAGGGCATGCCTATAGTATTAGAGCATACCATCGAGGAGGACGTGACTTAGGACGATGACATCTGCACAAAGATTGAGCCTGAATTATGCCCCCTCCATTCGAGCTACTGCAGCCACTCCCACCTTCTACAGAGGCTGAGCAGAGGACCATCCCACAGAGCTTATTGCCCCCATTCAGGGAGAATCTTTTGCCCACTCTTTTCTCTTGCCTGAATCTATTTCCACACATATTATTTATGATGATTCAGGTATTGATGACACGTTACATATTTTGCAGGACGCTTACACATTCGATCATAAGGTACATTGAACGTGTCTGATGAGGAGAAGAGTGAGGAGCCACCTGCCATGGATGCTATTGAATATGATCCGGAGGTGCAGTGGGATAATTTTGCCGATGATGAGGAGTTGCCTAATGAGACACATGCTTATATGCCAAAGCTACTTGAACAACCTAAGGCAAACAACGAGGAGTTGATCGACGTGGTGCACGAGAGTAGAGATTTATTTCCAGGGAAGTGTTGTCAACCATCTTTAATTTTAAATACTATTGTTGATGACCCTCTCTGGAATACATTTATTTTAGGGAAGAATTATTCACATCAGATTGATGTCGCTTATCTCTTGCAAGGTACAGGTAGAGTCCTTGAAGAGATGCTTGGAGTCGCATTGCTGGAGTTTGATGGAGTCCGTGGAAAAATGCTCCTAGCGGAGCCACGGAAGGAGTAGATGGAGCAGTTGCCGGCACCGGCAATGATACTTGATCCGCCTTTTGCTATAGGTGATATTAATCCAATAGTGTAGTATTTTATGCTTTTAATAAACACGAATCCCCTTAACAGCAAGAGGACCGTATAGATTTGCTTAATTTGTTAGTTCAGAATAAATATCACCTCATATGATGGCAACAATAATCTTTTACACCCCAAACCCATTATATATATTAATTACCCTCTTCACATTTTGATATGTCCCCCCATTTTGCTCACCACCACCGAGCATTTCTTTCAAGTGAAACCTTACTTTCTTATTCATTTGACTTGATCTCGCTTAGCGAAGCCGTGAAATTTTTGATCATGTCATTTGAATATGTTTGTTTGGTATACGCTTGGGGGAAGGCGCTCTCATGCATCATTGCATGTGCATGTAGTTGCATTAGGATTTCATGTCAATCATTTCAACATTTTCATTCACCCCCTTATTATTATCGTTGTTCCTCATATTCTTCCATTATGATCACATTGAGGACAATGTGAAGTTTAAGCTTGGGGGAGTGCATTTCCATGCCATTTAGTTGCATTTTTACTCCATTTTAGGATTTTTAGAATTTTTCAAAATTTTACATTTCTCTTTTCGTCTTTGTTTTCTCTTTTTGTGTGTTTCATGCATCATAATGTGTGCTTGTGAGTCGTTTTTATCTTTATTTATTTTTTGCTAGAAATGATTGTGCTTCTATGGTAATTATTCATGTTTGACATCTACACACAATATCCTTTTGTATGACCACGAATTATCATTTGATGTTTGAAATCTCTTGTGCTTCAACTATGAAATGTACATGCATGGATTATCTTTTCGAACTCTTAATTGAAAGTGATGGTTTTAGAGTATATTCCTTGAGTATGATAGCATTTTTAATATGATTTTCATAATAGTGCTCAAATTTCCATGATTCATATTCTTGAAACGGCCTAAATGAAAATGAAATGTATTAAACCCGAATTTTAACTATATTTGCATGACTTGTTTGAGAAATTAAATATGTTTTATGTATAAGTAGTAATCCAATTGAGATAGGATAACCCTATGACACTCTACGTATTGATGAGTATGATATATCTGATACGGAGTCCATGTCTAAATTCTATGCTTTTTTCCTTTTTCTGTGAATATAGCCAAATAAATGATCTTTGATCTTGCTTTGTATTCCATCGCGTTTATATGAGTTTGCAAAAATCCCAATATTATAAAAACCAAACAAATGTCCTAAATAAAAGGTCCTTGGGGTTCCTTGTAGCCCGATGCCTAAGGTCACCTGATCTGGGATGCATAGACCGTTCTTTGCACTCCATTGCTTTCACGCAAGTTTGCAAGACAAAAAGCAAAAAATAGAGAAAAATACAAAAATACAAAATTCCATATCTCTACCTCCTTTTCTATTTAGAGTGAAGACATGGACAATGTTGATGGGTTCCTATTATTCAAGAAACGGGTATTAGTGTGGTAATGCCTTGATTGGCTGAATTTTCTATTTCATTTCATGAACAACAAATAATAATACGCCATGCATGCTTGTTGATTTGATCATGATACATATATGCCGGTTAGAGAATCTTTCATGGATTTTGAGTTATTATCATGAGCTAGTATATTACATGTTATTCTATGATAAGATGAATACTCTAACTTCTGTTATGATTAGTTGATTAGTTCATTATGCTTCAATTCAAACCCATGATATGTACATTATAATGCGAGGATAAAATGTCAAGTGAAATTCGTAGTTATTGATTGTTTCTCATCTTGTGTGTTTATGAATGACAAGGATGATATGAGTTTCTATCTAGTGCTCTTCTTTATTTTTCATTTCTTTTTTTCCTTCGGGTTCGCTTCTTATAAGTCTTCCTCGAGGACAAGTAAGAGGTAAGATTGGGGGATTTTGATATGCTCTTATTTTACATGAGTTATCGCATATTTTCATGACGCATTTCACCCTCCAAACTCTCATTTTATACGTTTTTACGCTATTATTTGGAACAATATGATTTTTGGAGCGTTTATGCCCATTTCAGGGATTTGGAGTGATATTGGAGCAATTTGGAGTCAATAAGACGATCGACGATATGAGAGCACCAAGAAGACTCATGATGACATGCTTAAGGCGCCAAAGAAGAAGACTAGAGGAAGAGAAAGAGAAAGGAGACGCCATGAAGCAACCAGCTTCAGTTTCCCAGGGGATTCGATCGAGTAGCATTAGCTAATCGGTCGAGCTGACACGTAGAAGTTTGCAAGGAAACGGCTACACCCTACTCGACCGAGTAGGGTGGCTACTCGGTCGAGCCGAACCAATTTCCAGAGAAGCATATTAAAGCTAAAGTAGCAACCCACTGTAGCTCGACCGAGCACGAAGGCTACTCGGTCGAGTAAGGCAAGCGCCCAGATTTTCAGATAGCCTCTCACTATTTTGAACTCTGCTATCATTCCAGCGAGCAATATATTTTTCTCATATTTTTTCTGGATAGTAGACTGCACGACAGTTCCAATGCCACCAAGAACGTGTCAACCAGAGGTCGGATGAAATCTGAGGAATTTCTGCAAGTTGAAACTTCAGTGCTGAAATCTATACTCGACCTGAGCAGCAATGCTACTCGACCAAGCTACTCGACCGAGCAGCTACCTACTCGACCGAGTGGTAGAGAATTTGAAAAATAAGGCAGAAACATGCTCTGGAAATCAAACTCGACTCGACCGAGTAGGGGGCTACTCGACCGAGTCGCACGGGCCAAGAATTTAAGTTCTGGCCAGAACAGATTTTTGGCTCGAATTTCAGAGGGTTTCTAGGGTTATTTGCAAGGGTTTTGATGGGACTATATATATGAATTATAGCCATCATTAGAGGGGGGATCTTTTTAAAGAGTTTAGAGTGAGATCTTACTTTCTATCAAGTTTTGGAGACGATCTTTTGGGAGTTAGGCTATGCCATATGCCCCTCTCTTGTATCAAGATAAGTATTTTTGTTCTCTTAAATTCTATTTTAGTTCTTCTTATTGATTGCTTATTGAATATCTCTTTGATGCATGCAATGAAGTTTTCTATCGTTCTTATATGTATTGCTATCATGCATGAGTAGTCTTTTCTAGGGCTAATAGATTAGCCCTAGGATTTTATGATTTAGATAAAAGTTGGGATTTTTAGGTTGCATTGGATATAACTAGGGAGTATTTTGGTTGATCTTGCAAAATCCCTAGGAGAACTCGTACTGAGATCGTGTCCACGATCGGTGGAATCGTTTAGCTTAAGGAGTATCGTATGGATTTAATTAGGAAGTTAGTAGATTCAATCGTGGCTCGTGATCATGTTCGGCTCGCATCTTGATGGGATCCATCGACGAACTATATCACTAATTGACGGCTACCACCATTGGGTCAATAAGAGCCATCAAAATACCTTGAAGCTCTAACCCACGAGAGTGGTAAGAGTTAAGAGCATTCGATCCACGAGAGTGGTGAGATTATTGTAGATCCTTAATGCACATATTGTATGCATCTATCGCGAGAGCGGGGTGAATACGGTATGTTAGATTCATGAAACCTAGAGACATGAATTCACTTCATAGATGCTACAACCACCAATTAAACCGATGCCACGTAGAAGTCTCAACCTATCATTTGACCTCCGACGGTCCTAGTGGTGAGTTCTAAAGCACTAATCTTATATATTTTATTTCTTTATTTCTTTGTGTGGAATCCCTTGTTTGCGACGTTGAGCGACATAACCTTCGCATACATCACCATTACGACCCTTCATACTCCACATTCACCAATAAACCCGTAAGTCTAACTCAACCTAGGAGTAGATATGTATTATAGCACCGATTCCCCGTGTTCGATACCCGCTTGCCACTATACCATGCGCTTGCGATAAATGACATCGTTTCGGAGTTAATTCCGGGCCGATCAAGTTTATGGTGAATACGGTATGTTAGATTTATGTAGCCTTGATGCATGAATTCACTTCCTAGATGCTACAATCCCCAATAAAACCAATGTAACGTAGAAGTCCTAACCTAGCGTCGACCTCCGATGGTCCTAGTGGCGAGTCCTTATGCCCTAGTCTTTTATTCCTTTCTTTGTAGAGTTCCTTATTTACAATGTTAAGTGACACGACTTTTGCATCCATCACCATCATGACACTCCATAATCCATATGCACCAATAAATCCGCAAGTCTAACTCAACCTAGGAGTAGATAGTAGTATAGCACCGCTTCTCCGTGTTCGATACCTGCTTACCACTATATCAAGTGCTTGCAGTTAAACGACATCGTTTCGGAGTTAATTTCGGGCCGATCAAGTTTATGTCGACGTGCCCAGAACTAACACCTAAAAGCCACATGGCGGTGTCACGGTCATCAGGCGATGTATGGTTCCTAAGTGTCGATTCTGGGTTCTATCCGCAAGCGAACGGTGTCAAATTATACTATAAAAGATTGTCAAATCCCACAGAGACAGTGAGGGTGTATTGGGTCTCAGAATATATTTCTAAATCTTAAAAGAATTAGCAGTCGGTTGGAAGATTTTTGGTTGATGTTATTGGTTCAATAGAAGGAAACTAGGGCCTTAGGGATCACCGCTAGGACCGTCAGAGGTCGATGTTAGGCTATGATTCCTATGTTGCATTGGTTTTATGGGGTTTGTCTCTCAGCTCGTACAACTCTAGTAGATTAGAGCTTCGAGATACTTTGGTGGCTCTCATTGACGCAATGGCGATAGCCATCAATTTAGTGGTATAGTTCTTCGGTGGATCCCCTCAAGGCACGAGCCGGTCATGGTCACGAGCCTTGGTTAGATCCACTAACTCCCTAATTAAATCCTTAGGATAATCCTTAAGCTAATCAATTCCACAGATCGTGGGTATGATCTCAGTACGAGTTCTCCTATGGATTTGGCTGGATCAACTAAAGTACTCCCCTTTTGATCCCAACACAACCTAAAAAATCCCAGCTTTACATCTTTTTCCTAAGATCCTACGGCTAACACATTAGCCCTAGATAAGACTACTCAGACATAGCAAATAGAACAAAGAAAGATGTGATTTTTAGATAGAAATTCATAATAGCAATAGAGAAAGTAAGAAAGTTGAGATTTTTACGTACCGAAAGCAAGTAGCGCAATAGAAAATAATAAGAAAGTTAAGATCCAAATATTCCATTGAATAACAAGCAATAAAAATGTCGTCTTTACTTCGTCGGCACAATATCTCCAAAAGCTAGATCTAAAACTCTCAATTAAACTAAAACTAAAACTAAAACTTAATCTAAAACTTGACGTCTGGAAAACATCCTAAATACATGGGGGATGGACCCCACAAGAAAAACCTCAAAATCTGGATGTTTGGTGCCCACTTGTCGCTGGCCGCGTCGGCTGCTCGAACGAGTAGGCAGCTGCTCGGTTGACCAGACACATTGGCATGGACTTTGCTGCTGCACTACTTGGAACGGATACGGGCTACTTGGTCGAGTAGCCCGCCTGGTCGATCGAGTCGTCAGTAGATCTGAGCTTCTCCTCAAATTGTCGTTCTGCCTGCTCAGGTCGAGTAGGTCCCGCTCGGTCGAGTCGTCAGGAAGTATGGATTCTTCGTCCAAAACCTCGCTCTGCCAGCTTGGGTCGAGTAGGTCCTGCTCGGTCGAGTCGGATACCTGATGGAGGAAGCTCGGAGTTGGGTTGACTCGGGTCGAGTCACCTCTCTGCTAGATCGAGTGTCTCGTGCACATCTCCTGGCTGAATCTGTGTGTCAGCTCGACCGAGCAGCAGAATGTTGCTCTGGTCGAGTCACCTGGGAAAGTGGCTTAGGCCTTGGCTGTTGCTCCTTTCTCTACTCCTCCTCTCCTCCTACCTGCTTCCAAACCTCGGCGAACTCCTGCGGAGCCTTGCCTATGACGTCCTGGATGTGTTGGATGTGTTCGCATCCCAAATCAGCACCAAATCGCTCTAAAATCCTTGCAAGTACAAAAAGCTATACGAGACTCGAATATGGCATTAGAAGCGCGTATATGTATGAAAATAAGGGATTTGGATGCGAATATGACATGGAATGAGATGAAATGATTCTATAAAAAGATGGAAAATAAGGCCACATCAAAATCCCCCAAGATTACCTCTTACTCGTCCTTGAGGAAGACGAAGACGAGGCTCGTCAGGCGATAAAAATAATAAAGAAAAATGGAAGAGATATGAGATGGAGGGGAGCGCTAGAATATTCAGTCAGATCTCAAGCCCAAGCAACATATTATGATACTTGGAATAATAAACCACACGCTAAAAGGAATTTCAAGTCTTAGCTAATCATATGGCTTGCAAGCATTAAAGAGAAAGATATGGATCTCCTAAAATCATGTCATCAACTCATATCAACATCGTGCTATTCATAAAGTCTAGTATAAAAAGAGTTGGCAACAAACTTTTCAATTAAGAGATATAAATGAAGCACATAGAGATCACACCAAGCATGCAAATAGAGATTAGAAAGTGTATCATGGCATTCAAATATTCATTTCGAACCCTGAAAAATCTCCAAAGCTAAAATATTTCGTAAAGTTTAAGCATTATCTAATCTCCCCACTTGTGCACAGTCTCCACTCTAATGACATACTCACTCGTATAATCAAATGGGTTCCCCCCAGCTTAGCTTAAGACATTGCATCTAAGAATGTGATATGGAAATTATGCTTTTCCCAATTAATTTTGTAGTTTCTAATACTAGGATACATAGAGATATTATTTTCTTTTATTTTTCTTTTTTTTTAATGGGAGCAAAGGTTATACAACTAATTTTTGGCTCCATTTTGGTATTCTTGGATTTTTGGAAGCTAACTTTTTCTTTTGGGATTTTTGGTAGATAGATGCGATATAAGTAGCTGTGGGGGTGAAACCTAATGACAAGTAGAGAATTTATAACATATGTGGAGAAGGAATATAATATCGCTCGGTTCACTTATAAGACGTGCACAACGGTTCAATAGGATAATACTCTAACTAAACTCATATGTAGAATGGATATTTTCATTCATCTTAATAAATACTGAAGTTATGTGGTAAAAAGTACAATCATATCAGGCATGCAATTAAAAGTGGATAAGATAAAAAGCAGGTGCTTCAAATATTCTAATGATGCGAGAATCTTGGTGCATTACCCAACAAAGAACATACTAGATACTACTGCATACATTCAGTTTTATTGTATATCAGGCATTCATTTAGAAAGATCATCAACAGAATATGCAAGCATATAATAGCAAGACTGAAATACTCTATATAGCACGTCAAAAGGGATAAGCATCGTAATAGGCTACTAAAAGCTATGAGAAGTACCATCATGCGGAATAATTCGAACAAAAGGGAAAATAAGGCGGAGAAAGTAAGAAAAATAAAATCAAGCATGCAGACATGGCAAAAAGTGGAAAACGTGATGTTCTATGCCAAAAAAAACGAAATGGTGGAAAAATAGGTGGAAAATAAAAAATAAAAAGGTGTAAAATGAAAAGAAAATATAAAAGGTGAACATAAAAGCTATAGCGCTCATCCCCCAGGCTAAACACAGCAGTGTCCTCACTGCTGAGAACACGCTGGCATGTGGAAAATGAGGATAGGTTGGTGGGCCGATAGAAGAAAGGAAAAATAAAAAGTGAAAACGATGAAAATGTGCAGATGAAAATGTAAAAGAAAAAGATATAGATGCATGGCCTAATGCAAAAGATGCAATTATATATGTGTGCAAGCGGATAATGATATGGTGCAGTATGCAGATGGAGATATATATAGGTGCAAAAGATGCAGAAATATATACAAGCGTGCAAAATACAATATGAAGCAGATATTATATGGACATACGCAAAAAGAATATATACAGGCGTATGATGATGTAGATATGCAAAATGCTATATATATGGATGATAAGAAAAATGAGTCATCCCCCAAGCTGTGCAAAACCATGGCCCGCACTAACAGATGGGCACGTAATATATATGTGGGATAGACTGGGGTAAAAATTGAGATACGATCAGGGGGGCTGCAAAAATAGGATTATCAGCCAGTAGGGGCACCACCCTCTATAGGTGGTGAGGGATCCCGTTGCAGGGGACCACAAGTGGGTACAACATCTGGCAGGGGCTCGACAACTGTGTCGACCGGGAGGTCAGTAGAGGTGGAGGCAGGCTCAGTCGAAAAAGAGACAACGAAAGTCTCGACGGGTGTTCGGTGGGTGTGTCGACGACTGGGGTGTCCACTACAGGGGCAACTGACTCAGGTGTAGACAAGACAGGCTCTGCAGCAGCCTGGGAGTGTGAAGCATTGAGTGGTGCGGCTGTGGTGATAGGGGCTGGCCTGGGATGGGTTGCGTGCGCTAGGATCATGGTAGGTGGTCCATGTGCCCTCAACAGCTCTATAATCGTAGGGAGGGATGCCTCGACTCTCTGTTGGTAGGCGACGGTCTAGCAGACGTGGGCATCGAAATCTCACCTAAAGCGAGAAGTCTCGGCCTCCACCGCTGTCAGACGCACGTCGGTGGTACGAGAGTCGAGGGAAGGGGCGGGTGGTGCGGTAGTGGGGATGGGTGAGAAAGTGGTGGGAATGTGTGGGAGCTGTGGCGGGTGATCGTGGGCATGGAGTATGGCTAGTGGAAGGGGGGAAATGGAGCCTAATGAGTCGGACGAGGACGACGAATCTCCCATGTACTCCTCCTCGGTGGTGGGTGTCTGTGGGGCGTGCTGCTGGCAGCGTGCGGGACGAGAAGAGGAGGCGCATGTGGCCTTCCTCTTCGCTGCCAGTGGTTGTGCTGGCTTCCTCAGCCTAGTGCGACGAGAAGGCATCATGCAACGAGCACGCGATGGACGTCGGTAAAAAAGTAAAGAGATGGTAGGTTGTATCGACACATGCATCGTTGCGAAAGCAATGTGGTCGTGCCCGAGTCTGGCTGCGTATCCAATGTATCTCCCAAGCTGCTCATGTCTGTCTCCTCCTCGGTAAGCGCAATGCACCTAAAATAGTTAGAAAAAAATATCAAAAGGTGCAAAAGTAACGGGAGGGGGAGACGTCCATGGGGCGATGCAGGTGTAAGGGGGGTGGATGTCGCCCTAGCAGCGGGCATGCTCGGTGGTCGGGGGTGCAGCAGTGGGGATGGGTGTACTCGGCCCAAGCACTATGTGTGCTCGGGCGAGTAGGTGGGGATGCCCTAGGGCAGACGAAGGGGTGTTGGGAGCGACGGTTGGGGTTTTGAAAGAGGGGGTGTGGGGTGGTTGTAATTGGAGAGGGGGTTGGGGGGTATGGGATAGGGATGTGGGTGAGGGGCGACGCCGCTGGCGCTGGGTGGCGCCGGTGACAGCGCTCCGCCCACTTGACGTGGATGGTGGGGGGTTGATTTTTAAAGAGAGAGAGAGATATGGAGAGATTGTAACGCCCCGCTTCCCAAAAGACACCGGAAGCGAGAGTGTTACGCGGTCCGCTTGAACTGGAGCAGTGAAGCTCGAGTTCAATAAGCGTCTGTGATAAAAACACAGATGAGGTTCTTACAACTGTTAATCAGAACAATCAGAAACACATCCAGAAATAAGCCACATCCAGAGATAAGAGTTCGTACACGAAATTAAACAAGCCACAGCTGTGCTAAAAGTAGCAACCAGAAAGTGGAACGTACACGAAAGTAACTACAACGACTGAAAAAGGAAACTAGGAAAGCAGTAAAGTGTCGGGGGTCCACTAGTCCTCTGCTGGAAGAGGCACTGCGTCAGGTGCGAACTCCTGACTCTCCAACTCTGGCGTCTCGTACTGGTCCTCCTGGTACTCAAGCTCTGAACCTGACATACAACCCCAAAAATGAATGTATGTCAGCTAGGGGTCTGCAAGAAAAATTAGCATCCCAAGGCAAAATATATGATAGATATATGAATTTTAGAAGCACTAATAATTTAAGAAAAGTGACTGCAGCAATTTAACATTTAACAATTCATAGAAACGAAAACAAACAATCCTAGCATGCAGTTCTAGTCGGTTGCAAGATTAAGGTTAAGATTTCTCTGAGTTCAGTAGCATTTTAGTTTCAAGATGACCAAGTTAGCGTTGCAATGTCCATGTCAAGGATTCACATCTAATCTAGGGTTCTCGCCTTTAGGTTGTGATGAGAAGGTCGATCCTCTCACGAGGGCTTACCGTGATTGACGCTAACCCACCGCGTGCGGGTGGTGATCTTGAGGAGAGTACATTTCATACGTCCAGTGGCCGCTCAACCCTAACCCCATCCAAAAGTTTGCCTGAACACGAGCCGGCCTAGTCGACTCACACGACATCACGATATCATGATACTGCCTTCGAGGCGCACGATTTCACGATGTCCATATGGTTCAGTATGTCAGGACTCACTGAACTTTACTGTTAACAATATTATAGTTTTATGGTGACAGTTCTACAAATTGGAAACGGGTCGAACGACCGTTACCGTAATTTTAAATAATGACGAATATGTCCTGTTTGTTCAACTTGCTACAGAAATGATTTCTTTCTCTCATTGTTTAAAATGGGGATATATCGTATGATATACCGTTGGATCCCAAATTTCGTCCTAGTCATTTTAATGTAAATTTTGTATGTCATTTCTGTCACGCCCCTCTTCCCAAGAACATGGAGGCGAAGCGTGAGAAGGTCCGCTCAGACTTGAAGCTACAAAGCTGCAAGTCCGATAAGCGTCAATCAAATTAAAACTGCAGGTCCTTGCAACGCGAAACGAAACAAAGATAATAATAACGAAAGAGACAAAAGAAACATCTCAGAATATCCATAGTAATAAATCTCAACATCACAGAAAAGCCACCAGGCTAAAAGAAAAGAGTCTAAAAGAGGCCGAGCATGGCCAACAAAAGTACAAAGTACAACAACAAAGTAATGGTGCAAGCACCGACATCTAACAGCAACCTAAAGCAAAAGCAACGCCAACAGTCTCTAAAACTGGTCTCCGGTGTCCACGAACTCCTCGACGAACGTAGGCTCAGTGTCAGCAACTACCTCGTCCGCTACAACTATCTCTGGCTCAGGGTCTAACATGTGACACCCAAAGAGAAAGGGGCACATGTCAGCAAGTCTGGAAGACTTGTGCAAGTGAAACTGAAAGTACAAGTAAGAGCAACCTAGCAGTTCTAGCATGATGCAATGACATGGCAGTTAAAGTATGAGTGCATCAGGTAAAGTAAAGTAAAGTAAAGTACGAGCATGGCATGGCATGGATGACAAGTATTACATGAATCATTCACAAGACAAGTACAAGACAAGGAAAGTAAGCACCTCGTGCACAGAGATTCCGTCTTCTGGCTAGAGGGTGGATCAGACCTCTCCTAAGCTCAGTTGACCGTTTATCCCTACCCATCCACGTGTGTCGAGCCAGGGCCTTACCCCCGAACGGGAATGCTCGCTTCTGGAACACGAGCCAGGAAGTGTTTTGCCTTGCTGGTCTAGGGGTGCACCTAGCCAGTCAAGGGAGTACAAGTACAAGTATTGTATCGTGTGCTACCAATGCGACATTCAATGCATGGATGACATGACATGACAAGTAGTAAGGCGTACAGGTAAGGAAAGTAAACGTGACAGTTTAGTATGCATGAACAACAAGTTTAAAGGTTGGATCTAGCTTCGTTGTCAAGCTAGATCAATTAGGTGACGGATCTAGTTTCGTTGTCAAACTAGATCAAGTAGGCGTCTAGCCAGCTATCATTTCACTGACTAGTCTCTTTTACGCTAGGAACAAGGAAGTGGCCTAAAAACATGGCCCTACACAAGGGTTGGCAAGTTTCACTTGCCTGCAAGCACGACGTCTGAGCACACCGTCCAATGAGTCCAAAATCACAATTATCCTACGTGCACAAGTCCACCGGCCTAAAGTCCATATTATTAATCTTCATTAGTGAATTTAAAACATTTAAAATACTTTTAAAATACTGATTTTAATCTTGATTAGCATGCAATTGGGTTGGGGGTCCTAGGGGTGCAAAGCGTTACCTCAACACGACGCGAAAGCTACACCGGCGTCGGGTAGCGACGCCGGGGGTTGGAATAAAAGATCGCGCTCCAAGTCCAGATTCCAATATAGTTTTCTCGCTGGAAAGTTCAGAGCATCAACCCGGGCGACGATTCCAGATTCCAAAGCTCGCACGTGCGACGACGGGCTACGACGTGCGACGACGTCGTACGCGGCAAGTCGTCGAAGAGAACACACCTAAGTGGGGCCCACAGCAGTCCTAGGGGCCTTTGGGGGACCCACAATACCTCTAGAGAACTTGGGGGGCCCACGGAGGCAAGTGGTGCGACGGATGCGGGGTTGCGACAAGTGGCTCTCGGTCGTACTCAGCCAATGCGGGGGATTCTCTCGGTCGCTGCGGGGAAACGGAGCTGTGCGGCGCTTCTGGGTCGGTCGCAGCAGCGGGGGCGGGGAGATCCTTCGGTCAGACCGGTCGGGGGCTTCGGTCGTGCGCTTGGGATGCGAGGCGGGCGATGTTGCAACGTTGCAACATTGCAACATCGATCGGTGCGGGCGGCTAGGATGCGGGCGGGGGCTTCGGTCAGAGCGGGGGAACGGGGCCGTTTCCTTCGGTCGTGCGGCAGCTGAACGTCGCAACGTTGCGATGAATCGTCGCAACGTCCAATTTGAGTTTTGGAAGAGGCTAGGGCTAATTTCTTGCGAAAATAGGACTTCCTAGGGGTTGCTTATATAGTATAGATGGGTTGACTTGGTCTAGGGCTAAATCTAATAGGATTAGAAGTTTAAAAATATTTAAAATTTAAATCTCAACTTCTCCAACTCACCCAAGGATTTGACTTGGTCCAAATGAGCTGGAAATTGGCTCAAAAATTCTTTAAAATGTTTTAAACTCAAATAAATTTTATTTGGCCGAAAATAATTTATAATTTAATTATTAAAAATAATATAAAACTTGTTAAAAATATTAAAGTGGTCAAATGAACTCCAAAAATTATAAAATAAATATCGGGGTGATCGTGATGACGAATGTGAGCTAACTAAGAAGACGGATCTCAAATTCGACATCGGACGATGAAACTAAAAATAGAAACGTCTCCCGTCAAGAGTGAGAATCGTCACGTCTCGTCGAGTAAGTTTAAATTGTGGGAAAACGACTCGAGACACGTCGTTCCAATTTAGTGCCACTATTTAATACTCTCAGAGACGTTTACAACGGCATATCACACGAAAGTGTTCGCAACGAACAAAGTCTAAAACAAACACGTGCACGGACAAAAGCACGTGCACGAACAACGTACCACGAAAAGTGGTCGTTACATCCTCCCCACCTTAGAATAAAGTCCGTCCTCGGACTTTCTAATATAGCTAGTCGCTCTAGTAACTACCCCAATCAAGTCATATAATAATTCAACCAGGTATAGTCATTACAAGTGCTCATGTACGCACTAGGTAGTCAAACATTAACACTACTAACACGTATATATATACATTCACATACGTATACTCTTATACTTATTATAGTCAGTCAAATCCATACACGTATTTCAATCACGAATATAAGCATGCACCCCTTATATAACTACCACCTACCTAATCGCAAACAATATTTCAGATACTCATATAAGGATAGTCTACTTAGCAAATACAATCATTGCTCTACCTATAGGTAGCTACCTATGCACAAACATCAAGGGTATACTACCCTCTAATAACCCCTAGTATTCATCCAATACTAAGCACATCCACATAAGCAGTCACACCATACCATTTTAAGTCAAATTTCACTATATATATATATATATATATATATATATATATATATATATATATATATATATATATATATATTCACCACTACTATAGTTTCACAATATATAGTCATTCAAATACATGCAAATAGTTCACCATATATTCACATCACGTACGGTCCTATAACTGTATTTACGACACGCCACATATATCATAGTCATCAAGCCTATAACTAAGCACATACCTACCCGTGCATGGTGCACACCCATACACGCTAACATTTCATTCACATACACCAATCCTACCATTATATAACTAGCACACAAACACACCTAGTTTTAGCTAGTACACATACGTTCACACAGGCGAGTCCTTAGTAATTAGCTATACCACAAAACCAACACCTATAACTATATACTGGTGTAGCGACCCACAATCATGTGCGTAACACAACCAGGCACAAACACTCCTATCACTATACATACATCAAACATCGCTATATTCAAACTACAAACATACATTCAATATTCTTAGAGTATACCCACTCAAGCTTGAGTGAGACTCAGTACACACATCAGAATATTCTATATACGTAACACGGCATTCATACATATACCAATACCACTCCATTATATATATATATATATATATATATATATATATATATATATGCATCTACCAATACAACCATATACATTCCATAAATCAATCACACTTAATATTTAGTCAGATAACACCCACATAGTTCAAACTAATTATATACCATAATAATAACATTACCGACATCAGCACCCACATATATCATAATACCCTCTCTAGTACAAACATTCACCGTATAGTCACACATAAATAATGTATATATTCACACCATAGCCTACTACCTATAATTAGTATACTAACACATTCACACATACATAATTAAGATGTGCAATAGTCGTGTATACCTCACGGTATGCACGCATGCAACATCCCGCAAGAGCAAGCAATACCAATCAAAATTATACTCCTACTTCCATATGTATATCACCTATATACTCAGGCATCAAAACATAACTACTTACGTCTAAACACAATACATACCCACATACGAGCACACACTCATACGTGCTAACATATAGATCACATAATAGGCCTACCCTCTTAACCATACGTACTCTTATTATTATCACTACTAACATACACATAGCTTTACCAATCATTTATTTCAACCATTATAAGTATCTCTGACTGCATACACTCCAATAGCCATTCCAACGTTAACTCTTATATACACAAGCATCCCTAGTATAGTATAGCTATCCACACAAAAATCTATAACTACTAACACACAACAACTTCATAATATCACGAATAACTCCGAGTATATATATATATATATATATATATATATATATATATATATATATATATATATATATATATATATATATATATATATCACACAATAGGTAAGCACCAATATACTATGGGAGGGTGTACTCATTCAAGCTCACGTACGCAACTTAGGTACGTGCACCACGACAACCTCACAAGGGTCCAAGGGTCTACTAACAACTAAGAGTTGACACAGACATTGAAGGACCCTAAGGCCTAAGCAATAAAGAGAGATCGGGAGCGTGACGAGGGAAGGATCGATAAGCACGAGTTCAGATAGGACGAATACAAGGAGACAGCTTGGTTAGGGAAAACATTGACTCGATGGTGATGTTTAGGTAGAAGGAAAAGGAGATGTAGTGATGCTTATAAAGGATGGATAAAAGAAAATAGGGTAAAAGGCACAAGCTAAAACACGCGAAATCTGAAAACTATTGTATCTCAAAAGTTGGAATCCTCATCTGAAAAGAAATATTTGGAGATCGATAAAACGAGTTGTTCAAAATAAATTTGAGTCGAGTGTACATATAAGAGAAAGTGGTATATTGGTTTATATAAAATCAATGTAAAAGGAAGTAAAATCATTTACACGAATATTAAGGACGAGGTTTTAGAAATCTTATACGTTAGTAATTTAATACAATGTTGTCAAAAGTTTTTGAAAGTCAAAGAATGAAATCAAGTAACGGAAGAATTTAAGCTCATGTTAAATGTTTTCAAAACTTTTAGGCTATGGAGAAATTTAAAATGATCGGTTTGAAACTACTTTTAAAGAACCAGGGTTTTGCCAAAAATGAAAAAAAAACTGATTTACGCAAGGTTCTTAATATACGAGCTCAACAAGTCTGGCACGGATATAGAAATAATTGAAATTCAATTTGGTTTAGAAATTTTTCTAAAAGCGTGTATGGTGAGCGGAAAGAAAATTATAGTAACTTAGCATAAGAATTATCAAGATCGAATAGTAAATCTTTAAAATCGAATCAGGGAGGGTCTAAAGCAGGAAGAGGTTATGAAAATAGTAATTTTGCAAAAGTCTGAAGTGGCGAAAACGACGAGCAAAAACCAACTTGCTGAAAGCTGAAATTCCATGTGTCTTGAAAGTATATTAAAGTGAACACGACGTATCATTCGAATAACACAAATAAGAGGGAAAATTATAAATCAAATTGGGCAAGGCAAAAGTATGGTTCAAGGTAAGATTAATATATGAAAGAACGACACATTTACATATATATGAAAAATATAGGCTGGGAAAATACCATAAGCTAGTATTCAAAAATTCCGACAAACGTTTTAAAAATTTAAATCAATGAAGGAGGATGAAATATAGGTATATTTAAAATTTTGAACAAAATTAGACTTGGTGGAAGAGAAGGTTGAAAAACACTTTCAGAAGGTTCAAGTTTTGCAATGGCGATGTTTGAAGATTGACGACGATCGTCATGAGGCGATCTCGTGAATCGAGGCAAGGAAATTGGTCAGGTGATCAAAGCATACATACGCCTAGGATATGAATCAGGAGAATCTACTGGGAACTCCTACGGTCGACCAGCTAAAGATTAAGAACTAAGCGCTACGACTTCTAAAGGTTAGACGGTAAGGAAATGCGTTCAGCTTGGTCCGAAATCGATGAACCCAAGCGAACGACAAAAGGAAATTCTAGAAGTCTAATATGGTCAGAGTTAGGCAATAACCACTAAGGTAACTCCTACGATGATTAAATCAATTGCCGGCAGGGAGTCTAACTAACAAACAGAGGCCTCTAACTAACAAGCAAAGGCGTCTAACTAAGTCTTCTTATCACCTAGTGTCATAAGAAAACGACCAAACTCAGGGCTTATTACTCGGATTTTGCAATTTATTTAATGGACATTCCGTTATTATCGTTGTTCCGTTAATTCGCAATTGCAAGACCGGACCTGCATAGGCCACCAACAAAACCTGTCACGCCCCGCTTCCCAAGAACATGGAGGCGAAGCGTGAGAAGGTCCGCTCAGACTTGAAGCTACAAAGCTGCAAGTCCGATAAGCGTCAATCAAATTAAAACTGCAGGTCCTTGCAACGCGAAACGAAACAAAGATAATAATAACGAAAGAGACAAAAGAAACATCTCAGAATATCCATAGTAATAAATCTCAACATCACAGAAAAGCCACCAGGCTAAAAGAAAAGAGTCTAAAAGAGGCCGAGCATGGCCAACAAAAGTACAAAGTACAACAACAAAGTAATGGTGCAAGCACCGACATCTAACAGCAACCTAAAGCAAAAGCAACGCCAACAGTCTCTAAAACTGGTCTCCGGTGTCCACGAACTCCTCGACGAACGTAGGCTCAGTGTCAGCAACTACCTCGTCCGCTACAACTATCTCTGGCTCAGGGTCTAACATGTGACACCCAAAGAGAAAGGGGCACATGTCAGCAAGTCTGGAAGACTTGTGCAAGTGAAACTGAAAGTACAAGTAAGAGCAACCTAGCAGTTCTAGCATGATGCAATGACATGGCAGTTAAAGTATGAGTGCATCAGGTAAAGTAAAGTAAAGTAAAGTATGAGCATGGCATGGCATGGATGACAAGTATTACATAAATCATTCACAAGACAAGTACAAGACAAGGAAAGTAAGCACCTCGTGCACAGAGATTCCGTCTTCTGGCTAGAGGGTGGATCAGACCTCTCCTAAGCTCAGTTGACCGTTTATCCCTACCCCTCCACGTGTGTCGAGCCAGGGCCTTACCCCCGAACGGGAATGCTCGCTTCTGGAACACGAGCCAGGAAGTGTTTTGCCTTGCTGGTCTAGGGGTGCACCTAGCCAGTCAAGGGAGTACAAGTACAAGTATTGTATCGTGTGCTACCAATGCGACATTCAATGCATGGATGACATGACATGACAAGTAGTAAGGCGTACAGGTAAGGAAAGTAAACGTGACAGTTTAGTATGCATGAACAACAAGTTTAAAGGTTGGATCTAGCTTCGTTGTCAAGCTAGATCAATTAGGTGACGGATCTAGTTTCGTTGTCAAACTAGATCAAGTAGGCGTCTAGCCAGCTATCATTTCACTGACTAGTCTCTTTTACGCTAGGAACAAGGAAGTGGCCTAAAAACATGGCCCTACACAAGAGTTGGCAAGTTTCACTTGCCTGCAAGCACGACGTCTGAGCACACCGTCCAATGAGTCCAAAATCACAATTATCCTACGTGCACAAGTCCACCGGCCTAAAGTCCATATTATTAATCTTCATTAGTGAATTTAAAACATTTAAAATACTTTTAAAATACTGATTTTAGTCTTGATTAGCATGCAATTGGGTTGGGGGTCCTAGGGGTGCAAAGCGTTACCTCAACACGACGCGAAAGCTACACCGGCGTCGGGTAGCGACGCCGGGGGTTGGAATAAAAGATCGCGCTCCAAGTCCAGATTCCAATATAGTTTTCTCGCTGGAAAGTTCAGAGCATCAACCCGGGCGACGATTCCAGATTCCAAAGCTCGCACGTGCGACGACGGGCTACGACGTGCGACGACGTCGTACGCGGCAAGTCGTCGAAGAGAACACACCTAAGTGGGGCCCACAGCAGTCCTAGGGGCCTTTGTGGGACCCACAATACCTCTGGAGAACTTGGGGGGCCCACTGAGGCAAGTGGTGCGACGGATGCGGGGTTGCGACAAGTGGCTCTCGGTCGTACTCAGCCAATGCGGGCGATTCTCTCGGTCGCTGCGGGGAAACGGAGCTGTGCGGCGCTTCTGGGTCGGTCGCAGCAGCGGGGGCGGGGAGATCCTTCGGTCAGACCGGTCGGGGGCTTCGGTCGTGCGCTTGGGATGCGAGGCGGGCGATGTTGCAACGTTGCAACGTTGCAACATCGATCGGTGCGGGCGGCTAGGATGCGGGCGGGGGCTTCGGTCAGAGCGGGGGAACGGGGCCGTTTCCTTCGGTCGTGCGGCAGCTGAACGTCGCAACGTTGCGACGAATCGTCGCAACGTCCAATTTGAGTTTTGGAAGAGGCTAGGGCTAATTTCTTGCGAAAATAGGACTTCCTAGGGGTTGCTTATATAGTATAGATGGGTTGACTTGGTCTAGGGCTAAATCTAATAGGATTAGAAGTTTAAAAATATTTAAAATTTAAATCTCAACTTCTCTAACTCACCCAAGGATTTGACTTGGTCCAAATGAGCTGGAAATTGGCTCAAAAATTCTTTAAAACGTTTTAAACTCAAATAAATTTTATTTGGCCGAAAATAATTTATAATTTAATTATTAAAAATAATATAAAACTTGTTAAAAATATTAAAGTGGTCAAATGAACTCCAAAAATTATAAAATAAATATCGGGGTGATCGTAATGACGAATGTGAGCTAACTAAGAAGACGGATCTCAAATTCGACATCGGACGATGAAACTAAAAATAGAAACGTCTCCCGTCAAGAGTGAGAATCGTCACGTCTCGTCGAGTAAGTTTAAATTGTGGGAAAACGACTCGAGACACGTCGTTCCAATTTAGTGCCACTATTTAATACTCTCAGAGACGTTCACAACGGCATATCACACGAAAGTGTTCGCAACGAACAAAGTCTAAAACAAACACGTGCACGGACAAAAGCACGTGCACGAACAACGTACCACGAAAAGTGGTCGTTACAATTTCACGCCTAGTTTTTGAGTTATACAGTAATACACACAGATGGCGCAAAAGTGTCAAAACTTCCGAAATTCATATAAAATCAAATACTTGCCTGTTTTCGACGTTCTAGGTGTCGTTGGAATCGTCTCGACGAGTACTACACTACGGAGGGTTTGGTTCGCTGTTTTGGCAGATCATAAAATCAGAATAAGTCTTTTTTGTTCAGGACAGATTTACAAAAAGCCCTTACGACGTCTAATCAACCGGTTTTATTAGGTTTCTCTACTTTACGGTGAGGGTTATGAGTTATTAAAGGGCAGACTCACTAACCGGTAGTGCAGAGGAGGAGGATCGAAACGCTGCAACCGCGATACGGTTCTGAAACTTCGACGCCCACGCTCCGAACTTGATGCGGCAGCGAGTAACCGGCGGACAGCGGTTGTCAGCGAGGCCCGGGAGTCTGTCGTCGACACGCGAGGATGCGCTGAAGGCCTGTGCGTGAGTTAGGCGTTGCACGGGGGAGTGGGCTGCGGCTGATGTTGCGAGGAAGAAGAAAAGAGGAGGAGCTCGGGTTTTGGGATCTCGGGGAGAAGGAGGAAGGAGCAGGCCGTGAGGGGGAAAGATGAGGGCTGTGGGTGCTCGCTTGGGCGGAGGAGATGGAGGGGGTGCCGGCCTTGCGTCGGATGGGGAAAGCTGGGTGCCGGAGCTCCGGTGAGGGGCGTTGCCGCGGTTAGCCGTGAGATGGGGGATGGGAGCAGGTGGGTTTAGGTGATGTAGATGGTTGGAGAGGCTCGGGTTGGTGGTGTTGCGGCTGTGGGGGTGTTTGGAGGCCGGCGCAGGGGATGAAGGATGAGGAGAACGGAAGGAGACCTCGGCCTTGGGGTTTGTTTGCGTGGAGAATGGGTATGGGGGCGGCTATGCTCTTTTAGTGTCTAGGGTTTTTTTAATAGCCGAGGGTTCTCTTTATATAGGGGTATGTTGGTTGAGGGGCAGCACGTGGGGGATTTTAGTCTCCGTAGGGTTTGTTTTAAAAAAGAGATAGGTTATAGGCTTAAGGTTATAGCTATAGGGTTTTATAAAGGTTGCTAGCCTGGGGTTTTCTCATGCCGTGAGTGTCCTAGTTTAGGTTTATTTCTTTTTAGTTTTTGTGTGTGTGTGTGTGTGTGTGTGTGTGTTTGTGTTTGTGTGTGTGTTAAAGTTGTGTGCGTGAATAGTGGGTATGGCTAATTAGGAAATTATTAGCAATAGGAAGTTAATTAGGTTTAATACAATGAAATTTATAGACATTCAATATGATTAATGTGTCTATAAATGGTAGGTTGAAATTTGAATTTTAAAAAAAGATATGAAATTAATATAATAAAAGACACTTAACTAAATAATAATAATAGTGCTAATAATAAAAATAAATAAATTTACTTAGTGTCATGAAATGATGATAGCGATAATTAACATGGCGAAACAGACACGTGCACGGGGACGGATACGCCTAACTACGGATACGGACGAAAATTAAGCAAGAGGAATACAGATAATATCATGGATAAAGACCGGTCGTTACATCCTACCCCCTTAAAGAAAATTCCGCCCTCAGAATTCCAAACAATCACTGATCAGGGAACAGAAGTGGGTAACGCTCTCTCATCTCATCTTCTCTCTCCCAGGTGGACTCTCCTAGCGAGCCGTGTCGCCACATCACTTTAACAAGATCGACCGTCTTGTTTCGGAGTGTCTTCTGACGTCTGTCAAGAATCTGCACTGGCTGCTGGTCATATGTCAGATCTGGACGGACGGTGATCTCAGAGTAGTCAACAACGTGAGATGGATCGCTGATGTACCGACGAAGCTGAGACACATGGAAGACATCGTGAACACCTTCCAAAGATGGTGGCAAAACTAACCGGTAGGCTACCTCACCAACTCTCTCCAGAACATCGAAGGGTCCGATGTATCTTGGGCTGAGCTTACCACGTTTCCCAAAGCGAATCACTCCGCGATTCAGAGAAATTTTCAGAAACACATGGTCTCCCGGCTGAAACTTCAGAGGACGCCGTTTAGCATCAGCCCAATGCTAATAATGGTCCTGAGCAATCCGAAGCTTGTCCCTGATATCTCGAACAACGTCCACTTCTTTGACTATCAACTCCGGTCCCAATAACTCTCTATCTCCAACGTCGTCTCAGCTCAGGGGCGAACGACACTTCCTCCCGTAAAGAGCAGCGAAAGGCGCCATGCCAATGCTCGCTTGATAACTGTTGTTGTAGGAGAACTCCACCAGGTGTAGATGATCCTCCCACGAACCCTTGAAATCTAGCATGCAAGCTCTCAGCATATCCTCCAGAATCTGAATGGTCCGCTCAGACTAGCCATCCGTCTGCGGGTGATACGCAGTGCTGAACTTCAGACTTGTACCAAGATTGGTCTGCAGACTCTTCCAGAACTGAGATGTGAACCTCGTATCACGATCGGATACGATGCTCACAGGGACTCCATGTAGACGCACGATCTCCTACACAACATAATTCACGTCACAACTCGTACTAGAAAGAAATACAAAAGAATGAGTTGGATCATTACCTCCATATATTTCCTTGCCAGTATCTCCGTGGATTGTCCTACTCGGAACGGTATGAAGTGCGCAGACTTGGTCAGTCGATCGACAATGACGCAGATTGCGTCGTTCTGTTTGGTGCTCCGAGGTAAGCCAGTCACGAAGTCCATCGTGATGTGCTGCCATTTCCACTCCGGGATAGGCAGGGACTGTAATAGTCCGGCGGAGCGATGATGTTCAGCCTTCACCTGCTGACACACCAGGTATTTGGCAACACTTCATGCCACACTTCTCTTCATACCATGCCACCAGAAATTCTGACGAAGATCCTTGTACATCTTCGTACCTCCAGGATGAATGGAATAAGGCGAACTATGAGCCTCATTCATCAACTCTGCTCTGATATCTCCTGCAGGCACGCAGATCCTACTGCCATACCTCAAAGATCCATCCTCGTGAATCAGAAAATCTGTCCGAAATCCGGCTTCGACTTGCTCTCTGATCTTCATAAGCTTAGCATCACCAGCTTGAGTAGTCTTGATCCAATCAACAATCGTCGACTGAATCTGCAAGTTCATCAACGACGAAGTGACTCCCGGAAGAACAGCTTCAACATCTATCTCTCGCAGATCCTGCTGTAATCTCCACTGAGCTATGAGAATCATCACCTCTGGCAGTCGACTCAAGGCGTCCGGTGCGACATTCACCTTCCCTGGGTGATACTGAAGGTCGATGTCGTAATCTGCCATCAACTCCAACCATCTGCGATGTCTCATATTCATCTCCTTCTGAGTAAATATGTATTTCAAAATTTTGTGATCAGTGAATATCTTCACTTTCTCACTCAGTAAGAAATGACGCCAAATCTTCAGCGCAAATATGACAGCGGCGAGCTCCAAATCGTGGGTTGGATAGTTCTTCTCATGGACTTTCAACTGTCACGAAAAATAAGCGACTACATGGTTGTGCTGGTACACAACACAACCAAGTCCCTTGCCAGATGCATTGCAGAAAATCTCAAAGCCTCCGCTTCTGTTCGGAATAGCCAAGACTGGTGCAGTCGTCAGTCTCTCCTTCAAAGTAGAAAAAGCATGCTCGCAAGATTCTGACCAAATGAACTTGACATCCTTCCGCGTCAATCTCGTCATCAGCTCAGCTATCCTCGAGAAGTCCTTGATAAATCTGCGGTAGTAGCCAGCCAATCCGAGTAAACTCCTGATGTCCGAAGCCGATCGCGATGTAGGCTATTCACTGACCGCTCTAACCTTCTCCGGATCCACTGAGATACCGGCTCCTGATACTACATGTCCAAGAAATGCAACTCTGTCCAGCCAGAATTCGCATTTGCTATACTTGGCATATAGTCGATGATGGCGGAGCGTCTTCAATACCAATCTCAAGTGCTCTGCATGCTCTTCCTCGCTCCTCCAGTACACCAAGATGTCATCTATAAAGATCACTACGAATTTGTCGAGGAAGTCGTAAAAGATGAGGTTCATGAGATTCATGAACACAGCAGGAGCGTTGGTCACACCGAACGGCATGACAACGAACTCATAGTGCCCGTACTTGGTCCAGAAAGCTGTCTTGGGCATGTCATCCTTCTTGACTCTGACTTGATGGTATCCGCTCCGAAGATCCAACTTCGAAAACACCTTCGATACACCAAGCTGATCGAAGGTATCATCAATACGGGGCAGCGGGTACTTGTTCTTCACAGTGATCTGATTCAACTCCCGATAGTCAATACACATCCTCCTCGACCCGTCTTTCTTCTTCACCAGCAAGACGGGAGCACCCCAGGGAGACACGCTGGGATGAATAAAACCTTTCTGTAGCAGCTCGTCCAACTGCTTTCTCAGCTCATCTAGCTCAGCAGGAGCCATACGGTACGGCGCCTTAGAAATCGGTTGAGCTCCTGGAATTAGATCGATGCCGAACTCCAATGCTCGATCAGGCGGCAAACCGAAAATGTCCTCAGGGAAGACATCCTCGAAGTCTCGTACTACAGCTGGCTTCTCCAGCTCTGCTATCATAGATGCGACAGTCAATCTGTACGGCTGAGCCCGGAACTTGACAGGTCCAAGCGAACGTCCTCCGCTGACGAACTCAAACACTGGATGGTCAGGAATTTCAAACACCACTTTCTTTCGGTGACAGTCGATCGTGGCATAAAAAGCTCCTAACCAGTCGATGCCGAGAATTGCATCGAAATTGGATAGGTCGTGGACGATGAAATCAGCATACAATTCGTGTCCGCTAACCACAAATGGGCAAGGTCGAGAACAAAATGTAACCTTCACTACACCATTCCCAGTCGTGATGTTCCAACACTTGGGAAGTGTGTAGGTGGGTATCGAGTGTTCGACTACGAACTTCTGTGACAGGATGCACATGGAAGCTCCAGAGTCGAACAGAGTCAAGGCTGGGTGGGAAGAAACTAGGATAACACCTAAGGGAATCATGCAACCATATCAAACAAGGAAACTAACTAATCAAACATAAATGCAGAAAAGGAAAGATTTAGTTTAGGAGTTACCTGCAATCACGTCGTCAACGGCCTCAGCCTCAACGGCTGTCATAGTGTAAGCTTGACGCACCGGGGGGTTGGCCTGCTGAAAGGCCTGCTTCTGTGGTACCAGAGGTGGTCCACGCTGTCCAGTTATAGGCACTGGTCTCTGAGTGGGTCCAGGTGCAGGCGTTGTCCACTGAACAGGTCCAGGTGCTCCAGTAGACATAGCTCGAGAACCTCGAGGGCAGTCCCTTGCAACATGGGCAGGCGATCCACAAACCAAACACTGATTCAACATCCTCCTGCAGTCCTTCTTCACATGGCCAAGCTTGCCGTAGAAGTGGCAAGTCAGCTCAGCTCGGTTGAAAATAGGTGCAGCTGGCCTCTTGAACTGGGTGGTCAGGACTGGACGTACACCGGGCCTAGGTGCACTCCTCTGCATCTCCATCGGACACTTGCCCGCCTGACATGCCTTCTTCAGATTAGCTACCTGCTCCTGGTTCTTCGCTGCTACCAGAACATCCTCATGAGAGGAAAAAGTATTCCCGGACAGGACACTCTGGATGTCCAGATCCAAGCCCTGTAGAAAACGATGTGCACAGTCCTCAGGTTCCTTCACCATGGCAGGAGCATATCGGCTCAGCATAGTGAACTCTGCCTCGTACTCGTCAACAGTCATAGTAACCTACTCCAGGTTGATGAAGCGACTCTCCATCATTCGCTTCGCAGACTTGGGAAATACTGGGCGTCAAACCTCTTGCAGAAGGTATCCCATGAAATCGGATTGGTCAGCCTGGCCTCTTCCGCAGTCCACCAGCTGCGGGCATTATCTGTCAACTGCTTCCTGGCAAGCTCCACCCATTCATATTTATGGATTCGGGCAAGGCCCAAATCATCCTCAGTGCTCTGACGCCACTCTTCGGCCGCTAGCAGGCCCTCTCGTCCGGAGAAACTCTTCGGACGCATCTCTCTGAACTGCTTGGCTCCCGGAGCTGGTGCAACTGGTGCAGCTGGTGCAGCCTGGCGTCCCTGCTGGACAAGATGATGCTGAACCTCCAGCATATCTCTCATAACTCCCAGCATCTGGCGGATGTCGTCGTCCATGCCTCTAGTAGCTCCGGTCCCGGATCCGGCTCCGTGTCGGGTGATGCGTCTTCCGGCCATCCTGCAAAAGAGAAAGAAAGCCCGAGTTAATCTCGTGTATACGATTACTCCGGATGTTCGGCTTAAGAAAGTGTTCTCATTATTCTGAATTTCGCAGTTGCAACGACCTGTATGGGCCACCAACAAAACCTGTAACGCCCCGCTTCCCAAAAGACACCGGAAGCGAGAGTGTTACGCGGTCCGCTTGAACTAGAGCGGTGAAGCTCGAGTTCAATAAGCGTCTGTGATAAAAACACAGATGAGGTTCTTGCAACTGTTAATCAGAACAATCAGAAACACATCCAGAAATAAGCCACATCCAGAGATAAGAGTTCGTACACGAAATTAAACAAGCCACAGCTGGGCTAAAAGTAGCAACCAGAAAGTGGAACGTACACGAAAGTAACTACAACGACTGAAAAAGGAAACTAGGAAAGCAGTAAAGTGTCGGGGGTCTACTAGTCCTCTGCTGGAAGAGGCACTGCGTCAGATGCGAACTCTTGACTCTCCAACTCTGGCGTCTCGTACTGGTCCTTATGGTACTCAAGCACTGAACCTGACATACATCTACAAACATGAATATATGTCAGCTAGGGGTCTGCAAGAAAAATTAGCATCCCAAGGCAAAATATATGACAGATATATGAATTTTAGAAGCATTAATAATTTAAGAAAAGTGACTGCTGCAATTTAACATTTAACAATTCATAGAAACGGAAACGAACAATCCTAGCATGCAGTTCTAGACGGTTGCAAGATTAAGGTTAAGATTTCTCTGAGTTCAATAGCATTTCAGTTTCAAGATGGCCAAGTTAGCGTTGCAATGTCCATATCAAGGATTCACATCTAATCTAGGGTTCTCGTCTTTAGGTCGTGATGAGAAGGTCATTCCTCTCACGGGGGCTTGCCGTGATTGACGCTAACCCACCGCGTGCGGGTGGTGCCCTTGAGGAGAGTACCTTTCATAAATCCAGTGGCCGCTCAACCCTAGCCCCACCCAAAAGTTTGTCGGAACACGAGCCGGCCTAGTCGACTCACACGACATCACGATATCACGATACCCCTTCTAGGCGCACGATTTCACGATGTCCATATGGTTCAGTATGTCAGGACTCACTAAAATTTACTGTTAACAATATTATAGTTTCATGGTGACAGTTCTACAAAGCAGAAACGGGTCGAACAACCGTTACCGTAATTTTAAATAATGACGAATATGTCATGTTTGTTCAACTTGCTAAAGAAATGATTTCTTTCTCTTATTGTTTAAAATGGGGATATATCGTATGATATACCGTTGGATCCCAAATTTCGTCCTAGTCATTATGATGTAAATTTTGTACGTCATTTCACGCCTAGTTTTTGAGTTATACAGTAATACATACAGATGGCGCAAAAGTGTCAAAACTTCCGAAATTCATATAAAATCAAATACTTGCCTGTTTTCGACGTTCTTGGTGTCGTTGGAATCGTCTCGATGAGTACTACGCTACGGAGGGTATGGTTCGCTGTTTTGGCAGATCATAAAATCAGAATAAGCGTTTCTTGTTCAGGACAGATTTACAAAAAGCCCCTACGACGTCTAATCAACCGGTTTTATTAGGTTTCTCTACTTTACGGTGGGGGTTATGAGTTATTAAAGGGCAGAACCACTAACCGGTAGTGCAGAGGAGGATCGAAACGCTGCAACCGCAATACGGTTCTGAAACGTTGGCGCCCACGCTCCGAACTTGATGCGGCAGCGAGTAACCGGCGGACAGCGGTTGTCAGTTAGGCCCGGGAGTCTGTCGTCGACACGCGAGGAGGCGCTGAAGGCCTGTGCGTGAGTTAGGCATTACACGGGGGAGTGGGCTGCGGCTGCTGTTGTGAGGAAGAAGAAAAGAGGAGGAGCTCGGGTTTTGGGATCTCGGGGAGAAGGAGGAAGGAGCAGGCCATGAGGGGGAAAGATGAGGGCTGTTGGTGCTCGCTTGGGCGGAGGAGATGGAAGGGGTGCCGGCCTTGCGTCGGATGGGGAAAGCTGGGCGCCAGAGCTCTGGTGAGGGGCGTTATCGCGGTTAGCCGTGAGATGGGGGATGGGAGCAGGTGGTTTTAGGTAATGTAGATGGCCGGAGAGGCTCGGGTTGGTGGTGTTGCGGCTGTGGGGGTGTTTGGAGGCCGGCGCAGGGGATGAAGGATGAGGAGAATGGAAGGAGGACTCGGCCTTGGGGTTTGTTTGCGTGGAGAATGGGTATGGGGGCGGCTGTGCTCTTTTAGTGTCTAGGGTTTTTTTTAAATAGCATTGGGTTCTCTTTATATAGGGGGTATGTTGGTTGAGGGGCAGCACGTGGGGGCTTTTAGTCTCCATAGGGTTTGTTTTAAAAAGAGATAGGTTATAGGCTTAGGGTTATAGCTATATGGTTTTATAAAGGTTGCTAGCCTGGGGTTTTCTCATGCCGTGAGTGTCCTAGTTTAGGTTTATTTCTTTTTAGTTTTTGTTTTTTTGTGTTAAAGTTGTGTGCGTGAGTAGTGGGTATGGCTAATTAGGAAATTATTAGCAATAGGAAGTTAATTAGGTTTAATACAATGAAATTTATAGACATTCAATTTGATTAATGTGTCTATAAATGGTAGGTTGAAATTTGAATTTTAAAAAAAGATATGAAATTAATATAATAAAAGACACTTAACTAAATAATAATAATAGTGCTAATTATAAAAATAAATAAATTTACTTAGTGTCATGAAATGATGATAGCGATAATTAACATGGCGAAACAGACACGTGCACGGGGACAGATACGCCTAACTACGGATACGAATGAAAATTAAGCGAGAGGAATACAGATAATATCATGGATAAAGACCGGTCGTTACAGAGATGAATAGAGGGGGAGGCGGGGGTGTTTATGGGGATTGCAACGGCGACAGCGGCGGCACCGTTGCTGGGTGGCACTGGCGACGGGGCTCCGGTGATGACCGGAGCTGGGGGATAGAGAGAGATTGATAGAGAGGAGGAGATGATGGGAGAGAGAGGAGAGATGTAGACCAGTGCAGCAGAGGTTGGCACGGTGCCAGTGGCGGAGACGGCGGAGGGGTGGTAGGGTTTCGATCGAGTAGGAGAGGAAAATTGGGGTGCTCGGGGTAATTTTTGGGGGGATAATACGATTAGGGTTAGGAGAAGATCGAGTCGAGTTTTTATGAAACTCGACGTGGTTTCGATGTGGGCCCCGCATTTCTTAAGTTGGCACTGCTCGGTCCGAGCAGATAGAGATGCTCGGTCGAGTAAAAAATAAAAATATATGGAATTATAAGTTAAGAATACTCCCTCAGCTACTCGACCGAGTAGGGTATACTCGGGCCGTGTAGACAGAATGCCGATTTCCTCTATTTTGCTGCGCTTCCCTTAGCTCGATCGAGCAGGTGGCTACTCATTTGAGTAGATGGATACTCGATCGAGTAAGGGCTACTCAGGCCGCGTAGACAGAACGATGCTTTTGACACTTTTTTCATGGCCTCTCTGTTACTCGACCGAGTAGGGGTCTACTCGGTCGAGTCATATGTAGCTTTTCTCCCCAAGCTTGTTATTCTCTTGGTTGCTCTTCCCTCGGCTCCCTTGCCTTTGATTCATCTTTTACCATGCTTCTCTCAATGTTCGACCTGTAGGAAGGAAGAACTTGTCAGCTTTTTATAATTTTGTATTTTTATGGAATTCAAAACTTTTTTATTTGGTTTTTTTAATAGATAAAGAAAAACAAAAACAAAAACAAAAGAAAACCTAGGATATAGAAAGTCGGGTTGCATACCGATAAGCGCTCGTTTTAAGTCGTGCGCTTACTCCTTCAATATCTTCAGAGAATGATATTTGGCGCATAGGAGATGTGTGCATCATGCTTGCCAATAATACCGTGTGACGGTATTTGGCATGCTTCCTCTCTGTGGTTCTCTTCTTGCATGTGGAAAATGTCTTCCGACTCTTGTTGGTGCAATGAGTCGTCTGGAGGCTCCTCATCAAGCACATGAAGATAGGCGGCAACCGCCTTATGGTAGATGGAGTCGCCACCGTCATCAACGCTTGTCTTTACCGGGTCATTCAAGGTTTCCTCCATAGCATAGTCTTTTATGACTTCGTCTTCTAAGAGCTCTAGATAGCTCGCTTCCTCTTCTCGAGCATGCTCCCTCAGTGCCCCTTGCAAGCGAAATTGGGCTTCAATGTTGCCCACATTCAAGGAGAGAGTACCTATGCGAACATCTATCAAGACTCCGGCCGTCACCATGAATGAACGACCTAGTATGAGTTGGGAGATCCTTCCTTCCGGCATGTCCATGATAATGAAGTCTACCTGTACACACAATCCGGGCGGTATTTATAGGGTGATATCAGGTGCTATTCCCACCGGATATGTAATGGAGTGATCCGCCAGTTGAATAGACATTTCGGTAGGCTCTAGCTCGCTCCCGGTTTGTAGTCTCTTGAATATGGAGAGCGGCATTAGGCTAATGCTCACTCCCAAGTCGATAAATGCCCGGCTAATTGGGGTGCCTCCAATAGAACATGGCACCGTAAAACTTCTGGGGTCCGGTAATTTCTTCGGGAGGTAGTTCTTAATGATAGAAGTAGAATCCTCCAAGAGCTTCACTTCTTCATGTTTCCGCTTTCCCATGATGATGTCTTTCAAAAACTTTGCATATATAAGAATCCCCGTTACAGCATCCATGAAGGGGATATTAAATTGGATACCTTTTAGGAGCTCCGTAAATTTAGCGTACTTTTTCTCCATTTTTGACAAAGCTAGCCTTTGTGGATACGTTGGAGAAGGTCGACTTGCCTTATCCTTGGTGGCGTCCTTAGGAGTTGACTTGTTGAAAGTAGTTGTATCATCCTTCGGTGCCGGTGTGATGGTGGGAAAGGTGGAAGGCGAAGCCTCCCTCTCTACATTCATAATAGGCTCATCGGTAGCCTTTTCCTCATTGTTGCTAATAGGGACATCTTCAGTTGTAGCTTGAATCATCGGTCATTGGCTTTTCTTGCTTGTAACTGACACCATTACAGTGTCGGTTATCATACCTCCTCGCGTGGTGACGGCGCCCACGACATTTACTTGAGCTCTTCGATTTGGCTTCGGTTGTGAAGGCAACCTTCATTGATGCTTTAGTAGTTGGGACATCTGACCTTTTAGCTCTTCAAGTGATGTGTTGATGTTCTTGAATTGAGCGGTTGTGTCTTGATTGAACTTTATTTGTCCGCTCATAAATGATTCCAAGGTAGCCTCCAAGTTAGGACATGGTGGTGCTGATGCATAATTTTGCTGAAGTGGGCGATTGAATTGGTAGCCCGGCAGTCTATGTGACCCAGATGGCTTAAATCCATTCTGATGCTGATGTGGCAGTGGTCCTTGTTGTTGAGGAGGAGGATGTTATGGCCTTTGAAACTGTGGAGGTTGCAGCCCTCCATTTGGATTTCCATAGGACAATCAGGGGTGATTTCTCGTTGCCAGATGTTGGCACTGATTGCGTCCATCTCGTTGTACAAATTGTACTTGCTCAGATTGTAATTTGGCTCCGTCATATGGTCCTTCGTTGGGGACGTGGCCTTGCTCCACATATTCTTCTTGAGGATGATATGCTGGAGCGCTTGTAGTATTTGGAATAGCATCCAACTGTTGTTCGATCCTTGACACTTGTTTGCAAAGAGTTTCAATATAAGTTTCAAGGTGGCTAACGACTTTTACCTCCGGAGTCTTGGTGATGATGGTGCGCTCCTTGCTCCATTGTTGGTTGTTTTCCACCATGTTGTTGGGATTTTCAAGGTCACTTAGGGCATATATTCTAGCCCGCAAAAATATAAAAGAAGCAGCGGAGAAATCTTATTAAACTCTTTAATAAAAGCTACCCTAAGGAAACATGCTCCCTAGCCAGGATTATCTACTGACTCGGGTTGGGTCTAACCAACCCGAGAAAGGTCTAACTAATGCAAAATATAACAAGCATAATAAAAGGGACTCACCCGGAATCTTTCCTTGGCACAGGGAAGATGTACCGCACCTCCTTCTCGCACCGTGCCTCGAGCTAAACCACTTTTTGAACCACATTGCTCCTCGCTTTGAGCTGAACCGCCTCCCGAGCCGCACCGCGCCTCCGAGCCGATCACTTGTCGAAGAAAGTTACACTTGAGTAGACCCACACCAGTCATTTTTGGATCAGATCCAAACCTCCTCGTAGTCTTGCTAGGACCCGACCAGAGGATAGAAAGAACTATAGAGGAAGAATAATTTAAGCCTTGATCGAGCATGCTCAAAATCAGGAGCTCCTCAATCAGAGACTTGGTGCAGGTTTCAATAAGGAGGGCTAACCCCTATTTATATATGGAGCCAGCCCCTCCCCTCTTACCACGAGCAATGTGGGACAATAATATGGAGTAATGGGGTTGATTTCATAAGAAGTCCAAACTTCTAAAATCCACCATAAATCCATTTCTGAGTTTCGACTTTCAAACAACCTATCAAATAGAAGATCTCGAGACAACGATCGCATAGGGAAAAAAGTAATCCAATTCCGATTTCATTTGACCCCTCAATTGTCAAAAATAGACTCCAAATCTCGTTTTCGCAAAAAACAGCACAAACCAGCTATTTCCTGGTGGGTCAGACCCGCTAGGTGCGCGTCAGACCCGCAAGCCCAATAAGGACCTTTCCTCGGCTGTTTTTGCGTTTCTGGGCTAGTTAGAGCTCCGATTTGGACGCTGTTTCTTCATGTGGATGTCTCAGGAAGTCTCCTTCGTTCCCATGCGTCTAAGTCAATATAATACCAAGTATTAATATGTCCCAAATGCTAAACTCTTTAGCTTTTCATCTCACAACTGACTTGCGAGTTTAATCATTCCATTGCATCGAATGCATTCCTCTTTAATGATCTTCCTATTACTAAGACGTGAATACTACTCGGTGTGAGACCCTACAGCCTGACTCTACTACAGGTTGGGACTCGAAGTCCCTAGACGATAGTAACCACGAGCAGCAGGTGTCATCCCTGTTTCAGCATCATAATTACGTGATTGAATTCGTCGATAAAGTGTCGTCAGGCTCACTCTGACCGTGTCCGTGATGAATACCGTAGTTTTAGTCCTTTCGTCTTGACTATGTCACTTGCGTAGACTAGTGTATGGAACATTGTCAACCCTACTAGATAGCACTGGCCAGTATCCTTCGGTCTCTGGTACATTCATGTTGTACAGCCTACAACATACCTTAGCCAAGGTTTTACCAAGAGCCGTACTGAGCCTGCGGCACTAACATCCCATTAACGGAAGAGACGAATCCTATCTTGATCATTACTCACCTAGCACGCTTCAAGTGTCACCCAACCTAAGACCTTTCAACAGGCCTTGCCTCGAAGCTAGATCATAAATCTAAGTGACACTGTTCATGCACAGCTTCGTACAATGATCTCAAGTCCGAAGGACCAACTAGCATATCATCACTACAGTTATTAATGACAGTTAGTTAATGTTTAACCATTTGATAACTCTTTATATGGGTCATTCGGTGGACTCATTCTATAATGAGCACATGTGTCGTGTCTCCAACTTCATCAAGTCGCGTGATTATGAGACCAACAAGACAAAGACACAATGGTCAGTCCGATGTGCCGATATCTTATCTCAACGCATCTACGCACGAACGCTTTTAAGGCTCAAGCTTCTATCGGTCAGTCATTTCTCATGATCGCGATCTGCATCTCGAAACATGTATGACTAAACTTGGAGTCTAAGGAAATTATCTAAGCAATATAAAATAGATAATTACTCAGACAATTGTACGGAAAGCATACTTTCATTAATGAACAAGATGTTTACAAAGATAAATAGCCTCGAGGGCATACATCTCTCTACATCTCCCACTTGCACTCAGACCCATTTATCTTGATATCTCATACCACATTTACACACTAGCCTCTCTAGACGATCGCGTGCCAGCGCCTTTGTGAATGGTCCTGCTAAGTTGTCTTCCGAACAGACTCTAAGGAGTTCTATATCTTTCCTCTTCTCTATATCCCGTATGAGGTGATACTTTCGAAGAATGTGTCTGGATCTCTTGTGGAATCTGGGTTCTTGAACCCGACTGATGGTTGCATTGTTGTCGCAATATAGTTGTATTGGATTTTCAATTGCAGGTACCAATCCCAGCTGGTTTATGAACCTCCTCATCCAGACTGCTTCCTTTTCCACATCGTTGGCCGCTATGTATTCGACTTCCATCGTGGAGTCTGCAACAGTATCTTGTTTGGAACTCCTGCAACTGACTGCTCCTCCATTAAGAGTGAAAACATATCTAGAGATCAATTTGCTATCATCTATATCACTTTAAAAGCCAGAATCTGTAAAGCCTTCAACCTTGAGCTCTTCACTTCCATAAATCAAGACTAAGTCTTTAGTCCTTCTTAAGTATTTAAGAATTGCCTTAACTGCTCTCCAGTGTTCTTCTCCAAGATTAGACTGAAATCGACTTACTGCACCTAGTGCATAAGCGACATCGGGTCTGGTAAAGATCAGGGAATACATGATAGACCCTACTGGTGAAGCATATGGGATCTTACTCATGCGATCTAATTCAAGCCTTTTTTAAAACTAGGGTAAAAACTGGGCTTAAATACAAGCCAAAATCGTCCAAAAAATCGTGACAAAACTGCCCCTGTGCAGCCCAGAATTTGCAGTCCTAACAGCAGTCAGAGAGGGTCACTCGGCCGAGTGACCCTTGTCACTCGCCCGAGTGACAACCCCTGTAAAATAACAGTAACTCTGGGGTTCTCAGGGGTCCGTCTCTCAGGGTGACTCGGCCGATCAGTCTTCTTCATTCGGTCGAGTAGCAATCATGCTCGGCCGAGTGAGCTTCCTTAGATTTTCCAGTAACTTTGGCTCTTTTCTGTCTGAATTCCCTGACTGACTCGGGCGAGTTAACTTTTTTACTCGGCCGAATGGAATTCCTTACTCGGCCGAGTAAACGTCTGAAATTTTCGGTGCGTATCCGTTCTACTCGGGCGAGGGTGATTCTTCACTCGGCCGAATGAGCAGTCTTGCAGGGCCGAGTGATGTACTCCTGAGCTCATTTCTTCTCCTTTTCGCTTTCTCGTCGCTCCTATCAAATTCATTCTTCTTCCGCTCATCCTCCATCGCTGATAAGTCCTCAAATAAGCCGTGGGCGACACTCCAAAGTGCGTGAAACTCCTTTGATCTCATTTTCGCTCCAAATCGCTCCATATTTCCTGAAATACGACAGAAACAAGAAATAGTGAAAAGCATCGCAATATCGTCGAATAATCGTGAAAAGCGCAATATGGTCGATCAAAACGTCATGAAAACATGCAGAAAAAAGGTATAAAATATGGAGTGATCAAAATTCCCCAAGCTTACCTCTTACTCGTCTTCGAGGAAGACAAGCAAAAGGCGAACCTTGTCGGAAAAAATAAAGAAAAGGAAAAATGAAAGAGATAGAAGATATGAAGGAAAACAAATTGGGAGGCGCTAGATCATTTTCTCAGGATGTGGGTTTTGCTTACTCACATAGCACACGGCGAATATAAAACACATGCCAAAGACTTATCTCGATATCACGATATAAGGATGCATTCAAAATAGAAACCCAATAATATCAAAATAGTATGAAATATGGAATCATTCTGGAATTAGCATCGTCTGAAGCATCTAAAGCGGCATACATAATCATAGACCACACACTTTTCAATTGAATGCTTTCTATTTGGAGTATAAGAGATATCACACAATATGGATCAATAAGAATAGAAAGGTATGGTTTTCATGACATGCATGCTAAGTGTCAATCCCTGGATTTCGTTAAACTTTTAGCAATCTTGCCAAGTATAGAAAATTACCTAGCTTAGATTGTCTGCACAATCAAGTAGTCACTCTCTCACACATCATTGGATCCTCTCCCCCAAGCTTATCTATAAGCGTGGTGACATAAGATAAATCAATAAGCTTATTCCCCATTTTTGAAGCTCCAAAGAAAATAAAAATAAAAGAGGGGAGAAAGAGTATGAGATGGGATCATATAAGAACGTCTTTTCTCTTTTCTTTTCTTTTCTTTTTCTAATTTTTTGTAAATATATACAACTGTGATCCCAAATCAAAAGATAGAAAGATATACAAGAATATTATTTTCTTTTTGATTTTTGGGGGTATTGGAGCATAGATTTTTGTAGCGCGGGAAAATGCCAATATAAGAATCGCTAAAGGGAGATTCACCAATGATTTTATGTATAGAAATAATTCTCAAGATATGTGGAGAAAGAAATATATGCAACACTCGGTTCACTCTATAGAATGTGCACTACAACTTTCAGCAGAGTAATGTAATCTACTCAGTTTAATCTCGGAAAGTAAACTAATCCAGCTATATCAACCTAGCATACATTCAATTAACCTGAAAGTGAAGCGTACAATTTTCATGCAATAAGAAGTGATATAAGAAAAGAAAGCAGTACTCCAGATATAGGCAATCAATGCGTGAAGCTTGGTGTGTTTTCTATGAAGAGTATACGGTAAAAATCATCTGACTCAGCTAATAAAAGAATTTCATCCATATTTATACATGAAAGTGCGGGTTACTATCTCAATTGCATAGCAAGACATAGCATATGATATCTGAAATAAAAACTATGGCATGACAAGATAATATACATATAGAGATAAACTAACACCATGTCATCATCATCACAGACAATTCATATCTAGCAAAAGGATAAAAGAAATAAGGAGAAAAGAAAATAAAAGCTACTGTACAATGCAACTGTAACGACTAGTTTTCATGTATCTGGATTATTATATATATATATATATGTTTTTGTGGATTTTCTCCTCGTGTGTGGTTTTCGTCTCCGTGGCTTTCGTTTCCGATCGTTTCGTCGTGATTTTCTAGCTTCTTCTTTAGAATCGTCGATTTTGGAGTAAGTCATTCGTGACGGGCTTCATATCGGTCATATCTTATTGTTAGATCAAGCCTAGGAGTCTTAGGAATCGATCCCGGAGCTTCGCGCTCCATTTCGGAACTTTTGGTACACATTAGCTGGTGTAAGAAGGGGCACCGACCGACTAGATGACGATCCAGTCGGTCGGAAAACCTTGTTAGACCGACTAGTTGGCTTTGTAAATTTCTCAGGAGTTACTGTTTATCGTTAGTCAGTCTAAGAATGTTGGTTGACCGACCAGGTTGCAAACTAGTCGGTCAGCAATGCTTCTTTAACCGACTAACTCATTAACTATTTTTGGTACCAGTTACTGTTCACTTTTAGTCGGTCTAAGAACGTTCATCGACCGACTAGATGTCAAACTAGTCGGTCAGTAGTTGTTCTTTGACCGACTAACTCTTAGTTCAGGTTTTTGTCAGGGGTTACTGTTTACACTTAGTCGGTGTGCGTTGGTCAACCGACCGACTAGTTCTTAAACTAGTCGGTCAGTGGTTGCTCTTTGACCGACTAAACAGTACAGGAAACCCTAGTTTTGCCCTAGCCGCCACCAAACTCTATAAATACCCCTCCAAACATTTTCTTCTTCTTCTTCTTCAACTCTAAACCTAATTTCTCTCCCATTGAGCTCTCATCTTCCCCAAACCCTCAAAACTTCATCCCAAGCTCATCCTTCATCATCCAAACCCTCACTTAACACTTTCCACCTTCCACCTTCCTCAAACCTTCATCAAACCCCCAAAATCCATATCTAAACCTATTTCTCCAGATTTTCCCCATCTATTCCAGATCTGAACCCTAGGTTCCCCGGAGCGTTTCTTCCGTTGCCGTGCTTGCTCGGCATCATTCTTCCGCTTCCGATACGGTAATAATCGATCTCTTAATGTTTTCATAACCCGTTGTGTTTTTGTGAAACCCTAATGAAGTGAATGTTGTTTTGATGATTGTTTCTCCATAACAGCGACTTCCACGTAGATTAGCGTCCGTGGGACGAACCCTCGTTGATCGTCATCCTCGGTGCTAGGCAAGTGAAACTTGCCACTTAGGGTTTTGGGCCATGTCTTAGGCCATTTGCTTGTTGTAGGCGTAAAAGAGACTAGGCGACGAAATGATACTCGCCTAGGCGCAAATTTAGGAACTAGCTTGACAACGAAGCTAGATCCGACATTTATCATGTTTCATAAAACTACCATGCCATGTTTAATTCCAATTACCGGTACGCGAATTAATTGTCATGTCATTGCATTCTTTAAATGTTCCCGTGATTGCGTAGCACACGCTACAATACTTGCACTTCCTGGCTCGTGACCAGAAGCGAGCATAATGAGTTGCTAACCCCAACGCTTGATATTGAGGCTAGGTGTCCCCTACGCCAAATACTTCCTGATTCGTGATATAGAAAACAAGCTCACGTGCGGGACAACCCTGGCTCATTTACTGGGCTCATGTACAGGGACCCTGGCTTGTTTACGTGTGGGATGGGGTAAGAGTTAAGCGGTCATTCAACTGGGAGTCTGCCCGATCAGCAACTGCAGTTGTAAGGCGTAAACTCTGGGTTCTAGGGTAGTGTTAAGCGGCCAATCAGCGTGAATGCCAAACCGTTCAGCTGTAAGGCGTAAACATCTACAAACAACTTGAAACGTGACTAGTGAAAAGATTGAGATTGTTAGTAGCTTGGCTACTCTTGACCTGTCCCGATAATTGTTCTCTTGTACTTTTTGCTTCCCCATGTCTTGCTTGTGCACTCATGTTATAACTACCATGTCATGCATACTATAACTGTTAGGTTGTTAGTTTGCCTTACTTTCAGTTCCTTGCCCAAGTCTTTTAGACTTGCTGACATGTGCCCCTTTACTCTTTTGGGTGACACATGTTAGACCCTGAGCCTGAGTACATTGTTGAGGAAGAGGTGTTTGCTGACGCTGAGCCCGAGCCTATGTTTGCCGAGGAGTACGTAGACACTGGGGACCAGTCCTAGTGTCTTTGTTGAGCTTTCCTTTTGTTTAGACTGCTGTTTTGTTGTCGGTGCGTAGCACCTATACTTTGTTACGTTGTTCCTTTTGTTGGCCTTGTTCTGGGCCTTTAGACTCTTTCTTTTAGCCTGGTGGCTTTTCTAGATGTTGAACTTAATTTTCATGTTGGACAATTTCTGAGATATGAGATTTTATTTCTGTCTCTCCTTGTGTTATTATTGTCGTTCCGTTTATGGTTACAAGGACCTGCTTATGTTTTATTGACGCTTATCGGGTTTGGGGCTTCACAGCTCCACTCTCGTGCGGACCTTTTCACGTCTCGCCTCTATTTTAGGGAAGCGGGGCGTGACAGGTTTTGTTGGTGGCCCATGCAAGTCCTCTTTTGTAACTGCGATAATTGGAATGACGATAATAATATTAGAATGTCCAATAAACTAAGTTCGACATCCGAGTCATAAGCTATGAGTCTAATCTGCTTCGTTTTCTGTGTCATTAGATGGTAGGAAGGCGATTCACCCGTGGTGGAGGTAGTGGTGCGCCCCCTCATGATGAGGAGCCTGAGCGGGAACCCACCAATGGAGAGATGATGCGGATGATGCTTCAGATGATGCAGGTGCAGCAGGGCGTGCTCCTACAAGTCCAGAATGCTCCACTTGCTCGAGCTGCCCTGGCACTTCCGGATGCCACTCGCTACGAGCTGGGAGCGAAGCAATTTCTGGAGCTGGGTCCCGCATATTTTGATGGGTCTGAGGGTCCTCTGGCTGCCGATGAGTGGATTCGGAACATAGAGGATATCTTGAAGATGGCCAAGATCACCCCGGCTGGATGGGTTGATTTGGCGAAGAGGCAACTCAAGGATAATGCTCGGAACTGGTGGGATGCGAAAGAGAAGATGTTGGTGGAGCCGATAGCTTGGACTACCTTTAAGTCCAGGTTTGATGAGGAGTTCTTTCCGAAGGCTGCTAGGAAGGAGATGTTGCAGCGCTTCATTGATCTGAAGCAGGGGAGCTTGACGGTGGACCTGTACCACCAAGAGTTCACTAGGCTGAGTCGGTTCGCACCGAAGATGGTGTAGGATGCTGATGAGAGGGCTCAGAGGTTCCTACAGGGACTTTCTTTGGAGCTCCAGAGTTTTGTGTCTTCCTCTGATCTGCACTCTTATCAGAAGGTTCTGGTCGCTGCGAGGAGGCAGGAGCTGAACCTGAGTCAGAGGAGAGGACATGTTTCTGGTGCTGGGAAGAGGCCTATGGAGCAGGCCAGAGCGGTGGTTAGGCCTGGTTTCAAGCCTAATCATCCGGTGCAGTTCAAGAGGCCAGGAGGGCCTATTCAGAAGACTTGCCATTTCTGCGGCAAGCCTGGCCACATCAAGGATCAGTGTAGGAAGTTTCTGGGCCAGTGTTTGGTTTGTGGTGATGCTTCTCATGTCGCGAAGGATTGTCGGCATGTGAATCCGTTGCGGAGGGCACCTGTTGCAGCACAGCCGTTGCAGCAGTGAGCGCCTGTTCCTGCTGGACGTGGAGCAGCTCTTGTTCCACAGAGGCAGGCTTTTCAGCAGGCTATTCTGCCGAGGAGGCAGGCTTTTCTGATGACCGCTGTGGAGAGCGAGGCTGTGGATGAGGTTATCGCAGGTAATCCTCAATCTAGCTGTTACTTTCCTAGCTGGTTTTGATTGTTAGATTGTGTTGTTTGCTTGAACATGATTGTTTGCTAGACTAGGGTTTGATTGTTAATTGCTTGTTAGGTGTGGTTTTGGTGTGCACATTTCCTGCACGAGTCCTCTTTGACTCTGGTGCATCGATGTGCATTATTTCTCGGAGCTTCGTGGAGAAGCATTCCTTGTCGACGTCCCCTCTTCCCAAGAGTTGGAATATCGTTACAGGGAATGGCGTGGTCTCGGTGCATCGTGGTTGCAATTCTTGCTCGTTGGTGGTCTGTGGACATGAGCTTTACGCTGATTTCATTGTCTACGACATCATCAACTATGATGCAGTTCTTGGGATGGACTGGCTCGTGAGCTTCTATGCTACGATCGATTGTCGGAGGAAGAAGGTGGTGTTCGAGATTCCCGGACATCCAGTATTTGAGTTCAGCCGCGGTAGCAGCTCGATTGGTCCTGTCAGGTTTCGGGCCAGGCCGGTGGAGATTGTGGCTATACAGATGGAGTTGGAGAGGCCAGCTGTGGTGCGGGATTTTGATGACGTCTTCCCCGAGGAGATGTCTGGTTTGTCACCTGATCGAGCTCTAGAATTTCCTATTGATCTTATTCCGGGAGCGCAGCTGATTTCGAAGGCACCGTATCGTATGGCACCCGCTGAGTTGGAGGAATTACGGAAGCAGCTGGATGAGCTTTTGCAGAAGGGTTATATCAACCCTAGTGTGTCTTCGTGGGGAGCACCGATGCTGCTGGTGAAGAAGAAGGATGGTTCGCGTCGCATGTGCGTGGACTATCGGGAGTTGAATGCGGTGACCATCAAGAATAAATACCCATTGCCTCGCATCGATGATATTTTTGATCAGCTTGGAGGTTCGAGTGTGTTTTCGAAGTTGGATCTGAGGAGTGGTTACCATCAGTTGAAGGTGAAGAAGGGAGATGTTCTGAAGACAGCGTTCAGGACGAAGTATGGAAACTGCGAGTTTGTGGTTATGCCTTTCGGTGTTACCAATGCACCCGCAGTTTTCATGAATCTGATGAACCTGATTTTCTACGACTTTTTGGATAAGTTTGTCGGTATCTTTATTGACGACATTCTGATCTATTCTAAGTCGGAGGAGGAGCATGCATCGCACTTGAGGATGGTATTGGAGATTTTGAGGAAGCATCGGCTGTATGCTAAGTTTTCGAAGTGCGAGTTTTGGCTGGACAGAGTTGCTTTCCTCGGGCATGTGGTGACTGGAGATGGTATTTCAGTGGATCCCGAGAAGATCAGGGCCATCAGAGAGTGGCCTGTTCCGCAGTCAGCGTCTGAGATCCGGAGTTTCCTTAGACTTGCTGGTTACTATCGGCGCTTCATTAAGGACTTTTCCCGTATTGCCGAGCCGATGACCAGATTGACGCGGAAGGATGTACCTTTCGTTTGGTCAGGTGATTGTGAGAATGCTTTTGGTGTTCTGAGGGAGAGATTGACGACTGCCCCTATTCTTGTTGTGCCTGATCACAGCGGTGGATTTGAGATCTTTTGCGATGCTTCTGGCAAAGGTCTCGGTTGTGTTGTGCATCAGCACGGGCATGTAGTGGCTTATGCGTCTCGTCAGCTCAAGGTTCATGAGAAGAATTACCCGACGCATGATTTGGAGTTGGCTGCTGTTGTGTTTGCTCTTAAGATTTGGAGGCACTTCCTGCTGAGTGAGAAAGTGAAGATCTTCACCGATCACAAAAGCTTGAAGTATATTTTTACTCAGAAGGAGCTCAACATGCGACAGCGTCGATGGTTGGAGCTCATGGCGGATTATGAAATTGATTTGCAGTATCACCCTGGCAAGGTGAATGTGGTTCCTGATGCGCTGAGTAGGCTTCCAGCGGTGATGATTTTGACCTCGCAGTGGAGATTGCAGCAGGATTTTTGCGAGTCTGGTGTTGAGATTGTTCTTCCTGGGGAGGCTTCTTCGTTGATGTGTATGCAGATACAGTCGACGATTGTGGATCGGATCAAGGCTGGCCAGGCTGAGGATCTGAAGCTGGCGATGATTCGGGAGCAGGTGGAAGCCGGTCTGCAGACTGACTTTTTGGTTCATGATGATGGCTCGTTGAGGTTCGGAGCCAGGCTGTGTGTGCCAGCTGGGGATATCAGTGAGGAGTTCTTGGTGGAGGCACACAGTTCGTCGTATTCTGTGCATCCTGGTGGGACCAAGATGTACCAGGATCTTCGTCTGAACTATTGGTGGAATGGCATGAAGAGGAGTGTTGCTCGGAGTGTAGCCAAGTGTTTGGTTTGCCAGCAAGTGAAGGCGGAGCATCAGCGTACGGCAGGTTGCTACAATCGCTTCCGATTCCAGAGTGGAAATGGCAACACATCACTATGGATTTCGTGACTGGACTACCTCGGAGTCCGAAGCAGAATGACCCGATTTGGGTGATCGTAGATCGATTGACCAAATCCGTGCACTTTATTCCATTCCGAGTGGGACAGTCCACTAAGGCGCTAGCGAGGAGATATATGGAGGTAAATTCTTTTACTCTCCGTTTTTATTTCCTTTTTCTAGTTTAGATGGTGATGTAACGTGAATCGTGCAGGAGGTCGTACGACTTCACGGAGTCCCCGTGAGTATCGTGTCGGACAGAGACACGAGGTTCACATCTCCGTTCTGGCAGAGTTTGCAGAAGAGTTTGGGTACGCGTCTGAGTTTCAGTACGGCGTACCATCCGCAGATGGATGGCCAGTCCGAGAGGACGATTCAGATCTTGGAGGACATGCTGAGGGCGTGCATGTTGGATTTCAAGGGTTCGTGGGAGGACCATCTACATCTGGTGGAGTTTTCTTACAACAACAGCTTCCAGGCGAGTATCGGCATGGCGCCTTTCGCCGCTCTTTATGAGAGGAAATGTCGATCGCCATTGAGTTGGGATGATGTTGGTGATCGTGAGCAGTTGGGACCTGAGATGATCGTGGAGGCTGTGGATGCTGTCAGGAACATTCGGGAGAGGTTGAGGATTGCTCAGGACCGTTTTAAGCATTGGGCGGATGCTAAACGTCGTCCTTTGGAGTTTCAGCCGGGCGACCATGTGTTTCTGAGGATTTCCCCGAATCGTGGTGTGATTCGCTTTGGGAAGCGAGGGAAGTTGAGCCCGCGATACATTAGACCGTTTGACATCCTGGAGAAAGTTGGCGAGGTAGCTTATCGCTTAGCCTTACCGCCATCTTTGGAGGGAGTTCATAATGTTTTCCATGTGTCGCAGCTTCGTCGATACATTAGCGATCCATCTCATGCTGTGGATTTCTCGGAGATTACCGTTCGCCCTGATATGACGTATGACCAGCAGCCAGTGCAGATTCTGGACAGGCGTCAGAAGTCACTTCGGAACAAGGTTTTCAATCTTGTGAGAGTGATGTGGCGACACGGCTCGCCTGGAGAGTCTACTTGGGAGAATGAGGATGAGATGCGAGAGCGTTTCCCACTTTTGTTCCCGGACACGTGAGTGTTGGGAAATTCCGAGGACGGAATTTTTCTTAAGTTGGGGAGGATGTAACGACTGGTTTTCATGTATCTGGATTATTATATATATATATATATATATTTTGGTGGATTTTCTCCTCGTGTGTGGTTTTCGTCTCCGTGGCTTTCGTTTCTGATCGTTTCGTCGTGATTTTCTAGCTTCTTCTTTAGAATCGTCGATTTTGGAGTAAGTCATTCGTGACGGGCTTCATATCGGTCATATCTTATTGTTAGATCAAGCCTATGAGTCTTAGGAATCGATCCCGGAGCTTCGCGCTCCATTTCGGAACTTTTGGTAAACATTAGCCGGTGTAAGAAGGGGCACCGACCGACTAGATGACGATCCAGTCGGTCGGAAACCCTTCTTGGACCGACTAGTTGGCTTTGTAAATTTCTCAGGAGTTACTGTTTATCGTTAGTCGGTCTAAGAACGTTGGTTGACCGACTAGGTTGCAAACTAGTCGGTCAGCAATGCTTCTTTAACCGACTAACTCATTAACTATTTTTGGTACCAGTTACTGTTCACTTTTAGTCGGTCTAAGAACGTTCATCGACCGACTAGATGTCAAACTAGTCGTTCAGTAGTTGTTCTTTGACCGACTAACTCTTAGTTCAGGTTTTTGTCAGGGGTTACTGTTTACACTTATTCGGTCTGCGTTGGTCAACCGACTGACTAGTTCCCAAACTAGTCGGTCAGTGGTTGCTCTTTGACCGATTAAACAGTACATGAAACCCTAGTTTTGCCCTAGCCACCACCAAACTCTATAAATACCCCTCCAAACGTTTTCTTCTTCTTCTTCTTCAACTCTAAACCTAATTTCTCCCCCATTGAGCTCTCATCTTCCCCAAACCCTCAAAACTTCATCCCAAGCTCATCCTTCATCATCCAAACCCTCACTTAACACTTTCCACCTTCCACCTTCCTCAAACCTTCATCAAACCCCCAAAATCCATATCTAAACCTATTTCTCCAGATTATCCCCATCTATTCCAGATCTGAACCCTAGGTTCCCCGGAGCGTTTCTTCCGTTGCCGTGCTTGCTCGCCATCATTCTTCCGCTTCCGATACGGTAATAATTGATCTCTTAATGTTTTCATAACCCGTTGTGTTTTTGTGAAACCCTAATGAAGTGAATGTGGTTTTGATGATTGTTTCTCCATAACAGTGACTTCCCCGTAGATTAGCGTCCGTGCGACGAACCCTCGTTGATCGTCATCCACAGTGCTAGGCAAGTGAAACTTACCTCTTATGGTTTTGGGCCATGTCTTAGGCCATTTGCTTGTTGTAGGCGTAAAATAGACTAGGCGACGAAATGATACTCGCCTAGGCACAAATTTAGGAACTAGCTTGACAACGAAGCTAGATCCGACATTTATCATGTTGCATAAAACTACCATGCCATGTTTAATTCCAATTACCAGTACGCGAATTAATTGTCATGTCATTGCATTCTTTAAATGTTCCCGTGATTGCGTAGCACACGCTACAATACTTGCACTTCCTGGCTCGTGACCAGAAGCGAGCATAATGAGTTGCTAACCCCAACGCTCGATATTGAGGCTAGGTGTCCCCTACGCCAAATACTTCCTGATTCGTGATATAGAAAACAAGCTCCCATGCGGGGCAACCCTGGCTCATTTACTGGGCTCATGTACAGGGACCCTGGCTTGTTTACGTGTGGGATGTGGTAAGAGTTAAGCGGTCATTCAATTGGGAGTCTGCCTGATCAGTAACTGCAGTTGTAAGGTGTAAACTCTGGGTTCTGGGGTAGTGTTAAGCGGCCAATCAGCGTGAATACCAAACCGTTCAGCTGTAAGGCGTAAACATCTACAAACAACTTGAAACGTGACTAGTGAAAATATTGAGATTGTTAGTAGCTTGGCTACTCTTGACCTGTCCCGATAATTGTTCGCTTGTACTTATTGCTTCCCCATGTCTTGCTTGTGCACTCATGTTATAACTGCCATGTCATGCATACTATAACTGTTAGGTTGTTAGTTTGCCTTACTTTCAGTTCTTTGCCCAAGTCTTTTAGACTTGCTGACATGTGCCCCTTTACTCTTTTGGGTGACACATGTTAGACCCTGAGCCTGAGTACATTGTTGAGGACGAAGTGTTTGCTGACGCCGAGCCCGAGCCTGTGTTTAGCGAGGAGTACGTGGACACTGGGGACCAGTCCTAGTGTCTTCGTTGAGCTTTCCTTTTGTTTAGACTACTGTTTTGTTGTCGGTGCATAGCACCTATACTTTGTTACGTTGTTCCTTTTGTTGGCCTTGTTCAGGGCCTTTAGACTCTTTCTTTTAGCCTGGTGGCTTTTCTGGATGTTGAACTTAATTTTCATGTTGGACAATTTCTGAGATATGAGATTTTATTTCTGTCTCTCCTTGTGTTATTATTGTCGTTCTGTTTGTGGTTACAGGGACTTGCTTATGTTTTATTGACGCTTATCGGGTTTGGGGCTTCACAGCTCCACTCTCGTGCGGACCTTTTCACGTCTCGCCTCCATTTTAAGGAAGCGGGGCGTGACAGCAGCACACTCAAAAAGTAAGAATACGTGATGCATGGAAAAAAATGAAAAAGTGGGTGAAAATAAGCGTAAAAACAAAGAAAAGTGGGAAAATGAAAATAAAAGGCGACAAAAATAAAAAAGTGCGTGAGAACTCACTCCCCCAAGCTAAAGTGCACAGTGTCCTCAATGTGCAAAGTGTGGCACACCGAGAGACAAAAAATTTGGGTGGGGCGGGTGAGGATGCATGCATGATGAAAAAAATAAAAAAAGGAAAATAAAAATATGTGATGGGAATGCAAGTGATGCATGGAGAGATCAAAATAGTACAGATAGGTGTCCCCAAAATACGCCCTCTCTCCCAAAATGATATAGACAGATATGAACAAAAAGTGATCAAACAGTGTGTGGAGGAGGGGTGCAAAATCAGCAGGCTCAAAATATCCAGCGAATCATCAGCAAAAATATGGAAGGCATCCTTTGTGTGCCTAGGCGGGTGGGGGTGCACCAGCACTGTCCTATAGCGGGGGTGGTGGTCGAGGAGGCTGCTGGGTGGGGGTGGGTGGCTGAGGCAGACGCTCAAGAATCTGGTTCAGGCAAGCCTAAATACCAGGAATAAACGCAACACGGGTCTGGACAGCACTAACATTAGCGGAGAGAGCCCGAAAATCTACTCTAAGTCCACTCACCGTCCCCTCTAGAGCATGGAGGTACTGAACTAGTGTGTCGGGGGAGGTGGAGCAAAGGGTCGAACAAGACGAACAGTTGGAGAACGGGGCTGTCTCGCACGGCTACTGTAAAGGATGGGTGCGACAATGGGGTGGTGCGGTGGTGATGTGCTCACTAAGTGTCACTCAGCCTCTGTGGGAGGCTGAGACGCGGGAATAGTCGAAGAGGATGGAGCAGCAGTAGAAACGGCAGTGGTAGCAAGCGACGAGGCAGGCAAAGAGGTCAGTGACACAGACGTGGGGACAGACGTCATGACACTCTCAGATATACAGCGGCGGTAGAGACAGTAAGGTCGACGACTGGGGAGGTCGTGAAGGGTGCAAAAAATGACTCCCCATGAATCGAGGACAAAAATGAGGAAAGGGTCTCCACTGCGAAGGCAAAAGAAGGCTCGTCGCACTCAACTAAGGTGGGGGACGCTCAAGGCTAGCCACAGAAATGGGATCTATCCACATGGGCACAGTGGTGGTGGTGGTGTGAGTGGACTCAGCTAAAATGCTCCCGACACTAACAGACGTGTGGACAGAGGTGTCAGGAGGTGCAGACGAAGCAGGTACAGGCTGAGGGATCACTGGGTCAAAGGGTGGAAGGAGGGGCTCCTGCACGTATGCGGCGGGGATGAGGATATCCATCGTTGGAATCCACTCCCCGCCCGCAGGTCCAATATGTGTCCGAGCAGGGCTCGGGAGAATCATGTAATTGGCATTGTGGGGACTGTGCAGCCACACCAAGTGGCGCTTACCATGAGAACGCAGCATCCTCATCCGGGCCATGACATCTATGGAGAGTGAGGTAGGGCCTGATGGTCTCAGCAAGCCAGCTGGGATGTCAACTCCGCACAAAAGGGCCAAGAGGGTAATCAGACCGCCACAACAGATAGGCGTCCGAGCACCGACAGATATAATGATGCGGTCGATGTATAAACTGGTGATATCAATCTCTATGGCGGGGAGCAAAAATTCTCCTCCATCAAAGACCCTAGAACGTGTCATCGCGTAGAGCATGTAGAGCTCTGGTGTCGACAACGTCCCGGGCTCGTACCTCGCAAGAAAAGTGGTCACCATAAGGCATTGTGCAATGCAGAGGCACGGGTGGAGGATGGCAGAGGCCTTGGCCCGGCTAGGGTTAAAGGTGAGTGGTGATCCCGTGATTTGTGTCTAGAAAGCGTGGGTGTCGAATGACGGGGGTGGGATGTGCGTGGGGCTGTAAGCACGGTCTGGGTCAGGGACATGGGCCACTAGAAGAATACTCGGAGCATGTCAAGAGTGACCTCGCACCCTCGATCCATCAGGTGAAAGGAGCATCCTCTGGGGGTCCGTCAATAGAACTAGGGACCTCCAGTATCGAGCGGATGTAAGTGTCCGCCGACACCGACAAGAAATCACGCCACCGCACGTTGTCATACGACTAGAGTATGCGCTCAAGGTCAGCAAGGTGTGCAAACCTAGTGGGTACGATCGAGCGATGGGAGATACGCTCAAATCTGACGCGGGCGTCGTCTCTGAACGTAATCCCCATCACATCGAACACGGGGACAGGCTGTGCTGGTGGTGGAATGGGTGCTGTAGGAGGCGGCTGTGTAGGTGGTGGCGGGCTAGGTGGCAGGGAGTCTACCCTAGCAAAAGAGGAGCCAGGATCGCCTGACCTCTTCCGCTTGGAAGCGGGCTCCCGAGTGCGTGGCCTAAGACGGGACGGCATGTGTGCTGTGAGACGTGCCCACCCAAATGAAAATGCGACACGCTGAAATAATGGAACTAGTATACCTGAGCACGCCACAAGAGCAAAAAGTGAAGAGTGCGAAGAATCGCCTCCTCCGCAAAACTACAAGCGTCCAGAATCTCCCCCAAGCTCCCCCAAGCTAACCTGAAACACAAACAATCAAATCAGCGTATGATATTCAAAATACATGGGGAAGATATGGGGTAATAGATATAAATAGGATTTAATTTGAATTTGGGGCACAATGGGCATTCGGATTGGAGAAATGGGCGAGAAATGAGAATTCTAGGCGAAATGGGGGAAGTGCGGCAGTGGGAGGGGCAGCGCCGGCGGTGCGGGCAACCGGGCGGTGTCGGTGACCGGCGTGGGCGGTGCTCATCGGTGAAGGAGCGGCGTTCGGGCAAGGAAGACGTGGATTCGGGCGAGGGAATGCGAAACGGCTCGGGCACTGCAGATGAAAGTTGGAAATTTTGGGGGTTTCGGGATTTGTGCAACGCCCTTTCGGCTTTATAAAGATGTACGACTCGGCCTAGTGACACTCTCACTCGACCGAATGGAACTAAATTTTAAAAAAAATTTTAAATCTCCCCATATGTTACGACTCGGCCGAGTAGCTCTTCCCATTCGGCCGAATGGACAATTTCCACTCGGCCGAGTCGCAAGGGCACTCAGCGATTTTTGAAGCGTGTATGGTATCAGAATCACTTAGCCGAGTGACATAGTCAGTCGGCCGAGTGGCAATAATCACTGTAAATCACAGAAAATAACAGAGAGTGGGTCTGTAGGATCTTCCCTGATCAGTACTCTACTTGGCCGAGTAGAGACTTCATTCGGCCGAGTGACATGTACACTCGGCCGAGTGGCTTGCTATTTTCAGCCTCGGCTCTTTGTTTTTGCTCCATTCTCTGTTTTTCTCGTCCCAGTCAGTTTCTTCCTCTTCCTAAGGCCTGGGCGCATTTTTGAAGCGCTCTCCCTTACCATGGTCATCCTCCATATGAATGATTTCTCGTTCTCCATCTCCTGTCATGAAAAATAGAGCCCGTTGTCACGATTTTTATTGACTCTAAACTCTAAACACTAAGAAAAATCTTAAAAAAAATAGAATTCAACTAAAAATGATGTAAAACCGTCGGGTTGCCTCCCGACAAGCTCTTGTTTAGGGTCTTGAACTTGACCCCTTATGATTTTCGTTTAGTGCGTGATATTTGGCGTGTACGAGATGCGTCCGTCAAATTTGCCGAGAAGGCCACTTGGATTTGGTTGTTGATATTTGTGGTCATTCCTCGGCTTTCCCTCATCATGGGTAGTGTTGGGGGATAAGTCCCCTAAGCTTGAGCTTGTGCCAATCTTTTTCTTCACCGGTGATGATGCTTTCTTATCCGGTGGAGCTTTCTTCAATTTGTTGGCCATTGAGAGTTTGCATAACTCCTTTATTCTCGCGACATCGGCGTCGTTTTTTTCATCAACCAAGGGATAGTTCGGCGGATCTTCCAACTTTTCTTCACCACTAGAAGATTGTCCTTCTTCAAGGCCGTCATCGTGTAAGGCGCCAATAGAATGTGGTATAACTTCATCGATCACCTCGTCGAGGAGGTCCACGTAGTCCACCACCTCTTGCTAGGGCATATGCTTCATTGCTTTAGGGATATGGAGCTCCACCTCAATGTTTCCAACATTCAAAGACAATGTACCCTCTCTTACGTCAACTATCACGCCGGCGGTGGCCAAGAAGGGGCGTCCAAGTATTAGTGAGGTGTCGCCCTCCTCCTTGATGTCCATAATGACAAAATCGCACGGCAAGCAAATTCATCCCGGTACTTGGAGCGGTATGTTCTACGCAATTCCCACCGGCCTAATAACCCGACCTTCCGCTAGTTGTATTCTTATATTCGTCGGCTTCAAGTCGGCCCCGGTATTCAATTTCTTAAACATGCATAGGGGCATTAGGCTCACACTTGCTCCCAAGTCTACCAAAGCCTTTTGTAGCGGGACTCCTCCAAGTGTGCATGGGATGCGGAAGCTTCCTAGGTCTTTTAATTTTGTTGGCTCCTTCTCCTTCCGGGTAAAGCAAGTTCCTTGCTCGGCAAGCATTATCATCTCCTTTTTTTTCTTCCCCGAAATTAAGTCCTTCAAGATCTTGGCATATGACGGGATCTCTACAATGGCATCCAAGGAAGGTATATTGAGCCTTACTCCTCGCAAGTACTCAAGGAATTTGGCGAGCCGCTTTTCAATCTTAGCTCTTACCAACCTTTGTGGGAAGGGCACCAGCGGCATATAGGTGCGCTCCTCATTTGGCTTCTTAATTTCAGAATTTCCACCTTCTTGTGGCTCTTTCGGGCTCTCCTCCTCAATAGCCGGCTCTTTGTCATCAAAAATTTCCTCCACGGGCTCCTTGGTTTGAACCATGGCGGGAGTAGTGTCCTTCCCGCCCCTTGTATTTATCGCCACCACCGCATTGATGTGGCCAGTATTGCTCCGTGAATTGGGCTCCGGTTGAGCCGGCAATTGTTGAGTATTTTTATTGAGCAACGTAAGTTGCTCCGCTCGACGGTATTGAGAGAGTCTTGTTATGCAATCAATCAAGCGTTTATCTTCTTTTGCTCCACCATAAATTCTTCCACCCAAGCCTTATGATCCGAACTCGGTTGTGCTTGTGGTGGGTTTGGAGCTCTCCACCATTGATTGTAGCCCGGTGGCCTATATGGTCCCGCTGGTTGCCTAGGCGGGTAGCTTTGTTGTGGTGGCCCTCTCGGTTGATATTGAGATTGTGGAGGTGAGGCCGAGCTTGAGGTTGTTGCGGCGGTGGTGGTTTAAAGCTCCGTCATTATTAGCATATGAGAAGCCCGGATGATTCCTCGCGGCCGGGTTGGCCCAATAACCGGTGTTCCCAGCAACATATTGGATTTGCTCTATAGCACCCTCTCCGTGCTACCCTCCAACGAACATAGCTTGAGATTGGTCTTGCAAATCACTCATATTACCTCCCGGTGTAGATGTGGCGGGAGTTCCATGCGGCTCGGTAATCAACTTCTCTAATCTCTCCACGACCTTGTGGAGAGAGTCAAACTTCGTAAAAAGCTCCGCTACAGCCTTGGCCTCGGATATGCTTGTCGGCTTCAAGGAGGATGTAGAATGTCCTCGCTCATCACCCCATTGTTGGTTATTAGAAGATATCTCCTCTAGTAGTGCCGTAGCTTTGTCCGGTGTCTTCGATAGAATGGATCCATTGGCAGTTGCATCTATGATTTGCTTGGTGTTCGGTTGGAGTCCATTGTAAAAGCAATGTACTAGCTCCCATGCTTCAATGCTGTGATGGGGGCATTGATGTTGGAGATCTTTAAAGCACTCACATGCCTCGTATAGAGTCTCCCGTGGTCCTTGCTTGAAGAACATGAGTGCGCTCCTTATCTTCACTGTCTTGGATGGTGGGTAGAATTTATCAACAAAGGCACTAGCCAACTCATCACATGTAGTAAAGATCCCCTCCGCTTGCGTCCTCAACCAATATAATGCTTTATCTCTGAGTGTGAATGAAAAGAGGCGCAGTCGGATTGCATCGACCGGTACACCGGGCATCTGAAAGGTGGCATACTTGGACAAGAATGACTGAAGGTGGTAGTGTGGATTCTCATGGGAGTTCCCATGGAATGGGTCTTGTTGCATTAGAACCACAAGTCCCGTCTTGAGCTCGAAATTCTTATCCGCCGCCAACTCCGGCATCACAATGGATGAAGTAGTAGAAGTAGTCTTAGGCCGTAGCCTATCTCTGATAGATATTATCCTCGCCATGTGTGCCGCTAATTCTTCCGTTGTCTCCCATCAGTTTATACAATCATCCTCTATAGCAAGTCTTCTCTCGGCTCTAAGCCTCCTTTCGGTACGCTCGACCTCCGGATCAAATAATAGATCTTCTTGATGCTCCGTCGATCTCATGTACATGCACAGGAAAATTGAGCTTTGATGGAATTGTTAGCACGCTAGAGGAATAAAAGGATAAAAATAAAAATAAAAAGAAATAACTAAGTAAGAAAATAAAATACCGTCGCCTCCCTGGCAACGGCGCCAAAAACTTGGTCGCGTCCGAATATACACCCGAAAAACGACTTGTAGTTTTACCGCAAGCGCACGGTGTAGCGACGATCAGGTATCGAACACAGGAAGGACAAATGACAGTATCTCACTTTAATTACCTAGCTATCAAGAGAATAAGAGTAATTTTGGTGTAATCGTCACAATCGTTCAGATAGCAAGAAATATCAATATAATAAAACGTCTAGGGAAGGAAATCCCCACTACGGACCGTCTCTCATCCTTGTGAATCATAAATTTCATTGTTGCTAAGCTTGAATATAGGTGAACTAGTCGCAACTTAATGTAGAACCAAGCTCACGCTCTCGCGATATTGCCGGTCTATAGCAAACCTAAGTTAGGGCCCACTCTCGTGCAAACCCTAGCCTAAGCCGCTAGCGTGAAGAACGACATCATTGTCCAATCGCATCTCGAGCCCACTCTCGTGCAAACTCGAGCTACGATCTAAGTTATGATAGTTCGCATTCGTCCAATCTCTTACAAACGAATGTTGGTATAGATTCATGATTAAAAATCCTAGCTTTGGTCCAATCTCTTGCAAACCAAATCTAGAGAATTCCAATTATCAATCTAAATCAAATATCCAGGACTTCCTATCAATTGGGATCCAATCTCTTGCAAATCCCAATCGATATGAATTCCTAGCTACTCGTAATATATCAATCACAACCTAACCATTTCAATTCTAGCAATAAATCTATAAATTAATCACAATTCAAAAGATCGGGTCCATAGGGCTCATCCACATGCCCTAGAACGACGGAACTACTCACTAATCGTCATGAAAATCTCAGAAATAGCAACAATAATCATGGCACAATTCATTGCAAATAAGAAACAATTCATAAAAATGAGTTTTTTTAATAAGAAAGAACAAACCAATGACGTAGCCAATGATCTCCAGCTGAGATTTCTCCAAAGAATAGCCGTAAAAAAATCTAAAAGAGCTCTCTAAAAAATAATTCAAGCCTTTTTTAAAATTAGGGTAAAAACGGGGCTTAAATACAAGCCAAAATCGTCCAAAAAACCGTGACAAAACTGCCCCTGCGTAGCCTAGAATTTGCAGTCCCAACAGCAGTTGGAGAGGGTCACTCAGCCGAGTGACCCTTGTCACTCGCCAAAGTGAAAAACCCTGTAAAATAACAGTAACTCCGGGGTTCTCAGGGGTCCGTCTCTCGGGGTGACTTGGCCGAGCAGTCTTCTTCATTCGGCCGAGTAGCAATCATGCTCGACCGAGTGAGCTTCCTCGGATTTTCTAGTAACTTTGGCTCTTTTCCGTCTGAATTCCCTAACTTACTCAGGCGAGTTAACTTTCTTACTCGGCCGGATGAAATTCCTTACTCGGCCGAGTGAACGTCTGAAATCTTCGGTGCGTATCCGTTCTACTCGGGCGAGGGTGATCCTTCACTTGGCCGAATGAGCAACCTTGCTTGGCCGAGTGATATACTCCTGAGCTCATTTCTTCTCTTTTTTGCTTCCTCGTCGCTCCTATCAAATTCCTTCTTCTTCCGCTCATCCTCCATCGCTGATAAGTCATCAAATAAGCCGTGGGAGACACTCCAAAGTGCGTGAAACTCCTTTGATCTTATTTTCGCTCCAAATCGCTCCATATTTCCTGAAATATGACAGAAACAAGAAATAGTGAAAAGCATCGCAATATCGTCGAATAATCGTGAAAATCACAATATATGCGATCAAAACGTCAGGAAAACATGCAGAAAAAAGGTATAAAATATGGAGTGATCATGATCCTTTTCCAAGTCAGTTTTTGGAGACATCTCCTTGGAAAGGTTTATTCTATGATTGGCTGGTATTAAACCACCCTTACTGTTTTTCATGCTAAACCATTTGAGCACGGTGTCAATGTACCTGGTTTGAGAAAGTCCTAGCATCCGTTTAGATTTATCTCTATAGATCTTTACACCTAATATGTAGGATGCTTCTCCCAAGTCTTTCATGGAGAAGTTAGTTGACAGCCATTCTTTAACAGAATTCAACATCTTTATGTTGTTACCTATTATCATAATATCATCCACGTATAAAACAAGGATAACTAAAGAATAATTACTGGTCTTTTTATAGATGCACGGATCATCCTCTTCTGACAAAACCAAACTCTTTGACCATATTGTCAAAACGGATGTTCCAACTTCTTGAAGCCTGCTTTAGTCCATAGATGGACATGTGCAGTCTGCATGCTTTTCCTTTACTCCCACTGACTTCGAAACCTTCTGGCTGAGTCATGTAAATCTGCTCTTCTAAATCACCGTTTAGAAATGCATTTTTACATCCATTTGCCAGATTTTGTAGTCATAGTGGGCAGCAATAGTGAGTACAATCCGAATAGACTTGTGCATGGTGACTGGTGAGAAAGTCTCGTTATAATCTATACCTAGAATCTGACGATAACCTTTCGCAACCAGCCTAGCCTTATATGTTTCTATTTTTCCATCTGCACCAATCTTCTTCTTGAAGATCCATTTGCAGCCAATAGGAGTGCTATCCTTGGGCAGGTTTTCTAAGGTCCATATGTAACGGCCGGTACTCACTATTCGTTATACGGCTGTTCGTATAGCAATTTCGGGTACCTGATTGGTTTTTTTGCTTTGTATGTGAGTCGTGTCGTTGATGTCGATAGGGCCGTAGCACCTTGGTTACATCCTTAGCAAGCCAACCCCCCGACGTGTGCCCAGCTTGAGTTTATTGTCGCCTTTGGACCCCGTGTCTTTTGTACGCGTATCTTCCTTGAAGTTCGCGTATTTTTCTTAGCCTTATCTTTCATCCGGACCCTATGGTGTGATATGCCGTTGTGACCCTCTCTGAGAGTATTAAAATTGTGGTGCTGATTTGCAACGTCATTTCACAGGTCGTTCTCCCACGATTTGACCTTATTTGATGAGACGTCACGATTTTCACTTTTGTTGTGAGGCCTTTCTATTTTTAGTTTCGTTTCTCGTCATTGAAATTGTGATCCGTCTTCTTTGTTCTGTTTCTCTCGTCGACACGGTCGTCCCGGTATTTTTATTATATTTTTCGGACACCGTTTGGTTGACCTATCACACTAATCTCTTTCATATTGTAATTAGCCTAGCTTATCTCTAATTAAACTTAATTAAATCCGATTTAATCTTAGCCATAGGATCTACATCACATGTTGAATTATTCCCTAGCTATTCACCATTCTATATCACACAAATTGCACTCCCTCCCTCTCACAATCTCTCTCCCCAACCTACTAACTCTACCCCAATGTTAGATCTATATAGCAAAACCCTTACTTTCCAATTCAACACACACGCAAACAGGCCTGGGGGCTGTCATCAGCCGCCTCTCACCCTCCCTCACCTTGCGACAACATCTCCTCCCCCTCCGGTCTTCGGCAACACCCATCTCTCCGGCGAAATCCCCTAACGACGCACCCATCTCCCCTCTTGGATCCGCACTCGCCTCCTAGGCCACCGGCCAAGCTGCCGTGCACCCTCAAAGAACCACCGGAGCCGCCAGTTCCGACCACCCAGCCGCCAACAATAGAACCCCGACCACCCTCGTCGAGCTTCCGACGAACATCCCCACAAGCACAGGCTGGATCATCCCTCCTCCATTTCAAAACCACTCCCTCTCCCTTGGATGCTCCGCCCAGCCGTGCGCCCCTCTTCGACGTCATCTCCAGCCATCTCAATGGTCGCCGACCACCACTGCACTCTCCTCAACCGCCGGAAGGCCCATCTTCTCCCCCACTTGTGCCGAAACCCCCTTGCTGCCACATAACTCCACGCAAATTCAAGAGCCCGTCGGACATCTCCCCCTCTCACCCTTGATTCCGATCACTCAACACCTAGGCGACGGCCGCCATGGCCTCCTCCGTCGTGCAAGCACCCCCTCCATGGCCACCCCTCTGCTCCGGCACCTCCCCTTGCCATTGGCAGCCGCAATCACCCAAGTTCGTCGTGCCCAACTCCCCATGGCTGCCATTTCTTCAACTTGCCAACTTCTGGCGGCCTCTGAAACTGTCGGCCACCACCACCTAGCTACCGTTCCCCCTTGCCTCGACAACTCCGGCCCCCTTTGGGTGGCAAACCCCCCCAATGGCCGCAACTCCCCTTGGCAACACCAACAACCCCCAAAACATCTACAGTCTCTACAAATCTGCCGTTCGCCCCAACTCACGGCTGTTTCCGACGCCATAGAACATCGTACGGTCGTCCTCCCCCTCAACGTTGTTGTTCGGTGATCGTGCCGCTACCCGGCTGGTCGTCGTTCGTTGTCACTATCGTCCTCCGTTGTCGCTGATCGCTGCTGGACAGTGGATCGTCGCACGCTTCCGCTAATTCAACCCCTGACGTCGCTACCCGACGTCAGTGTAGCTCTCGCGTCGTGTGAGGGTATAATTCTGAACCGTAGGCCCACCAAATTTGCATTCTAATCAAGATTAAAAACGATTATTTTTACTACTTTGTAACTCACCAATCCAACTTAATAATACGGGACTGTAGGCTGATTGTTGGACTGAGCGTGGGAGCTATGGACATTGTGAATCTGTGATTGGACATTGAGGATTGTGATACCATCACGTATTTCAGGCAAGTGAAACTTGCCAGTTCTTTGTTTAGGCCGTGCTTTAGGCCATTTCTTGTTTTAGGCGTAAAAGAGACTAGGCGACGAAATGATACTCGCCTAGACGCAATTTTAAGATATAGCTTGACAACGAAGCTAGATTCGTCACCATGCCATATCATCCATGCATTTCTGCCTGTCACGTTTAATTTTCATATCTGTACGCATTTTACTTGTGCTCTGCCTGTCACGTTTAAATTCCTTATCTGTACGGATTTAAATTACAACTTGCTATGTCATGTCATCCATGCTTGAGTGTTGCATTCGTAGCACACACTACTATACTTGTACTTCTTTGTTCTGGCTAGGCACCTGCGTTGCAGGCATAACCCTATGCCAAATACAATTCCTGGCTCGTGATCCAGAAGCGGGCTATATGTGTTGGTCAAAAGCCAATGCCCGATACACGTGGAGGGGTAGGGATAATCGATCACTTGAGCTTAGGAGTTGGCCCGTACAGCCACCCCAGCCAAAAGGCGTAATCTCTGAGCACTACGTGTTTACTTGACGTGTTACTTGACTTGTAAAATCCATGTGAATGTTTACTAGCTTTGCTACCTTGCCATGTCATACTTGTTACACTTTACTACTTGTTGCATTCATACCTTAAACTGCCATGTTATCGCATACTTTTAGAACTGCTAGGTTGTTTTTCTTTTAGTTTCCTTGCACAAGTCTCTAGTAGACTTGCTGACATGTGCCCCTTTTCTCTTTTGGATGTCACATGTTAGATTGTGAGCCAGAGTTGGTCGTCGAGGACGAACAGGTTGCATGGTTGAGTTCGAGGGCATTGGAGACCAGTCCTAGAGCTCCTTCTTGCTGTTGTTTTTTTATGCTTAGTCGTTGTTAGGCTGTCGGTGCGTAGCACCTCTCTTTTCTTGTTGATGTTATGTATTATGTCGGCCATGCCTTAGGCCTCCTTTCAGACTCTTGTACTTTCCTTTTAGACTCTTCTTTTTAGCCTGATGGTTTTTCTGTGATGTTGGAATTTATTGTGTACATTCTGAGATTTGAATAATTATATTATCTGTCTCTTTTCTTTATTATCGTTGTTCTGTTTCGCATTTGCAAGAACCTATACTTGGTTATTCCAGACGCTTTATATACTGGAGCCTCACAGCTTCAAGTCTGAGCGGACTTCTTACGCCTCGTCTCCATTTTAGGGAAGCGGGTCGTGACAGGTTTTATTGGTGGCCCATGCAGGTCCACTGCAACTGCGAATTATCGGAACAACGATAATAAAAATAGAATGTCCATTAAATAAATTAAAACATCCAAATCATAAGCCTGAGTCTAATTTTTTATCGTTTCCTATGTCTTAGGTGGCTGGTAGAAGTGTTGCTCGAACATCTGTCTCAGCTTAGCAGGGAATCCATTAGATCAGGACTATAGTAAGGCTTAGATAGACGACTGTGCTTGCTGGTTAGAGGTCCCTGATTATTAGCTAGACTCCTTGCTAAGAATTGATATAATCGTCTTAGGAGTTACCTTAGTGGTTCTTGCCTAGATCTGACCATATTAGACTTCTAGAAATTCTTTAGTCGTTCGTTTGGGTTCATCGATTTCGGGCCAAGCCGGACGCAGTTCATTACAGTCTGGACCCTTAGGAAGTCTTAGCGCTAAGTTCCTAATCTCTAGTTCGTCGACCGTAGGAGTCTCCGTAGATTTTCTGAGTCATATCCTAGGCGTGTTTATGTTTCGATCATGCGACCATATTCATTGCCCTCGATTCACGAGATCGCATCGTGACGTTCGTCGTTAATTTTTGAATCTCTTCGTTACAATCTTGAAGTCTTCTGAAAGCAATTTCGATGTTCTTCATTCGCTAAAGTTTAAACTCGTTCGAAAACTTTTAATATATATATATATATATATATATATATATATATATATATATATATATATATATATATATATATATATATATATATATATGGACTTCATGCTCTTCCATTGACTTAAATTCATTTTTGAATTTCGAACGTTTTGACGAGATTTTTGATTACTGTTTTATAATGTTTTTCCAGCATATACTTTTCATACCTATTTAAATATCTTGTCCCTTTTCATATATTAATTTTATTCTGAGCCGTATTTCTATTTTTTTCCCAAATTCGATTTATAATTTTCTTTTCTTACTTATCCCATTAAAACTTATTCGAATAACTCATCGCGCTTGCCTTTAATGTACTTTATATGTTACATGAGAATTTAGCATTCAGCGTGACGATATTATACTCATCATTTTCCTACTTCAAATTTTTGTAAAATACTATCTTCATTTAAATTTATCTCCAATTGCAAAATAATTCATCCACCTCCATACTCACTATTCTGCGTCTAATCCTATGTCGTGATTTAACTTTCATGTTACCCTTCTCCGTATTATAAGGATATTATTATATTTTATTTTACAGCTTACATTTTATTATATCCTTATTTCGCGTTTTATATCTTTCTTCCCTACTTGATTATTCTGAACTATATTTTGTTCCACCCAACCGAGCCATTCCATTATATGTCGCCTCATCTGAACCGGTTCATCACGCTCTTGTTTCATTTCAATCTCGATTTTGGTTTCCTCATTATTGTTTGATTATCACATTAGTGCTTACCGTTGCCTACATTAACCTTGTTATTGTATGGTGGGCCATTAGTATAGATTGAGAGGTCATTGTAGTGCATATAATTACATGGTGTATATGAAGTTGTATGTGTGTTAGTATTTATAGATATGTGTGTGGATAGCTATATCACTCTAGGGATGTCTGTGTATATAGGAATCAATGTTGGAATATCTAATGGGGTGTATGTAGTTGGATATACTTATAATGGTTGAAATAATATTTTGGTAAAGTTATGAGTATATTAGGTATAATGATACTAGGGTATTTATAGTTAAATGTGCATGCCTATTATTTGATCTATATGTTAGTACGTGTGGGCGTGTGCTCACACGTAGTTATGTGCTTACTATATGAATACGTGTGATATACGTACGGTAATAGGGACTATAAATTTGTTTGGTATTGTTTGCCTTTACGAGATGTTGTGTGTGCGCGTGTATACCTCGAGGTATACACGATTATGGTATGTCTTAACTATGTATGGATAAGTATTCGTGTTAGTATACTAATTATAGGTAAATTGCTATGGTGTGCGTATTATATGTGACTATACGAAGTATGCTTACTTAGGATGATGTATTCAATTGTATACATGTGTTGATGTTTGTAATATTATTGTGGTATGTAAAGTGATTGAACTATGTGGGTGTTACCTGACTAAATATTAAGTGTGATTGGAAATTATGGTATGTATGTGGTTATGTTTGTAGATATATATATTGGAGTGTTGCGTTGGTACTGTTATAAGTATCGTGTTATGTATATAGAATATTCTGATATGTGATTTGAGTCTCACTCAAGCTTGAGTGGGTATACTCTAAGTATATAGTTACATATGTCTATGGATTGCGTGTAGTACTATGAATGTAGCGATGGATGATGCATGTATAGTGATAGGATTGTTGTGCCTGGTGGTGTTACACACATGATTGTGGGTGACTATACCCTATTATAGTTATAAATATTGGTCTTCTGGTATAGTTATTTACTAAGGACTTGCCTGTGTGAATATGTGTGTGTGTGTGCGTGCGCTAGCTAAACTAAGTGTGTAGATGTGCTGAGCCTTTAGTGGTATGAAGGAATGTTATATTAGCGTGTGTGGGTGTGCACCATGCATGGGTAAGTATGTGCTTAGTTGTAGGTATTTATAATTATGGTACGTGTGATGAGTCTTGAATATAGTTATAGGACTGTATGTGATGTGATTATTTGGTGAAGTATCTACGTACATTTGAATAAATATATATTTGCGAAATTATAGTAATGGTGAATGTATTTTAGATATAGTAAACCTGATTTAATAATGGCATGGTGTGATTATATGTGTTGGTGTGTTTGGTATTGGATGTATACTAGGAGATATTAGGGAGTAGTATACCCATGTTTGTTTTGTGCATAGGTAGTTATCTATACGTGAAGTACTACGATTGTATTTGCTGGTGTGAACAATTTATCTGTTTGTGAGTATGTGTACCATGGTATGTAATAAGTATTTAATAGTTATATAAGGATGTGCGTGACTATATGAATGATTGAAGTACGTGTATAAAATTTGACTGACTATGATAGGTATAAGTGTATAATGTGCGGGAATATATATACATGTTAGTAGTGTTAATGTTTGACTACCTAGTGCATATATAAGCACTTGTAATGACTATACCTGGTCTGAATTATAATGTGCTGTGATTGGGGTAGTTACTAGAGCGACTAGATATGTTAGAAAGTCCGAGGACGGACTTTGTCCTAAGGTGGGTAGGATGAAACGGCCGGTACTCACTATTCGTTATACGGCTGTGCGTATAGCAATTTTGGGTACCTGATTGGTTTTGTTGCTTTGTATATGAGTCGTGTCGTTGATGTCGATAGGGCCGTAGCACCTTGGTTACATCCTAAGCAAGCCAACCCCCCGACGTGTGCCCAGCTTGAGTTTATTGTCGCCTTTGGACCCCGTATCTTTTGTACGCGTATCTTCCTTGAAGTTCGCGTATTTTTCTTAGCCTTATCTTTCATCCGGACCCTATGGTGTGATATTCCGTTGTGACCCTCTCTGAGAGTATTAAAATTGTGGTGTTGATTTGCAACGTCATTTCACGGGTCGTTCTCCCACAATTTGACCTTATTTGATGAGACGTCACGATTTTCACTTTTTTTGTGAGGCCTTTCTATTTTTAGTTTCGTTTCTCTTCGTCGAAATTGTGATCCGTCTTCTTTGTTCTGTTTCTCTCATCGACACGGTCGTCCCGGTATTTTTATTATATTTTTCAGACACCGTTTGGTTGACCTATCACACTAATCTCTTTCATATTGTAATTAGCCTAGCTTATCTCTAATTAAACTTAATTAAATCCGATTTAATCTTAGCCATAGGATCTACATCACATGTTGAATTATTCCCTAGCTATTCACCATTCTATATCACACAAATTACACTCCCTCCCTCTCACAATCTCTCTCCCCAACCTACTAACTCTACCCCAATGTTAGATATATATAGCAAAACCCTTACTTTCCAATTCAACACACACGCAAACAGGCCTGGGGGCTGTCATCAGCCACCTCTCACCCTCCCTCACCTTGCGACAACATCTCCTCCCCCTCCGGTCTTCGGCAACACCCATCTCTCTGGCGAAATCCCCTAACGACGCACCCATCTCCCCTCTTGGATCCGCACTCGCCTCCTTGGCCGCCGGCCAAGCTACCGTGCACCCTCAAAGAACCACCGGAGCTGCCAGTTCCGACCACCCAGCCGCCAACAATAAAACCCCGACCACCCTCGTCGAGCTTCCATCGAACATCCCCACAAGCACAGGCCCGATCATCCCTCCTCCATTTTGAAACCACGCCCTCTCCCTTTGATGCTCCGCCCAGCCGTGCACCCCTCTCCGACGTTATCTCCGGCCATATCAATGGTCGCCGGCCACCACTTCACTCTCCTCAACCGCCGGAAGGCCCATCTTCTCCCCCACTTGTGCCGAAACCCCCTTGCTGCCACACAACTCCACGCAAATTCAAAAGCCCGTCGAACATCTCCCCCTCTCACCCTTGATTCTGATTACTCAACACCTAGGCGGCCGCCGCCATGGCCTCCTCCACCGTGCAAACACCCCCTCCACGGCCACCCCTCTGCTCCGGCACCTCCCCTTGCCATTGGCAGCCGCAATCACCAAAGTTCGCAGCGCCCAACTCCCCATGGCTGCCATTTCTTCGACTTGCCAACTTTCGGCGGCCTCTGAACCCGCCGGACGCCACCACCTAGCTGACGTTCCCCCTTGCCTCGACAACTCCGGCCCCCTTTGGGTGGTAAACCCCCCAAATGGCCGCAACTCCCCTTGGCAACACCAACAACCCCCAAAACATCCCTAGTCTCTACAAATCAGCCGTTCGCCCCAACTCACGGCTGTTTCCGACGCCATAGAACATCGTACGGTCGTCCTCCCCCTCAACGTTGTTGTTCGGTGATCGTGCCGCTACCCGGCTGGTCGTCGTTCGTTGTCACTATCGTCCTCCGTTGTCGCTGATCGCTGCTGGACAGTGGATCGTCGCACGCTTCCGCTAATTCAACCCCTGATGTAGCTACCCGACGTCAGTGTAGCTCTCGCGTCGTGTGAGGGAAAAATTCTGAACCGTAGGAACCCCCACCAATTTTGCATGCTAATCAAGATTAAAACGATTATTTTTACTGCTTTGTAACTCACCAATCCAACTTAATAATACGGGATTGTAGGCTGATTGTTGGACTGAGCGTGGGAGCACTGGACATTGAGGATTGTGATACCATCACGTATTTCAGGCAAGTGAAACTTGCCAGTTCTTTGTTTAGGCCGTGCTTTAGGCCATTCCTTGTTTTAGGCGTAAAAGAGACTAGGCGGTGAAATGATACTCGCCTAGACGCAATTTTAAGATCTAGCTTGACAACGAAGCTAGATCCGTCACCCTGCCATGTCATCCATGCATTTCTGCCTGTCACGTTTAATTTTCATATCTGTACGCATTTTACTTGTGCTCTGCCTGTCACGTTTAAATTCCTTTTTTGTACGCATTTAATTTACAACTTGATATGTCATGTCATCCATGCTTGAGTGTTGCATTCGTAGCACACGCTACTATACTTGTACTTCCTTATTCAGGTTAGGCACCTGCGTTGCAGGCACAGCCCTATGCCAAATACACTTCCTGGCTCGTGATCCAGAAGCGGGCTACATGTGTTGGTCAAAAGCCAATGCCCGATACACGTGGAGGGGTAGGGATAATCGATCACTTGAGCTTAGGAGTTGGCCCGTACAGCCACTCCAGCCAAAATGCGTAATCTCTGAGCACGACTTGTTTACTTGACGTGTTACTTGACTTGTAAAATCCATGTGAATGTTTACTAGCTTTGCTACCTTGCCATGTCATACTTGTCACACTTTACTACTTGTTGCATTCATACCTTAAACTGCCATGTTATCGCATACTTTTAGAACTGCTAGGTTGTATCTTTCTTTTAGTTTCCTTGCACAAGTCTCTAGTAGACTTGCTGACATATGCCCCTTTTCTCTTTTGGGTGTTACATGTTAGATTGTGAGCCAGAGTTGGTCGTAGAGGACGAACAGGTTGCAGGGTTGAGTTCGAGGGCATTGGAGACCAATCCTAGAGCTCCTTCTTGATGTTGTTGTTTTCTGCTTAGTCGTTGTTAGGCTGTCGGTGCGTAGCACCTCTCTTTTCTTGTTGATGTTATGTATTATGTCGGCCATGCCTTAGGCCTTCTTTTAGACTCTTGTACTTTCCTTTTAGACTCTTCTTTTTAGCCTGGTGGCTTTTCTGTGATGTTGGAATTTAATGTGGACATTCTGATATTTGAATAATTATATTATCTGTCTCTTTTCTTTATTATCTTTGTTCTGTTTCGCATTTGCAAGGACCTATACTTGGTTATTCCAGACGCTTTACAGACTGGAGCCTCACAGCTTCAAGTCTGAGCGGACTTCTCACGCCTCGCCTCCATTTTAGGGAAGCGGGTCGTGACACCATACCTTATTCACGTGCATGGAATCTATCTCGGATTTCAGTGCATCTGGCCATTTGTCAGAGTCTGTACTCTTTATAGCATCCTGGAAGCTAATAGGATCATCATCTAATATGATGTTATCCTTAATCCCTCCGTCTATGAGAAATCCAAAGTACCTATCAGGGACTCAAGAAATCCTATCAGACTTCCTACGACTGGTTGGGAGATATTTGGTTTTGATTCTCCCACTAGTTCCGACATTTGTTCCTGTGTAAATACTTCTTCCGAACATTCGTCCAGATCAATCACCTTGCCAGTTGATTCCTTTACAAGGAACTCCTTTTCTAAAGACGTGGCATGTCTAGAGACAACAATTTTTTGGTGCTCTGGATGGTAAAAGATATATCCTAATGAATGTCTCGGGTACCCAATGAATTTACACAGAATAGATCTGTCTTCCAGTTTGTCTGGATTATGCCTTTTGACATATGCCGGACAACCCCACACCCAAAAGTGATTAAGGCTGGGTTTTCTGTCACTCCATATCTGATATGGTGTCATCGTCACAGACCTTGATGGAACCTTATTGAGAATATATATATATATATATATATATATATATATATATATATATATATATATATATATATATATATATATATATATATATATATATATATATATATCAATTTCTAGGGCATAGCCCCAGAGGGAAGTTGTTAACTCAGCTTTACTTATCATGGATCGCACCATGTCCAACAAGGTACGGTTCCTCCTTTCTGACACACCGTTATGTTGTGTGTAAGGAGGTGTGACCTGAGAGAGAATCCCATTCTCTTTTAAATATGCAAGGAATTCATGGCTCAAGTATTCTCCTCCTCAATCTGATCGAAGGATCTTGATACTTTTGCCAATCTGTTTTTCAACTTGATTACGATACTCTTTGAATCGCTCAAAGGTTTCAGATTTGTGTTTCACCAAGAACACATGTCCAAACCTAGAGTGATCATCAGTAAATGTAACGAAATATGAAAATCCTCATTTGGCAAATGTTGGCATGGGTCCACATACATCAGAATGCACTAGACCCAAGAGTTCAATAACTCTCTACCCTTGACTTGCAAAAGGAGTTTTGGCCATTTTACCTTTAAGGCAAGAATCGCAAGTGTCGAATGACTCATAAATCGAGAGGCCCAAGATCCCCTTTTTATGTAACTTGCTGAGTCTCTTCTCTCCGATATGGCCTAGTCTACAGTGCCAAAGGTAGGTTTCATTAAAACCTGATTCCTTACGTTTTCTTGTATTAATATTTAATACAACTTTATTACACAAAGTGTATACACCATTGTTTAGTGTCCCAAAACCTTGCAACTTACCATCAAAGAAAATGTTCATAACATTTTCGCTGATAGCAAAATTATAACCTTCTCTAGCCAAAGCCGAGGCAGAGCTAATATTGCATACAAAGTTTGGGATGTAGTAACATTGCTTCAAAAGCAAGTCAGCTCCACTAGCTAATGTGTATTTTAGATCTCCCACGGCTACAACATCAACATTTGATGTGTTGCCGACTTGGAGAACGATTTCATTCTTTTCAAGCTTTCTAATAACTCTCATTCGATGTAACTGATTACAGATATGAGAGCCCGCACTAGTATCTAATACACATGCATTAGAATTCACAGAAAGAATTACATTTTGCATTATTAAAGTTGAGGCATTAAAATGCCCTTTCTTCATTTGTTCCCGTACTGCTATTATTCTTCTTAGCCATTCTTCTTTATTATTACCAGTTAATATATCCTTATCTTGGATATATTTAGTTACTCGTCATGCTGCAAAGATTAGAACTCTTATAGTTAGCATGCGTTCAAAATATTTTAAATATAATTAAAATTTTATCCGATTATACTCTCCCACTATTTTAAAGATCATATAAGCCATAACAAAATTAAAATTTTAATGGGACAGGAATCCAACAACCCTTAGTCGCCCGACCTTGAGTGTAGCTCAACAAGTCGTTTGACACTGCTGTCGGTAGACGAACTCTTCATCAATCATATCGTATATGACTCCCTATTTGATTTTTACCCTTAGTTATTTGTGATCATGAGTGTGCTCATCGAAATCACTATAACTAGTCTAGTCAGACCTTGGTTTTCGCGTCTAGCTTGACTTATGCCGGCGCTCGGTGTATTCACGACACGGCGGTTTGGGTCAAGTCTAGACTACATCATTGCCTTAACTTATGCCAGCGCTCAGTGTATTCATGACGCGACGGTTTGGGTTAAGACACATGTATGAAGAAATTGGTTTCTGTAAGGTTGCCGTGTCACAGCTTGAGTGTAGCTCAATAACTATAACACGGATCCTACATATCCCAACGTCTAAAATAAAGAGGGCTACGAATTATCTTGTAAAAGATTTATTAACGTATTTGACTAGATATAGTTGACATCGTTGCATAATAATGATTCACGTCCTTGCGGTCTAGCGGATACGGCCAGGGAATTGACTAAGCCAGGACCACGTAACTCCTAGTCAAGCTAGGGTGATCCAGCAAACTTAGCCAATCACATTAACCGGTATCATGGTCCATGGAAGGTTGCTTGTCATTTATATGCGTACTATCAACTAAAGGCTTTTATTAATGCTAGTTAATCCTTATCAACTAGTGGATCCCTAAAATTCAGAATTTTATGGATTTGTTCAATGATTTTTATAAGGTCCTTATCAACTATAAGGATTGTTTTGATATGCTGCCACCCTAATCCTACATTAGGCATTAAAACAATTTTATAATCATAGCAGGAAAATCTAAAAATTATCTTATAATATTTAGATGATTTTTAATGGCTAACCTACAAAGATATTAAAATTTTTTATTATCAAATAAGCAAGAAAATTAAACCATTAAACTTCTTAAGATCATCATATGATTTAAAGGTTTTAATTATCACATAATTAACATGCATATCATATTCATTGCAGCATTAGAACAAAGTAGACACGGCTCTGATACCAATGTTGGGATTTTCAAGGTCCCTTAGGGCATATACTCTATCCCGTCCTAAGTCGGACGAGCAAAAATATAAAAGAAGCAGCGGAAGAATCTTATTAAACTCTTTAATAAAAGCTACCCTAAGGAAACAAGCTCCCTAACCAGGATTATATACTGACTCGGGTTGGGTCTGACCAACCCGAGAAAGGTCTAACTACTGAAAAACATAATAAAAGGGACTCACCCGGAATCTTGCCTTGGTACAGGCAAGATGTACCGCACTGCCTTCTCGCACTGCGCCTCGAGCTGAGCCGCTTTCCGAACCGCACCGCTCCTCGCCTTGAGCTGAACTGCCTCCCAAGCCACACCGCGCCTCTGAGCCGATCACTTGTCGAAGAAAGTTTCACTTGAGAAGACCCACGCTAGAGATTTCTGGACCAGATCCAAACCTCCTCGTAGTCTTACTAGGACCCGACCGGAGGATAGAAAGAACTATAGAGGAAGAATAATTGAAGTCTTGATCGAGCATGCTCAAAATCAGGAGCTTCTCAATCAGAGACTTGGTGCAAGTTTCAATGAGGAGTGCTAACCCATATTTATATATGGAGCCGACCCATCCCCTCTTACCACGGCAATGTGGGACAATAATATGGCGGAATGAGGTTGATTTCATAAGATGTCCAAACTTCTAAAATCCACCATAAATCCATTTCTGAGTTTCGACTTTTAAACAACATGTCAAATCGAAGATCTCGATACAACGATCGCATAGGAAAAATGGAATCCACTTCCGATTTCATTTGACCCCTCAATTGTCAAAAATAGACTCCAAATCTCGTTTTCGCAAAAAACAGTACAAAACAGCTATTTCATGGCGGGTCTGATCTGCCAGGTGCGAGTCAGACCCGCAAGCCCAATAAGGACCTTTCCTCAGCTGTTTTTGCGTTTCTGGGCTCGTTAGAGCTCTGATTTGGACGCGTTTTCTTCATGTGGATTTCTCAAGAAGTCTCCTTCGTTCCTATGCGTCTAAGTCAATATAATACCAAGTATTAATATGTCCCAAATGCTAAACTCTTTAGCTTTTCATCTCACAACTGACTTGTGAGTTTAATCATTCCATTGCATCGAATGCATTCCTCTTTAACGATCTTCCTATTACTAAGACGTGAATACTACTCGATGTGAGACCCTACAGCCTGACCCTAGTACAGGTTGGGACTCGAAGTCCCTAGACGATAGTAACCACGAGCAGCAGGTGTCGTCCCTATTTCAGCATCATAATTACGTGATTGACTTCGTCGACAAAGTGTCGTCGGGATCACTCTGACTGTGTCTGTGATGAATACCACAGTTTTAGACCCTTCGTCTTGACTATGTCACTTGCGTAGCCTACGGTATGGAACGTTGTCAATCTTACTAGCTAGACTGGCCAGTATCCTTTGGTCTCTGGTACATTCATACTGTACATCCTACAACATACCTTGGCCAAGGTTTTACCAAGAGCTGTATTGAGCCTGCGACACTACCTTCCCATTAACAGAAGAGACGAATCACATCTTGATCATTACTTACCTCGTAAGCTTCAAATATCACCCAACCTAAGACCTTTTAGCAGGCCTTGCCTGGAAGCTAGATCATTGATCTAAGCGACATTGTTCACGCACAGCTTTGTACAATGATCTCAAGTCCTAAGGACCAACTAGCCTATCATCACTAGAGTTATTAATGACAGTTAGTTAATGTTTAACCATTTGATAACTCTTTATATGGTTAATTCAGTGGACACATTCTATAATGAGCTCATGTGTCTTGTCTCCGACTTCATCAAGTCGCATGATTATGAGACCGACAAGACAACGACACAATGGTCTGTCCGATGTGCCGATATCATATCTCAACGCATCTACGAACACGAACGCTTTTAAGACTCAAGCTTCTATTGGTCAGACATTTCTCATAATCGCGATCTGCATCTCGAAACATATATGACCTAACTTGGAGTCTAAGGAAATTATCTAAGCAATATAAAATAGATAATTACTCAGAAAATTGGTACCAGAAAGCTTACTTTTATTAATAAACAAGATGTGTACAAAGATAAATAGCCTCGAGGGCATACATCTCTCTACACATGTGTTCAAGCAGGTCAATTGCTTCCTCATGTGATTTCTTTAGAAGGGTGCCTTATGCAGCGGCATCAATAATCATCTTCGTACTTGGCTACTGCCTGATGTAGAAATTTTGGACTAGATCCCAAGATAGGATTCCATGGTGTGGGCACTGATGCTAAAGGTCCTTGAACCTTTCCCAGGCTTCATAGAGCGACTCGTGTAGCAGTTGCTTAAATTTGGAGATAACTCCTCTGATCCTCACTATTTTGGACGGTAGGTAAAATTTGTCCACGAAAGCAAGCGCCAGTTGCTGCCACGTAGTGAAGTGGTTGGATGGGTGGGCCCACAACCAATATGAAGCCTTATCCCGCAAAGTGAAGAAAAAGAGCCTTAGCTTTTATAGCATCGTCGCTCACATCCTTGGTCTTAAACGTATCGCACTTTGCCAGAAAAGTGTCGATGTGATGGTTCGGGTTCTCGTGCGGATGCCCATGGAAGGGAACCTGCTGCATCAGATTTATAAGCCAGGTCTTTATCTCAATGCTACTTGCTGTCAGTTGTGGCCTCAGAATGGAAGAATTATTCCCGTAGCTTAGTTTCATGTGGTCCCAGATGGACCCGGTGCGAGGCGGAGTGGGGGTATTTTCTTCCATCGAATCAGAGGGTGTCTGACCCTTAGTCAAAGCTCTGAGAGTTCTTGCGGTCTTCTGGATTTTGGGATCAAATAGTAGTTCTTTATCAATGGTTCCGAAGCGAGTAATCATGCACAAAACAACTCAGAAAATACCGTGAGTAGCAAGGTAATAATAAAAGAGAATAAAAAGAATGGAAAGATAGGAAATGATAAGAGTTGCTAGCAAATTCTTCAAAATAAAAAATAACTGAGGAACACCGTAACTCTCCCCGGTAACGTCGCCATAAACTTGATCGGCCTGGAAGTAACTCCGAAACGATGTCGTTTACCACAAGCGCACGGTATAGTGGCAAGCAGGTATCGAAACGGGGAAGCGGTGATATACTACTTATCTACTCCTATGTTGAGTTAGACTTGCGGGTTTATTAGTGGATGTTGAGTATGGAGGTCGTAATGGTGATGGATGCGAAGGTTGTGTCACTCAACGTCGCAAACAAGGGATTCCACACAAAGAAAGAAAGGAATAAAATATAAAAGATTAAGGCTTTAGGACTCACCGCTAGGACCGTCGGAGGTCGATGCTAGGTTGAGACTTCTACGTTGTATTGGTTTAATTGGGGGTTGTAGCATCTAGGATGTGAATTCATGTGTCTAGGCATCATGAATCTAACGTACCATATTCACCCCGATCGCACGATAGATGCATACGATATGTGCATTAAGGATCTATAATAATCTCACCACTCTCTTGGTCAAATGCTCTCAACGCGTACCACTCTCGTGGGTTAGAGCTTCGAGGTATTTTGATGGCTCTTATTGACGCAATGGCAGTAGCCGTCAATTAGTAATATAGTTCGTCGATGGATCCCATCAAGACACGAGTCGGACATGGTTACGAGCCTCGGTTGAATCCACTAACTTCCTAATTAAATCCATAAGATACTCCTTAAGCTAATTGATTCCACCGACCGTTGACATGATCTCAGTACGAGTTCTCCTAGGGATTTTGCAAGATCAACCAAAATACTCCCCATTTATATCCAATGCAACCTAAAAATCCCAACTTTGCATCTAAATCCTAAAATCCTCTGGCTAATCCATTAGCTCTAGAAAAGACTACTCATGCATGATAGCAACAGATATAAGAACGATAGAAAACTTCATTGCATGCATTATAGAGATATTCAATAAGCAATCAATAAGAAGAACTAATATAGAATTTAAGAGAACAAAAATACTTATCTTGATACAAGAGAGGGGCATATGGCATAGCCTAACTCTCAAAAGATCGTCTCCAAAACTTGATAGACAATAAGATCTCACTCCAAACTCTCTAAAAAGATCCCCCTCTAATGACGGCTACAATTCATATATATAGTCCCCTGAAAACAATTGCAAATAACCCTAGAAACCCTCTAAAATTCATGCCCAAAATCAGTTCTGGCCGCAACTTAAGTTCTGGGCCCACCGCGACTCGGTCGAGTAGTCCCCTACTCGGTCGAGTCGAGTTTGATTTTCAGAGCCTGTTTCTGCCTTCTTTTTCCAATTCTCTGCAGCTCGGTTGAGTAGGTAGCTGCTCGGTCGAGTAGCCTGGTCGAGTAGCCTTCCTGCTCGGGTCGAGTATAGATTTCAGGACTGCAGCATCAACTTGCAGAAATTCCCAAGATTTCATTCGACCTCTGATTGACACGTTCTTGGCAGCGTTGGAACCGTCATGAAGTCTACTATCCAGAAAAAGTATGAGAAAAATACCTTGCGCTTTGGAATGATATCAGATTTCAAAAGAGTGAGAGTCTGTCTGAAAATCTGGATGCTTGCCTTACTCGACCGAGTAGCCTTCGTGCTCGGTCGAGCTAAAGTGGTTTGCTGCTTTAGCTTTAATATGCTTCTCTGGAAATTGGTTCGGCTCGACCGAGCAGCCACCCTACTTGGTCGCGTAGGGTGTAGCCGTTTCCTTGCAAACTTCTGCGTGTCAGCTCGACTGAGTAGCTAATGCTACTCGGTCGAGTCGCCTGGGAAACTGAAGTTGGTTTCTTCTTGGCTTCTCCTTTCTCTTTCTCTTCCTCTAGTCTTTTTCTTTGGCACCTCAAGCATGTCATCATGAGTCTTCTTGGTGCTCTCATGTCGTCGATCGTCTTATTGACTCCAAATTGCTCCAATATCGCTCCAAACCCTGAAATGGGCATAAACGCTCCAAAAATCATATTGTTCCAAATAATAGCGTATTGTTCTAAAAATCATATTGTTCCAAATAATAGCGTAAAAGCGTATAAAATGGGAGTTTGGATGTTGAAATACGTCATGAAAATATGCGATAAATCATCTAAAATAAGAGCATACAACGAGATCTTCTCCGGGATTAGTGATAACGGCCGCCTATTTGCCCGGTCTCATTAACTCCTCTCTTAGTATTAGCGGGAGTCTAACGGTCGAGTGAGCCGTTCGCTTGACTGTGTATTACTCCGCCTTAATGACGGATTGCGGGTTAGCCTCTATATGGGCCGCACATCTTGATAATGTTTTGTGGGCCGTACCCGTGCACCAACACACAAACACACACACACACACACACACACACACACACACACGATTTAATGTTAAAAAGGTGGCACCTGATCTAATAGATCAGCTGCCAAGACACAAAAAAGTGGAAAGTACGAGCCCCACATGTGTATATATATAGGGAATCATGTAGATCAGGTGACACCTGATTTAATAGATCAGGTGCAAGACACAAAAAGACGGGCCACACAGAAAGTACAAGCCCATGTGGAGCTTGTACTTTCTACTTTATTGTGTCTAGCACCTGATATAGTATCGCTTACCCGTTTTATGCTATCATATAAAATAGTAGTTTTGATACATTTGAATGCGGCTATTTTCAATTAAAATAGCCCTATTCTGCAATTTTGTTCCTTTTTCCTAATTTCCTGGTGGATTACAACTAATACTGGTCGTCTTTCATGAAAATTCAATATTTAAAGACATATTAAGTAGAGAGTAAATGGAAACTTCTGTAATTCAAATTGTGCCTTTTAACATTTTTAAATCTTCTACTCCTTTAGACCTATCCCTTATTTGTGTATTATGCACTGTACCATTTGCATGAATTACTACGCTAATTTGCTATTTGACAAGTACTAAATTTGGAGTGTACTAAATTTTAGAGAGAAACTTAATATGGAAAGTACTGAATTTTGTCAGGAAGAAAATTAAAGAAATTAAATTTATTGCTATTGTAAATTACTTTGTATCCTACACTGCCCAATGTGGCATCAAATTATGACTAGGACAAATTGTGTGGAAGAGTAGATAGCCCTATGGAGCATAGGCGAGTGACTGGGTGTGAAGTTGAGTTTTTTGGTGAAACCCATACAAAAAATGCAACCACGTTCCCCTTATTTGCAAATTCGCCATTATTTTTTCCTACCAGTAAACTACCACTCAAGTTCCCCCAACTTACACCTTCTACATCGCTCTATTTACGCTCTGCACCGACAATTTTCAGCTTTAGTCCCTACTGTTGTGCCCCAGCTACGACTTACCCGTTTTTTCGCTTCGCACATCAATGTTGCCCCCTTGAGATGACATCCACGTAATTCTTGCGGCCGGGAAGCGACTACCATGTCATCTTTTCCCCCGTTTATTGCCTGTCCTCCTCGGTATTGCAACCGGAAAACGACCGACCCATGATATCTTTTCGCCATCATTATTGCCCCTGGAAGACGACTTCCAAGTCATTCTTGCGCCCATTCGCCGACTACCATGTCGCCATTTCACCCATTAACCGACTGTCCTCCTCGGTTTCGCACCCGGGAGACGACCTTCGCCTTGCCCTACGGGCACGGGTTATGACTATATATAAATAAAACCCAAACTGCACATTCAAGCCTATCCCCATACCCACGCATCCCCCACACCATCTTGCCGCCGGTGACCCCAAGAACCCGGCCAGCATTCCATCTTGCTCCGGTGTCCTCCGACCTCCAACTCTCTATTTGACAGCCTGCACCAGAGACAGCGCGCGCTCCCATCTCCTCCACGCAAGGCAGTTGTTTCCGTCGACAACTCATCCCGGCGACCCCGAAGCTGACCCCTCAGCCGCGCAAATCGCCGCACGGCTGTTGCTCCGATCGCCCGTGTGCCCCGCAGGGCCGCCGTCCGGCCTATACCCTCCTCCTTCCTTTTTACCGTCGACAAACCCCTAGAACTCCAGCCACCCTCAATCTGCCGCCGCCGCTCTCACTACCACCACCCGTGAACCAACCCCACGACTCCCCAGGCAACTGTGACCTCTGACTGCCGCTCTCCCCTCCTTTTCCGACCGTCTGCAGCCTCGTGTGGCCGTCCAGCCACTTGCAACCGCATCTCCTTGCAACCGCGACCTCTCCTCGTTCCGACGGTCGACAGATCCGCAGTCAGCCCTCCTCCACAAGTCGGCAAACCCCGCCTTTCCCCAAGCCTTCAACGGCAACGAACTTCTCCGACAGCTCACCATTCACACCTACCCTAGCTCCGTCTGCCCTCATCTCAAAGCGTGCCGTTTCCAACCCGCATGTGCACGTAGGTAAGTAAATGCATTGGTTCACAAAGTCATTACCCGTGCCCGTAGGGCACGGCGAAGATCGTTTCCCGGATGCAAAATCGAGTAGGACAGTCACTTAACAGGGGAAATGAAATTTAACTACAAAATGTCAAAATTTTGAAGAACTTAACTACAAAAGCCAAACAATGAAACACAACCACTCAAAATATTTGTCCTACGTGGGTCGTTCTCCCACCTTAACATTGATTCTCTTTGTAGTTAATAGATTTTATTGACTGATTTTATTGAAAAACTGCCACGTAGCATATGAAACTTATTGGAAAAGTTTTGCAATATTGGGACAAAACTGCCCATGCACAAGATTAAAACTTTGCAGAGATGTAAATTAAACTAAGAAGGCACATAATATCGAAGAATTTAAAAAAAAGAACAACAAAATAATGGAAAGAGGGAAAAAATGAATGCATCATAAGATGAAAAACAATACCCCTTGCTTCCCAGGAATCGTGCAGTGCCAGACCATGAGATTTACCGAACCATCAGGGAGAGTCTCCGGCTTCGCAACAAAACCCTAGAAAATTTTGAAAAACGAAGCACTAAGATTTATTTTTAAAAAATTTAAAAATCAGATAAAATTAGAGAGAGGAGAACACGGACGTGAGGGTGATTTTTGCGCCAAGATTTCCTCTCCTCTGCGAGTCTTCCACGCGCGATGGCAGACATTATTGCTGACCTCTCCTCCCTCTATCTTCGGTATAGTCTCTCTCTGCGCCCTGTCCTTGGAATTTAGAGAATTTAGAGAATCCATGGAAGAATCTTAAAAGAAAAGTACCGATTTTTTTTGAAGGAATTAATAGAATTGATATAGCAGTTTTTTGAAACCGTTTTTTTTAAGTTACAACGGGAATTGATCGGAACAAATACAACGTGAAAAAATTTTGGTTTTTTTTGTTATATATTTTGTCCTAGTCATACTTTTACCGCCACGTTGGACAAATATTTTGTCCTAGTCATACTTTCACCGCCACGTAGGACAAAAGTCCTGAATTGTATAATAGATATTTAGGCAAGTCTTTACCTTCATTGTATGCGCCATGAAATCTAGTGAAATAAACCAAACCTCTGCATATCTCTTAATTATATGTAGTTGAAAGAAAACTAAACTCAAAATACAAATGAAAGAACAAGCCCCTCAACAGCCCCTTACATGAGATTTCAATCAAGAATTGAGTATGAATTTATACTTGTCTTTCGTCAACCAATTGCTTAAGATATTGATCTTTCGTCAATGCCTCTCCATGCCCAGCAGCACAAGTCCCTAGTCAAAAAGATGACATTTTTTCAGAACCACCTGCATTACTTCTCAAAAAATGGAATTTTTCAGCAATTTTCAAAAAATATGAGACCTACCTACTGTTTTTTCACTAGTATTAATGTATAAACTAATTAAAAATCAATAAAAAGCACTAAATAACTAAGATAATTACTATATACACCGAACATTCGGTATATGGATGAGATTATTCCTCAAAATTGAAAAGAAAAATCAAATCCTAAGTTAAATCTCAGTCTTCCTCTATCAATTCATTACCATTTTCAGAAATGTGTCATCTTCGCGCATCAAACATGTTGGTGTATAAAGTCGTTCTCATAAAAAACGGTAAATAAAAAACACACTATACTTACGATTTCAAATCAACCCCTAGAGATTACATGGGGATGGATTGCATGGCATGGACGTCCATGTCGTGGATGACCCCCTAGAGACCGATGTGGGCTGGGGGAACCATGGATGGCGTCAACGAGAGGAATCACGGGTAGCAAGGGCGGAGCTAGGTAGGGGCTTAGGTGGGCTATAGCCCGGATACGTATTTGAATAAAACCTTGTATACTCATCTACAACATCAAAAGGTAGCCCAGTTGTTAGAGCATTCATTTCTTTTGATGGAAGTCATGGTTTCGATACTTGCCATGCCCAATTGTGGTAGCCCATTCATTTTTTCTCTTTATTTAGAAACAATTTACTTGATAAAAATTCTCATTACTTTTTTCAAAAAGATCCAGAAATGAAGATCCATATAGTCAACAAAGGCAGAAATGAAGCTCCATTCAAAAAAATTCTCATTCATTTTTGTGGTGATATGAATATCCATATAGCCAAAAAGATCCAGAAATGAAGCATATTAACAAAAAGAAAAGAAAATACAGAATTCCTATCACCACAAGAATCCACCCTTTTTGATTAAAATGTCTCTAAAAGGTTAGCCCACTAACTGTCACAATCCAATATCCCAAACCGAATTTGCATCCTTTTTGAATTTGGTCGGTAGTCCAGGGCGGAAACAATTCCTGGGTTCACCCTTGACTGGTAGAGAAGAGAATATGGATTCCGTCATAGATCGGAATCTTCATGGGCCGTGGAGGGATTCTGTCACCGATAAGAAGCAAGATGGATTCTCGGCATAAAAAAGAAATTGTCGTTGGCAAAGATAATAAAAACGAAATCGATGGAAAGAAACTATAAATGCAAAGATATAAGACGCATTTGTTTGCGCATTGCTTGGGTGCAGGATTCACTGACGGCTAACTCCTGCAGTGAAACAAACGTTTACTGACGGAAACAGTGAACCGTCGGTGATACACACACACTAAAGTCCCTTGGTTTCAATGAACCTTTTGCAGACGGAAACTAAGTCATGTCAGTGCCTCCACGGTTTCCCTGACGGGCAAATACAACCGTCAAATGAAACCAGCACTATTTGAATGAACCTTTTACTAAAGCCATTTATTCCCATCAGTTAATCTGGATTTTCACTGATGGATTTTCACTGATGGATTTTCACTGTTCTTTTGAGTGGAATGGGGTTGGGGAAAGTGGGGGGAATAAAGGAATCAAGAGAGAGAAAATTTTTGTTTTGTGTTCTTTTGGATGAGAAAGTGGAAGGAGAAAGTAGAGGAGAAATGAATTCCTCATGAAATCCCTCATTTTAGTTTCTTTATAGAGGAGAATAGAGAGGGAAAGAGATTTTGGGAATCCCTTTACGCTGGGAAAACAAAAGAACGGGTTTGGGGAATCCCAATCGGTTTTCCCCCAAAACACTGTTCACAACAATGAAAAAAGTGGGATTCCCTTCGTTTACACTCAAAAGAACATGCCCTAATAAGAATTGCGACACCGCCCTAAAAATTCCCGCCATAAAGTGTTTTACTGACGGCCGCCAAATGCCGTCAATGTCTTCAAATTATTTCTGACGGCACATAATTGTCATGATCGAAAGACCCCCCGGGCAATATATACCAGATTGGTGTATGCTCCGGTCAACAAATGTTGATCTGCAGTGTGACAGTGACAGTAATTGTTTACGAGTGGTTTATCACCATTGGATTGTTGACCGGTTGTTTGACGGTCAACGTGGGAAAGGGATCGGTTGGAATCACTTGGTCCCACCAAGTATGCGTGTTCTCGACGAGGGTTGCACGGGGCCCCACTTCAGCTCGGAAAACGGCTTGCTTGGGGGATCAAGGACGAATTGGCTCTTCGTCCCGGGTGTTGGGCGTCGGTCAGCAGGGTGCGGAGGGATAGCCTCGGCACCTAGGTGAGCGCTCGGCCTCGATCAATCAAGTGCCGAGAGGTAGCCTCGGCTTGTTTTCTCACCAATGGATCGTTGACCGGTGGTTTGACGGTCAACGTGGTCAAGGGATCGGTTGGAATCCCTTGGTCCCACCAAGCGTGCATGTTCTCGACGAGGGTTGCGCAAGGCCCCACTTCAGCTTGGGAAACGGCTTGCTTGGGGGATCGAGGACGAGCAGGCTCTTCGTCCCGGGTGTTGGGCCTCGGTCAGCAGGGTGTGGAGAGGTTGCCTCGGCACCTAGGTGAGTGCTTGGCCTCGGTCAATCAAGTGCCGAGGGGTAGCCTCTGCGCCCTGATTGTCACTTGGTCTCAGTCGATGGCGATGCTCGCTGGGGGCGAGAAGGCTCACTGTCGTGTGGGCCTTGCTTCGGTGAGTTCCGCGCTGAGAGGTAGTCTCACCGCCTTGGGACCACTTAGACCTGGACAGACAAAGAAACTCGTCAGGGGGGGCAGATTTTGGTTCTGGCCATGTCTCCTCCGATGCCTAAGTCAAAATGGATCTGAATGATATTCGGCAGGATCGGTACGACTCACAAGGAGGCCGGTACGCGTATCCTCGGACCGAGCTATGGGAGGGAAGATAATGGGGAAAGCAAGGTCTTTTTAGTAGAATACCTATGTATCGCGGTATCTGGGGTCAGGCCCTTTTCTTCGTCCCCCCTCGAGTCCCTATATAGGGATCCCCCCACGATCGTCCCGTCTTTACAACCCCCATTCCGTTCCATGATCCGCTTCCCCCCGGACGCCTTTATGCGCCATGAAGGTGGGTCAATGGGGTCCCTTAATGGTCATAAAGGGGGAGTGTTTTTGGGGAACGGTTAACTCCTGCAGTCGTGGGCTGACCGGGCGCACGGCTGATCGTGGCTGATCCGCTAGCGGGCCCCTTTCGATGATCTTCGATGGCTGGCCCAAACTCCTTTTGGGAGGCTTTTTCTTCCAGCGTGGACTTGGGCCGCTCGCTTTTGGGCCTCTCCAAAATGGTCGTATCAATTGCCCCTATTGCTCGGGCCGTTCGGATTCTGCCAGTTCGGTTCGGACGATGTGACTTGTGTGGACTTTGACAGGCGCATCAGTCGAGACCAGGCCATTAAATGGAGGCCATCATGACGCAGCCTGTTTGAACTTCTACATCTCCCTAGTTCAGGATTTGAGGCGCCATGCCCCGCAGGATGTCGACGCATGTGCACATGCGGTCGACTCATGACGTGGTGGAAAAGCCCAAGGAAGGGTGTGGCATAAAGGGAACCCTTCGCTCGTCAGACGAGGGTTTCACTCCTTCGCACTCTTTCCTAGCTGCTGTCTCGGATCCTCCCCAGGTGCTCCACCATGTCGTCCTCCTCTTCAACTGTTGGTTCTGGGCGCTCGGTGGCCGCTGCCCATCCTGGCCATGCCTGCGGACCCGACACGACGGTTCGTCACCATAGGGGCAAGCTCTCCGGGGTGCCCCCCGAAGTGATGGGGTGGCCTTCGTCCATCTGCGCTACCTTGATTGGAGCGTTGCGCTCCAACTATCGCCTTCCTACATGCCCGCCCGGGCCCCAGGGAAGGACCAGCGGATCTGATTCCACGGCCCCCGCGAAGTCGAGGTGTATGAGCAGAGCTTTTGGTTCGGGCTTTGATTCCCGCTCCACCATTTCATCATCGCGTTTCGCCGGGCTTACGGGCTCGCCCTATGTTAGTTCTGCCCTAACGCCGTCGGGTCCCTTGTGGGGTTTGTCGTCCTTTGCATGTTGAAGGGGATTGAGCCGTCCCTCCGGCCTTTTGCCCAATTCTTCCACCTGAGTCATCATCAATCGGGGGCCTGGCTTTACATCAGCACCCGGCCGAAGAAGAGCTTGGTACTAGGGCTATCGAGTTCTTTGAAACATTGGAAAGGGGAATACGTCTTTGTCGGCTTCCCATCGAAGGTGGATTTCCCGGTCCGCTGGGGGGCGGCGAGTACACTGGTTCTTGAGCCAGGGAGTCCGACTTACGCCGAGCTCAAGGCGGTTGACACCTTGTTGGCGGTCCCTGCCGGGGATCGGAGAATCGACATCCTCTTCTCCGACCTTAACCTGCGGAAGACCGTGTGGCCCATCGGTGAGTTTTGCCGAGGTCCGAAACTTGGGGGAGTTGGTGTCCGAAGCCCGTCTAGACGGTTCTGATCCCTTCTTCTGCCCTCTTGTGCAGGTGGGTTCGCCCAGGGTTCTTCTCAGCCCTCTCTTCCAGCCACTGTCCCGGATCCCAACTCACGGCGAATGGATCATGTGTTGGAAGTCCGCAAGAAACAGCGGGCCGGGCCCTCCGGAGCCGGTTCTAAGAGAACGAGGGAGCAAGCTCCATCCCCTCTGGGGGAGGATGCACGGAAAATGGCACGCGTCCCTGTAACGGTGGTGGGCGTCCCTCCGGCTGAGGGTCATGCTCAGCCATCCCCAACGGAGGACTCGTGGCCCTAGGCCAGGCCCTCGCCTCCCCCGTCGGGGTCGCTCCCCGAAGTTTATGAGCGGTCCCTGGGCGCGTTCCGCCCAGCTCAGGCTGATCTTCCCCGATCAGGCGAAGGTTTACTCCGTCCCCGCTACCCCGTGGGGTTGAAGGAGTCTGTCTTCTCCGATTGCGGAGTGGCTGCTCAGTTGGCTGAAAACTGCAGCATCCCTACAGACCAATCTGTGCTAGACGGGTTAAAAGGTGATCGCTTGGCCGCCTTCGTAGTTCAGGCTGGTCAGCACGTGAGGACTTTCGTACACTTCATCCCTTGTAGTGGCCTTCAACTCATTCCCGTCTCTTGATGCAGTTATCCTCGGTCAGGCTTCCGATAAGGCATCAATTCGCGATACTCTCGCGGGCCAAGGCTGACCAGACATAGAAACCTGAGGCCGAGGAGGGCGAAGGAGAGGCGAACCAACTGGCTGAGGCGCGTGCTAGGTCCTTGGAAACTCAGGTGGCTGAGCTCTCTGCTGCACTGGAGAAGTCGGAGCTGGAGAAGGCCTTGGCCTTAGTCGAGAAGGCAAAGGCCGAGGATCGAATAGCCGAGCTTACGAAGGCCTTCGAGGCGGGCGTGGACATCGGTCCAGTTGTCGAAGCCGACGCCACGGAGCTCGCAAGACTCCTGGAGGCGACAGAGGAGAGAGAACGTGTTCTTCTGGCCAAGCTTAACACGAGCTCCAGAGAGACCGAAAAGGAGCGGGCGGAGCACCAGCACCAGGTTGCCGTCCTCGAGGGTCGGATTCAAGAGCTGGGAGTGGCAGATCCCGAGCGGATTGCTCGGGATGTCATGGATGAGTATGCATCGTCTTTTGTGGGCGGGGCGATGTTCGAAGCGTTCGAGGAGGGATTCATCCGTTGCCAGTCTGAGATCCAGCGAAAATTCTCGCTCTCCGGGATTCGATTTGAGGAGCTCCGGCTGGCCTCTGAGGGCGAGGTGGAGGCGCGGGATGGACCCCTTGAGCGGTTCGTCGGCGTTCCCGAAGGGGCTCCAGATGCTTCCGTGGGAGAGAAGTCTTAGCTCCTTAGCCTCATCGTTTTTGCAAATCAGTGCTTAGCTTTTGTGTAATACGACACCCTTTTTGTTATGCAATGAAGTTCCATTTTTGTTTGTGGTCGTTTATCCTCCTCCTTCCGCCCGGGACAGGGCATTCCTGCGGGGCTGGTTGGAGAAATTTCCTTGCTCTCCTCGGAGATCCGGTCGCCGAGCTGCTTCCCCAGGATTCTCAGCCGCTCGGGTGACCGAGGCACCTCTCTCAGCCTCAGGGGAACGAGCCGATCGCTCTGCGGGAGGGTCTCGACTCAGGTCCTACCAGCGATTGGACAGCCAGCCTACTGGGGGAGTTTCCCCCAGCCATATGGTGGATTGGGTCGGTCGGCCAGCTGGGGGGAGCTATCCTTCAGGCTCACGGTCGACCGATACGCCGACATGCTGGGGGAGTTTCCCCCAGCCTTACGGTCAGTTGGATCGGTCAGCCTGCTAGGGGTGCGATCCCTAGTCTTACAACTGATCGTCGGGCCCGCCCGCTGGGGGAGTTGCCCCCAGCCTTACAGTTGGCCCAGTGACCGACCCACTGAGGGAGTTGCCACAGCCTTACGGTCGGTTTGAGTCGTTCAGCCTACTGGGGGAGCTACCCCCAGTCTCACGACTGGACGACGGACTGACCTGCTGGGGGGGAGTTGCCCCCAGCCTTACGATCGATCCTACTAACTTGCTGGCCGGGGGAAGTTGCCCCCAACCTCCCAGCCGGTTGCGTGGCCGGCCTGCTTGGGGGATTGTTCCCCAGTCTTATGGTCAACCATCGAGACGCTCAGCTAATGAGGTTTCCCTCATCCCGACTGGGTCTATCAAGTGAATAGAGATAGGAAGGTTTGTTCCTTCTGTTTTCAATGCATTCGTTCAGATAAAGGGAAGGGGAAGATACATTTGTGGCCAACCTCACTGATAGTACTTGCTCAAGTGTTCGGTGTTCCAGGTGTTAGTCAGGGCATTCCCTTCCAAATTGGCAAGCTGGTAGGTTGCGAACGACTTCGGTGACCTTGTAGGGTCCTTCCCACTTAGCTGCTAGCTTCCCTTTGCGGGTAATCTCCGGGCTGAAGACCGCCTTTCTGAGGACCAGATCCCCGTGGTGGAAGCTTCTTCACCTAACCCGGGAATTGTAATAACGAGCCATCTTCTGTTTTTGCCGGATGATAGTGGCCAAGGCCTACTCTCGTCGCTCGCCCACGAGTTCCAGACAGAGCTCCAGGCCTTCCGAGTTTCTCTCCTCGTCAAAATGCTTTATGCGAAGAGATTCCTCGCCCACCTCGACAGGCACCACTGCCTCGGCGCCATATGCGAGCATTGAAAGGGTTTCGCCCGTGGCCTGCTTGTGGGTCGTCCGGTATGACCAGAGTATCCCCGGGAGTTCCTCTGACCACCTCCCTTCAGCATCTGCCACCTTCTTGCGGAGGGGCTCGATGATGCATTTGTTGGCGGCTTCGGCCATCTCGTTGGTCTGAGGGTGTGCCACCGAAGCGAACAGGAGTTTGATCTTCCATTCCGCGCAGAAATCCTTGAACCTCGCAGAATCAAACTGCTTCCCATTGTCCGTGACGATGGATCGGGGAATTCCAAACCTGGAGATGATGAAGTTCCACACAAAACTCGTTGCCTTCTTCCAGGTGATGTAGGCTAGGGTTCTGCCTCAATCCACTTGGTGAAGTATGTTGGATCTGGATCGTAGCTTAGAGGGGGGTGAATAGGCTAATAAAAATATTCGTGCAACCCACGAATAAACACACGCAGTTATAGGCACATGCAGATTAAATAGAATGCAATCACAGTGTACGCACAGATATACCCTGGTTCGGTCGTCCCCACGACCTACTCCAGCCCCCGAAAGCAAATACTAGATAGATATGTAATCCTGTACAGCTACAATGAGTCCAGATCCCAAATCTACTCTCACCTAGCTCGTACGCACACCACGTGCTCTACACTATCAATCTGGTCAAATGCTCTCACCCTCCGTGACGACTCCCAAGTCGTCAGGTCCCCAAAGTAACACAAACAGGTAAAGTTTCCCCTACGAGGATCTAACACAACAACTACACAAAATAATGATAAATAGAGTTTAGGAATCTCAGTTTGTGTAGCGACGATGTCCTCGTCAATCAGCACGGGTCAGATCTCGTCTGACGTAGATGTAGTCTCTGATGCCTCCTCAGTAGTTCTGCTCCACTCTCGATGAAACTTGCGCTTTCCCAAAAACTGAAAGTTGCGGCACTTGACTCTTCACGATTTCTCAACGAGAATACAATGATGCGTGTCTGTCTCCTCCTTATCTTGCGGCCCTCTGCCTTTTTACTGTTGATCTCTTTAAAAAGAAAATCAGCTTGTGCACGCAAAAGTCCCTGCACACAAAATTTTCGGCTGTGCACACATATCTCCTCCTCCCTCAATAATTTTTGTTGATGGAAATTGTCATGGCGTTCTCCTGCACACAAAAACAAATATCTTAACTTTTAATTAAAAAAGGCCACAACACTAACCTTGGTTGCATCTTTAATCTTTGACTTAATGTAATGGCCAGCCTCTTTCCTGGTGTAACACAACATTAATGGTTTGTGTGGCTCGGCTCCTTTTTTGTGGGTTTCGATTTTCAACGTGTACTTGCTTGACCTGCACAAAGAAAACAAAAAAAAGGCAACACAACAACCAAGGCCGGCCTTGTTTTTTTTATGATTTGAAGTACGGCTGAGGCGCTCTTAGAGAATAAGATGTAGAAGTACTAAAAAATCAACTTTGCCCTCTCAAGAATTCGGCTTGTGATTGTTGAAGACCTGTCTCAAGAATAAGATGTAGAAGCCCTGTTCAAGAATTTGTGCGCCCTCGTGATTGTTGATGCGGCTTCACAAGAATTCGGCTATGTGTCTATTTCTCAAACCCTAGGCCATGTAATCATACAGTCTGCTCTTGGGGATTCATCAGGGTATTTTGATTTGAGAGGTTTTTCAACAGGGGATTGCATCAAGCACATTGACTTTGACCGAAGGGAAAATGGGAAATGATCCAAGCCCTGTTGATTTGTTTTTATAAGATTCGGCTCACCCTATGAAATTGCGTTTGGGTCTTTTTATCAATGCGGCTGAGTTATTTTTCCTTGGAGAAATTGTTTTTGGCCCCCGGCTCTTAGGGTTTTGGATGATTGGTTTAAATAGAGATATACTGGGGTTTCTTTGGTGCGGCTACCCTAGAAAATAGGAAATGATGCAATCCCTAATTGGTGTAAAATATTGAATAAGATTTGCTCTTATCTCCCCTTCATATTTGTCACGCCCCGCTTCCCTAAAATGGAGGCGAGACGTGAGAAGGTCCGCTCAAACATGGAGCTGTGAAGCTGCACGCCAGATAAGCGTCAATTTAGTATAAGCAGGTCCCTGTAATCGCAAACGGAACAACAACAACAATAATAATAGAATGAGACGGATATGAAAATAACCAATCTCAAATCGTCCACAAAATATTCAACATCACAGAAAAAGCCACCAGGCTAAAATAGAAAGAGTCTAAAGGCCCAGAACAAGGCCAAACAAGCACAAACATAACAGAGTATCAAACTAGGTGCCACGCACCGACAACCTAAGCAATCTAACAACACCAAATATAGACACTAAGACTGATCTCCAGTGTCTACGAAGTCCTCGATCAACGCGGGTTCTGACTCAGCGTCAGCGAACACCGCGTCCTCAGCAAGTAACTCAGGCTCGGGCTCTAACATGTGTCACACAAAAGAGAAAAGGGGCACATGTCAGCAAGTCGAAAGACTTGTGCAAGGAAACTGAAAGAAAGGTAAACTAACAACCTAGCAGTTAAAGTATGGTGCATGGCAAGTAAAGTAAGGTGGTAACAAGTAAAGTAAAGTACAAGTGGCAAGTGGTAGTTATGACACGTAATGTCAAGTAACAAGTACAAGTACAAGGGATCACCCACACATGGATGCCCTATTGCCCGCAGGCTATATTCATGTCCAAGGGATCACTCAGAGAGTGCCCTATTGCCCGCAGGCTGTGTTGAGCTCGTTTTCTGGACCACGAGCCAGAATTGTGATTGGCCTAGGGTCGTGCCCGCAGAACGGGTGCCTAGCCGGAACAAATAGTACAAGTATGTAGCGAGGCTACGCAATCACGATGAGTGTTCAAGCATGCAATGACATGAGCAGATATTTGCGTACCGTTAATTGAAATTAAACATGACAGGCAAAATGCAATGACATGAACATATTCGTGTACCGTTAATTTAAATTAAACATGGCAGTTAAAATGCAATAGCAGTTGAGGATGCATGGATGACATGAACAGTTAATACGCGTACCGTTAAGGGAAAGTAAACGTGACATACAAGCATGATGCAGGTGACGGACCAAGCTTCGTTGTCAGGCTAGGTCAATGGCGTCTAGACGGCTATCCTTTCACCGTCTAGTCTCTTTTACGCTAAAGCAAGGAAATGGCCTAAGACATGGCCCAAATCAAGAGATGCAAGTTTCACTTGCCTGATACCGGGGTTGACGAGCAATGAAGATCGTCACACAAGCTAACTACGAAATAGATCACTGTTATAGCAAAACAATTATTAGAACAACGATTCTAAATCGATTTCTTAATAGAATCCTAATTGTCTAATAACCCATTTTATTAGGGTTTCACAAATGTCAATGTGGGTTATGCTAAAACTAAAGAATCGAGTATTACCGTGAAGAAGCGGAGGAACGATGCCGAGCAACCACGGAAACGGAAGAACGATCCGGCTCAGATCTGGAAATGAGGGAAAAATCTGGAGAAATAGGGTTGGATGTGGATTTTGGGGGTTTGATGAAAGTTTGAGGAAGATGAGAGGTAGAATGTGTTAAGTGAGGGTTTGTATGATGGATTTTGGGCTTGGGATAAAGAATAAGGGTTTGAGGTAGTAGGGGGGGCTCAATGGGGGAGAAACTAGGGTTTTAGGTCATGAGGAAGAAGAAGAAAACGTTTGGAGGGGTATTTATAGGGGTTGATGTCGGTTAGGGTAAAACTAGGGTTTCCTGTACTGTTTAGTCGGTCAAAGAGCAACCACTGACCGACTAGTTTGGGAACTAGTCGGTCGGTTGACCAACACAGACCGACTAAGTGTAAACAGTAACCCCTGACGAAAATTAGGATTTAGATTTAGTCGGTCAAAGAACAACTACTGACCGACTAGTTTGACATCTAGTCGGTCGATGAACGTTCTTAGACCGACTAAGAGTAAACAGTAACTAGTGTCAAAAATAATTAATGAGTTAGTCGATTAAAGAAGCATTGCCGACCGACTAGTTTGCAACCTAGTCGGTCAACCAACGTTCTTAGACCGACTAACGATAAACAGTAACTCCTGAACATTTAACAAAGTCCACTAGTCGGTTCAAGAAGGTTTGTCGACCGACTGGATCGTCATCTAGTCGGTCGGTGCCCCTTCTTATACCGGCTAATGTGCACCGAAAGTTCCGAAATGGAGCGCGAAGCTCCGGGATGGTTTCCTAAGTCTCCTAGGCTCGTTCTAACTCTAAGATATCGACGTTATGAAGCCCGTCATGAATGACTTACTTCAAACACGCCGACCGACGGAAGAATCTAGAGAATCACGACGAAACGAACGAAAATGAAAACTACGGAGACGGAAAAGGAAATCATAAGGAAGGGAAAACTACAAATAATATAATATATATAATAATCCATACATGAAAAACCAGTCGTTACATCCTCCCCAACTTAAGAAAAATTCCGTCCTCGGAATTCCCAACACTCACGTGTCCGGGAACAAAAGTGGGTAGCGCTCTCGCATCTCATCTTCTCTCTCCCAAGTAGACTCTCCCGGCGAACCGTACCGCCACATCACTCTAACAAGATCGACGACCTTGTTCTGAAGTGACTTCTGACGCCTGTCCAGAATCTGCACTGGATGCTTGTCATACGTCAAATCTGTGCGAACGGCGATCTCCGAGAAATCCACAGCATGAGATGGATCGCTGATGTATCGACGAAGCTGCGACACATGGAAAACATCGTGAACTCCTTCCAACGATGGCGGCAAGACTAAGCGGTAAGCTACCTCGCCAACCCTCTCCAGAATATCAAACGGTCCAATGTATCGCGGGCTCAACTTCACTCGCTTCCCAAAGCGAATCACTCCTCGATTCAGGGAAATCCTCAGAAACACATGATCCCCAGGCTGAAACTCCAAAGGACGACGTTTAGCATCTGCCCAATGCTTAAAACGGTCCTGAGCAATCCTCAACCTCTCCCGAATGTTCCTGACAATCTCCACCGCCTCCACAATCATCTCAGGTCCCAACAGCTCCCTATCACCAACGTCATCCCAACTCAATGGCGATCGACACTTCCTCCCATACAAAGCGGCGAAAGGCGCCATGCCAATAGACGCCTGGTAGCTGTTGTTGTAAGAGAACTCCACCAAGTGTAGATGGTCCTTACACGAACCCTTGAAATCCAACATGCATGCCCTCAGCATGTCTTCCAAAATCTGAATCGCCCTCTCGGACTGGCCATCCGTCTACGGATGGTACGCCGTGCTGAAACTCAGACGCGTACCCAAACTCTTCTGCAAACTCTGCCAGAACTGAGATGTGAATCTCGTGTCTTTGTCCGACACGATACTCACGGGGACTCCGTGAAGTCGTACGACCTCCTGCACGATTCACGTTACATCCCTATCTAAACTAGAAAAAGGAAATAGAAACGGAGAGTAAAGAAATTACCTCCATGTATCTCCTTGCTAGCGCCTCAGTGGACTGTCCCACTCGGAATGGAATAAAGTGCGCGGATTTGGTCAATCGATCTACGATCACCCAAATCGCGTCATTCTGCTTCGGACTCCGAGGTAGTCCAGTCACGAAATCCATAGTGATGTGCTACCATTTCCAATCCGGAATCGGAAGCGGTTGTAGCAACCCGGCCGTACGCTGATGCTCCGCCTTCACTTGCTGGCAAACCAAGCACTTGGCTACACTCCGAGCCACACTCCTCTTCATGCAGTGCCACCAAAAGTTCAGACGAAGATCCTTGTACATCTTGGTCCCACCAGGATGTACGGAATACGTCGAACTGTGTGCCTCCACCAACAACTCCTCTCTGATATCCCCAGCAGGCACACACAACCTGGCCCCATACCTCAACGAGCCATCTTCATGAACCAAAAATTCAGTACGCAGACCGGCTTCAACCTGTTCTCGAATCCCCACCAGCTTCGGATCTCCGACCTGACTCGCCTTAATCCGATCCACGATCGTTGCATGTACATCAACGAAGAAGCCTCCCCGGGAAGAACAATCTCCACTCTAGACTCGCAAAAATCCTGCTGCAATCTCCACTGCGAAGTCAAAACCATCACCGCGGGAAGCCTACTCAAAGCATCTGGAACCACATTCACCTTGCCAGGGTGATACTGCAGATCAATCTCATAATCCGCCATGAGCTCCAACCATCAACGCTGTCGTATGTTGAGCTCCTTCTGGGTGAAAATATACTTCAAGCTTTTGTGATCGGTGAAGATTTTCACTTTCTCACTCAGCAAGAAGTGTCTCCAAATCTTAAGAGCAAACACAACAGCAGCCAACTCCAAATCATGCGTCGGGTAATTCTTCTTATGAACCTTGAGCTGACGCGACGCATAAGCCACCACATGTCCATGCTGATGCAAAACACAACTGAGACCCTTGCCAGAAGCATCGCAAAAGATCTCGAATCCTCCACTGCGATCAGGCACAACAAGAACAGGGGCAGACGTCAAACGCACTCTCAGAACACCAAAGGCATCCTCACAATCACCCGACTAAACAAAAACAACATCATTCCGCGTCAACCTGGTCATCGGCTCCGCAATACGGGAAAAGTCCTTAATGAAACGCCGATAATATCCCGCCAAACCAAGGAAACTCCGAATCTCAGACGCAGACGACGGAACAGGCCACTCCCTGATGGCCCTCATCTTCTCGGGATCCACTAAAATACCATCCCCAGTCACCACATGCCCGAGAAAAGCAACTCTGTCCAACCAAAACTCGCACTTCAAAAACTTAGCATACAACCGATGCTTCCTCAGAATCTCCAACACCGTCCTCAAGTGCGAGGCATGCTCTTCCTCTGACTTCGAATAGATCAGAATGTCGTCAATAAAGATAACTACAAACTTATCCAAAAAGTCATAGAAAATCAGGTTCATCAGATTCATGAAAACTGCGGGTGCGTTAGTTATGCCGAAAGGCATAACCACAAACTCATAGTGTCCATACTTCATCCTGAAAGCTGTCTTCGGCACATCATCCTTCTTCACCTTCAACTGATGGTAACCACTTCTCAAATCCAACTTAGAAAACACCCTCGATCCTCCCAGCTGATCAAAGATATCATCGATGCGAGGCAACGGGTATTTGTTCTTAATGGTCACCGCATTCAGCTCCCGATAGTCCACGCACATGCGACGCGAACCATCCTTCTTCTTTACCAACAACACCGGTGCTCCCCATAGAGACACACTAGGGTTGATGTAACCCTTCTGCATAAGCTCATCCAACTACCTACGCAACTCTTCCAACTCTGCTGGCGCCATACGATATGGTGCCTTCGAAATGGGCTGCGCTCCCGGAATAAGATCAATAGAAAATTCTAAAGCCCGATCAGGTGGCAACCCAGACATCTCCTCGGGGAAGACGTCATCAAAATCTCGCACCACAGCTGGCCTCTCCAACTCCATCTGCATAGCCACAACCTGCACTGGTCTGGTCCGAAATCTGACAGGACCAAGCGAACTGCTACCACGGCTGAACTCAAATACTGGATGTCCGGGAATCTCGAACACCACCTTCTTCCTCCGACAGTCAATCGTAGCATAGAAGCTCATAAGACAATCCATCCCAACGACCGCATCGTAGTTGATGATGTCGTGGACAATGAAATCAGCACAAAGCTCACGTCCACAAACCACCAACGGGCAAGAATTGCACCCACGATGCACCGAGACCATACCGTTCCCTGTGACGATATTCCAACTCTTGGAAAGAGAGGACGTCGACAAGGAATGCTTCTCCACGAAGCTCCGGGCCAAAATGCACATCAACGCACCTGAGTCAAAGAGGACTCGTGCAGGAAATGTGCAAACCAAAACCACACCTAGCAAACAGTCTAACAATCAAATCCTATTCTAGCAACAAACATGAGCAAGCAACCAACATAATCAACAATCAAACTAACTAAGGAAGAAAAATAGCTAGAAAGAGCGTTACCTGTAATAACCTCGTCCACGGCCATGCTCTCCTCCTCAGTCAACAAAAAAGCATGCCCTCTCGGCGGAATAGCTCGCTGAAAGGCCTGTCTCTGTGGAACAAGAGGCGCTCCACGTCCAGCGGGCACAGGAGCTCGCTGCTTCAACGGCTGTGCTGTAATAGGAGCCCGCCAAGGCTGCTTCGACTTCGGGCACTCTCTGATGGTGTGGGCAGGATCTCCGCAGACAATACACTGCCCCAGGAACCTCCTACACTGATCCCTGAGGTGCCCGGTCTTGCCGCAGAAATGGCAAGTCTTCAGAATAGGCCCTCCTGGCCTCTTGAACTGCACCGGATGATTAGGCTTGAAACCAGGCCTAACCACCGCCCTGGCCTGCTCCATAGGCCTCTTCCCAGCTCCTGAAACATGTCCCTTCCTCTGGTTCAAATTCAACTCCTGCCGCCTCACAGCAACCAGGACCTTCTGGTATGTCTCCAGGTCAGAAGAGGTCATAAAGCTCTAAAGCTCCAAGGCAAGTCCCTGAAGGAATCGCTGAGCTTTCTCATCGGCATCTTGCACCATCTTTGGTGCAAACCGACTGAGCCTCGTGAACTCTTGGTGGTACTGATCCATCGACAAGCTCCCCTGCTTCAGATCTATGAAGCGCTGCAGCATCACCTGCCTTGCAGCCTTCGGGAAGAACTCTCCATCAAATCTGGCCTTGAAGGTAGCCCAAACTATCGGCTCCACCAGCATCTTCTCTTCAGCATCCAACCAGTTTCTGGCATTGTCCTTCAACTGTCTCTTGGCCAAATCAACCCATCCAGCCGGGTTAATCTTTGCCATCGCCAGGTTATCCTCAATGTTCCGAATCCACTCATCGGCAGCCAGAGGACCCTCAGACCCATCAAAATATGCAGGACCCAGCTCCCGAAATTGCTTCGCTCCCGGCTCGGAGCGAGGGGCATCCGGAAGTGCCCGGGCAGCTCGAGCAAGTGGAGCATTCTGGACTTACAGGAGCACGCCCTGCTGCACCTGCATCATCTGGAGCATCATCCGCATCATCTCTCCATTGGTGGGTTCCCGCTCAGGCTCCTCGTCATGAGGGGGCGCACCACTACCTCCACCACGGGTGAAACGCCTTCCTGCCATCTAATGACACAGAAAACGAAGCAGATTAGACTCATAGCTTAGGGCTCGGATGTCAAATTTATTTGTTGGACAATCTTATATTATTATCATTATCCCGATAATTGCAGTCACAGAGGGACCTGCATGGGCCACAACTAAAACCTGTCACGCCCCGCTTCCCTAAAATGGAGGCGAGACGTGAGAAGGTCCGCTCAAACGTGGAGCTGTGAAGCTGCACGCCTGATAAGCGTCAATTTAGTATAAGCAGGTCCATGTAATCGCAAACGGAACAATAACAATAATAATAATAATAGAATGAGACAGATATGAAAATAACCAATCTCAAATCGTCCATAAAATATTCAACATCACAGAAAAAGCCACCAGGCTAAAATAGAAAGAGTCTAAAGGCCCAGAACAAGGCCAAACAAGCACAAACATAACAGAGTATCAAACTAGGTGCCACGCACCGACAACCTAAGCAATCTAACAACACCAAATATAGACACTAAGACTGATCTCCAGTGTCTACGAAGTCCTCGATCAACGCGGGTTCTGACTCAGCGTCAACGAACACCGCGTCCTCAGCAAGTAACTCAGGCTCGGGCTCAACATGTGTCACCCAAAAGAGAAAAGGGGTACATGTCAGCAAGTCGAAAGACTTGTGCAAGGAAACTGAAAGAAAGGTAAACTAACAACCTAGCAGTTAAAGTATGGTGCATGGCAAGTAAAGTAAGGTGGTAACAAGTAAAGTAAAGTACAAGTGGCAAGTGGTAGTTGTGACACGTAATGTCAAGTAACATGTACAAGTACAAGGGATCACCCACACATGGATGCCCTATTGCCCGCAGGCAGTATTCATGTCCAAGGGCCACTCACTCTGCTAGGTGAGTGTCTCTATCCCCACGATCGGTAGCGTATCTCTCACTCTGCTAGGTGAGCGATGAACGCCTCGTGGATGAAACCGTACTACTGTATAGGACCACTCACTCTGCTAGGTGAGCGTCTCTATCCTCTCGGTCTACTGGGACACTCACTCTGCTAGGTGGGTGCCGAGCTTCCCGTAGGTGTTCCGTAACAAAGATCACTCACTCTGCTAGGTGAGCGTCGCATTGCCCACAGGCTGTGTATTCGTACAAGGGATCACTCAGAGAGTGCCCTATTGCCCGCAGGCTGTGCAAAACAAGACACGACGTGACACGACAGGGATAGTTCTTCTAGGGTGTCCACACGCACGCACACGCAAAATAACCCTACGGTGTCAAAAGTTATTGTTGTTACGCTTAGACTTTGTCGTCAAGTCTAAGTCGTCAGTGGCGTCCCGGACGCTATCATTTCACGTCCGGTTCTCTTTGTTCACAGTTTAATAGTTCTAACAGTCTAAGGCCTAGGCACGGCCGAAAGAGCAAGTGAGTACACTTGCCTGCGGTGGCGAGTGTGTCGTCCGTCCGGGGCGTCTCGTCCAGGCGTCGCGTCTGCGGTCGTCCGTCTGAAACAGGTCACGGCGACGGTGTCAGGTCGCGATTTTCATCAAGTCCTATTAGGGTTTGTGTCTAGGTTGCGGGACTATCCTATTCGTCAAAGTCACGTTTTGATGTTTGTTCAACCTAGATCGACCACTACCCTATGTGCACCGAAAAAGTTGTCCGACTGTCGATCTTTCTACGGTGAGCAGCGTTTTACAGATGCAGAAAGTAAATTTAGTTCACGTTGACAGATTTTAGATTAGGTTTTCAGTTTGCTACTGTGTTGGTTTGAGCTACGAGTCAGGGCACTGACCTGGTCTGACGATCACGTGTACGTTCGACGTCGGATCCGAACACGACAGTGTATCGCGTCGCCTTTGCTCCGATTCCTCTACTGCGGGTAGCGTGGATTTACCTGTGCCAACGAAGTCGTGATATTAAACCAAGGTTAAACTCAATAAAATTATTATGTCCACCTCGTATCCATGTGTTCACAGCCTTCGAATCTTTATAAGTAAGTTTCTACACAGAACTAACTCATACCCATTTCCATTTTTATTAACCTATAGCTAACATATATAATTACTTGTTAATATCTCCCTACCTTGCATTAGGCCCCATGGTTAAACTCTTGGCACAATACATTCACCAAATGTAACCCATCCAAAACAGTGCTACAATCCTGATATAGCAATCCAAAAAGACTCTAAATTGATTAACAACACCAGCTATCATCTGTAAAACTAACTAATGTCTCTAACCTTAGCTAACATGGTATAACAGCAATCCCAAATAGTCAAACATCTATCCTAGCAAATTTTAAGGACAAGCTAACCTTATTGGCTTCCTCCCTTGTGTATGCAGGTGGGTAGAGGTCGGATGCCGGAGCGATCGCGCTGGTCGGAGACAGGGGAGATTGGCCGGATCAGAGGCTGCAAGGCGGCGCCTGCGGTGGCTGACGGGAGAACGTGGGTCACGGCCAGGCGGTGCGACGCCGAACGGTGGCCTGCGGTGTCGCACAGGGTCTGCACGGCGTCGGGGGGAAAACGGCGACCTCCGGTTGTCTGCTGTGGCCTGGCGGACGAAGTGCGGTCGCGGGGAGTCGACGGCGACGTCGAACGGCGGTCGTCGCGATCAGGAGGTGCTGGCTGCGTCGTGCGAGGGCCCAGTCGAGCGGGGCGACGCCTACGACTCGATGCTCCGACAGTCGCCGACGTCGGGCGGTGAACGGCGGCCTCGCGAGGGTGGGTGGTCGGAGGAAAGGCCGCCGGTCGTCGGGGTCGAGCTGCGAGGGGAAGAATCGTGAAGGAGGCTCGGGGAAATTCTTCGTTGCGGAGGCTGGCGATGAAGCTTGTTAAACCTAGGTCCTAGGATTGCACGTGAAAAGAAATAAAGCTTATGGTTTTTAATAATAGTTTAATTTGATATTTAACTAGGGGATTTTGGGTTAAGTGTGGGAGATAGAGAGAGATAGGGAGTACAATTTGGGGGAAAATCTAGGTGTCAATAGAAAAGGCAGTTTTGGAAGGATACGTATGCAAGTAATTTGGGATATATCCAGATTTGGCTAATCAATTTGAATTTTGAAATTGGTCAGGGCAAATCAACGGTCCAGATTTATCCGGGCGATAACTCTCAAACTGGGCGTCGGAAAAATGATCCGAAAATACCGGGGCGATCGTGAAGACGAGACGCACAGATCTACGAAGCCTGATCGTGCGTGACGCCTACCGAGAACTTACGTAAAATTGGAAACGGCGTTTTGAGTCAAATGACTAAAACGCCCATATCGTTCAAAGTCGTTTCGCGAGAAAACGAGCAGTGAAATGACGTTCCTAATAATTTTCCATAAAATTCTACATCCTAAAATGATCACAACAGCATATCACATCGCATATGCCGGAGCTCAGAGATAGCCAAATAAAATACGTGCACGTCAGGCACGTGCACGCAGGAAATACGAACAGTCTGAAAGCGGCCGTTACAGAATCGGCTAATAAAAATATTCGTGCAACCCACGAATAAACACACTCAGTTATAGGCACAGGCAGATTAAATAGAATGCAATCACAGTGTACGCACAGATATACCCTGGTTCGGTCGTCCCCACGACCTACTCCAGCCCACGAAAGCAAATACTAGATAGATATGTAATCTTGTATAGCTACAATGAGTCAAGATCTCAAATCTACTCTCACGTAGCTCGTACGCACACCACGTGCTCTACACTATCAATCTAGTCAAATGCTCTCACCCTCCATGACGACTCCCAAGTCGTCAGGTCCCCAAAGTAACACAAACAGGTAAAGTTTCCCCTACGAGGATCTAACACAACAACTACACAAAATAATGATAAATAGAGTTTAGGAATCTCAGTTTGTGTAGCGGCGATGTCCTCGTCAATCAGCACGGGTCAGATCTAGTCTGACGTAGATGTAGTCTCTGATGCATCCTCAGTAGTTCTGCTCCACTCTCGATGAAACTTGCGCTTTCCCAAAAAATGAAAGTTGCGGCACTTGACTCTTCACGATTTCTCAACGAGAATACAATGATGTGTGTCTGTCTCCTCCTTATCTTGCGGCCCTCTGCCTTTTTACTGTTGACCTCTTTAAAAAGAAAATCAGCTTGTGCACGCAAAAGTCCCTGCATACAAAAGTTTCGGCTGTGCACACATATCTCCTCCTCCCTCAATAATTTTTGTTGATGGAAATTGTCTTGGCGTTCTCTTGCACACAAAAACAAATATCTTAACTTTTAATTAAAAAAAAGGCCACAACACTAACCTTGGTTGCATCTTTAATCTTTGACTTAATGTAATGGCCAGCCTCTTTCCTGGTGTAACACAACATTAATGGTTTGTGTGGCTCGGCTCCTTTTTTGTGGGTTTCGGTTTTCAACGTGTAGTTGCTTGACCTGCACAAAGAAAACAAAAAAAAGGCAACACAACAACCAAGGCCGGCCTTGTTTTTTTTTTGATGATTCGAAGTACGGATGAGGCGCTCTTATAGAATAAGATGTAGAAGCACTAAAAAAAATCAACTTTGCCCTTTAAGAATTCGGCTTGTGATTGTTGAAGCCCTGTCTCAAGAATAAGATGTAGAAGCCCTGTTCAAGAATTTGTGCGCCCTCATGATTGTTGATGCGGCTTCACAAGAATTCGGCTCTGTGTCTATTTCTCAAACCCTAGACCATGTAATCATATAGCCGGCTCTTGGGGATTCATCAGGGTATTTTGATTTGAGAGGTTTTTCAACAGGGGATTGCATCAAGCACATTGACTTTGACCGAAGGGAAAATGGGAAATGATGCAAGCCCTGTTGATTTGTTTTTATAAGATTCGGCTCACCCTATGAAATTGCGTTTGGGTCTTTTTATCAATGCGCCTGAGGTATTTCCTTGGAGAAATTGTTTTTGGCCCCCCGCTCTTAGGGTTTTGGATGATTGGTTTAAATAGAGATATACTGAGGTTTCTTTGGTGCGGCTACCCTAGAAAATAGGAAATGATGTAATCCCTAATTGGTGTAAAATATTGAATAAGATTTGCTCTTATCTCCCCTTCATATTTGACCAAGTCTTCCTTGCTATGTGAATGGCTCTTTGACCGAGTCATCGAGGAGTGTGTATAGCAATTTGTCCAACACATTGACTTACGTCCTCGTTTGGGTATTTACATCCTCGCCATTCCTGCAAATACTTAACACACACATCAGATCGTTCACAATTGTTTGTCATCATCAAACTATAAATCCTAGATCGTTGTATCCAACAAAGTAGTCCACCGCCACGATCAAGTACTTCCTCTGCCCCCTCCCGGAAGTGAAGGGTCCGAGGATTTTGAGTCCCCATTTTGCGAAAGGCACGGGGCTGATTATCAGAACGAGCTCCGACAGGGGGGACGAGCCGAGCTTGGCGAACCTCTGGCATTCCTGGCACCTTTGGACGTATTCGGTTGCGTCGTTGACTAAAGTTGGCCAGTAATACCCCTGCCTCAGGATTTTTTGGGTGATCATCTTGTCCCCGTGGTGATTCCCACAGATCCCCTCTGCACCTCTCGGAGGACATAGTCAGCCTCCCGTGGACCGAGGCACTTAAGGTAGGGAAGGACGTCCGTTTTTGTCCAGCGTCTTTTGTACAGTGCCCCCTCATGAATCACGTACCGGAGTGCCCGTTGCTCTAGCATTCGGCGCTCGTCTAGGTCCAATGGAACTTCTCCTCTGGAGAGATAACGAACGATCGGATCCATCCAGGTGGGCTCCTCGTCGATGGCCATGACTTCCTTTTCCTCCATACTGGAGAACTGGAGGTTTTCCACGTAGATGGCACGACCCAACTCCGCAGGAGAGGAGGAGGCCATTTTTGACAGGGCATCCGCGCGGGCGTTCTCCGACCACGGGAGGTGGAAGATCTCGGCTCGTTTGAATTTGGACAGCTCCGTTCGGGCTGAGGCTAGGTAGTGCTGCATTGCCTCTTCGCGAGCCTTGTAGTCTCCCTGCAGCTGGTGGATGACGAGCTTTGAATCGCTGAGGAGGTGTACAGATTCCGCTCTGAGCTCTCTGGCTAGCCTCAAACTGTTGATGGAGACTTCGTATTCGGCTACAATGTTGGTTGTCGGAAACCCGAACCGGAGTGCGTACTCGACGATATTACCTTCAGGTGATCGGATGACGATGCCGGCCCCATTCCCCACTCGGGTGGCGGATCCGTCTACATGGACTACCCATATATCCTGGTGGGCGATCGATAGGAATGATGTCAGTCGAAAGGAAAGACATGTGTTGGAAAGTTACCACAGCCGGGGGTGCCTCTCGGGGGGACCTCCCCCCTCCATGGTGCATTCGGCGATGAAGTCCGCCAGGGCCTGTCCCTTGATGGCCGTCCACGGCTTAAATCGGAGGTCGAACTCGCTCAGCTCCACCCGCCAATTCAGCATCCTCCCCATCCGATCGAACCTCTTAAGGTTCTGTTCGAGTAGGGAATTGTTTAGGACCAATATCGTGTGAGCTTGGAAGTAGGGGCGGAGTCTCCGGGCCGAGAGCACGAGGGCGTAGGCGAGCTTTTCCATGGGAGTGTATCGTCCCTCTACGTCCTTCAAAACTCGGCTAGTGTAGTACATCGACCGCTGCACCCCATCGTCTTCCCTGATCAACACCGAGCTCACCGCCTCCCCAGTACAGGCCAAGTATAGGCTCAGTGACTCCCCTTCTCTGGGTTCGGAAAGAAGCTGTGGACTACGGAGGTACTCCTTGAGTTCGGTGAATGCTCGGGCACAGTCCTCGTCCCATCGCACGATCTTCCTCTTATCGGCGGGCTCGGCGAGTGCTCTCCTCAGGGTCCTGAAGAAAGGAAGGGACCTTTCCACTGACTTGGATAAGAAGCGCCCCAGGGCGGCGATGCGTCCATTTAGCCTCTGCAGCTCTTTGATTGTCGTCGGTTCCTGCATGTTGACCAAAGCCTCGATCTTGTGGGGGTTAGCTTCGATGCCACGATTAGTTATCATGAACCCCAGGAACTTGCCGGATCTTACCCCGAATGTGGCACTTCGTGGGGTTGAGCCTGATGTTGTGTTTCAGCAGCCGCTCGAAAGTCTCTCGGAGGTCTACGATGTGATCAGTTGGACCTTTTGACTTGACCAACATATCGTCAACGTAGACTTCCAAGTTCCTCCTTATCTGAGAATCGAACACTTTGTTGACCATCATCTAGTAGGTCGCCCCCGCATTCTTCAAGCCGAACGACATCTTCTTGTAGCAGAAGGTCTCTCGGTCGGTGGTGAAGGACGTATTCTCTTCATCCCAAGGGTCCATCTGGACCTGTTTGTATCCGGAGTAGGCGTCCATGAAGCTGAGCATATCGTAGCCAGAGGCGCTGTCCACGAGATGGTCGATGCGGGGTAGTGGATAGCTGTCCTTGGGACAAGCTTTATTGAGGTCACTGAAGTCCGCGCACATTCGCCATTTGCCGCTGGACTTTTTCACCATTACGACGTTGGACATCCACTTCGGGTACCAGACTTCCCGGATAAAGCCGGTGTTAAGCAGGCGTTCGACTTCCTTGGAGGCGGCCTTCCTCTTTTCACCACCCAGGTTCCTCTTCTTCTGCTTGACCGGTATAAAATTAGGGTTGGCGTTTAGCTGGTGCATGATCACTCGGGGGGTCCATGTCGAGCATGTCGTCGGGCGACCACACGAAGATGTCTAGATTGGCCTCCAAGCACTCGATCAACTCGCCTCTCAAGCTCGGGTCCAGCCCAGACCCGATGGAGACGAATCTTCCGTCGACATTCGTAACAGGGATTAGCTCCAGCTCCTCCACATGGGTGGGCCTTGGTCTATACCTTAGGTCAAGTGAGGCCATCAGATCATCATGTCGCTCGGCGTGTTCCGTGTTGGCCAGCTGGTAGCAGATCTTTGGCTTCCCCGGATCGCCTTCAACCGGTCCGATCCCTCTCGGGGTCTGGAACCTGACCGTCCGATGGATGGTCGAGATCACCGCCCCGACAGCATTGAGGAATGGGCGACCGATGATCCCATTATATGCTGATCCGATCATCAGCGCCACAAACTCTATTGCCAAGGTCACCGAGTCGGGCGGCTTTCCGAGCGTGACAGGGAGGCCGATCGCCTCTACGATGGGTGTGGAGTGACCAGTGAAACCTATCACGTTCCCAGACCACGGCTATAGGTCTTCGTCCCGTAGCCCCATCCTCTCAAGGGTCGACATGAAGAGGATGTCGCATGAGCTGCCAGTATCAACGAGTAACCGTCTCACAACGGCAGCATCGATGACGGCGGAGACTACGCGTGCTTCATCGGGGCACGGCTTCTCCCTCCCCACTTCCCCCCCCCCCCGCGCAGAGAGGGAGGAGTGACGAAGGGTTTTCGGATTCCACGCCATTGCCCCCTGCGAGGCCAGACCGGGGCTTGCCTGGCCCTCCGGCTCGGGAAGTGCACCGAGCAGTCAAGGTTTTTCCCTATCGATCGTGCTACGACCCAGGTACCGATATCGGGGCCACTGCTCTCCTTCGTCGGGAGGGACGACGCCGCGTCATCGCCAGATGTTTACGGGTGTTTTCTCACCACTGGATCGTTGGCCGGTGGTTTGACGGTCAACGTGGTCAAGGGATCGCTTGGAATCCCTTGGTCCAACCAAGCGTGCGTGTTCTCGACGAGGGTTGCGCGAGGCCCCACTTCAACTCGGGAAACGGCTTGCTTTGGGGATCGAGGGTGAGCAGGCTCTTCGTCCCGTGTGTTGGGCCTCGATCAGCGGGGTGCAGAGGGGTTGCCTCGGCACCGAGGTGAGCGCTCGGCCTCGGTCAATCAAGTGCCAAAGGGTAGCCTCGGCGTCCTGATTGTCACTTGGTCTCAGTTGATGGCGATGCTCGCTTGGGGCGAGCAGGCTCACAGTCGTGTGGGCCTTGCTTCGGTGAGTTCCGCACTGAGGGGTAGCCTCGACGCCTTGGGACTACTTCGACCTGGACAGACGAAGAAACTCGTCAGGGGGGCAGGACCTTGGTTCCGGCCAGGTCCCTTTCGATGCCTAAGTTAGAATGGATCTGAATGATATTCGGTGGGATCGGTACGGCTCGCAAGGAGGCCAGTACGGCTCGCAAGAAGGCCGGTACGCGTATCCTCGGACCGATCTATGGGAGGGAAGACAATGGGAAAAGCAAGGTCATTTTAGTAGAATAACTCTGTATTGCAGTATCTGGGGTCAGGCCATTTTCTTCGTCCCCCCTCGAGTCCCTATATAGGGATCCCCCGACGATCGTCTTTACGCCCCCTATTCTGCCCCCATGATCCCCCCCGGACGCCTTTATGCGCCATGAAGGTGGGTCAATGGGGTCTCTTAATGGTCATAAAGGGGGAGTGTTTTTGAAAACGGTTAACTCCTGCAGTCGTGTGCTGCTGGGCGGACGTCTAATCGTGGCTGATCCGCTTGCGGGACCCTTTCGAGGATCTTCGATGGCTGGCCCAAACTCCTTTGGGGAGGCTTTTTCTTCCAGCGTGGACTTGGGCCGCTCGCTTTTGGGCCTATCCAAAATGGTCGTATCAGTAATAATTGTCGTCAATGACCTTTCTTCCTTAAAACCCGTTATTCTTGTAGAGCACGGATAAGGAAAATTGCTGCAATATAAAAATTACCCCTAAATAAATTAAAAGAAAAGAAAATTCAAGCATATATTGAAAATGGCATGTCATATCCAACAAGATCACCCCACCAATGAATAAACAAGTCGCAATGTCGCATGCGTTAATGCTTTGCTTTGATCTGTATGGTTTGCAGACTTTTAACGATCAAGTTATCATCCATTCTAAGAACCCTAATACACAGTATATTTCATGTTTTACTTGTGCCCCTATACCTTGCCCCTCGTGTGGTACATAAGAATGTTTATAGAATTATTTAAGGATATTTTCATCTGTTCATATCGGATTGCTAATATACACTAGTTCAAAAGTGACATTTAACAGTACTTAAATAAGGTCTTAAACAGCACTTCTGTGTTCTCTCTGTCACGCCACTGCTAGGGGGCTGGTTTTAATAGCGCTTTACAAGCGCTGTCTATTGGTACCTTAAACAGCGCTTGTTTAGTAAAAGCGTTGTTAAAGGTCCACCATAGACAGCGCTTGTACTAAACAAGCGATGTCTATTAGTACCTTAGACAGCGCTTGTTTAGTACAAGTGCTGTTAAAGGTCCACCAAAGACAGCGCATGTACTAAAGAAGCGCTATCTATCTGGAACCTTAAACAGCGCAAAGGTCCCAATAGACATCACTTATTTAATACAAGCACTGTTAAAGGTCCACAATAGACAACGCTTGTACTAAACAAGCGCTATCTATCGGGAACATTTGATAGCGCTTGTAGAAAGAAGCGCTATCAAAAGTCCCAATAGACAGTGCTTGAAAATACTATCATGCCGACAATCATATACCGAAAATCATTTCCCTTTTGTAGTAGTGAATCCCATGCCACCGAAGCATTCTTCTTTGGCTTCTTGAATTTTTGAAAATGAGATCTCATGCCATTTCATTCAATCGGAGCCTAATTGAATTTTCGGTAAGACGTAAAATAATTTCATTTGAAAATAATATCATTATATTAATTACACAAACTTCAGAATTTACATAATATAATTCATATCATTAATTTTTTGAGAGAAAAAGAACAAATGCTAATAATTGTATTTGTGTTAGAAGGTAATAGGACTCGAGAGAGAGAGAGAGAGAGAGAGAGAGAGAGAAGCTTTCTTAGCAAAAGAATGAGTAACTATGGCACTAGGCCATGGTTCTCTATATATTCATCTATTGAGGGGAGATGGAGGGCCTTAAGGAGACCAAGGGTCCCCATTACTCATACTAATGGGGACCAATGAAGTGGGTAATGAAGGAGGGGAGGCCAAAGGCCTCCCTCATTCATAACACTCCCCCTTACCCATTCATCACTTTGGTCTCAGTATTTGAGGCAAAGAGGGGTGGATACTTCTGGATCCAGAGTAAGTGTGTTTGCCTCGTTAAAACCTTAGCTGTGGAAAACCCAGTGGGAAAAAACCCAACAGCTTAAGGAAAAAGAGTGCAACCCACAGGTTACTCCCCCGGATCCGTACAAGCTTCAGGCTTGCAGGTCTTTCAATTGTCGCATACCAATGTTCTTTACAAGTTTTACAAAAGTACATTTGGGCAAAGACTTAGTAAAAAGATCATCTAAGTTGTTGCAGGACTGTATCTGCTGAACTTCGATCTGCTTGTCCTCCTTTAGCTCATGTGTCCAGAAAAACTTGGGACATATGTGCTTCGTCTTGTCGCCCTTGATGTAGCCCTTTTGAAGTTGAGCAATGCATGCAGCGTTGTCTTCAAACAGGACGGTAGGCTCCAAATCACCGGTCTTCAGGCCAGTAGATTGAAGAATGTGTTGGACGACGGATCGTAGCCAATAACACTCTCTGCTTGCTTCATGGATCGCAATGAGCTCCGAATGGTTGGATGATGTTGCTGTTGTGGTTTGCTTTACCGATCTCCAGGAGATAGCAGTACCTCCGTAGGTAAACACAAAAACTGCTTGGGATTTTGCCGTGTGCGGATCTGAGAGATAACCTGCATCAGCATAACCAAATAATTTGGGGGAGGCACCTCTCTGGTAGTAAAGTTCAAGATCAATGGAACCCTGGAGGTATCGTAGAATATGCTTTACTCCGTTCCAGTGGTGCTTTGTGGGCGCTGCACTGTGTCTGGCTAGAAGATTAACTGTAAAAGCTATATCGGGACGCGTATAGTTAGCCAGATATAGAAGTGCTCCAATGGCACTGAGGTAGGGTACTTCAGGACCTAGTATCTCCTCCCCCTCTTCCAGTGGTCGGAAGGAGTCCTTATGTACATCTAGTGATCTTACGACCATAGGAGTATCTAAAGGATGACATTTATCCATATGAAACTTGCGTAGAAGTTTCTTTGTATAATTAGATTGGTGTAATAGGATTCCACCTCTTAGGTGTTCTATCTGTAAGCCAAGACAATACTTTGTTTTGCCTAGGTCTTTCATTTCAAAAGTATGTTTTAGGCTTTCAGATATCTCATTGATCTCTGCAGGAGATCCTATGAGATTTAAGTCATCTACATATACAGCTATGATGACGAATCATGTTCCCGTTCTTTTGATAAAGATACACGGGCAGACTTCATTATTCGTGAATCCTTGATGTGCCAGGAAATCACTAAGTTTGTTATACCACATCTTGCCCTATTGTTTTAGACCATATAATGATCTATGTAGCCTTACAGAGAATACATCCCGAGGTATCTCTTTCATCTCTGGGGGTAGATTAAACCCATCAGGAAGTCTCATATAGATATTTTTATCTATATCGTCATATAGATATGCAGTCACAACGTCCATGAGCTGCATTTCTAGGCTTTCCAGAGAAGTTAGGCTTATTAAAAATCGGAATGTGATCGAATCCATGACCGGGGAATACGTATCTTCGTAATCAATCCCCGGTCTTTGGGAAAATCCCTGGGCTACAAGGCGTGCCTTATAGCGAACGATCACATTATTTTCATCTCTTTTTCTTATGAAAACCCACTTATATCCCACAGGCTTTACACCTACTGGTGTTTGGACTACTGGTCCAAAGACTTTGCGTTTCAGGAGTGAGTCCAGCTCTACTCTTATTGCCTTGTCCCACTTTGGCCAATCATCTCTGCGTTTATATTCCGCTAGAGATCGTGGTTCGACGTCATCGTCATATTCAGTGACGTGAACGGCAATATCGAACGCAAAATTGTCGTCGTCGACTATGCTATTTCTGTCCAGTACTTCTCCAGTACGTACAAAATTTAATGATGTTTCTCCTATTGTTTCCTCTGCTGGGGAAATCAGGAGGGGAGAAGTAGCTGGTCTGAGCTCAGCATCCTGTGGAGGGATAATCTTAGTATCTCCAGGAGTCTTCCTCTTTCGAGGAACTTTATCTTTTGAACCTGGTGGGCGTCCTCTTTTCATTTGAGGTACAGCCAATTCTGCTGCCGGTGGATTGCATCCATCTATGGGGATGTCAATCCTAGCTGGCGTATTGGCAGCAGGGACGAGTGAACGGACAATCTTCTGGTTGTCCGTGAACTTATCCGGCAAAAGATGTACTGTATTCTGGATATGAAGGATCTTCAGGATCTCATCTTCACACAGATTAGTACGCGGATCATATAGGGACAAAGACTTCTGGTCCCAACTAATGGTCTCAGGGGATTCTGGCTTCTTAGACTGTGTGCCCAGTTTAGGAAAAATTTTCTCATTAAATTCACAGTTAGTAAAACGTGCCTTGAATGCGTCACCCGTCAGGGGTTCAAGGTATCTGATAATAGAGGGCGAATCAAACCCAATATATATACCTAGACGACGCTGAGGACCCATTTTGGTCCTCTGAGGTGGTGCTAGTGGGACATATACCGCACAACCAAACACTCTCAAATGAGAGATATCCGAAGATGCGCCATATGCTAGTTGCATCGGGGATAAAGTATGACCTCCAGAGGGTCTTATCCTAATAAGTGATGCGGCATGTAAAATAGCATGCCCCCAAGCATCCACCGGCAACTGGGATTGCATAAGCAATGGACGTGCAATCCATTGGAGTCTCTTTATAAGGGACTCAGCTAATTTGTTTTGGGTGTGAACATGTGCTACAGGATGTTCAACTTCAATACCCGTTGCCCGGCAATAGTCTTCGAAGACTTGTGAAGTAAATTCTCCCGCATTATCAAGACGTCGTTTCTTGATATGGTTATCGGGGAAATGAGCACGCAACCTTATTATTTGTGCCAATAGCTTTGGAAAAGCTAGGTTGCGGGTGGACAAGAGGCACACATAAGACCATTTGGTTGATGCATCAATCAGTACCATGAAGTACCGAAATGGGCCACTTGCGGGGTGAATAGGCCCGCAAATGTCACCATGAATTCTCTCAATGAAGCCAGGAGACTCTAATCACACTTTCAGGAGGGATGGTCTCGTTATAAGTTTTCCCTTGAAACAAGGGGGAAAGGAAATTCACCCTTTTGAAGAATCTTTAGGTTCTTCAATTTGTGTCCACGGGATTCAGTGATGATGCGTCACATCATTGCTGTTCCAGTGTGACTGACGTGCCCCCGGTTTGCGAACCTCAAATGTCCGGGGGACCCGCGTGAGGGTTTAGATATTTGTAACCGCAAGCGCACGGTGTTGTAGTGTGGCTTGGGGGTCGAACACAGGGAGGCCAGGATGTGCTTGTGTCAAGGAGGACCGAAATCACCCCGTGGGCGAGCTAGCCCAGATCGGTTGATGGGTTGTCACGGTAAAGGAATGCAAGGTATGAACAATATGAAAATAAACCCGGGACTTTGGTTTCGACCCCAACGATCGACTCTCGCCGATACGGTCTACGGGTAGGATGGCGATCGGAATTAGGGTCTAATGATGAGACGTTGCCTCTGAAAGTGGTACCGGCATCCCATGGGCCCGATATTCCGGTCAGTGCCCAGGATGATACACCGGACTTCCCGGATTCGATCAGTGGGCACTCCCGTGTCCATTAACACTGATCGATTCCGGGAGCACTAAGCTCGCAACGATAACTCCCAACGTCTCATCCTGCCGCTCCCGCGCGCTAGGATTCAGCGTCTACGCTAAGGGCGTGAGCTATGGCTAGGGAGTCAACCGCCAAGTTTATTCCCTCTTGGCCCAACGGTCAAAGGCGGTCTTTTTCCCGCCGATGACAATAAAACACCCCGCGTAACCGTTAGATTCCTAATCCCTAACGACTTCCTAACCCTATGGACGCATCAGGAAGAGCCCCCGAAGGGGTTTCCGCCAAAATCCCAGATTTGGGAACTACTCACCAATATTCATTAAAAAGCGATCTAAATGGAAATAGACCGTTGAAATCATAATCGGGCGATAGAAATGCAAAGGTAGTAGAGCAATTAAGATAATACTAAAGTTTTACAAAGATCCGAAAACTTACAGAAACAGGAAAATTACAGCCGTCACAAAATGAAGAAAACAGTAAAAAATAACCAACTCCCGAATCTGGGAAACCTAGGGTTCTATTTATAGAAAACGACATCACCCGATCGGTTGACAAGTCAACCGGTCGGGTGAGCCGCTTCACAAAATCACAGCGCAATGCGGGGGTTTCACCCGGTCAGTATGAACCGGTCGGTTGGAACTTGGTGCGGTCGGTTGGATCTTGGTGCCGACCAATTGGATCTTGGAGCGGACCGGGTGAGGAGATCGGTTGGAGCTTCGAGTCTTGGCTGTTGAAATTCAGCTACAGGTGAACCGATCGGGTGAAGGTCACCCGATCGGTTGGAAATCAGCTTCGAATTTCCAGAGACTTGGAGCTTTTGACCCGGTCACTGAATCGACCGGGTGACTTCTCGGGGGCTCCAAGCTGCGTCCGGGTGGTGCATGCGTGCATCACCCGATCGGTTGGAGATGACCAACCGACCGGGTGAGGGGCTGAAAGATGTAATCTTCGTCGTTTGACCCCTGGATCACGCGTGACTCCTCCCGTTGCTCCAGGGACACATGATATCATCGTTTTGCGTCCCAAATGCCAGCAAACTCCTGCAAAACACGGAAAATACGGAAAAGTGAAAGAAAACAAGAAAATACAAGAAAACACGATAAAACGAATAAAAGACGGCGGTAAATATGGAAAAACACGGAAGAAAACGAGCGTAAATATATGAAATATAAACGCGCGTCAGTGACCAAGTCTATTGTGCTAGAGTTGGAACTCTGGCAGTGATTGGCACGTCTGGTGCTCAGTCATATTGGCTTCTATTGGTTGAATGTATGTTTGGTAGAGACCCAACGGGAGTCCTGTGAATCGCTCGCAGATGATCTTCTGGTCATCTTTATGACGAGTGACAATCAGATATTCAACCTTATTTTCATCTCTTGTCTCTAAGTGATATCCGTTTAAACAGAAATCCTTGAAACTTACGAGATTCCTATTTGATTTAGGAGAGAATAATGCATTATTTATTTGAAGTCTTGTGTTATTCGGGAGCGATATAATTGCTTCACCGGATCCTTCGATTATTTGGGACAGTCTTGAAATTGTGATAACAGGACCGTCATATTTATTTACGCTATTAAAATAGCAATGATCGCGAAGGATTGTGTGCGTTGAGGCACTGTCCACTAGGCACTCAGACATCATCTATATAAGCAAAAACGAAATTTTATTTGAGCGAAAATGTAGACAACATTCGAAAATAAAAGTTCGTAATAAAACAAATAAAAGATGAAGATACACCGAATTCTAAATGCATAGATAAAGGATGATGCTCAATCGAGCAGGTCGTCGTTCTCAAAGTCTTTTGCAGTAAAGACTGTTGGCGGCTGCACAGCCGCCAAGTTTGTTTCAGGTAGAGACTTCTGGCTCGCCTTGTATAGATCCTGTAGGTGGTGAGGAGTGCGGCAGTTTCTGGACCAATGGCCAGTCATGCCGCATCTATGGCATTTATCCTCCCAGTTCTTCTTAGGAAGTGACACTTGCTCGGTGTTCTTTCGCTTCTAAGTGAAGTTTCACTTTCCATTATTGTTTTTGTTTTCTGGGGAGCTGCACCTCTTGGTTGCTTCATTACAGCTTTCCCTTTAGTGGTTTTAGCCTTCCTCTTGTTTTTCCACTTCTGGGGAGAAACGTGGTGGGCTTCAGGGATAGGGGTAGTGCCAGTTGGACGTAGGTTATGAGTTGCAAGCAGTAAGTCTCGATTCTGCTCTGCCCTAAGTAGGCATGAGATCAGATCGGAGAATTTCGTGAAATTGCGTTCACGATACTGCTGCATGAGGATTGCATCTTTCTCGTGAAACGAGGTAAATGTCTTTTCCAACATGCGTTATTCTGTCACTTCTTCACCGCACAACTTCAGGCGTGAGGTGATATTATGAAGTGCAGAATTATACTCAGCGACGGACTTATAGTCCTGAAGTCTGAGGGTTTCCCACTCATAACTGGCACGCGATAATATAACATCAATTTGATGTTTATACCGTGCTTCCAGCGCTGGGGCCGAGGAAGGAGCCAAAATGGACCCAAGGAGGGCCATCGAACGCAAGTGGAACTTCAGGTCCACTCGCCAACTCAGGTAATTCGTCCCTGCAGAGTCAAGGACTTCGAAATCGACGCTTGCCAATTTTGCCATTTATCTACGCAATTTAAAATAAGCATGAATTAATTAAAATTCAAAATTCATGCATAAATAAATAAACAAGTAAAAATGCGGGGATCGGCCAGATACCCAAAAAAGTACACAGTCCAAAGTTCGTTTACAGTCCATAAAAGGAAAGAAAAATACAACTTCGGAAACCCAAAGTGTGTCCCTATATCTGCATTTTGAAACTTCGTCTTCATATGTTGTTGCACCGAGCTTTGGCTTTTTATACAAATTTCCTCACTTACAAATTCTCTCAAAAGAAAATAAAAGTGCAAGTAATATAAATAGGTATACAATGGACGATCCCGAAAAACACATTTTTACTTAATTAAACATCCACGCAGTTCTAAATATGCTACAGGCATAAAAATAAACAACCACGCATATATCTCAAGCATAACATATGGTAAAGGAAACTAGAAAATATAATTATCTCGTAGGCCACGTGGAAACGTCATACACCGTTAGGTTGGGTGACTAATGGCAGAGCGGTCTCAGGATCTTTAAGATATTTATATTTTGAAAAATAGAATCCTAGTATTCCATAATTTAATAATAAGGCCAGAGTAATGATTAATATAATATTAGCAAAATGACAAATTTGGCGTAGAGTAAAGTAATATTATGATTGGGGCTCCAAGCCCATCAGAAAAATATTCATAAAATTAATAAGCAATTGTATTAACAAAGCTTCTTGTCCAATATGTCAATTCAATATGTGGACTTCAGTCCCATTAGTAAAATTTTAGTTTAATTTTTAAGTGTGCAATTGGATTTACTGGGCTTCAGGCCCAATAAACAGCCCATCTAACGTTAAAAAATTAATTTAAGGAAATTTTAACTTATACCCTAAATCAAAACTTTAGGTATGTAGGGGATCATAAGAGTCCCCAAATCACAAAAACTGTAGCATCAGCCATGCCATGTTTACCGAGTCCCCCTGCCGGAGTCCCCCCAATGTCGGGGATGCGTTACAGTCGGAGCCCCCCCTCGCAGTCGGGGGGGAAGTTGCCGCAGCCCCCCCCCCCCACTTGCGGGGGGTTACTGCCGGAGCCCCACCCCCACCCGCGCAGTCGGGGGGGGGGGGGGAGATCACCTGTCACCCCCCACCCCCCCACCCCCCCGCGTTACCGGGGGGGATTAATCCGGAGCCCCCCCGATTCCGGGGGGGGTGGGGGGTGACCCCCCCTCCCCCCCGCTGTCGGGGGGGGGGGGGGGGGAGTTGTCCCGAGCCCCCCCCCCCCTCCCCCGATTCCGGGGGGTTTTCGCCTGCGCCCCCTCCGCTGCCGGGGGGATTTTTCCCGAGCCCCCCCACCCCCCCGATTCCGGGGGGGTTTTCTCCTGCGCCCCCCCCCCCCCCCCCCCGCTGCCGGGGGGGATTTCTCCGGAGCCCCCCTGATTCCGGGGGGCTTATCACTTATCACCTACGCCCCCCCCCCCCCGCTGCAGGGGGGGATTTTTTCGGAGCCCCCCCCGCTTCCGGGGGGGTTGTCGCCAGACGACAGAGAGAGCCCTCCCCCCCCTTCCGGGGGGGGCAGGCGGCCTAAGCCGGCGAGGCGTACGTCGGGGGGGCTGATGGGTCCAAATTTTTTTTATTTAGTTATTTATTTTCATTGTATTTTATCAATGCAAGCTATTGTATTTAGCAGATTTTAAACAAGCCAAAAAGAGGTTGTAAAAAATCATGGCTAAAATATAAATTGTTTATCTACAGGAAAAAGAAGTATACCTCTAGATCAATGATCTAGGGACGACCGTAGAGGAAAAAAAATCCGTAGAAATAAAAATCCGAGCTCCCGAAAACTTCGAGAATGCCGCAACGCTCCAACGAATCGCCGCAGTAACCAAAGATTCCTAGTGCGTAGGGGATCAATTTGGTGGGGATTTTAGGCTTGGATTTGTGCTCAAGGAAGAACACGTGCTGATAATGTGTTAGAAGGTAATAGGACTCAAGAGAGAGAGAGAGAGAGATTAGCTTTCTTAGCAAAAGAATGAGTAACTATGGCACTAGGCCATGGTTCTCTATATATTCATCTATTGAGGGGAGATGGAGGGCCTCAAAGAGACCAAGGGTCCCCATTACTCATACTAATGGGGACCAATGAAGTGGGTAATGAAGGAGGGGAGGCCAAAGGCCTCCCTCATTCATAACAATTTGAATAAAGTCTGTTGGAGAAGAATGCACCAGCAGGAGGGGATGTGAGTAACCCGAACCGAACTCAAAGGCTATCCGGTAATTAATCCATTTGAATCCTCTTGAAGGCGGAGAACCAAATCGTTTGGAACCACGAGTTTGCTTCGGCTGTAGTCTTGATTCTGATGGTTGGCAACAACTATTAATGTCTCCATTTCCAATTTTTTTCAGTGCTAGCAATAGAGCCTACACAAAAAAATTAAAATTAAGGAATCAACGTCTGATACAAAAATTAATAGCTGTTATGAATAGGCCCATGAGGCCCATTGGATATCCGGCCCATCATTAAAAGCTATATATATGAGGGTAGGGGGCTCTTAACCCCTTACACCTATTACTCTACTTTTCCCTTCACAACACGTTATCAGCACGATCACGCGCGTTGGAAAAGGCGATGACGCATAAGGAAGGAGATCCATCAACCGCTCAGTTTTAAGAAGATCGTAATCTTCTCAACGGGGAGTGAAAAGCGCATCCTTCACCAACCGTCGTCTAGATTCCCTTGTCGAATCTAAAGGTAAATCTCAAAACTTTTTAGATCTAAACGTGCGTTTTCCGTAGATCTGCATGATTTAAGATCAAAAAGTTTGAAAACACGGTAAAAATCACATTTTTATTTAGATCTGCATGTCTAAAAATAATAAAAATCGTTTTTAGAGATCTGAATGTTTGAAAAATCAGTTTTTTACCTCTCCAACCTCGATCCATATCCCGAACGCCTGAAGGGCGTAACGGCGGCGCTCCACAAGCGCCACCGGTGGCATGCGCCGTGGCCAGAAGCCACGGACTGCAAGCCGCAGACTGCTGCCACGGACACAGGCCGCGTCGGCCGCAGCGGCCGCGGCCTCGCTGCTGCGACCTCAGGCCGCGGCCAGCGGCCGCGGCCAACTGTCGCGGCCGGCGACCGCGACCTACAGCCGCGGCCAGCCGTCGCGGCTGCGCGCTGCGGGCCCCCTAGGGTTTTTCGGAAACCTAGCCCTTAACTGGCCAAATTTTTGGGGGAGCCCAATTAACCCTAATGGGCTGTTTTCATGGCCCAAAAACCTGAAAATTAACCCATTTACCTGAAATTTTAAACTTATAAAAAGTGTTAAAGCGGAAATAATATATAAACGATATGGATCAAGGTAAAAAGTTTTTCAAAATATTTTTAGCACGTCACACACTATTTAGATTATTTATTAATCTTTACATGCCTGTGAAATGATTATCTACGTGGTTGTATATTTGTAATATATTATCTGCGTGGATGTACGATTAGGCTATGTTTTAGGGATCAGCCAGGTTTCCGACACCTTTACTTTTCTGCAATTTTTTCTTTTTGAGAGAAATTTGTAAGTGAGGTTGTACATGTAAAAAGAAGCCGAAGGACACCAAAAGGAGCTGAAGGCGTCTGCACAAAGAAGAAAGGGGCTTCTCTTTGAAGTTCCCGAGTTGTATTTACTTTTTCATGCAATTTTTGATGTAATTTCGGACTGTCTTTTTCTGTTGGTGTCGGCTGGCTGATCCCCATAGCTCTAATTTATTTTCATTGCTTATACATTAAATGCGTGGATGTTAACTATTTCATGCTATTTCAATGTTAAAATGAAAATGTTAAAAAGCATGCGTGGATGTTTATTTTCTTAAATAATTCACGTTATGAAAATGTTAAAAAGCATGCATGGATGTTTATTTTCTTAAATAATTCACGTTATGAAAATAGTAAAAATGCATGCGTGGATGTCTATTTTATACAGTTTAATAATCCATGCTATTTTTATATTGCTAGATCGTTTAACGGCCAGACTTGCGAATGTCGATTTCTCGGTCCTGAAGGCCGATGGGTCGAACTACTTGAGTTGGCAGTTGGACCTAAAGTTCCATCTGCGATCTCATGGGTTCAGTCTGACACCCACTGAGAAGGCAACAACAAGTACTGCCACAGTTGAAAAGGTTGCTTCTAAAGAAGCACCTCATACAGAAGAAGTTTCCGATATACTAAAGGCGAAAGCCATTATCTATATCAGGAAACATTTAGACTCGACCCTGAAGGACGAGTATCTTACTGTAGAGGATCCTTACGAACTGTGGGACGCACTTGAGGAGAGGTACAGGCATCAGAGAGATGTCATACTCCTCCGTGCATAGTACGAGTGGACTCACCTCCTCATACAGGATTACAAATCCGTAGCGGAGTACAACTCAGCACTTTTCCGTATCAGCTCATGCCTGAAGTTATGTGGTGAGATTGTGACTGAGAAAATGTTGCTGGAAAAGACGTTCACGTCTTTCCACGAGAAGGACATGATCCTCATGCAACAGTACCATGAGAGAAAGTTCACGAAGTACTCTGATCTGCTTTCATGCTTGCTAATGACTGAACAGAACAGAGATTTGTTGGTTGCCACTCACAACCTGCGCCCTCCTGGCTCCGCTCCACTGCCACCTCCTGCAGAGTCACACTTCCAGTCTTCCCAGAAGAAGAAGAAGGACAAGAAGGCTAAATTCCAGAAATGAAAAGAATAGAAGAAGCAGAAGAAGGCCACTCTCCAAGCTCCTCCTCAGAACCAGACGTTCGTGGAAAAGAAGCAAAAGTGGACGTCCAACAAAGGTGGTACTCCCAAGAAAGAATGGGAGGATAAGTGCTCCAAATGCGGAATGACGGGCCACTGGTCCAGAATCTGTCGCACCCAGAAACACCTACATGACCTCTACCAGGCAAGCATCAAGCCTCGAGCTGAGACAAACCTGATAGAGAGCGCAGCGTTGCCAGAGACCACATGGACTACTGAAGATTTCATAGGAGACGACACTCTCTAGTTATGGACCATAAACAACCTTTATTTGCTAGCAATGTATCTTCCTTTTTTATGCATTGTATCTAGTTTTTATTCCATGTCAAACATTTTTGAGCATCTTAAATGAAAGTAGATTTCTTCTTTTCATATTATTTACTGCTTAAATGTCTTTCTTAATATAGATATGGAATCAATTTGCCTAGTGGACAGTGCATCGACGCACTCGATCCTTCAAAACATATACTACTTTACGAGCATAGGTAGCTACTCTGGTCCACTGAGACCAATCTCAGGACCAGCTAATATAATCGAAGGATCAGTGGAAGCAATCATATTGCTCCCCGGTAACACACTAATCACACTTAGAAATGCGTTATACACCCATAAATCTATCCAAAACCTCCTAAGCTTTAAAGATATCCGTTTAAACGGGTATCACTTAGAGACGGTCATTAAGGGATTACTTGCTTGTAACGTCTCTTACAAATGGTTCAATAACCATTGTGGAACGTTTCAAGGGACTCCCCTCGGGACTCTACTAAACAAGTATTCAAACTCCAGAAACATCAATGACAGAGCACCTGTAGTGCCCCTAAACACCAGAATTCCAACTCTGGCATAGTAGATTGGGACACCCTGGATCTGTTATGATGTATCGCATCATAAAAAGCTCAAGGGGTATAGATTTGAAGAACCTGAAGATTCTTCAAAAAGGTAAATTCCCATGTCCACCTTGTTACAAGGGTAAACTAATTACGAGACCCTCTCCACTGAAAGTGGACCTGGAGTCTCCAAGTTTTCTGGAAAGAATCCACGGAGACATTTGTGGGCCTATACACCCATCAAGTGGCCCGTTCAGGTACTTTATAGTCCTGATAGACGCATCTACTAAGTGGTCACATGTGTGTCTACTGTCCACCCGTAACCTAGCTCTATCTAAGCTTTTAGCTCAGATAATCAGGTTGCGGGCCCACTTCCCTGACTACTAGATAAAGAAACTTCGTCTGGACAATGCGGGGGAATTTACATCACAAGTCTTCCTAGACTATTGCCAAGCATATGGCATTGAAGTCGAACATCCTGTAGTATATGTTCACACCCAAAACGGGTTAGCAGAATCTCTAATTAAGAGACTGCAATGGATTGCTCGTCCATTATTACTTCAATCCCAGCTACCAGTGAATGCATGGGGCCATGCAATTTTGCATGCTACATCTTTAATAAAATTAAGACCTTCTGGAGGTTAGTCATCTTCTCCAATGCAACTAGCACTTAGAGCCCCACCAATTGTCTCACACTTAAGAATATTTGGTTGTGCAGTATACGTCTCCATAGCAGCACCACAAAGGACAAAGATGGGTCCACAACGTCGCCTAGGCATTTATGTTGGGTTTGACACCCCCTCCATAATAAGATTCCTAGAACCCCTTACGGGAGACGTTTTCAAGGCACGTCTAGAAGACTGTGAATTTGATGAAACATCATTTCCAATACTAGGCTCACAAACAAAGAAGACCGAAGCTTCAGACTATATCATTTGGGATACAAAGACATTATGTCACTTTGATCTGCCCACAAGCCAGTGTGAGGAGGAAGTCCTGAAGATTCTCCATATCCAAAACACTGTCCATCTCTTGCCGGACAAATTTACTGACAACCAGAAGATTGTCAGATCGCACGTCCCTGCCGCTAACACTCCAGCTAGGATTGACATACCGCAAAATAGATATAATCCGCCTGCAGCAAAAATGGTTGGACCTCTTAAAAAGAGAGGACGACCACCGGGATCCAAGTACCAAGTCCCTCGAAAGAGTAGGAACCTTGGCAATGGTAAAACAATACCACAACATGATGATACTATAAGCCCTGCTACCCCATCTCTCCCAAACTCTCAAACAGAGGAAAAACTGGGAGGAAATGAAGTTTCGATACACTATGTACGAACTGGTGAGTATTGGGACAGAAAGAGCACAACCATAGATGACACATTTGCGTGTAATATTGCCATCAACGTCGCGTACTACGACGATGATATTGAACCACGCTCTCTGACTGAATGTCAAAGCAGAGATGATTGGCCAAAGTGAAAACCAACAATAGGAGTGGAGTTGGATTCACTCACCAAATGCAAGGTCTTCAGACCTATAGTCCAGACACCAAAAGGTGTAAAACCTGTGGGTTATAATGAGTATTTGTTAGAAAAAGAAATGAACAAAATGAGATCATTCGCTACAAAATAAGGCTTGTAGCGCAGGGTTTTACCCAACGTCCAGGGGTGGATTTTGAAGCCACATACTCCCCGGTCATGGACGCGATCACCTTCCGATTTCTCATTAGCTTAACAGCCCAAGAGGGTTTAGATATACAGCTTATAGACGTCGTGACTGCATACCTATATGGCAACTTAGACCGAGACATCTATATGAGATTGTCTGACGGTTATTCCTTGCCTGCAGCACTAAAAGAGAGACAACGTGGCATCTACTCAGTGAAACTGTAAAAATCATTGTATGGTCTAAAACAATCTGGAAGGATGTGGTATAACAGACTGACCGACTTCCTTACAAAACAAAGATTTACAAATGACCCAGTCAGTCCTTGCATCTTTATAAGAGCAAAGGCAACAGGATTTGTCATTATAGCCGTCTATGTGGACGACTTGAACCTCATCGGATCTCCTGTAGAGATCGCCGAGATTTCTAGAATCTTGTCAGGAACCTTCGAGATGAAAGACCTTGGAAAGTCAAAATTATGTTTAGGTCTTCAAATAGAGCATCTTAACGATGTGATCCTGTTACAACAGTCAACTTACACATCGAACCTATTAAAAAAAGTTTCAGATGGATAAGTGCCACCCCACAGCACCCCAATGGTCGTCAGATCATTGGATGTGCATAAAGACCCCTTCCGGCCGCTGGAAGAGGAGGAGGAAGTACTAGGCCCTGAAGTGCCTTATCTAAGTGCTATCGGTGCACTCCTTTACCTCGCTAACTGCACTCGCCCTGACATAGCATTTCCAGTCAACTTACTAGCCAGATATAGTGATGCACATACACAGCGGCACTGGGCCGGAGTTAAGCATCTTCGGCGCTACCTCTAAGGGTCCATACACTTAGGTCTTTCTACAGGAAAGAGGCATCAACTGGCTTAGTTGTTATGCTGATGCAGGTTACAGGTCCGCTCCTCATACAGAGAAGTCTCAGACTGGATACATGTTTACATATGGCGGCACTGCCATATCCTGGAGATCTGTAAAGCAGACCATGACAACCGTCTCATCCACTCACTCAGAACTTCTAGCGATCCATGAAGCAAGCAAGTAGAGCTTCTGGCTACGCTCTGTGATCTAGCACATTCTCACCTCCACCGGCCTGATGACCGGCGTCCTTGCGCCTACTCCACTCCATGAAGACAATACCGCATGTATAGCCGAGCTACATGACGGCTACATCAAAGGCGACAAGATGAAGCATATCTCCCCCAAGTTTTTCTGGACACACGACCTTTAGAAGCAAAAACAGATTGAGGTACAGAAGATCTAAGCATGTAATAACTTGGCGGATTTGCTTACCAAATCCATGCATACTAGTATCTTTGAGAAACTTGTATATGGGATTGGGATGATGAGAGTGAAGAAATGTAAACTGGGTCAGGATGAGAGGACTATGAATATACAGGAGACTGATGTATAGATTCATAGGAAATCTGCAAGCCTGAAGCTTGGTCAGATGAGGGGAATTCAACTGCAGTGTTGTACTCTTTTCCCTTGGCTACTGGTTTTTTCCCACAAGGTTTTCCGTAGTCAAGGTTTTGACGAGGCAACCTCGTTGACTCTGGATCCTGAAGTATCAACCTCTAGACACATCCCTAAAACAGGGGAAGTTATGGACTAACTGTTCTTTATTTAACAAGGCAGTTACCCTAACTCGGATCCTGAAGAATCAACCTCTTATTCAATATTGGTTGGATAAGGGGAAGTGTTATGAATAGGCCCATGAGGCCCATTGGGTATCCGACCCATCATTAAAAGATATATATATATATATGAGGGTAGGTGGCTCTTAACCCCTTACACCTATTACTCTACTTTTCCCTTCACAACAATAGCTATAATCAACTCAGTAAAACTACATGCTCTAATGAAGATAACCGAACCTTAGGATCTTGCCAAAAAGATTTTTTGTGCCCACTTTTAGAATATAAGAACCACAACTGTAGAGCCTTAAAATAGAACGATTAAAACAACAAACTATACAAAACATTGCCTTAGAATTAACGGCAGAAACATAGAAAATCAGTAAATTGATAGAAAAAGGCACCAAACCCATACCATGAACTTCAACCAAATAGATGGGTTCTGTTAAAGACACATTTTTACTAGGAAAGTGATATTAGTTTCTGAAGCTAGAAAATGTGAGAAATATTAGTTTCTAAATTAATACACTCATTAATTATTAAGAAAGTCTAGCCATTCATTTATTAATTTTATTTCTACCAATTTTGACTCTTCGAATTCCAAAAATATTTGAGACTTTACCCATGAAAATTTTGTTTGATTTGTGAGAACTTTAATTTGCTGATGGCATTTAGTAAATAGCATATGAAAATTAACAAACTTGGCATAATAAAAAACTAGATGAATCTTGTTCAGATAACACCCGAATATGAATAGCATCCATCAGATTCAGAAATAGCATTGGCAATATCCAATCAGATATCAATGGGATTCAGATAGTAGTTCCAAAAATCGGATTCAAACACCGATATTACAATATCTGGATTCAAACACTGACATTACAATATCTGCTCTGTTTACACCCCGAGTGCTAGCAATAGTTTCACTTCAACTTATAACAAATCTTGCATCTGCAGTCTTAGAAACCATTTTCCTTTTACTTCCCATTTCCCTAACATGACATTAGAATTTTTTTTATTTATTCGAAAGAACCTATTAACATGCCAGTTGTTACAACATTCTGACATCAACATTACAATTGATATAAAACTATATTTAATTTTTGTGCCCCTTCCCTAACATGACATCAACATGCAAGCACAACAGTTTAGCCTCTCTATTTTTTCTCTGGATGATCCTATTATCTACTACCAAATTTAAAATTCATATTAACGTGATCAAAGAACACAGAGAGCTAACCAGTGGAGGAAGACATTCATCCGCATGTCGCTTTAAAACTGAGAATCCACCATGCGTGCTAGTGTCTGAGGCCATGAGAATTTTGCAAAAGGAAACAACTGACTGTTTAAGAGCTGACGCCTGCGTTGTTTCCTTCTCAGAAGTATTCTCCACATGCTGTAATTTTAGAGGATAAAAAACAAATAAATCAAATTGAATTGAATTGATACCCATCTACTTTCAAGAGTTCAGTAAGACTGGCAGAGAATACAAATCCAACCTCGGATTCATGAAGCAATGTCACTTGCGCAAACACCTCATCGGTGTCTCACTCTGCCTATGGGATATCATCTAGAAGGCAACACATTCAAAGACCCATCAGCAATAAAATTGTAAATAATTTGAAAAAAGAGCTGGTTTCTTTAGCACTTGTTTGGAATGCTGCATGAAGAATGTTGACAGGATTCTATAGCACAATATTGCGTACTTTTTTTATTTTAAATCATTTGTTTTAGATTGGTATAAAATAAACCCTAGAAATTTGCGGCTGAAAGATTTGATGGCAAACAAACAAGTTCCAACGGTAAATGAACAAGATGAAGAAGAATCGAAGAAGATCCGGCGAAAAAAATTTGATCGCAGAAGATCCGACCAAAATCACTAAGCAGAAGCCGATCCACCAAAACTGAATCCACGAAAGAAAGCTGTAGACGGGATTCAACATTCTTCAATGCAATCAACTAATTTCATAGCCTATAGGCTCTAGTATCATATGAAAATACAGAAGAAAATATCTAGTATTTCTCATGAATTGCATTGAAAAAATTAAAAATATAAATAAAGTCTTGCAAATAATAAAAAGACTATTCTATGTTTAAAAAAGTAACATATTTCAACACAATGATATGTGGAAATATAAGTATTTGAAAATCCTTGAAAATCATTGAAGTTGGTTGCAAGATAAAGAAGCAACAGAACATGGCATGACTCACCAAAACACCAATTGGTAAACGATACACATGAAACATAACTATCATAATATCCTTATGATTAGTCTCCAGCACGAAGCGAGTTTGCAAATAGAAGCGTCTTTTGCTACATGATTGCAAATTTTCATGCCATTGATTCCGTCTGTTTTAGAAAGCCGATTGATGATGTTGCTGGTAGTTACATTTTGTTTAATTCACATGGAAGCTCAACATACCAATTTCCTTCAGATCTCTCAATTAGTTTCCTGACATGTAGTAGACTAGTAGTCAAGAATACCATATATGTCAAAAAAAAATCAATTGAAAGGCATTTTTCCTGAAACAAAAGCCACACTGTTTCAAGTGCTACAGAATTTGAAAATTTGGCATGCAAATAAATATGTGATGCAACATAATTGTAAATAATTTGATATATTAAAATGCATGCAATATTAGTTTCTAAATTAACACAGTAGTTAATTATAAAGAAAGTCTAGCTATTCATTTATTTATTTTACTACTACCAATTTCGACTCTTTGAATTCCAGAAATATTTGATTACTTTTCCTATGAAAATTTTGTTTGATTTGTGAGAACTTTAATTTGCTGATGGAATTTAGTAAATAGCATATGAAAATTAACAAAGGAAACTTGGCATAATAAAAACTAGATGAAGCTCATTCAAATAATATCCGAATATCCGAATATCCGAATATGAATAGTATCCATCAGATTCAGAAATAGCATTAGTAATATCCAACCATATAGTTTTAGTAGTAATTACCTCCATTTCCAGTTGGTTGAGTTTGCCAACAACGATATAGTAATATGAAGATTGTGTGATGTTCTGCTGAATCACACCATTTCCTGTAACAATTCAATTGTAGGCTGCACCATGAGGATTGAAAACATATGTTTATAAAACAATAATGATAGGCTGGAACGTTTACAGAGCACTTGCCATGTATCATATTCCAAGCTAGCGGGATATTTGACAGCGATGGATGCTCAATCCATTGATATAGGCCTTCAATGCCTACACATTCCCACATTTAGAGGGCTCAATGATACGATCGATAGATGCTTAGCGACGTATATTTGAGCATAATTGCATTAATTAGAACAAACGGTTAGATACAGAACGAGTTTCTTGCCTTGGGCGATAACGAGGATCCGCGGTTGGGATGTGTTGGATCTCACGGAATAAGAAATGTTAATCTGAGCATGCTGGTTGAGATAATAGATCCATTCATGTCATCATTTGCAAGCTAAACCGGTATCATATTTTTTTTTTCGGAAAGTGCATGCACATGAAAAATGTAGAAAACCACAGAGAGATTTCCTATAGAGATATCTCAATGACATGAACTAGCATCACCGTGCTTAATTTTACATTGTGGAAATTAGCCGGAATGGACACATTATAGGCTTTGGGCCACGTAATATGCTCGTCGGGTGGTGGCGGAGGCTTCTGAAATCCATAGAGCATAACACCGTGATCAAAACAATTGAAACCATGCTTTGATAATCTGAATTATATTATTCTATACAATGAATCCGCAACCGTAGATTTCTTAATGTTTGGATTTGACTTGTTCTAATTGTAATCTGATCTGGTGTGCAAATCAAAGTATGAGCACATGATCATTAAGAGCCGCCATCCAAGGAGAGTTGCCATCATCAGCGTTGAGGTAACCGCAGTTCTCTAAATTCAATATTACTTGTATTTCAGAGTGTTTTCTCACTACAAAGCGTTGACCGTGGAGAGCCCGGTCAACGTGGTCAAGGGGTCCGCTTTGGGTCACTCGGGGGCTTCGAATCGGTGCAGAAGGGGCGAGGGGTAGCCTCGGCCCTGGCTGAGATGCTCGGCCTCGGTCGGGTGTGCTCGGCCTCGGCTGGTAGGGGGACGAGGGGTAGCCTCAGTCGCCTGGGTAGATGCGCGGCCGACGGGTGGCGAGGGAGAGTCTCGGACCCGATTAGGACGCTCGGCCTCGGCAGGACGTGCTCGGCCACGGCAGGCTGACGGTGAGGGGAAGCCTCACTGTCCGGTTGATCGAGTGGTCGGAGAGGGGCGAGGGGTAGCCTCGGCCCGTTGATCTGCTGTCCACCTGCGCAGACGAGAACGCTCGTCAGGGGGCCGGACCTTGGTTCCGGCCAAATCCCCTCCGATGCCTAAGTCAGATAGAGATCTGAGAAGGGAGGCCCGACGGAGACGGTCCGACTCGTGAGGAGATCGTAACGGCGTCTCTCGGCGCGAGCGGAGGAGGAAGGAGATAAATTGGGGGAACGAGGTCGTTGATGGAGTACCTTAGGTTTTGTTACCTGAGATGCGGTCCCTTTCTTCGTCGTCTTCCTGGCCCTTTTATAGAGCTCCTGCTTGACTGCCTCCAGCCCACGTCCCACGCCCGCCATTGATCGTGCCCCATCAGTCCCCCCTCGCCGCCGCTCTCTCCGCCATGCCAGCACCTCCCCATTATCGCTATTTAGTGGTCGCGCGTCCGGGGGAGTGGTTTTCGCAGGAGTGGGTGAGCGACCAACGGGTTGTTGGGGCCGGGTCGGATCAACGTTCGAGGAGGTTCCTTATAGGGCCTTTGTCGAATGGGCTTTGAGGACGCAGAGGGGCTTTTGGCCAGTAGTCGGGCTCTTGGGCTCGTGCTTTATGGGCCTCGGTCACATAGGCGTAACAATTGCCCCCATCGGTCGGGTTGATCGGCCTCGGCCGGTTCGGCTCGGCCGATGTGACCTCTGCCGTTTTTGACGAGCTCGCCAGTCGATGCCGACTCATTTATTAGTCGTCATCATGAGTTGGCCCGTTCGATACTTTTAAGGCGCGGGTCCCGAAGCGCCGTCGGCCTTCGGATGCTGCCACGTGTAGCGGCAAGCCTATCCCCGCCGCTCGCGGAGTCGCCTTGAGTTCGAGAAGCCGAAGGGTTCGTGAGCCGCCATTGGTGGGGTCGATCAGCCTCGGCTCGCCCAGATCGCCCGTTGTGTCTCCTGGGATTCCGAGCGGCGCTTCAATCGAGGCGAGGCCATAAATACGGGTCATGATGAGGCGGATCGATTGGACTTCGACTGGCGCTGGTTTCAAAACGCCGCCAGTCATTCGAAGCCCGCTGCGCGTACTTGTCAGCCGCTTCGAATTCACCCCTGCGCCCGGTATATAAAATCCTCAGCCGCGTTGATCTTTACTTCTCTCTTGCTTCTCCCGGTATTCAAAGCTTTCCACAACTCGGAGTTTCCTGTCGCCTTCGCTTCCTTGCCTTCTTCAGACTAGTCGAAAAAAGGTAATTTCTCTCTCGGTTTCACCTTATGGCTGCCCTTAGGATAGGCGGTTCTGGTCGAAGGGCAAGGGATCCTTCGGAGTCCAGGCGGGGTGAGCCCCGGCTAGGGGGATCAGGTTCCCCCGCCGGGAGTCGTTCTCTTCAGGATAAGGGGAAGGAGAAACTTTTTCCAGACTACGCCCGTGACGACGTGGCGTCGGCCGCCGTACGGCTTAATGTGCCCCCGGTTGTCCTCCGTGCGCCGTCGAGGACCCCTCCTTCGGTGGCCGCGGAGATCCGGGAAAGATATCTCTGCTTCCCATACGAGGTTCGGGTTCCATTTGTTGACGAGCGGGTTTGCCTTCCGAGGGGCAATGAGGTCGGCGTCTACGTCGAGATGTTCCGCCTGGGTCTTCGCTTCCCGCTCCATCCTTTCTTCATCCAGGTCATGGAACATTTCACAGTGTCCCTGTGTCAGTTCGCCCCGTGTTCGATCGCGGTACTGACGGGCTTCGTAACGCTCTGCTATACCCGTGGTGTGAAGCCGACTCTTCCCCTTCTCTTCCACTTTTACCAGGTCCAGACGGTCGGTCCAGGGTCATGGCTGCTACTCCGAGCTCGTTCGCGGAGGGAATGCCTAATCGGGTTACCCCGCTGGTCAGGGGATTGGAACTTGGATTATGTTTTCGTGGTCTTCTTGGGTGAGGCCCAGATTCTAACAAGCTGGGGCAGTTCTGTCCATCCTCGCCCGTCGTTAGTTCTCTCAGATGCCGACCGGGCAGCCGCTGCGCTTCTGTTGGCTCTTCCTTTGGAAATGAAGTCCATCTGGTCTTTGCTTGACGATCTACTCCTGAAGGCCGTCTTGTGGTCTCCGGGTAGGTCGCTTTTTCATCCCCGGATCGCCCTATGACTCATCCTGATTTCGGTCTCCTTTGCAGGGATGGCCGGCCGCGAATTCGTTCGTGACGTCGACGAGCTGATCCGTCGTGGAGCCGCTCGGAGCCGAGGTAGTACCTCGGGAAGGGCGCCTCGGAGGACCGTCGAGGAGGAAGTGCGCCGAGCCGAGCCTTCCGTGGGTAAGGTGGTGGCCGTGCCTCCCGCCTCTTCTTCTGGCGATCCCCTTCCGGGGGGCGAGGACGGTGCGAGGCGGAAGCGTTCCCCTCCGGCGCCTTCGGAGCCCCACGGTGGAAAGAAGAGGAAGGAGGACGTAGATCCCTCCGGTCCGGCAGGTTCGGCGCTTCCCGTAGCGACCGCCGAGGATCCTTCGATAGCTTTGCCAGCTACCCCTCTCGCAGCGTCTTCGCCCGTATCACCAGGGGTCGGGGCCTTGTTGGCGAGCGACTTGGCTTCGATCGTCGTCCCTGGGAGTTCGATGTTTGCTGACCGAGCCGTGGCCCAGCAGGTTGCCGAGGTCTCCGTCCCTCCCCGGGACCGCAGCATCCTCAAGAAGATCCCGGCCGACAAGATGTCGGATTCCTTGGTCTGGATCCTTCAACAGGTTCGGTTATCTTGCTATCCTCTCTTTCTCTTTATCCTCTTCTTAGCCCATGTCTCGTCTTTTCAGGGTTCAGCGCTCGCTGTGGAGTTGCAGTGCCGAGCCGTCCGCTTGAGGGAGCTGGAGGAGTCCTCCATGAGGGCTCAGGAGTGGGCCGGGGCGGCCGAGGTGGCCGTGATGGAGGCCCAGATGGAGTCTCGGCGCCTCACCCTCCGTGTGGCTGCGTTGGAGGGACAAGTGGGTGACCTCGAGGGAAAGCTGGGGGATGCTCGTCAGTCGGCTGAGGAAGCGGCGGAGTCGTTCCGCCTGGAGAGGGAGGAACTTCAGAGGGAGTTGTCTGATCGGCGCCAGGTGGCGCGGCTCGCGGAGGAGGTGGAGAAAGGCGTCGTCGAGACCCTGGGGAAGAAGATCTTCGAGGTTCTCCGGGAGGCCTTCGGTAAGTATGTAGACATCATCGCCCCCCGGATCGTCGAAGTCGTCCAGTCTTCCTTCCGGGACTGTGCGGAGCGCGTTCGGGAAGCCCCTCCGCCAGCCGAGTCCCCTCGCTCCGAGCAGGGCGAAGTGCCCGAGGATGTGTCCTCTCGAGCCCGGGCCCCCTGAGCCGTCCCTCCTGGCCTTATCCCCAAAATTTTTAAGCATCCGCTTCGCTTTGGGCCAGTCTACTTGAAATGGATCCCTGGCCATCTCCTTCAGCCCCGCGGCCAACAATTGCTGGTTGCATGGCCGTTATCTTGGGTCACCTACTCTGGGTCTTTTGTCAACCAATTTTGCTTTGTCGGTGTCGATCTAGCTTTTGTTGGTGATGAACTCTGTCATTTGTCGTGAGTAGATTGTTTGTAGGGTGTTCCCTTCGCCTTGATCCCCTGTAAATAAGACGCATTTTTGTACTCGGGTTAACTATTATAAACGAAATCGACTTACTTGGATTTCTTGTGTGCTTTGCGTTGTCGCCTTGTTCTTGGCTTGGGAATGGACGAAACTGGCGTTGGGGATTCTCCCCCGACTTATGAGCGCAGGGGTCGGTCAGCGAGGGCAGAGCTCCTCGGCTTAGGACCGGTCGGCGTCCGTGCCTGCTGGGGGAATTGCCCCCAGACTTATGAGCACTAGATTCGGTCGGCGAAGGCAAAGCTCCTTGGCTTAGGACCGGTTGGCGTTCGTGCCTGCTGGGGGAATCGCCCCCAGACTTATGAGCTCTGGAGTCGGTCGGCGAGGGCAAAGCTCCTCGGCTTAGGACCGGTCGGCGTCCGTGCCTGCTGGGGGAATTGCCCCCAGACTTATGAGCACTGGAGTCGGTCGGCGAGGGCAAAGCTACTCGGCTTAGGACCGGTCGGCGTCCGTGCCTGCTGGGGGAATTGCCCCCAGACTTAGGAGCACTGGAGTCGGTCGGCGAGGGCAAAGCTCCCCGGCTTAGGACCGGTTGGCATCCGCGTCTGCTGGGGGAATTGCCCCCAGACTTATGAGCACTGGAGTCGGTCGGCGAGGGCAAAGCTCCTCGGCTTAGGACCGGTCAGCATCCGCGTCTGCTGGGGGAATTGCCCCCTGACTTATGAGTGCCGGAGACGGTCGGCGAGGGCAAAGCTCCTCTTACTCCTCCAGTGAGGCGGTGGTCCCCGGCCTTTTGCGTTATTGGCGACATGTCGACTCCGTAGGGATTTTAAGTAAAGACAATAAAAAGAATGTGTTTGTACTCTCATGAGTCCTGTCGGACCGGTACATTTGGAGGAAACGGAAAAAGGGAAATGAAGCTTAAGCAGAGGGATGTAAAACTAGATAACTTCCTCATATTAGGCTGCCACCGGGGGGAGAGACGTTGCCTGCTTACTCTATGATGCGGAGGGGGCCTTGGAGGGTGTTGATCTTCTTCCCCTTGTCTGGCTGCGTGGAGGTCCCTTCTCCGTAGGCCGGCTCGTCGGCCTGATTCCTGGCGTGCCCTCGGCTCATCGGCTTCTCAATGTCTTTCTTTAGATGCCAGCAGTCCTCCGTGTCATGGCCATCGTCTTTATGGTACTTGCAGTACTTCTCCCGGTTCTTCCCGCCTCTTTTAGCCTTCGGTGGGGGGCGATCAGCTCGCTCTTCCTTCTGTACTTGGGCGAGAATGGCGTCTGGGGTGGTGTCCCTCGCGCTTTCTCCCCGCTGCCTGTTCCTCTGCCTCTTCTCGGTCCGGTATCCTTCGGGGCTAGCTCGTCCGCCGTCGCCACGCTTGGTCCCTCGAGCGGTTTTTCCCGCATCCTCGGCCAAGGCCTCCTCGGTCAGCATGAAGCGTTCGGCCCTCGCCATGATCCCGGGGAGGTCCTTTGGGGGGTCGGTGTGTAGGGACTTCTTGAGGCCCATGTGGCGAAGCCCTTTCTTAAGAGCCGTCTGGACCACCAGGTCGGGCGGGTTGTTCACGTTCAGCCTTTCCGCATTGAAGCGGCGCATGAACTGTCGGAGTGGCTCGGCCGGGCCTTGCACTATGTTGAACAGATGTTCAGGACCAGGTTTGATCAGCCTCCCCGCCATGAACTGCTTGCAGAACAACTGGGCGAGTTGCTCAAAACTGTCGATGGAGCGGCCGGGCAGGCTGTGGTACCAGATCCTCGCCGCTCCCCTGAGAGTTGAATAGAAGCCCCGGCAGAGCAGGTCATCGTCAGCTCCCTGGAATGCCATGTCCCCCTCGTAATCCATCACGTGGTGTGCCGGGTCTCCTATTCCGTCGTACTTTCCCAGCACCGGGATCCTGAATCGAGAGGGGACCCGGGCGTCGGTTATTCTCCGCGATAAGGGACACCGGTCCCCGTGGATGCCTCCAGGGATGCGGTATTTGCCTGTTTCCGACTCGAGCGGGGGTGGAGGTAGCACCGGCGCCGGTGGGGCCGGCTCCGCAGCCTTCGCCACGCTGGGGGTCGGGCTGACCCGACGCTCCCGACTCCTCCTGCGGGAGCTCCTGCTCCGCCGTGATCGGTCTCTTGAGTGGTGTCGTTCGCTTCTCCTGCGGTGGGACGAACGTGATCGACGAGACGATGCCGTCATCGATTCGCCGTTCGTCCCTTCAGTCTCTCTCCGGCTCCTTTCACGATAGGGCGAGGAGGCACGTGACCTCGCCTGACGGGAGCCGGACCGCGTGAACCGACGCTCTGCGTTCGGTTTCCGGATCCCGTGGTCGTCGACCACCGTGGACCGTAAGTGCGGGGGACCCCCCGCCCATCGGTGGCTCTCGTTCAACGCGCCCCCGTCGGACGGCGCGGGGCCGACAAGCTGCTGTACTGTCGCGACCAACGTCTGGAGGCTCGCGTTGGTCTCCTGAGCCAGGGCACGGAGCTGTCCCTGTGTGGCTAGTTCTGAGCCGCCGGTCTCTTCGATTGAGTGGGCGGGGTGGCCGTCGACGTGTGTGTCCTCGGGGTTGCCATTGGATGCGCCATTCTCCTCCTCCGGGATGGGGGTCATGCGCTTCCTTCCATTGCTGGCTCGTGCCATTGTTGGTGTGGTTTTCTGCTTCATGGGATGATCTTCGGATCCCATAGACGGCGCCAGAAGTTTCAGAGTGTTTTCTCACTACAAAGCGTTGACCGTGGAGAGCCCGGTCAACGTGGTCAAGGGGCCCGATTTGGGTCCCTCGGGGGCTTTGAATCGGTGCAGAATGGGCGAGGGGTAGCCTCGGCCCTGGCTGAGACGCTCGGCCTCGGTCGGGTGTGCTCGGCCTCGACTGGTAGGGGGACGAGGGGTAGCCTCAGTCGCCTGGGTAGATGCGCGGCCGACGGGTGGCGAGGGAGAGTCTCGGACCCGATTAGGACGCTCGGCCTCGGCAGGACGTGCTCGGCCACGGCAAGCTGACGGTGAGGGGAAGCCTCACTGTCCGGTTGATCGAGTGGTCGGAGAGGGGCGAGGGGTAGCCTCGGCCCGTTGATCTGCTGTCCACCTGCGCAGACGAGAACGCTCGTCAGGGGGCCGGACCTTGGTTCCGGCCATATCCCCTCCGATGCCTAAGTCAGATAGAGATCTGAGAAGGGAGGCCCGGCGGAGACGGTCCGACTCGTGAGGAGATCGTAACGGCGTCTCTCGGCACGAGCGGAGGAGGAAGGAGATAAATTGGGGGAACGAGGTCGTTGATGGAGTACCTTAGGTTTTGTTACCTGAGATGCGGTCCCTTTCTTCGTCGTCTTCCTGGCCCTTTTATTGAGCTCCTGCTTGACTGCCTCCGGCCCACGTCCCACGCCCGCCATTGATCGTGCCCCATCAGTCCCCCCTCGCCGCCGCTCTCTCCGCCATGCCAGCACCTCCCCATTATCGCTATTTAGTGGTCGCGCGTCCGGGGGAGTGGTTTTCGCAGGAGTGGGTGAGCGACCAACGGGTTGTTGGGGCCGGGTCGGATCAACGTTCGAGGAGGTCCCTTATAGGGCCTTTGTCGAATGGGCTTTGAGGACGCAGAGGGGCTTTTGGCCAGTAGTCGGGCTCTTGGGCTCGTGCTTTATGGGCCTCGGTCACATAGGCGTAACAACTTGCAATGTATTTTTCTCAAGATATTATGTGTTCCAACCGTGGGTGTGTTGAATGACATTGAATAAGACAAAGGTAGTTGGGCCAACTTAGGCTAATTTGAACATAGTTGGTGGATATAAATGTGATAATTTTAAGCCATAAGTTCATAAGTTTTAGCCATGAATCCAAGTACCGAAGACAAGGCAGTGCTTATTTCTCACTAATGTTTGTGATCAAGGATCTTCATGAAAAAGGAGAGAGGGAAGAAAATAAACAATTTATTTTTTCTGTTAGGGAGCTGCTGCTGCATGCACATCCGACTGCAGCTATCCAACAAGGCAACAAGAACAGCCCATATATTGCATGTGTGTGTTTAACATTTATATCGTTTATCATGGTTTAAACTATGAATTCCTACAACATATAGGAATATAAGAACGGATACGTTCATCTTGATCTTGAACATTGCTTATGTAGCTTGAAGATGATCTTCTTCTCAGCAAGAAGTAACGTTACGAATTGGAACATTACTTGGGTGCCCACAATGTAGGGACAAGGGAGACACTTAAGATATTTAGCTGGCTAGTTGCTTCCATCAGTTGGAGTTTCATTAATGTTTTTAGGGAAAGGGAAGACATAATTGTTTATAGAATTTCATCCTTAGAATCATAATTCCTTAATGATTCTACATCCATCATAGATGAAATCCAAATGCTCATGAGAGTACAATGTATTCTATTAGGAATAGAATTCATATATTTCATAAATTTCTCCTTTCATATATACTAAGATATGTGTTACACTGGGATCATGTATTAAAGCCTACATATCTTAATAAACATTAACAGAGCAAGTAATTAACATGCCACTGCCACTGGAATACATGACGAAGTCTTGTTACATTGAGAAAGATATATGAAGTTCTAAAAAAATTAATAAATAACTGAAGAAGTGAAGCCACAGAAAAAAGTGAAAAAAGAAGAAGAAATAAAAGAAGAGTTTAAGAGGAACCACATTGACTAAAAGGGCTTACATCCAACATTTAGAGGAGGAATAAATTAAAGGAACCCCATTGACTAAAAGGACTACATTATAAGCTTTCCTTTCTTGAGAAGAAAAAAAAGTTTGATCCGATTCTGACAAGGGCGATTATAAATTGAGTTGGATAGAGACAACACGACATCTGAAGTTGTGAACATAGAAAATTAAACCCACTTCTTCGATAAAGTCTTTCAACCAGTATTTAATTAAACCATAGAGAAATTGCAAAATGAAAAAACAGTTGCATAATGGGATGTATATTTAAATAAATTATAGACAAATTACAAAAAGAAAAGCAGTTCTATAATGTAAATCCATGATAACATGTAAAAATACAAGCTGGCAGCTGAAAAGATAAGAAAAATCGGTGATATCTTCATTCAAGACATCAATACTTACATGATCGTACCTTATGTTAAAATCAATGTGCAAGAATCCCCCATCAGAACTTCTATCGACAATTATGAAAGTCTCTGTCCTCACTGTCAAAGAATTGTTCAGGAGTCCTGAGAACCAAGAAAAAGTCCAGCATAGCTCTCTCCGGTGATGAAGAAGTCGCGGCCCTTGTACTGAGGGAACCGTTCTAGCCAGTTGACGAGGAAAGTGTAGGAATCTGTGGCAGTTCTGTTGTCGCCGCTCTTGTCATAGTCGGATGTCGTGTTTGAGTAAGGGCCTGTTCTTTTGTGTTTATATGTTTGTGAAAGTGGGAGATTCCACTATTCCTCCCACTATTCACTCATTTTCATCTTCACTTTCACTCGTCCTGTTCTTTTGTGTTGGCTTCTTTGGCTGTGAAAGTTGCTGACGTGGCCAAAAAACACACACAACAAAGTTGTGTGGGACCCACAAAAAATTTCAACATCCACATTCACAACCCACTTTCACCAAAAAAACACAATACTCACTTTCACCACACTATTCACAACTTCAACCAACTCAAATTTAAACACAAAAGAACAGGCCCTAAGAGAAGTCGACACCCGCCGGAGACTCAAGGAAGAGCATATTCGCCACTGCAGTCGATTCAAGCACATAGTCATAAGACAATTTTCGAAACAATGATGTGAATGTACAACAAAATTAGAATCGTAATTACAACATACTAATGAAGCTGTTGTTTCGGATGTCGAGCAACACGAAGGAGAACATCCCATCCAACATATCAACAAACTCTTCCCCATGCTCCTCGTACTAATCACAATTAATTAAAAAAATTATTAATTAATTTTACTCGATTAATTATTCCTCCAACATAATTAGGATCGTAATTACCAGATGAGCGATGACTTCGCAGTCACTGCCAGTTCTGTACGTGAGAGTGGCCGACAGTCCATGCTTGAGCTGTCGTGGTTGTATATCTCTCCGTTCACCGTGACAACGATGGACTTGTCCTCGTTGTAGAGGGGCTGGTCGCCAGAGGCAGGATCGATGATGGCCAGCGGTGCAGCAAGTCCCAAACCCCTATTTGACGGCCCTCGAGAATGCCCATTAGCAACTCTAGGGCTCTCCTTGCCATCGCTCTACCGGTCGCAAGACCCTTCTGGCTGTCTCCTTAAACGTGTATCAGTTTCTTCCTCCTCAGAAAGTATCTCGTACAAATCATCAAACACATTGCAGTCATCACCACCGTCCATCCCCGCAGAGCTCACTCTCCTTCCCTTGTCCCTAACCCTGGCTACTTCATCGTCTTTTTCCTTCTCTCGGGTGAGGATTTTGTCGACGAACTCCGAGATCCGAACCAGTTCTTTGCTGACGGGCCGCTTGCCTTCCCGAATCATCCGGATTGGAGATCTACAAAAACAAAACAATGCATCAGATTTGTAGTCAAAAGGAAACTGCAGAAAAAACATGCATATCAAGCTTGAAGAGGAGATCCATGGTGATACGACCATTTTAGATAGGTCCAAAAGCAAGCGGCCGAGGGCCACGCAAGGCGGGAGGCCCGCAAAAGGAATTCGGTCCAACTGACGAGGCCCACGAAAGGACTTGGAGTCGGATCGACTACGACCCGGCGTACGGTCGGTCAGCCCACGTCCGCAGGAGATAGCTGTTCCCTTAAGAGCGCGGCACCTTAATGACCATTAAGGAGCCCATTAATCGATCCCCAAGACGCACGCAGACGCCTTGAATGAGGCGGATCATGGGTGGCGAGAGTGGGAAGCGATCAGGGGACGTGGCCTTGGGGGCGATCGTGGGACGAACCCTATAAAGGGACTTCGGAGGCAACCGAGAATGGGATCAAATCCCCCGATTCCAACAAACGGAGATACTCTACTAAAAAGACCTTGCTTTCCCCATTGTCTTCCCTCCCAAAGCTCGGTCTGAGGATCCGCATACCAGCCTCCTTGTGAGCCGTTCCGATCCCTCCGAGAATCATTCAGATCCGTTCTGACTTAGGCATCGGAGGAGACTTGGCCGGAACCAAGGTCCAGCCCCCTTGACGAGTTTCTTCGTCTGTCCAGGTCGAATTGGTCCTAAGGCGCCGCGGCTACCCCTCAGCGCAGAACTCTCTGAAGCAAGGCCCGCACGACAGCGAGCCCGCTCGCCCCCAACGAGCGTCGCCATCGACTGAGACCAAGCGACAATCAAGGCATCGAGGCTTCCCCTCAGCAATTGATTGACCGATGCTACCCCTCCGCACCCCGCTGACCGAGGCCAAATACTCTGGACAAAGAGCTTGCTCGTTCTCGATCTCCCAAGCGAGCTGTTTCCCGAGCTGAAGTGGGCCCTCGCGCAACCCTCGTCAAAAGCACGCAAGCTTGGACGGACCTAGGGATCCCAACCGACCCCTTGACCACGTTAACCGTCAAACCGCCGGTCAACGATCCAGAGGTGAGAAAACACCTGTAAACATATGGCGCCGTCTGTGGGAACGAACACAAGCCCACCTCAAACCATTGAAATAGAACCAATCTGTAACGGCCTGGGGCGATGCCCCCCATCCACGAGGAGGGCGATTACGTCCCTCCTGAGAACCAACCGAGGGGACGGGATACTCCCGCTCGGTGACCCAAGAGCAGCTCCGTCTCTTTGCCCAGGAGACCAACGCCCACCTCCAGACGTTGGCCGCCACGATTCAACAGCTCGTCGGTAACTCGTCCATCCTAGGAGACAGGACGACGGGGACCCTCGATCAGGGAGGGGTCAGCTGGCCTTTACGCTCGACCGTGGTCGCTGATCACGGGGATGGAGGGACCAACTCAGAACGACGATTCACCCTGCCGAACTTTGTCCTAGTGCAGTCCCTCACTCCCACCTCACCTCGAGAGGGGGACGAGGTGGGTCCCGAGTGAGCTGGAGACGAATCCGCTACGGCCTCTTCTCGGTAACCATGCTCAACAAATCAGCGATCGACCGACTGTCGAGCCACGGACGACCGACCCCGCCAGAGCGAGAGTCCCCATCGCAGAAAGCAAAAGAGCCATGAATACCGACGGGAGAAGAGAGGCGTCCGCCGACTAACTCATGTCCCCAGCTCGGCTGGGATTCGAGCAAGCCCCTGGCATGACCCCGTTCGCTCGCCGCAGCAACTCGACCTCTGTGTGAGCACAGGTGGGCGCCCGGGGGGTGGCAGGGCAACCGTTTCCTGTTGACCAGAAGGATAACTGAAGCATGGGTGCCCTCTAGATTCAAGCAGCCGACCTTAGAGAAGTATGACGACACGGGTGACCCGGAGGACCACGTCATGGACTATGAGGGAGTCATGGCATTCCAAGGGGCCGAAGACACCCTACTCTACAGAGGCTTCTACTCCACCCTCCGGAAATCGGCCCGGAGTTGGTATCACAGCCTCCCCAACCGTTCCATTGACAGCTTCGAGGACCTCTCCCAACAGTTCTGTAAACAGTTCATGGCCGGACGTCAAGTGAAACCGGACTCAGAACTCCTGTTCAACGTGGTGCAGGGTCCCAGAGAAACCCTTAGGTACTACATCCGTCGTTTCAACGCGGAGAGACAGAACGTGTAGATCTGTCCCGAGTTGGTCGTGAAAACGGCCCTGAAGAAAGGGCTCCGGCACAGGGGCCGGAAAAAGTCATTGCACAATGATCCACCAAAAGACCTCGCCGAGGTCATAGCCCGGGCGGAGCGATACATGCTGACGGAAGAAGCGCTGGCCGTAGAGGACGGAAGTCACCCAGCTAGGGCTAGACGGGGATCTAAGCATGACGAGAGCAAGCGCCGCGGCCCTGAAAAACCACGGCAATAGAAGAGGGCCAAGGGAAAGCAGCGTGGGGAGGAGCCATAACCCGCCAAGCTGAACACCGCCCCAGACGCCATCCTCGCACACGCTCAAAAGGAAGGGCGCTTTAGCAGGACGCCTCCGAGGATGAAGAGAGGCGGGAAGGACGAGGAGAAATATTGAAAGTACCACAAAGACAATGGCAATGACACTGACGACTGCTGGCATTTAAAGAAGGATATAGAGAAGCTATTCAGCCGGGGCCATTTAAAGAATTTCGTCGACGACTCAACCGCCGCCCCCGGGGAGGGGACATCCAAGCAGATGGACAAGGGGAAGAAGGTGAATGTGGTTTAGGCGGCCATGCGCATCATCGAGTGAGCAGATGGGACAATCAGCCGCAGCCTCACCTAGGCAAGATTAGCTTGCCCTCGCCTTCCCCGTTTTATTTTCCACCAAATGTACACCCGGATTCAAAGAATGAAAAGAGAACAATGTTAGTATTTTTCTCACTGTATGAAGCTTGGCAACCGATTGCAGAGCAGGTGGAAAATCACCCCCGGGGAGGGCTTGTAACCTGATCGGACGTAAGGTTGGGGGAAACTCCCCCAGTGGGCCGATCACCAGGCCCATCTGTAAGGTTGGGGGCAACTCCCCCAGCAGGCGGGTTCATCGGTTGGTCGTAAGCCAGAGGGTAGCTCCCCCGCAAACCAACCAACCCGATCGTCCGTAAGGCTGGTGGCAACTCCCCCAGCGGACTGATCACCAGGCCCGTCCGTAAGACTGGTTGCAACTCCCCCAGTAGGCGAGTTCATTGGTTGGTCGTAAGCCGGAGGGTAGCTTCCACCGCAGACCAACCGACCCGATCGACTGTAAGGCCGGGGCAACTCTCCTGGCGGGTCGATCACCAGCCCATCCGTAAGTCTGGGGGCAACTCCCCCAGCAGGCGGGTTCATCGGTTGGTCGTAAGCCAGAGGGTAGCTCCCTTGCGGACCAACCGACCCGATCGACTGTAAGGCTGGGGGCAATTCCCCCATCGGGCTGATCACCAGGCCCATCCGTAAGGCTGGGGACAACTCCCCCAGTAGGCGGGTTCATCGGTTGGTCCTAAGCTGGAGGGTAGCTCCCCCCGCTGACCATCCGACCCGGTCGACCGTAAGGCTGGGGGCAACTCCCCCAGCGGGCAGATCAACATGGCCGTATATAAGGCTGGGGGCAACTTCCCCAGTGGGTCGGATTATCGTTTGGGTGTAAGCCTGGGGATAGCTCCCCCAGTGGCTCAAACGATTCGATCAGCCGTAGGGCTGGGGACAACTCCCACAAAAGGCTGATCCTCCGACCGCCCATAAGACTGATGGCGAGCCCCTCTCCACAAGGCGGTCACCCGATCGGCCTGAGGATCATGGACGAAGGGAAAACCACAGCAGGTAGGCTGAGAACACCCCAGAGGCACTAGTCAATCAGGCCGATCGGCATGGTGTCCCAAGGACCACCCGCACACACGACGAGTGATGGGGGGACATCAGGGGATCACCCCCCCCCTGACCGGATTGAACACGATTGTGGACCAAAGGACCAAGGGTCTTCCCCCTCTGCGAAACGGCTCTGTCAGTGGGAGGCCAGAGATGGAGACAACCAGGAAAACGGCAAGCGATGAAGAGGTACAAGGACCTACAAAACACTATACACATTGCACCCCAAAAAACTGTTCGGTATTACAGGGCAAGGGGGAGGGAAACAAAAATGTAGAAGCATCGCCTAGGGGGCCGGGGGCCGGGAGGAGGCATCCTCCGGGACCTCGCCTTGCTCAGAGCGAGGAGGCTCTTCGGGACATGGCGGAGGTCGAGGAAGCGACTGTCGGACACGCTCCTCGAACCTCTGGAAGGAGTCTCGGAAGACCCCCATGATCCTGAGGGCCAAGAAGTCCTAAGACCTCTGGAAGGAGTCTCGGAAGACCCCCATGATCCTGAGGGCCAAGAAGTCCTAAGTGTTGAAGGCCTCCCTGAGGGCCTCCGTAATCTGCGGCCTCAGGACCCCCTCGTAGCCCCTCTCCACTTCCTCGACGAGCCGAGTGGGATGCGCCTGACGCAAGGCCCCCAGCTCGTTCCAGAGCTCGCCCCTCTCCCGATGGAATGCTTCTTCTGTCTCTTGGACCGACCTCTGAGCATCAGACAGGGCCCCCTGCAGATCCAGCACCTCGGATGCGAGCTCATCAACCTGACGTCGCAGGTGCCGAGCTTCCGTACGGGCTTGCTCGACCGTCCCAGCCCTCAAGCGCTCCCGCACCAAAGATTCTTCAAGGTTGGTCGCGTGTTCCGCACGGCACTGCACCTCAACGGCCATCACAGTCGCCTGCAAAACAAAAGTGGTGAGCCAGGGGAGTCACTAGACAGGATCGGGTGCGACGGAAATACCAACCTGCTGAAGCTGCCAGACTAAAGTATCGGCCAGTCAGTCAGAGGGAGCCCTCTCCAGGAGAGAGCGGTCTCTCGGTAGGACGGAACTTTGCGCCAGCTGTGTGGCCACGGCTCGGTCAACAAAAACCGAGTCACCAGGCGTGACCTTGGGACCAGCCTGGAGAGACAATAGGGCGCCCCGGCACCGGCCAAAGACGGCTCGGCTGAGTCGGCAGGGGCGGCCACCAACGCCAGCAAGAGGGTCTCCCCCGAAGCGACCGATGCCCCGAGAACCACGGAGGGGTGGATCTCCTCGGTCTTCTTTTTCCTCTTCTTCTTCTCGTCGGGCCCTGCAGACTCCAGAGAGGGACGCCTCCGCTTAATGACGCGACCACCCATGGGCATGGAGGGCACCGCGTCAGCACCCCCATTACCTCCCTCAGTGCAGACGGAGCTAGGAGGGTCGACAGCTGTGGTCTCCACCACAGGGGATTACACCACTACCTGGGCGAGCGGTGCTACCGCGACCATTGGCTTCAGCCTCCCCACCGCCAGGTCGGCTTGGCGCACCTCCTCCTCACTGCACGGTGAGGCGCCTGGCCCAAGGGGTTCCCTCGGCATCTGCTAGATCCTTAGCAGATGAGCTCGTCAACATCACGGCTGAATTCTCGACCTGCCATCTCTGTGGAAAGAACGAAAATCAGGGTAAGCAAAAGGCGAAGTGGAAAGAAAATAGGACGCCTACCGGGGGACCACATGACTGCCTTAAGGAGCAGGTCATCCAGCAGAGGCTAGACCGACCTCTCCTCTGAAGGCAAAGACGACAAAAGATGGACAGCAGCCTGGTCGGCCTCGGAGAGGGTCAACGTCACGTCATATTGGCATAGCCCTCCCCATCCGGTCAGGATCACGGCATCCCTGGGGAAAATGACGAAGACGAAGCTCGAACTCCAGTCCCCCACCCAGCGGGGTAGGCCGAGCAGGCACTCCCTCCCCGCTCGGGCCCGGATGTGCTGCCTGTTGAGTATTGGACTTCTCCTTACTTGGTGTTAATGATAAGTAAATATAAATACTTGTGACTAATCTCATATTTTGTAGTTAATCCATTACCTAAGCTTATTATGAAGATCTACTTGTAATGGATGACACTCAAAGTTGATTGAAGGCAAATGACATGGATTGGATGATCGTAGATGATGATTGAAGCTCCATGAAGTCTTCAAGCTCATACGATGGATTGAAGAGAGAATTCGTCAATGTAATTTTATTTTATCTCTTCTAGTATGTAGCTTATAAGTAGAACTTTGATGGAGCACTCACACACATCTTTATTTCAGTCTTAGTACTTCATTAGATCATTTGTCCTTTGACCCCAATTCATTTCTTTAGTGATTGTGATTGGATTGTTTATAACAGTCGACTGCTGAATGCTTTACATTCGTCTGTCTCAAAAACAGTCGACTGTATTTTGTTCTACATTCGCCTGTTATGCACAAACTTTTACAATCTAGTTTTAGGCCTCTCTATTTATTTCGCACAGGCTACTGATGAACGATTCACAGGCGCATGTCCAAGTGACAGTCGACTGTGTTTTGTAAATTAGTCGCATGTCTATCTATTGCCCAAACTTCGTTGATCTGACTTTTACGGCCAGTCGAATACTGTTGTATATACAGTCGACTGTACATTGGATCAGTCGACTGTGTATGCTGCAACGGTCGTCTGTCTGTGAGCCAATTTATTGACTCAGCTCTCTGGAAATTCTCAGGGTATTTGACAGTCGTCTATATAAGGATTTACGGTCGCCTATTCTGAGTAATAGTCGAATGTATTATCGGCATCAGTCGTCTGTCCTGTTATCTTACAGGATTTCCAGATTTCATTCAACTTACCATCTCTTGGCCAGTCGCCTGTAGAAGGATTTACAGTCGCCTGTTGGTTCAACAGTCGACTGTCTTTGATTCATCAGTCGACTGTCCACGTGGTAAGTTACCGTTATGAATTCTTACCTACCCATGCTTACTGTGCAACAGTCAACTGTCGCGAGTTCAGATTCTATCCGTTGAGAATTTTCTCACGGATTCCAAAAAAGTTTTTGCCTAAACTATTTTGTGGATTTGAGAAACCTATAAATGGGGCTTTTAGTGTTCCCTTGAGAGGTTGCCAATTCTTCCAAGTTTTCTTCTCAAGCTTTCATTCTAAAGTTTAAAGCTCACAAATCCAAAGCCCTAAGAATTCCAAATCTTTGATCTCTTGCTCTCCAACCAAGAACCAAAGAGTGATCCTATAGGAAATTGGTGCAGTCAAGAGAAAGGGATTTCTCCTCTCTTCCAAGAGAGTCTTCAATACACATCACACTTCTCCTTCAAGTTCTACTTCAAGGCATAGGTGATTGTAAGTATTGCTTTCATTATTTTATTACTTTCGTAACTGAATTTGCTCTCGGGTTGTGAGAGCAGTTTTTGCTTGCTTCCAAGTTGTGGGAGTCAAGGACATCGATTGTATTCGATTTCACTTGTAGGGTTTCTACAAGTGGGTTTTAAGGAAACCTCACATTAGGGTTCTAACTTGAGTATCCGGAGGTATCCGGGTGGAAGGGACGTAGGATTACCAGGAGCAAGTCGGGAAGTGACTTGGGTAATCCGAACCCTATAAACATAATTGTGTTTGCATTTGTTTCTTATTTGGGTTTAATTCTAATTCTGCACTATATTGTTGGTTAACATTTTAATTTGGTGTAACTATCGTTTTAAATTGCTTAAACACTATCCAACACCCCTTCTAGTGTTTTCTCCATAGACAGGATCCTTACAATTGGTATCGAAGCGCAAGGTTATAGCTATGGCATCCAACAACAACAACGTTCCTCCACCGACTTCGTACAACAATCACGATCGTGATGGAGCATCCACACTTTTCGAAGATCAATCTATGGTACGTCCTCCACGTTTCAATGGTACTAACTTTGGCTATTGGTAGTGTAGGATGGAGACATTCCTTAGGAGTGCTTCACTTTGGAGAACCCTCCATAAGGAGTTTGTTGAACCCACCGAAGAGGATTTCGAGAAATGGACATCTTTCGAGAAGTCCGCCGAAGTCAACAATGCTAAAGCAATGAACGCTCTTCATTGTGCGTTGGACCCAAATGAGTTCAACAAAATATGCACATATAAGAGTGCATATCAAATTTGGAACCATCTCATCGTTACCCATGAGGGAATGAATAAGGTAAAACTTTCCCGTGCAAAGCTTCGATTTGTTTCATATGCAGGAAAATAAGAGCATTGCATCGATGTACGGACGCTTTACCAACATCACAAATGAATTGGAAGCCCTTGGCCAAAAATACACCGAAGCTGAAAAGGTAAGGAAGATCATCATGGGAATGACCTCCAAGTGGGAAAGGAAAGCGATCGCCATCGAGGAGGTCAATGATCTGAAGAATTACACAGTTGTGAATCTTATTGGGACTCTCATGTCTTATGAGGTAAGACGAGAGAACCGATTAAAGATTCGAGCTATGATAAATCCTTCGGAGGCCAAGAAGAAGACTTTGGCATTCAACGCCAATTCATCATCTTCTGATAGCGAAGATTCGGCAGATGAAATGGATTTGGGTGAAATGGCCCAAATGGCGAAGAAGTTCCAACGCTTCGTTCGCAAAGGTAAGTTTCCCTCCAACAAACGTTTTGAGTCTACTAATGCTACTTCCTCTCTTTGTTTTAAGTGCAATAAGCCAGGGCACAGCAAGAGAGATTGCCCAATGCTAAAGAACAAAGAGAAGTGGAAGGCACCTAAGTACCACAAGTCCAACAAGAACAAGAGAGACAAGAAGAAAGGACTCGTATGTACCTTCGATGACTCATATGAGGACTCATCAAGCGATTCCAATGATGAGAAGGGTGAGAGTGCCCACAAGTGCTTCATGGCCCGAGAGGATCCACTCTCCGATGAGAGTGATTCTGATACGGATGAAACCGACGTAATAATGGATGAAATTCGTATTGCTAATGTAGAATTATTTGCTAAATATCAATCTTTAATGCTTAGATATACTAGCTTAAAGAAATCAAATGTTAGCAAGTCATCCATTCCATGCATTAACAACAATGACACCATTGTTGATACTTTAACTCTTAAGAAAGCAATCTTAGCTTCTCAAAATGTCACCTTGAGAGATGAGGTGAAAAACCTCAAATCTCAACTAGATCAAACGCATCCAACAGATAATAGTGATCTAGTCTCACGTCACACACAATTGGGTTTAGAGAATGATTCTCTTAAAACCCAAGTGCACGAGCTCAAATCACGGGTGTCCACCTTGGATACAAACATTTCTTCTCTAAAGGAGAAATATGAGCTCATGTCCTCCCGTATTGTGAGATTTAATAAGGGAAAAGGACAATTGGATGAGTTGCTAGCAAACCAATTTCTGGCCACACATCGTGTTGGTCTTGGATTTGTAAAGGCAAATGCATCCAATGATCGCACCTCCTATAGTGGTGTCACTATAGAATTTGTGAGGCCTTCCTTCGGTGCACCCACAAGTGGTGTCAAAGACACTATAGGTAGCAAACCAACCAATAAAGTCACCACTTCACCTTCTCTTCCTTTTGGCAAGAACCCCACTAAGGGTGGAAACCAAAAGCAAGGCCATGCTTACATGTACACTAACACTCATCCACGTAGGAAACCTCCTACTTCACAAGTGGATAATTATGACACTTTTTATGCTCCACACCCACGGACACGTACAAAACCACACATGAGAAATACTCATGTATGTGCTCCTATACACCCGTATGCACATACGCATCATTCCTACATGTATGCTCATCCTCCACATGTCATGCATGATCCATATGCTTCATACAACATGCATGTTCCCAAGCATACATATCATTCTCGGATATTCAATGCATATCCACCACCTCATGTTTATGCTAGAAACCATGTTCTTAAGAAGCATGCACCACATAGAAATTTAACAAATATGCATGCAACTAGGAAAAGGACTCCCAAAACCTACACAATTTGGGGTCCTAAGAACACTAGCCTAAATGATAGGAATGCTTATGTTGATTCCTATTTTCATGATGTTATTAATAATGGTAATTATGTTGGGAAGCGAAAGTCCACTTGGACTTTGCTTCCAAAGGGCTAATCCCCTTGGACCCAACAAACATTGGGTATCATGAGCTTATGGTATATTATATAGGTACCCAAGAGAAAGAAGAAGAGCAATAAAGGTCAAACTAGCTCTAAAGGGAAAAGATGGATTCTCGATAGTGGTTTCTCCAAACATATGATGGGAGATTCCTCATTGCTCTCCGAAGTGATTAGCATAAAGGATGGTGCAACTATCGTTGGTATTCCTTCAAAACCCTTAATTACTAACGTTTTTCTTGTTAGTGGTTTGTGTCACAATCTTATTTACATTAGTCAACTTGTGACAAAGGTTACAAGGTTAACTTTGGAGAGGGATTGTGTACTATTTTTGATTGTGATTCAAATGCTTTATTTTCCGGTATTAGGCGTAAAAATATTTATTATTTGAGCTTGCCTAAAACCGTAGAACATTGCTTAGTTGCTAACACAAGTGAACAACTATTATGGCATCGCCGTTTTGGTCATCACTACTAAAAAAACGCTTGCATAGCGCTTTTTTTACACTTGGATAGCGCTTAAAAGCGCTATCCAAGCTACCGCTATGGTAGTTTGGATAGCGCTTTTATAAGCGCTATCATAGTGGTTTACTAAGATAGCGCTTATAAAAGCGCTAACCAAGCTACCACTATGGTAGCTTGGATAGCATTTTTTAAGCGCTATCTAAGTGGTTTACTAATGTTTGATCTGGCCGTGGCTAATACGCATTAGCCACGGACTGGCCGTGGCTAATATGCATTAGCCACAGAATGTTAGCCATGGCCAGTCTGTGGCTAATGCCTATTAGCCATGGACTGGCCGTGGCTAATGAGCATTAGCCACGGAATTGCCGTGGCTAATGTTTAATTTTTTTTAAAAAACATCAAACAAATTCAGTAAATCCTTGTCAGCTCAACTAAACAAATTGACACCAGATCCGACAGAGGCTCTTAAGTCACTTTATTTTCAATACAAAATATTTCACAATTCATCTCTGTACCATAATATCCACTATACAAGACATATGATCCATGGTAATTATACTCATAAGAAGCCAGCATAGGACCTAATTCATCAACCAGTGAGCCCTGTTCTGAACGTCGATGTACATCCCCTTTATCAACCGAGCTGGCAAAAGGGGTTGCATCCATAAGTTTCCCATGCAAACTTCCTACCTGCAGCATTTGTCACAGAAAAACTTGTCCTCTGCTTGTTCACTTCAAGAACTTATATAAGTTAGCTAAGCATGATCTAGTCAAAGGTTTTCCTAAAATTGCTTTTAATAAGAAAAACTTTTGCAATTCATGTCAAAGTGGTAAACTTAGTAAGTCTTCTTTTAAGCTTAAAGAAGGGATTACTTCTAAGAGGCCCCTAGAACTTCTTCATTTAGATTTGTTTGGGCCAACTAGAACCGCTTCTTTAGGTAATGCTCATTATGGATTAGTTGTCGTTGACGACTTTTCTAGATTTACTTGGGTTTCATTCTTAACTAGTAAGAATGAAGCTTATGAAGAGTTTACCAAATTTGCATAGAAGATTCAGAATCTCTTAGGATCCACCATTATCACTATCCGTAGTGATCATTGAGGAGAATTTTAGAATGAATCTTTTACTAAGTTTTGTGATGACACCGGGATAACTCATAATTTTTCCTTCCATCGGGCACCACCACAAAATGGTGTTGTAGAGAGAAAGAATAGGACTCTTATTGAGTGCACATGCACTATGCTCCATGATAGTCATCTAGGACTACAATTTTGGACAGAGGCGGTGCACACGACATGTTATGTGCTCAATAGGATCCTAGTGAGACCCCGAACGAACAAAACTTGTTTTGAGTTGTTTTATGACAAAAAGCCTCAACTAAAATATTTTCGTGTTTTTGGTTAAAAATGTTTTATCAAGAATACTTTCGGTAATCTAGATAAATTTGAGCCAAGATCCGATGAAGGAATATTTGTTGGATATTCCACACGTAGCAAAGCCTACCGGATATACAACAAAACTTCTTCAACGATTGAGGAATCACTACACGTTTCATTTAATGAAGATTTTGATTTTCCTCATGTTGATGATGATAGTATAGATGTAATATGTGATACTCTTAGTAATGTTAAGATCAATGATTCGATTATTGAGACTAACAATACTAACGAAATTGTTGAAGATGTTCCTAGTGATGCAGGAATACCCAAAGCTTATCCGACCATTCGCAATCATCCCCATAACCAAATTATTGGAGATATTGGTGTGGGTGTTCGAACGAGGTCAAGGATTGAAGAATTTTCTCATTGCGCATTTGTTTTTACCATTGAGCCAAAGAACATCCAAGAAGCATGTGAGGATAGCTCTTCGATAGTGGCAATGGAAGAAGAACTAATGCAATTCGAGAGAAATGAAGTTTGGGAGCTCGTTCCTCTTCGAAGTGGTCACCAAGTCATTGGGACCAAATGGATCTTCAAGAACAAGACGGATGAGAACGAGGTAATTACAAGGAACAAAGCAAGTTTAGTAGCTCAAGGCTACCGGCAAGAGGAAGATATTGATTTCGAAGAATCTTTTGCCCCCGTAGCTAGATTAGAAGCTATTAGGTTGCTTTTATTTTTTACATCCCATAAGAATTTTAAACTATTTCAAATGGATGTTAAAAGTGCATTTTTAAATGGGTTTGTCAATGAAGAAGTTTATGTTTCACAACCTCCTGGTTTTATTCATGAAAAATTTCCAAATCATATTTTCAAACTTAAGAAAGCATTGTATGGGTTGAGACAAGCTCATAGAGCTTGGTATGATCGACTCAAGACCTTTCTTTTGAATTTAGGTTTTAAAATGGGAGAAGTTGATTCTACACTCTTCATTAAAGATTATGAAATTGACATTCTCTTGATTCAAGTTTATGTAGACGATATTATTTTTGGTTCTACTAACTTTAATCTTTGTCAAGAATTTTCTAAGTCAATGAAGGATGAATTCGAGATGAGCCACATGGGAGAGCTCACTTATTTCCTTGGACTGCAAATTCGACAAATGGAGAATGGCACCTTCATACATCAGACAAAGTACACAGAGGAGCTTATAAAGCGATTCTGGATGGAATCGTCATCAAGAAAACAGACTCCCATGAGTACTACTACCCATCTGCACAAAGATGAATGCGGAAAAGATGTAGACGTTCGTCTATATCGAGGTATGATCGATAGCTTACTTTACTTAACTGCTAGTAGGCCCGATATCATGTTTTCTGTATGCTTGTGTGCTAGATATCAAGCTAAACCTAAGGAGTCACACTTGATTGCGGTTAAACGAATATTTCGTTATCTCAATCAATCTCTAAATTATGGGTTACTTTACCCTAAATCTAGCACATATGAGTTAACCTCATATAGTGATGCCGACTTTGCCTGATGCAAGTCCGACAGGAAAAGTACTAGTGGCACTTGACATTTTCTAGGAAATTTCTTAGTTTCTTGGTTTTCTAAGAAACATAATTCGGTGTCATTGTACACGACTGAATTGAAATATATTACCGCGGGTCTTGCATGTACATAAGTTCTTTGGATGAGACACACTGTTATGGACTTTGGTGTCAATTGTGATACTTGCCCGATCATGGTTGATAACCAAAGTGCCATATGTCTTTCCAAGAATCCGGTACATCACTCTCATACCAAACACATAGACATGAGACACCATTTTATAAATGATCATGTAGCTAAGAAGGACATCATATTAGAGTACATTGAAACCCAAAAACAAATTAACGGCATCTTCACAAAACCTCTTAAAGAAGATTCATTTGTGATGTTACGTGGAGAATTAGGAATTATGGGTGAATCTGAAATCTAGAAGCTCAACCTTCATGTTATAACACCTTTTGAGCTCATTTCATCATGTTGCCTTTCTTCTTTTGATATATGCTATATATGTGTTTAAGAAAGGTCATTGAGATTTATGTGATTTCATGAATCCTTTGAGATTGTTTTTGGAGATGTAGGTTACAATTGATTTATCATTGTACATTGTTTTTATGATGAGTTTGTGATTAAAGTATAGGTCCTTGGGTGAGTGTTCTTATTCTCAAGATTTGTATCTCACTGTGCATTTTTGGACCTGGACAGACGACTGCCATTCCTTCGACAGTCGACTGCCCTACTCTATCTCCTCTGTCTGAGAATTTGTATCTTTCGCACAGCCGACTGATGACTATTTCCCAGTCGACTATTATTTTAACAGGCGACTAAGGTTTTGTCATCAGTCGATTGTTCTCTTTGTCGAAATTTTACAGTGCTCTCTATTTTTTAATGAAGTTTATTGATTCTCGGTCAGTCGACTGATGTATATAGTACAGTCGACTGTCCATTGGACAGACGACTGTATTTTACTCAACAGTCGATTGTCTGTCATCCTTAACTTAATTCTTATCACTTCATCTAGTCGACTGGATCTTGTTCATCAGTCGACTGTCTACTGTTCGTGACGGTTCACTGCTTTGATTTGAACCGTCGATTATTTGATCCAACGGCCCAGATTTATTCCCTCTTTCATATATTCTTCGAGACGGTTCATTTCGACACTCGTGTTTCTCTCTCCTCCGATTGAACCGCTTCGACTTCCCGCTCTTTTCCTCTGTTGTCGCCGTCGATCTCCTCCTCCCCCCAAGTCGATTAATTTGTCGTTGCTTCTTCGTTTCTTCTCGACTTGGTTTGTCTTTCCTTTTTGAAGTCTATCGTTCGATTTTTGTCTTTCGATTACATCGATTGTCGTTTCTCTCTTTTTCGATTGTCTGACTCCATGGCACCCAAGACCAAGGGTAAGGGGAAGATCATGGGTTCTAAAATTCTTAGGGCTCCTAGGAAACCTATTGCCAAGAACAAGAGGCCCTACAAAGCTCGTACCAAACAAGCCGTTTCTCCCTCGCATTCTATTTCGCAGGGATATTCTCCTTCAGCGTCTTCTTCCGAAGCTTAGCCCCTGATCAAGCATCAGCGGAAGCCCATTGGCCTTACCATCAATGAGCATACTGCTAACGCTCCCCATCATTCTTCTTCTGATTCGAGCTCTGGAGACAAGTCTCCCGTAGTGCCCCCTACTGATCCCCTTGTTCCCCTTTGCCGAGATGATCTTTGCTTAGCAAAATTCCACTCTCTCTTAGGGATCAAGCTTCTTAGGGAGCGGTACATTGCTTTTCCCGCCTTTACTGGTGAGATACTTTCAGACATTCTATTTGCTACCCACTTGGCCGATCTTTTTCGCTTCTCTCAGAGCGAGTCCCGTCGAGCCTATCCATTTCTGGTGAAGCTCTTCTATGCTAACCGCATTCGCGGTGAGTATTCCTCCACCGGAGTTCTTGACACCGTTGTTCAGGGAACCCACATCTAGATTACTCCCACTCTGTTAGGGACCATTCTTAGGATTCCCTCTACCGGTTCTCTTCCTTTAGATATTTCCATCTCTGATATTGACGAGCTTGACCAGTCTGTCCTTAGGGATATGTTTATTGAGATACTTTAGCCCTGGATTCTGGCGTCAGGTCATCTATGTTTTCGGCTAGAGGTTGGGCAGTTCACCTAGTGGTGAAGTCCAACATCCTGTCGAGGTATGGATCATCTGACCAACCTTCCCAGGATATTCTGAAGTGTATGTATGCGATTTTCTCTGGGATGTCCGTGAACTGGGCCGGTGTCCTCCTTGACAGGATGGACAAGGTCGAGTTTACTTCTTCCTCAGCTCATATTCCATACGGTGGTCTTTTAACTCTTGGCTTCCGACATTTTGGTGTTGATTTGTCATGCTACGAGCCCATGTCTTTTGCTCCTCTCCTCGATGCATCTGCAAATTCGAAGTCTTCTTCGGCTCTGCAGTCTGCCTCAAAGAAGAGGAAATCCACTTCAGCTCTGTCCTCCTCCACTGTTCCTCCAGCTGACCAGCCTTCCACCTCAGCTCCACTATCTTGTGATATTCTTTTTGAGATGGTCTCTTGACTTTACCGGTTGCTTTCCCTTTCCTTCTTGCACCAGGGAATACCCTTCCCTAAGGATCTAAGACAGTTTGTTCCTCAGCCTCATGTGCCTCCTCAGCCCATCGTCACTGATGTCATTGAGCATCCTGGTGGAGCCTCTACTCAGGATGCTGCTGCTGCTACTGTTACTTCTTCTGACCCTCCTCTAGATGATACTCCTGCTATCACAGAGCCTGCTTCTTCTTCTGCAGCCCCTGGAGACGCTTACTCTTAGATAGGTGTTTAGGTGGTGTTAGTTTGTTGATGGTTGTAACTTGATGTGTGATGGATATTTTGATACTGATGTATGCTGATGTTATGATAGATATTTGATGTGATATGTACCTTTGGTATAATGATGTATTTTTTTGTGTGATCTTGATGTATTATTTTTTTGTTGGACATGGTGATGTCCATCTGCCTTGTACTCATCTTTTGATATATATATATATATATATATATATATATATATATATATATATATATATATATATATATATATGATGCTGCTGTTGAATCTCATATGTCACACCTAGTATAATTGATTATCTTATCTGTGTGTTGTCTGCCATATTGTCTCCACGAATGATTTATTCTCTTATGATGCGCTTGTGAGACAATATAGGACTGGATATTGGTTATTCATGCTATCTCTGGTGTGATGAATTTGTGAAACTATTTTTGTTTCGTATATCTAAAATGTTGATATTGGACTTCAATTCCTCTATTCACATAAGTATATGATGTGTTTTTATGAGTTCTTGATTCCTTATATCTCTATTCTCTTTGATTGTTGTTAGTTCGTATTTAGCACGATTATTGTTGTTGTTGTTTACTCCCACCTTTTTGGATAATGCCATAGGGGGAGAGAAATAAACATACAAGATTCATAATGAATGTGTTAAGTATGTTCTAACACTTTGAATCTAAGATTGAAGTTTCCTTAGATTCAGGGGGAGTAAGATTACAATGAATAGGGATTTTAATTCCTAGATTTCTTGAATTAAATTCTTGCGTATCTTACTCATTTGCTTCAATTGATATGTAGATGCCCTAATATTTGTTGACTAACTTGATTTGGCATCTATGTAGGGTGTAACGCCACGCTTCCCAAAAGACACCGGAAGCGAGAACGTTACGTGGTCCGCTTGAACTGGAGCGGTGAAGCTCGAGTTCAATAAGCATCTGTGATAAAAACACAGGGGAGGTCCTTGCATTTGAGTATCAGAACAATCAGAAACATTTGAAAGTTAAAAGACACATCCAGAAATAATGCATACACGAAATTACAAGACAAGCCACAGCAGGGCTAAAGTAGCAACAAAAGAAAACGTACACTAAACAACAACAACAACAACTGAAGGTAAACAAAAATATAACGACGGTGAAGGTCACTAGTCCTCTGCAAGGAGAGACAGCATCTACGACGAACTCTGGCCCTCTAAGTTAGGCGTCTCAAGAAAATCTTCCTAGTGCTCAAACTCGGGATCTAACATACATCCAAAAACATGAATGTATGTCAGCAAGGTCTGCAAGAAAGATTAGCAACCCAGGACAAGTATACAAACGATATGAATTTAAGAGACATTAAATGAGATGACTGCAATAAGTTTAATAAGACAATTATAATGAAACGGAAGTAGACATTCTTAACATGCAGTTCTAAGCAGTTTTCAAGAAATAAAGTAAGTTTTCTTGGGTTTGTTAGCATGTCAAGTTACTGAGATCACGTTAGCATTTCAAGTTTCATGTCAATAGTTCACATCTATCATAGGGTTCTCGCCTTTAGGTCGTGATGAGTAAGTCGTTCTTCTCACGGGGCTTACCGTGATTGATGCTAACCCACTGCATGCAGGTGGTGCTCTTGAAGAGAGGACCCTTTCATACACCTAGTGGCCGCTCAACCCTAACCCCACCCTAATTTTTGTGCTGGAACCCGAGCCAGCCTAGTCGACTCACGCGACATCACGAAGTCACGATTCCGCATTCGAGGCGCACGATTTTCACGATGCCTAAACTTGTTAAACATTTCAAGACTTGCAGAAATTTAATGTTATCAATATTAATTTGTTATTGTGACAATTCCAATCAGCAGAAGTGGGTTGAACAATTTTTATAACAAGCTTAAAATAATGTTGAACATGGGCGTTTGTTGAACCTGCTACATAAACTAATTTTCATCCTTGTTGTTTAAAATTAAGGTATATCGTATGTTATGCCGTTGGATCACAAATTTCGTCCAGATTATCATGTCATCATTTTCATGCGTCATTTCATGTATAGTTTTCAAGTTAAACATCAATAAGTAAAAGCGACGTAAAAGTTCTGAAACTTCAAAAATTCATATCTAATTGCACACTTGCCTGTTTTTGGCGTTCTTGGTATCAACGGAAAAGTCACGACGGGTACTACGCTACGGTGATGACGGTTCGCTGGTTTTAGGGGAATGCATATATATATCTGCGTCATAAAATTCTAAAATCAGGCTATACGCATATAACTACATGTTAAATATATACCTACTGTTCAATATAGTATATTATGCAATTAGTTCAAATACCCGGACTGTACTATTATCTTAGATTCACAATAATAACATATATGTCTAATAATTCAACCTAGGCTACTGATAGGCAATAGGACTATCATAGGGTTCTGTGGGTAGCTAGTTATAAATAAAAACAATAAAGTATAACCATGGTGCACAGTTGAATAGACTGAAGGCCCCCACTAGAATACATCACCAATAATCTAAAATTTCCATTATATACCTATAAACATCACCTCTCACCTGTTTCATCCTCTCAACTTCAAAGCGGACGCTGCTTACAATGGCTGAGGTAGCGGCAAGGGCGGCGGTTTGGCGGTGTGTGGGTGGCGCGCGCATGGCCAGATCTGGGTGGAGAGGAGGTCCATGATGGCAGCGTCTGTAGATGCGGTGGCGAGGTTCACGGCATGAGGAAGGTGGCGGGAGGAGCTTGTAGGGTTGGTGGAGAGCTATGTTGATGGTCGCGGGTGTTGGGACGGAGGCGAGGGAGAAGGTGGGTTGCGGTCGTCGGAGATCGAGTAGCAGGCGGAGGGAAGGATGGAAGGGGAGTTTGTTTGAAGGGAGGCTCGGGTTGCAGCGACGTTGCACATGGAGGAGCCGCGAGGAGATGAGGAGGGGAGCGCCGCACACGCCTGGGCGTTGCGAGAGGTGCTGGCTACCAGCGTTGGGTGGCTGAGGCCGTGAAGATGGTCGTCGCAAGCTCGATCATGGGGGAGGCCGTGCGGCTTGGAGAAGAAGGCCGCGGGTTCGTGATGGCGTGGGGAGTTCGGTGGCGTTGCGGCCTTCGTGAGGGAGGAGACGCGAAGAAAGGAGGAGGCGCTGTGACTTTATTGCGTGGAGGAAGAGAAGATGGGACGGCTGCGGTTTGATGTTGAGGAGAAACGAAAGAAGCCTATGGTTTCTATTAATATTGGAGAGTAGGGTATGTAGGCAGGGGCTGACGTTGTAGGGTGCAGAACTAAAATGTTTGGCCTAGGTTTTGTTTTTTTAATTATAAATGTGTTTCTCATTATAAATTGTGTGGGTTTGAAAGGACAGCAGGGTTTCTAAAGGTTTGCTGTTGCAACATTAGCATAGGGTTTATATTGTTTTCTTCCTCCTTTTTTGTGTTTAAAGAGTTTTGATTAGCCTCTCTTCTCATTTGTTGTGTGTGTGCGTGAGTATACATTGGGTGCGGCCAAGGATAGAGAAACATGGCTAGGATCTAATTAGGAAAAGGTTTATATTAGGAAAGGATTTGAAAAAGATTAATAGGATTTTAATAGGTATAATCAAGGGAATAAGAGCAAATGAATAGGTTTAATAAGGTCCAAAAATGGTAGGCTGCATTTGAATTTAAAAGTTTGAAATGATTTGAAATTCGAATTTTGGATATGAAAATTTAAATTAATTTTTAAGAAGAGATATTTTGAGAATACTTATAATAAAGAGTTTATCTAAGTTAGTTCAAAATAATGATTATAATAACAATAAGTAAAAGTTTAAAGTTTAAAATTTAAATTTTGAAAAGTTAAACTAATTGTACAAGGATATTTGAAAATAATTATAGAAGGATTTATTATAATAACAATAAGTATGAAGAATAGAAATGGATATGTGTACGGGTACGGGGACAGAAACGTCGAACAACAAATATGAAAAAAATAATACACGCGGGAAATACAGGTATGACGTAACGATAAAAACCGGTCGTTACATCCTACCCACCTTAAAAACGATTCCGTCCTCGGAATATTATCGGCTAAGGTACCAGGAAAACGTAAGGGCAACACTCACATCTCCTCTTCTAATGCATTCACACCATAAATAAGCATCACGCCATACTCAAATAGTATTTCTAATACTAATACCAATACCAATAGTATTGCCGTGGATAATACTAATCAACGTCCATGCTATTAGTAGTAGCAATACACATACACACATTACTAACATAACACGTTTAATATAATACCATCCAATATCATACTTGGCGAATAGTGACACACGACCACATCGATTTATTAGCTGTAAGTGTGCCATCACCTCGCACACTCACATTATTACTAATTCACATTGTATTACCCTATATCTTATACACTCATCATTTATAACGATATAGTACCACACATCATATAAACATACCACTAATACATAAATACAATCATTCTTCGTCAATTAACACTTCAATCGTACAATCACTTTTACATACCGCATAATACCATATACACATATAATATATATTACTATACGTATATACATGCACGTAATACTTTACACTATACACAGATTTATATACGCCTTACTCATAGTACTAGGGTCATCGTAACCTACACACCTTAAGATCAAGTCCGTTCTCAGACTTCCTTAAATAGGCCGACATAGGGGTGAGTGGACTTAGACACTAAGGTCATACTATCCCAGTCATGCATACATTACAATGAAACTATATACTTCCATAGGCATGTACTTACTCATATATCACACACTTTCAAATACCTATACATACGTTCATTTTACATACATATACGTACTTACACTACCACACTCCTATCTCGTATCTATATAGGACATATTTACACACACCGGTATACACGGCTATGGTAATTTATATAGGACTAGTATACTATTACATACATTCATATATACATAGTCTCAAACATACGACCATGCATACCTCCTGGTATACACATGTTCAATCATCATCCCGTAAGGGTAATATTATAATTTTACTATACATAAAACACACTTATTCATACAATATATATATATATATATACACACACACATATAACTAACCATATACACACATACACACGAGCACACGCCAAACATACTAACATATAGATCACATAATAAATCTCCACACACCACAATATGTACACATATTATCAATACACCTAACATGCATATCACTATACTAGCATACAATTACAATCATTAACAAGTACGACTAAGGTATATATACTCCTAGTAACTAGCCAATACTAAATCTATTACGCTCCGATATTCCTTAGTGATATAGCTAAACACTCCCCTAAGTATAAATATAACACTTACTACTCTATACTCAATTATATACATATATATCACATATCACCGTACACACACATATAACACAATAGATAATCACACTATATTAATATATTAAGGGTAAGCACACTCATACATGGGTGGTATATAGAGAATTGTGTGGTCCACACTCACTATCTATTCACATGCACAACAACAACACTACAATCAATGCTAACGGTCTCACCAAGGAATGATAAGCACTAAAGTGATAACTAAGTAAGTGTAGGATTCAGAGTTGAATGATGCAACGAACTAATGTTGTGATGGACGGTTCCGGAGGTGGTATGGATAAGAGAGTAGTTTGGTTGGGTGACATAAAATATTTATGAATATAAAATAATTATGAAGATATGTGTAAAAATAATAATATCGTTATAACTCACGTAAAGTAGCGTGTATACGGTAGAAGTTAAAACGTAAAATATGATTAGTCAAATTATAGGTGAAGGGTAATGTGGGTATAGTGTTGTAGTGCGTGTTTTGTAAATGGAAATAGGTTTGTAAAATGAAATTTTTTTAAAAAAAAATGTGAAGACAATGATTTTGAAACTGACACACAAGATTTTGAAGTTCTATTTAACTTAGGAAGGTATTTTTAAAAGTATATTGAAGTGACTGTTTTTGAAATACGTTGGTAAGAAAAGGGGATAGATAATATTTTGAGCTAGCAAAATAGAAATCAAGTTTTAAAAAGTTCTTTACATTAGAAAAATAGAGTAGCTATATGAGGTCATGTGAAATAGAAGTGCGGAAGAAGTATGTTAGGAAATCGCCATAAGATAGTAACTAAGGATCGCGTCGGAAGAGTTTCATAATCAAGTTAGGTTTAAGTCGACTGAAGTGTAGAAAATCTAAGTAAAAGTTTTCGAAAGGATTTTAAAACTTAGTGAAGAATTCAATAAAAGAAATATCGAAAATACTTTTTAAAAGACCCTGGATCTGCAATGGGGAGGTTCAAGGTTAAAGATGGCGGACCTGTAGAGTTTATGTGGATCGAGGACAAGGAATAGGTTTGACGATCGAAACGTAAGGACGACTAAGAAGTAACTTTGTGAATACGCTACGATGGCTTTCTACGATCATTAACATGGAAGTGCAATGATTAGGGAATAGTAAAATCAGGGAAAAAGATAATCATTGGGTCGACTAAGGTTTAGCACTAAGGTTCATCAATGAACTCGACCAAGGTAAGGGTTCATTGGGGATCGAGGTCAGGATCTTATCTATAGGTCTGGAATATCCTACGCTTCGAAGTCTACCCATTGAAGGCGTCTCCGGTTCGACTTGCATGGATGCGACGATCGCTACGTTCGGTCGGGCCCTAGGTTCGATAAATCTAAGCGAACGACTAACAAAACTCAAATATCTAGTATGGTCAGAGCTGGATGACCAATCGTTAGGGTGACTCCCAAGATGATAATACTCAGTCGTGGCAAGGGTGTCTAACTAACGAGCACGAGCATCTAACTAACTCTTTCGATTATCCTGGTATTGGGTTTTCCTATCGTGCTGAGACAAGGTATTCGAGTAATTTTGCGTACGAACTAATTCTGGATGTTTTGGCTAATGAAAAGTGTTCTCATTGTTCTGAATTTCGCAGTTGCAGGACCTGCATGGGCCGCCACTAAAACCTGTAACGCCCCGCTTCTCAAAAGACACCGGAAGCGAGAACGTTACGCGGTCCGCTTGAACTGGAGCGGTGAAGCTCGAGTTCAATAAGCGTCTGTGATAAAAACACAGGGGAGGTCCTTGCATTTGCGTATCAGAACAATCAGAAACATTCAAAAGTTAAAAGCCACATCCAGATATAATGCATACACGAAATTACAAGACAAGCCACAGCAGGGCTAAAGTAGCAACAAAAGAAAACGTACACTAAACAACAACAACAACTGAAGGTAAACAAAAAGATAACGACGGTGAAGGTCACTAGTCCTCTGCAAGGAGAGACGACATCTACGGTGAACTCTGGCCCTCTAAGTCAGGCGTCTCGAGAGAATCTTCCTAGTGCTCAAACTCGGGAACTGACATACATCCAAAAACATGAATGTATATCAGCAAGGTCTGCAAGAAAGATTAGCAACCCAGGACAAGTATATAAACGATATGAATTTAAGAGACATTAAATGAGATGACTGCAATAAGTTATAATGAAACGGAAGTATACATTCTTAACATGTAGTTCTAAGCAGTTTTCAAGAAGTAAAGTAAGTTTTCTTGGGTTTGTTAGCATGTCAAGTTACTGAGATCACGTTAGCATTTCAAGTTTCATGTCAATAGTTCACATCTATCATAGGGTTCTCGCCTTTAGGACGTGATGAGTAAGTCGTTCTTCTCACGGGGCTTACCGTGATTGACGCTAACCCACTGCATGCAGGTGGTGCTCTTGAAGAGAGGACCCTTTCATACGCCTAGTGGCCGCTCAACCCTAACCCACCACAATTTTTGTGCTGGAACCCGAGCCAGCCTAGTCGACTCACACGACATCACGAATTCACGATTCCGGCTTCGAGGCGCACGATTTTCACGATGCCTTAACTTGTTAAACATTTCAAGACTTGCAGAAATTTAATGTAATCAATATTAATTTGTTATTGTGACAATTCCAATCAGCAGAAGTGGGTTGAACAATTTTTATAACAAGCTTAAAATAATGTTGAACATGGGCGTTTGTTGAACCTGCTACAGAAACTAATTTTCTTCCTTGTTGTTAAAAATTAAGGTATATCGTATGATTTGCCGTTGGATCCCAAATTTTGTCCAGATTATCATGGCATCGTTTTCAAGCGTCATTTCACGTAGAGTTTTCAAGTGAAACAGCAATAAGTAAAAACAACATAAAAGTCCTGAAACTTCAAAAATTCATATCTAATTGCACACTTGCCTGTTTTTGGCATTCTTGGTATCGTCGGAAACGTCACGATGGGTACTACGCTACGGTGATGACGGTTCGCTGGTTTTAGGGGAATGCAGATATATCTGCACCATAAAATTCTAAAATCAGACTACACGTAAATAACTACATGTTAAATATATACCTACTGTTCAATATAGTATACTATGCAATTAGTTCAAATACCCGGACTGTACTGTTATCTCAGATTCACAATAATAACCTATATGTCTAATAATTCAACCTAGGCTACATATAGGCAATAGGACTATCATAAGGTTCTGTGGGAAGCTAGTTCTAAATTAAAACAATAAAGTATAACCATGGTGCAAAGTTGAATAGACTGAAGGCCCTCATAAGAATACATCACCAATAATCTAAAATTTCCAATATATACCTATAAACATCACCTCTCACATGTTTCATCCTCTCAACTTCAAAGCGGACGCTGCTTCCAACGGCGGAGCTAGCGGCAAGGGCAGCGGTTTGGCGGTGTGTGGGTGGCGCGTGCATGGCCAGATCTAGGGGGAGAGGAGGTCCATGATGGCAGCGTCTGTAGATGCGGCGACGAGGTTTGCGGGATGAGGAAGGTCGCGGGAGGAGCTTGTAGGGTTGGTGGCGAGCTATGTTGATGGTCGCGAGTGTTGGGACGGAGGCGAGTAAGAAGGTGGGTTGCGATCGCCAGAGATAGAGTAGCAGGCGGAGGGAAGGATCGAAGGGGAGTTTGTTTGAAGGGAGGCTCGGGTTGCCGCGGCGTTGCGCATGGAGGAGCCGCGAGGAGATGAGGAGGGGAGCGCCGCGCATGCCTGGGCGTTGCGAGAGGTGCTGGCCGACGGCATTGGGTGGCTGAGACTGTGAAGATGGTCGTCGCAAGCTCGAACATGGGGGAGGTCGTGCGGCTTGGAGAAGAAGGCCGCGGGTTCGTGATGGCGAGGGGAGTTCGGTGGCGTTGCTACCTTCGTGAGGGAGGAGACGCGAAGAAAGGAGGAGGCGCTGTGACTTTGTTGCGTGGAGGAAGAGAAGATGGGACGGCTGCGGTTTGATGTTGAGGAGAAACGAAAGAAGCCTAGGGTTTCTATTAATATTGGAGAGTAGGGTATGTAGGCAGGGGCTAACATTGTAGGGTGCAGAACTAAAATGTTTAGCCTAGGTTTGGTTTTTTAATTATAAATGTGTTTCTCATTATAAATTGTGTGGGTTTGAAAGGACAGAAGGGTTTCTAAAGTTTTGCTGTTGCAACATTAGCCTATGGTTTATATTGTTTTCTTCGACTGAGTAGGACAGCAGGAATGATAACAGATTTTAAAAGAGTGAGAGGATGTTTGAAAATCTGGGCATTTGCTTTACTCGATTGAGTAGCCTTCGTGCTCAGTCGAGTAACCCCCCTACTCGGTCGAGCTAAAGTAGATATGAACTTTCCTTCAAAACAACGCTCTGCCTGCTCGGGTTGAGTAGGGTCTGCTCGGTCGAGTCGACAGAAGGTCTGAACTTTCCTCCAAAACATCGCTCTGCTTGCTCGGGTCGAATAGGGTCTGCTCGGTCGAGTAGAAATTTCGTGGGAGGAAGCTCGGAATTAAGTGTGACTCAGGTCGAGTCTGATCTCTGCTCGGTCGAGTAGGGCGTATCTTTTTCTTCTGTGAGAATTGCGTGTCAGCTCGACCGAGCAACTGATGCTGCTCGGTCCGAGTCGCCTGGGAAACTGACTCGATCGGTCCTTGGCTGCTCCTTTCTCTTTCTCTCAATATAGTCTTCTTCTTTGGCACCTCAAGCATGTCATCATGACTCTTCTTGGTGCTCTCACGTTGCCGATCGTCTTATTGACTCCAAATTGGTCCAATATCGCTCCAAATCCCTGAAATGGGCATAAACGCTCTGAAAGTCATATTGTTGCAAATAATAGCGTAAAAGCGTATAACATAGAGATTTGGAGGGTGAAATGTGTCATGAAAATATGTGATAAAACATTCAAAATAAGAGAATATCAGTAGCTCGTTCTCCTCCTGGTTGTGGACACTCAATGGCTCGTTGAAAAGCGGCGGCTAGCACAGCCAAGCTATTCTCCCTCTTATCAGCGAACTGGTTAAACTGTTCCTGAGTCGCCATTTGAGCATTGGATAGAGCTCCTTGGTCTTCAGGAATCGCGTTCGGATATCCTTTGCCCATTGTTTCTTGAACTAGGGCATAGTGTGATCCGTTGTATTCGGGTCCAGTCAACATTAGGCTTTGATTGCTTCAGGATGTTGACTATGGTTTCCCATAGACAACGCCAACTGTTAAGGCCAAATTTGGCGATAACCGTGTCAGGGCTGACGTGGAACTTCTCAGTCGATGTGGAGCCTCGTCAGTTATTGAAGGTGGACCCTAGGCTGGTAGAACCTGGGTCATTGATAGTAGAAATGAATATTCAACGTCCGTTCGACCCTCTGAGTGGATCGAGTCTCAAACGATCGCTGATGAGAAATGTTGGTACGACCCTCCTGTTGAATCACACCACGAGCTTCATGTACCACAAGAAAACGTCAGGGGGTCGGATATGGGTTCCGACCCAAATCCCCTCCAATTCTTAAGTTAAAACAAGAACTTAAGAGAGAGATCTTGGAGCTGCCGAGATCGACCCACGGAGGTTCAGATCGAGTCTGACTTCAAAAGATATTTTGAGGAGGAAATATCAAGTGGAATGCAGAATATCAGTGTACTAAGTTTCGTACCTCCCGTCCCTTATTTTGTTCATCTCCAGTGTATTTATAGATCTCCGAGGTCTCTTCAGTCATGTTAGGAGGATAACGGTCACCAATTATGGCGTCACGATCCTCTCCCTTTTAATTAGGGTAACCGTCGCCCACGTCCACTCTAAGTATGAGCTCACCTTCAATCCCACGTTCGATTGGTGGGAGTGCAATGTGCAAATGGCATGTAAGCTTTGACCGAGTTGGCTTCAGGCTTCTTTGTGGGCTTTTATCGTCCACCGAGCGAGCCGGCCCTAGGGTGCAACAGTTACCATTTACAATTGAAATTTCGGCCTCTTTGGCATATATATATGTGAAACGCATAAACATGATGTGCCAAATCCTCTTATGCACCAGGCAGTTGGGTGTAAAGCTAATGAATAGCAAGATTATATGAGGACAAAAAACGTACTCCAAATTCAATATAATAAAACACCGAAATTAGTATTCCGTCAACTAACTGGGCTAAAGGGAAGTGGGGGGCAACACGGGGGGCAAAACCCACTGAAAAACATTTGTAAGTACACCCACTAGACTGCATGTTAAGCCATAGATTGGTCATGAATGTATAAAATTGCCACTTGCTTTCTAGGTAAACTCTCTAACTAATTAAACATTTCATGCAAGCACCTGATCTTGACCTCTGAAGGCTATTCGATTCCTTCAAGATGATCTGGTGCAAAGGTAGAAAAATCACTTCAAGTTGCAAAATATTCCGTACCCACTTTCCTCTTCCTATTGTTATCTATTAGTATGTCAGCAAGTATTATAGATGATTAGCTTGACAAGGGAGTTGCATCACTAGATTTTGAGATAAGAGCATACGCAGAGAATTAGAAATAAATACTTGATGATAACAACTTAATATTAGTCCATAGCATTCAACATGAAGCTATCAGTTGCTTCTTATTTATGGCACCATGTGGCCTTACTCATAGATAGCAGTTTTTGGATCCCTGACATGTCCTTACTCATCGAAGACTAGCTTGTTTGTTCCGAAAGGTTTCTGGTTATTGCAGTCCAAATTTTCTCCATAGCTCTCGAGTATGCCACAATATCTCTTGTAAAAGCCAATCCTCTTCTCAACCCTCTGGTCAGGCCCGTGCCCACATTCCTGCCCTCCATTGATAATGTTGGTGGTCAACCCGTATCCTGGAGCTCGTCCGGCGGCTTTGTCGGATGCCGATGGGAGCCATGCCCCGGTGAGGACGCTATGGCAAGATGTCTTTGGGGCTTGCGGAGTCATCCAGAACCAAATAGCAGTCTTGAATGCGATGATCGGGTCACTGGTGACCTGGTCAGGATCGTTCAGCAAGTCCAGGTCTAGTGCTTTTCCGGCTTGACCGTAGTTGTAGTTGCTACATGTATTCAAATGAAGAGCATCAAATTGGACAAGTTAGCGCTAAGTTGATGCTTTAATGTCAACGCAAACGGAGACTGTTTCCTGTTTTAGACAAAGTACTGTCTTACTAGGATAATTGAATTGGCCCCCGACCGAAATACTTTTTGCCCGGTGCACATGGAAACAGTTCGTTGGGCACACAATATTCTCCTATATATATCTCTTCTACGTGACAATAACCCCATGCGAATGGCCAATCAGGTGCAGTCGAGTCCCCGCCTGCATCCGTGTTTAAGTCCATATAAGTTAGAAAGAAAACAGCATTTCTTTCCTTTTCCATATCCCCCACTAATACATTACGGTTAAAGCTTAGTGCAGGAAATTTCCTGGGTTCACTAATAGCTAGGGTTCACTCGTATATGACAGTCGAAATAAATTGATAAAAATATGAGATTTGTGCTAAGAAAATTCATGAGAGTTCATATGCATTAACATATATAAATATAGACATGGCAAAGATTAAAATAATTACCGCCAGTCTCATGGGATGTTTGGCCAAAGAAAGAAGCAAGCTCCATCTTCCGAGTGTCATTATCGCCAGTGGTACCAAACCCATAGAACGAATCGGCGGCGGCGATGAAAGCATCATATGTGTAGAATCCATTAGCGGGGCAGCTCGGATCGTTGCGGTGCAACAACATCGTCTCAAACAGATCATGGGTGATGATATCTTCCACTTTACCGATAGGGGTTGGCGTGTGGGGAGGAGACCAGCAGTTGCTCTGGCAGCCTAAAATTACGTCGCAGTATTCTGCCGTGGTTCCGCACCACCCCCACGTGCCGCAGCACAGCCCGCCCGGGCAAAGTGCTCCGTCTGCCTGCCATCCGCATTGCTCTGCGTTGGAGCACAAGGATGAGGCTAGTGCCAAACTGGCTATAACCCAAAACTTCTTCATTTCTTGTTTGCTCACTTCGATTTTATGCTTTGTGAGTGAATAGAATACCCATGGCGTGAACTTATATTGTGAAAACGTGAGCAAGTTTTTATTTTGTGGTATTCATTCATTTATCTATCCTGTGTGGTTCTCATGATTTCATTGAAAACACGGGGGCAATTTTTGAGCCTTTTCGGGACCTTTCCTCTCAACGTGGACCGTATCGCACGTGGGTAAACTTTTCAACACGCCATATCGGTACCCTTGTTTTACCATTGCAATTAAAAATACCTGGTGTACCAACAATTTAATTTAAACTATTTTGATACTTCAAGACCTATTACGAAGACATTTCATCCATAAATTGTGATCGGGCTCATGTGTCTGTATTTGGGTTATGTTCGTGGCGCACAAAACATCTATCTTATCGGCCTCTTGATCTGATATCATAGTGGGCGACCAGATGATTTGTGCTTTCCTTCCTCCAGGCTATGTATGGCCGCATGACATACACATTACAACAATCAAGATCATTGGCGAATCGAACTCGCAGGGACAAAAACTGGTATCGATTCCTCTAACGTTCAAATGACTACATGAGAGACATGTTAAGGATCATCAATATAAATAGAGAGAGTTTGTGAATGAGAATGAATACATCTTTCGTTTAGTACAGTTATTCAAAAGAGTTGTCAAGGCGCCTTTTGGTAACTTTCCACATAGGATGGGCCTCCAAGAAGGACCCGGCCCATTTGGGCTGTCTGCGAGCTGGTCCATTATGCCATCTCATATTGTGTTTATGGACTTCTTTACATTGATACATTACTATTCATCCTCCCACTGGTTCAATTCAAAGGTTACATAAAATTGGATTAGTGTTTAGACTTTCTTGCAATTTGGGTAGATGAATCTTCATGCATATATGAGGTGCTAGCAGGTGAGCCTATCTTTTGACGTAATGATTTTCAAACTTTCAACCCGACACATCACTTCAGATAATGAAGCTTGAAAATAGCACTTGAACGAGGATGTCAGAAACCATGCTTAGACATGACGCTTGGTCGAGACATTTGGAGAAAGTGCTAGGACATGGCATTAGAACATGTCTTTTGTGCTTAGATCGTAGTTATTGCTGTTGGGGTGAAAATCGAAAACGTCTTGGGATCAATGTGAAAACCAACCATAATAAACTGATTAGGTATATAGAGCTAGCAAACATCTATTCCCAATGACCCATCAAAATTCCCAAATGACCTTGCAATAGAAAGTAGCAAATGAATCACATCAATAAATAAATCAATCGCAAACACAAGAGAATTTACACTGGTTCGGTTGTAAACAACCTATGTCCGGCAATCCAATCTGAGACGATTCCACTAGTAGAGAGATCCAAACAATTATTGTTACAAAATTCTCCCTCACGCGTGAGTAATAACTTGTCAACGGAACAAGCCCTCACGAATCCACTCAAGAGGAAGAAATCAATGAAAGAAGAAGAGAAGGAAAAACCAAACATTTTTATCAAGAACATAAACCCTAAAACTCTCTCTAATCTCCAATGGGGTAGCCAGAGGCTTCTCAAAACTCAATAGAGGCTTTACATAATCTAAAACAATAGTTAGGTTTAAATACGAACCCAAAAAACCCAGAAAACCCAATACAAACGTCGATTTTCGTGTTAGCCCCGCGTGTTGCTCGGCCTGAGTCGGCTGTCAGCTGGGCCTGCTCGGTCGAGCTGACAAGCCCTAAAAAACATCGCTGGTGGAGTCGAGTCGACTCAGTCGAGTAGCCACCTACTCGACCGAGTAGGAGGCACCCGAGTCGAAGGAAAAACATTCCCAATCTCTTTGCCTACTCGGTCTGTCAGGGTCTCCATGCTGCTCGGTCGAGTGACCTCCTGCTCGGTCGAGTCACCAATGAACCCCCAAATCTCTCAACAGATTCCTCAAATACTTGGCCTCCTTCACAGCTTCCACTGTTACAATCAACTCGGCCTCTGTGGTCGATAGTACAACCACAGACTGTAAGACCGACCTCCACTATACCGCAGCAGTGCCCAAACTGAACACATACCCCGTGATAGATCTCCGCCTATCTCTATCACCTGCATAGTCGCTATTGCAGTAACCTGTCAGCACCTTTCTGTCTCCTCTTCCATAGAGGATCCCGACACTCGCTATGCCTCGAATATATCTCAGAATCCACTTGACAACATGCCAATGCTCTTTTCCAGGATCAGCCATATATCTGCTAACCACACCCACGGCCTGTGCAATGTCTGGACGCGTGCAAACCATCGCATCCATCAAACTTTCCATTGCACTCGTATATGGAACCTGAGACAGGTAAGTCTTATCCTCATTGGCGCTTGGCGACTGACTCGTCGATAGCTAAAAATGAGCTTCCAAAGGTGTTGTCACTGGCTTCGCACTATCAATCCCAAACCGGGCTAGTACCTTCTGAATATAACCCTTCTGTGACAATCTAAGCTCATGCTTCTTTCGATCTCGAACAATCTCCATTCCGAGAATCTTATTTGCGGGCTCCAAATCCTTCATGTCGAATTTTTGCCATTCCTTCTCCTTCAGGTTTTTCACCTCCAACATGATATTAGAAGCAATTAGCATGCCATCCATATAGAGCAACAAATAAATCTTCAAGCCATTCTCAAGTGTGCAAACATACACACATTGATCCTTGATACTCCTCTGAGCCTACTCCCATCCTGAAGCTATCGAATCGTTTGTACCACTACCTGGGTGACTGCTTCAACCCGTACAATGATTTCTTCAACCTGCACACCAAGGCCTTTTTTCCTTCAACTCTGAACCCTTCAGGCTGCTGCATATTGATTTCCTCATCAAGGTCTCCATGCAGAAAGGCGGTCTTCACATCTAGTTGCTCCAACTCCATGTCCATGCTAGCAGCTAGCGCCAATAACACACGAATGGACGTGTGTCGCACAACCGGTGAGAAAATCTCGTTGTAGTCTTCACCCTTCCGTTGTGCAAATCCCTTGGCAACCAACCTTGTCTTGTACCTGACATTGTTCCCATCTTGAGTTGAACCTTCTTTGACCTTGTATATACAATGACAACCAATAACACGCTTCTCGCTAGGTGACGGCACCAAATCCCATGTGTCGTTCCGATGAAGAGACTCCATCTCCTCCTCCATAGCTCCCTGCCATTGTGCCGCATCTTCAGAGACTACGACTCCACCATATGTTGCTGGATCCTCGTGCTCTAGGTTGAGTGCATAAGACGCCATATCATCAAAAGAATAACCTACATAATCACATGCACCAAATCTTTTCGACGCTTTCTTCACCCTCTTCGATCTCTGCGTTCCATCATCACCTGCATAGGTATCAACGCGTACCTGAGATGTACCGGGTCTGCAAATGGTCCTCAGCATGGATCTCATCATCTCTCTCAACTGGAGCATCGAACATCAACTCTTTGCCTGGTCGCTGAGTGGGCTGGACCGGAAGATTAACCCTCTTCGGTGAAATCTCCTCTGCGGACGTGTCATCTTTTGAGTGAGAATGATCTTCCTTAAGCATTGCATCCTCATCAAAAGTAACATGTTAGCTCACTATCTCTTTCTAACCCTCTGGATCCTATAAACAATATCCCTTGACTCTGTGGCCATATCCAAGAAAGATACACGTCTTTGCTCTTGGATCCAACTTGTCACCTCTCTCGTGCTCGTTTGCCGGGTAACCCACAATGTACAAGTACGAGTAATCTCCAGCATCACCACTACACATCTCCTCTGGGATCTTGTAGCCAATCGTTACTGAAGGAACTCTGTTCACAATGTGCACAACAGTCAAGAGAATCTCTCCCCAGAATTCCTTCCCCAAACCTGCTAAGTGCCTCAAACACCGCACTCTCTCCAACAATGTCTGATTCATATGCTCCACCATACCATTCGACTGCGGATCACCGGGTGTGCTAAAGTGTCTATGGATCCCATAGAGTTTGTAGAAATTTCTAAACTCACTCCAGGTAAACTCACTTCCATTGTCAGATCTAAGCACCTTCACATGCCTTCCGGTTTTCTTCTCCACCATGGTCTTCCACTCTCGATACATATCAAAAGTCTGATCATTTGACTTCATTAAGTACATCCAGACTTTGCGAGAGTAGTCATCAATAAACAAGACAAAATACTTAGCTCCCCCTCTTGACGGCTCTGGACACGGTCCCCACACATCAGTGTGTACATATTCAAGTGGTCCTTTGCTAGTATGCTTTCCCGTGTTAAATTGCAGCTTTGTATTCTTACCGTACACATAGGATTCATAGAATTCTATGATGGATATGGACGGCATGTATACACCCATGAGGGGATGTATGAGGGTATACAGACATCAGATGTCGCGTGCATGAAAGCATGTGCGAAGGGAACCTTTTCATGTGTGAAAAGGACCACTCGATAAGGGGAAAAAGTCACTTTATAAGTGCAAAAAGGCACTTGATAAGTGCATAATAAAGAGGATAAGGAAATGTGCTAATATAGGCTAATAAGCTTATATATGGTTATTTCCTACAATAACTACCCCTAAAGCCTATAAATAGGACCCAAGGGTAAGGCTTTTAAGGCTAATCCTTCATGCCAAAAGTTTTGCATAAGGAAAACTTTTTCCTCTTCTCCCTTCCATTTTGTTCTTCTTCTAAATAGAGATTTAGACAGTGGAAACTTTGCTTCGATCCTCTGTGACGAAGTACTGACCGTTGTGGCGAATCCGAGGGCAAAGTTCAGAGACTACATCGCAGCGTACGCTAACGTAAGTTCTCTTTCGATCCTCCGACCTCGCGCGATGAGTTCCTACATTGGTATCAGAGCCATACGGGTTCGCTCCGGTCTCACCGATGAACGCGGCGTTGTCTTTTTCACGAATGAGTTTCCTACCATTATGGATATGGTAGGAGCGCATCGTGCCGGAGAGAATCGCAGCAGTTGTTCTTTTCACGTTAGGGTCTTCTGTCATTACGGATATGTCATGAACTCTCCGTGACGGGAAGAACTGACCGTTCATCTCGCCAAACTCGCACTCTTCATGGATGCTGAGTCTCCATTCAGTAGATAATGTGAACTCTCTTCATGTGGAGCGTGAAGTTTGCGGCCGTGAAGGTATGTTATTTTTTTGGCACACGGCCATTGAAACATAACTACTTTCTCGACGAACGGGTGTCTCATCGGAGAAGAAGATGGTGGTTACAAAACTTCTCATCGGAGAAGATGACCTCTTTGGTGCATGATCGCCATGGCCATATGGGCCATGGAGGCTATGCACCCCCCTCCCCATGCGGAGGGGGTTGGCTTCGGCCAATGACAACCAAGCACATCCCCCCCGAAGGGGGTGGTGGACTCCATGAAGGGGAGGCTGGCCAGCCAAGGGAAAGTCAGCCGGCCATGGCCATAACCGGCCCTGGCATCGGCCAGGGCCACCCTGGCCTTGGCCAAGGCCAAGGCCGGCCCTGGCAGAGGCCAGGGCAGAGGCCCCCAGGCCACTGCCAGGGCCAGGGCCGGCCAGAGGAAGCCCTGTCCATGGCCAGAGCCTGGCCTGCCAGAGGTAGCCCTGGCCTTCAGCCAGCCGAGGCCAGTCCTGGCATCGGCCAGGGCCAGGACACGCCGAGGAGCCCTACGGTGCCGGCGGTTTCGGCCCCGGCCACCGGCATGGCCGGCCCATACGGGACCGATGGCAGTTGCATACGGCAAAACCCCACGAAGGGGGAATTCGGCCTTGGCACAGCCACAGCTCGACCCAGGCAATGGCCGGTGCAGGGCAACACCTCCTGCTGCAAAATACATTTGCAAAATACGTTTGAAAAATACGTTTTCAAAATACATTTTTCAAAAACGCTTTTCCGCTGCAAAGTACTATAAGAGTATTGTTATTTGATAAAGTGATGGGGAAATATTGAAAGTTGTTCTAGATGGTGATTGGGATCGTAATGACTTTTCCGATTCTAGAACAACATCTTCAATATTTTTCGAAAGTAACTTATCAAATATAATAATATCATTCCAAGTAGGATTTTCCAAGTGGGAGTGATATTAAACTAGTCTGAAATTTGCACATTCGATTGATTCGGCGTCTCAATGGATCATGATTTGGCCAGTGGTCTTTTGGACTAGTTTGTGGGACACCTCGGCTCTGTCTGGGGATAGTGAACCATGGACTAGCCATTCCCCTGGTCGGTCCGCTGGCTGAGACTGCTGAATTATGAAAATGTCTAAAATAATGACTATAAATATGAAAGTTATGCAATGTTTTTGATCGAACCTTCGTTTTATGTCTTTTGCAGCATTTTAAAGCTAAAATGTCGTCTGCCGCTAAGAACATCGTCGCTGAGTTGAACAAAGGTGAAAAACTCAACGGCGATAATTACAAACTATGGTACATAAAGATACAATATGTTCTAGAGGAGCAAGATGTGCTCGAAACTCTAAAGAACATAATGATTGAACCTGAGTTAGGCACTACGGCCCAACACAGAAGAGACAAGGAAGCTTTCGATGCTTGGTCTCGGAAGAACAAGATTGCTCGCATTACGTTGCTATCAAGTATGGCAGACGATATAATGTGGATCTTTCGAGAGCATGACCTAGCCATGGACATATGGTCCAAGCTAGAGGAGAAGTTTGGTGGCACCTCGGTGTCCAAACGTCGTTCTTTAACTATAAGATTCGATTCGTACAAGAAACGTCCAGATCATTCCATAGGGAAGCATCTGCGACATATGGCGAATCTCATCTCAGCGTTAAAGGATGCAGGTCACGTGCTCACTGATGAGCAACAAATCCAAGCAGTCATACGTTCCCTACCAAATGGGTGGGACCAAATGAAGATGCATCTCACTCATAATGAGAGCATCAAGAACTTAAGCAATGTTTCTAAGCACCTCGAGTTAGAGGAAGAGCGGCTTGCGGCCGCCAAGCCAAGTGCAGAAGTGCACATGGTTGCTAGTTCCTCACACGGGGGAAAGAAACGGAAAAATCGTTCGAAGTTTACTAATGAACGTAATAAGCAACCAGAGTCTACCAAGAAACCCAAACATAAGGGTGGGAACAAGAAATGGCACAAGAAGAAAGACTTGAAGAGGATCAAGTGCTTCAAGTGCTTCAAGTTAGGTCACTATGCCCGTTCTTGTATGGATGGAGGTGACAAGGTAACTTGTAATGCTAGTTACATATGTATTTCTAGTTCAATATTTCTTGTAGAATCTAATCCATTTTGGATAATTGATTCAGGTGCCACCGACCACATAGCAAGGGACAGACAGTCCTTCGTGGAGTATCACCGGATACCCCAAGGAACAAAGTGGATATATGTAGGAAACAACACACGTGTTGAAGTGAAAGGCGTTGGGACGTGCAAGCTAGTCTTGGACAACAGCCGCACTATCTTACTACATGATGTCCTCTTCGCTCCAGATATTCGAAGGAATATTATATCTGTGGTCGTTTTAATGGGTCTTGGTTATAGTTGGTTCTTTCATAGTTGTAAAGTGGACTTGTCTTGTAATAATTCTTTAATTGGTTCTGGGTATGTTTTCAAAGGATTTGTTGTATTAAATACAATGTATGATTCCTCATTTTATAATGAAAATTTCCTTGTTACAAATTCATCAAATTATGAGTCAGATGTAATTTGTTGGCATGCAAGGCTTGGTGTAACGACTGGTTTTTGTATTGACTATTATATGAATAATATTGGATGTTCTCTCATTGTGTGCTTTTCCCTGTCAGACGTTCTTATGATTAGCTTCATAGCATCCTTATCTTAGAGCTAGAGTGATCCTAGAGGCCCTAGGAATCTTCCTGGAGCTTCGCACTTCAATTCGACACTTCTGTTGCATCTTAGCCGGTTCATGAAGGAGAGCCAACCGACTAGATTGCAATCTAGTCGGTCGGCAACACTTCTCAGACTGACTAGTTCTTCTCAGTAAATTTCAGCTAAGTTACTGTTTACGTTTAGTCGGTCTAAGCACATTCTTCGACCGACTAGTTGCAAAACTAGTCGGTCAGGGCTTGTACTCAGACCGACTAATTTTGAGTTCTTCTGTACAGCCAAGTTACTGTTTATAGTTAGTCGTTCAAAGAACATCTACCGACCGACTAGTTTCCAAACTAGTCGGTTAGAGTTCCTTCTCTGACCGACTAACTCTCAGTGCTTAATATCTATCTAATTTTACCCTTAGTCGGTCTATGAACAATCACCGACCGACTAGTTCCCAAACTAGTCGGTCGACCACTCTTCACTGACCGACTAAATTGCCCAGTAAACCTAGGGTAAGTCGTAGCCACCGCCTATTCTTTCTATTTAAACCATATGCATTTCTTATTCTTTCTTCACTTCTCCTAGCTGATCTTCTTCCCCAATCATCCCTCAAGCTTCCCGTTGCCTTCCTTCATCCTCCCGAGCCTCCTCTCACCCTCCGTTGCACCGGCGATCACCCCGTAGGGCGCCGACCGATCCCAAAAACCCTAAAATCTCTTTTGCTCCAGATTTTACCTGACGAACTCCAATCTTCAGATCTGTAGCAATTCGGCCGCGAGGAATCCTTTAAACTATAGTTCTTCTCCCTCGGATCGCTCTTCCGTTGTCGCGCTAAGCTCGGTTTGGCGACGGTAACCCGGAGATCGTCGAGATTCTCTTCTACCTGCTGTTCGTAGGCATCGTGATCGTCATTCTTCCGCTACAAATACGGTTAGTAGATCTACCTTTAATCTCTCCACAACCCTCACCGTAATTTAGAAAACCTAATAAAAATTGATTACTAGACGTGATAGGATTCCAATACAAAAATATGGAATAGATCTTGATTCTAATTTTCTGTTTTGCCAAAACATCGAACCCTAATTCCCGTAGAGTAGAGATTTTTGAGACGAACTCTCGTCGAGCAACAATCCTGGAATCAGGCAAGTGAAACTTGCCAACCTAATTTTAGGCCATGTTTTAGGCCATTGCTTTGTTTTAGCGTGAAAGAGACTAGACCGTGAAATGATAGCGGTCTAGGCGCAAATTCAAATTCTAGCTTGACAATGAAGCTAGAATTGCCCTTGTCATACCATGTCATACATTTGCCTTTCATGTTTACTTTCCTTTAACGGTACGCAATTTCTATTCGAATATTTGTCATTTGCATCCATTTTACATGTCATCTGTTTGCATGTTGCATCGTAGCACACGCTATGAATCCTTGAACAAATCCGTGTTTCCGTGTTACCGGCTAGGCACCCGTTATGCGGGTATAACCCTGCGCCATCCTTGTTAAAAACACTTCCTGGCTTGTGATCTAGAAGCGAGCATTCCATGTTCGGGGGTAAAGCCCTGGCTCGATACACGTGGAGGGGTAGGGATAGACGGTCACTTGAGCGTAAGAGTTGGCACGTACAGCCACTCTAGCCAAAGGGCGGAATCTCTGTGCACGACGTGCTTACATACTTGTACTTGTCCTCGTAAATGTTTACTTGCCCATGCCATGCTTTTACCTGCCATGCTTTAAATCATGCCATGTCATAAACTGCTGTTTACTTTATTTGCGGTTCTCCTTGCATAACATGTCATGTTAAACCATACTCTAGAACTGCTAGGTTGTTTTTACCTTCTTTAGTTTCCTTGCACAAGTCTTGTAGACTTGCTGACAAGTGCCCCTTCTCTTTGGGTGACGCATGTTAGTTGCTGAGCCAGAGTTTGCTGTTGAGGGCGACGAGTTTGTGGAGTTCGTGCCCGATTCTGTTGCTGACGTAGAGTACGAGGACACCAGTGACCAGTCCTAGTGTCCCTTCGCAGACCTTTCTTTATTTGTTTGTCTGTGAGTAGCACCATTTGTTGTTAGATTCTTGTTGGCCATGCTTGGCCTTTTCTTTTGGACTCTTCTTGTTTGCATGGTGGCATTTTTGCGGTTGTCGAATTTTATCTGGACTTGAGATGAATAATAACCTTTATTTGCCTCTGTTTCTATTATTGTTATCTTTGTTCCGTGTCACATTACTGAGACTTGTGTGTTATTCCAGACGCTTTACAGGCTGGAGCTTCGCAGCTCCAAGCCTGAGCGGGCCTCGTTACGCCTCACCTCCATTTTAGGGAAGCGGGTCGTGACAGGTTTCTTTGTTGGCCCATGCAGGTCAACTCTGTAACTGTGACCTAATCGGAACAACGATAAGAAATTATATAATGTCCGATAAATAATTTCGGCACCGAGTTATAAGGCTAAGAGTCTGATTTATTTCGTTTTTCCTGTGTCAATAGATGGCTGGAAGACGGAATACCCGTGCTGGTGGTGGTGTGCCCCCTCACGTCGAGGAGCTGGACCGGGAGCCCACCAATGGGGAGATCATGCGGATGATGCATCAGATGATGCAGGTGCAGCAGGGGATGCTGCAGAATGCCAGGAATGTTCTGCCTGCTCGAGCAGCGCAGCCTGTTCAGAATGTCCCTCTCTTCGAGCGAGGAGCGAAGCAGTTTCGGGAGCTGGGCCCCGCTTACTTTGATGGGACCGAAGGACCTCTAGATGCGGATGAGTGGACTAGGAACATGGAGGACAACTTGAAGATCTCGAAGGTCGACCCGGCTGGATGGGTTGACTAGGCGAAGAGGTAGCTCAAGGATAATGCGCAGAACTGGTGGGATGTCGAGGAGTAGTTGCTGGAGGAGCCGATATCTTGGGCTACTTTCAAGTCCAGATTCGATGAGGAATACTTTCCGAAGGTTGCCAGGAGGGAGATGGCGCAGCGCTTCATCGACCTGAAGCAGGGGAGCTTGACGGTGGACCAGTATCACCAGGAGTTCACCAGGCTGAGCCGTTTCGCACCGAAGATAGTGCAGGATGCTGATGAGAGGGCCCAGAGGTTTCTGCAGGGGCTTTCTTTGGATCTTCAGAGCTTTGTGACTTCTTCTGATTCGGAGAACTATTAGAAGGTGCTGGTTGCAGCGAAGAGCCATGAGCTGATTGTGAACCAGAAGAGAGGATGTGCTTCTGGAGCTGGGAAGAGGCCTGTAGAGCAGGTCAGGGTAGTGATGAGACCGGGGTTCAGGCCCAATCAGCCGGTACAATTCAAGAGGCCCGGAGGACCTCCTACTCTGAAGACTTGCCATTTTTGTGGCAAGACTGGACATGTCAAGGATCAGTGTCGGAAGATGTTGGGACAGTGCTTGGTTTGTGGTGATCCTACGCATACCATGATGGACTGCCCGAAATCCAAGCAGCCGCGGAGGGGACCTGTTGCAGCTCAGCCGTTGCAGCAGAAGGCACATGTACCTGCTGGACGTGGAGCGCCTCTCGATCCGCAGAGGCAGGCTTTTCAGCAGGCCGTTCAGCCGAGGAGACAGGCTTTCCTGATGACTGCAGTTGAGGCTGAGACTGAGGATGAGGTTATCGCAGGTAACCCTCGACCTAGTTGTTCTTTTTCTAGTTTGTCTTGTTTGATGGAATTTGTTTGGTTGTTGTTATGCATGCTAGAATAGAATTTGATTGTTAGACTATCTGTTTGGTGTGATTTTGGTTTGCACATTTCCTGCACGAGTCCTCTTCGACTCTGGTGCATCGATGTGCATTATTTCCCGGAGCTTCGTGGAGAATCATTCCTTTTCGACTTCCCCTATACCCAAGAGTTGGAATATCATTACGGGGAATGGCGTGGTCTCCGTGCATCGTGGTTGCAATTCTTGCCCTTTGGTGGTCTGTGGACATGAGCTCTACGCTGATTTCATTGTCCACGACATCATCAATTATGATGCTATCCTTGGGATGGACTGGCTTGGGAGTTTCTATGCCATGCTCGATTGTCGGAGGAAGAAGGTGGTGTTCGAGATCGGTCTTGCTGGTAAAGAAGAAGGACGTTTCGCGTCGCATGTGTGTGGACTACCGGGAGTTGAATGCGGTGACCGTCAAGAATCAATATCCATTGCCTCGTATTGATGATATTTTTGATCAGCTTGGAGGATCGAGGGTATTCTCTAAGTTGGATCTGAGGAGTGGTTACCACCAGCTGAAGGTGAGGAAGGAAGATGTTCCAAAGAAAGCATTCAGGACGAAGTATGGACACTACGAGTTCGTGGTTATGCCTTTCGGTGTAACCAACGCACCCACAATTTGTATGAATCTGATGAACCTGATCTTCTATGACTTTTTAGACAAGTTTGTCGTTATCTTCATTGACGACATTCTGATCTACTCGAAGTCAGAGGAGGAGCATGCTTCGCACTTGAGGACAGTGTTGGAGATCTTGAGGAAGCATCGGTTGTATGCTAAGTATTCCAAGTGCGAGTTTTGGCTGGACATAGTTGCTTTTCTCGGGCATGTGGTGACTGGAGATGGTATTTCGGTGGACCCCGAGAAGATTAAGGCTATCAGGGAGTGGCCTGTTCCGCAGTCAGCGTCTGAGATCCGGAGTTTCTTTGGATTGGCTGGTTATTACCGGCATTTCATTAAGGATTTCTCCCGTATTACCGAGCCGATGACCAGACTGACGCGGAAGGATGTATCTTATGTTTGGACTGATGATTGTGAGAAGGATTTTGGTATTCTGAAGGAGAGGCTGACGTCTGCCCCTGTTCTTGCTGTGCCTGATCGGAGTGGAGGATTCGAGATCTTTTACGATGCTTCTGGCAAGGGTCTCAGTTATGTATTGCATCAGCATAGGCATTGGTTGCGTATGCTTCTCGTCAGCTTAAGGCTCATGAGAAGAATTATCCGACGCACGATTTGGAGTTGGCCACTGTTGTGTTTGCGCTGAAAATTTGGAGGCACTTCCTGCTGAGTGAGAGGGTGAAGATCTTCGCCGATCACAAAAGCTTGAAGTACATTTTTACTCAAAAGGAGCTCAACATGCGACAGCGTTGGTGGTTGGAGCTCATGGCAGATTATGAGATCGATTTGCAATTTCACCATGTCAAGGTGAATGTGGTTCCGGATGCGCTGAGTAGGCTTCCAGCGGTGGTGTTGTTGACTTCGCAGTGGAGATTGTAGCAGGATTTTTGCGAGTCCGGTATTGAGATTGTTCTGCCTGGTGAGGTCTCTTCGTTGATGTGCATGCAGATACAGTCAACGATCGTGGATAGGATCAAGGCTGGGCAGGCTGGAGACCCGAAGTTGGTGAAGATACGGTAGTTGGTGGAAGCCGGTCTGTGAACTGACTTCTTGATTCATGAGGATGGCTCGCTGAGGTTTGGAGCCAGGTTGTGTGTGCCAGCCGGGGACATCAGAGAGGAGCTGTTGGTTGAGGCACACAGTTCGTCGTATTCTGTGCATCCTGGTGGCACCAAGATGTACAAGGATCTTTGCCTGAACTATTGGTGGCATGGTATGAAGAGGAGCGTGGCTCGGAGCGTAGCCAAGTGTCTGGTTTGCCAGCAGGTAAAGGCGGAGCATCAGCGTACGACAGGGTTTCTACAACCGCTTCTGATTCCGGAGTGGAAGTGGTAACTGTCACGCCCCGCTTCCCTAAAATGGAGGCGAGACGTGAGAAGGTCCGCTCAAGCGTGGAGCCGTGAAGCCGCACGCCTGATAAGCGTCAATTTAGTATAAGCAGGTCGCTGTAAACGCAAACGGAACAACAACAATAATAATAATAAAATGAGACGTATATGAAATAACCAATCCCAAAGTTTGTCCACAAAATTTTCAACATCACAGAAAAAGCCACCAGGCTAACAGGAAAGAGTCTAAGGCCCAAAACAAGGCCAAACAAGACATAAACATAACGGAGTATCAAACTACGTGCCACGCACCGACAACTAAGCAGTCTAAACAAGGAAGCCAACTAAGAACTAAGACTGATCCCCAGTGTCAGTGAAGTCCTCAATCAACGCGGGTTCTGACTCAGCGTCAGCGAACACCGCGTCCTCAGCAAGTAACTCAGGCTCGGGCTCTAACATGTGTCACCCAAAAGAGAAAAGGGGCACGTGTCAGCAAGTCGAAAGACTTGTGCAAGGAAACTGAATGAAAAGTAAACTAACAGCCTAACAGTTAAAGTATGGTGCATGGCATGACAAGTATAGTAAGGAAGTAACAAGTAAGTAAAGTACAAGTAGCAAGTATCAAGTGGTCGGTGTGACATGTAATGTCAAGTAACAAGTACAAGGGATCACTCAACGAGTGCCCTATTGTCCGCAGGCTGTGTTCAAGTATCAAGTACAAGGGATCACTCAACGAGTGCCCTATTGCCCGCAGGCTGTGTTGAGCTCGTCTTCTGGAACACGAGCCAGAAAGTGTATTTGGCATAAGATTGTGCCCACGCAAGGTGGGTGCCTAGCCGGAACAAATAGTACAATTATGTAGCGAAGCTACACTATCACGACGAGTGTTCAAGCATGCAATGACAGGGGCAGATATTCGCGTACCGTTAATAGAAATTAAACGTGACAGGCAAAATGCAATGACATGAACATATTCGCGTACCGTTAAGGGAAAGTAAACGTGACATACAAGCATGATGAGGGTGACGGACCAAGCTTCGTTGTCAAGCTAGGTCAAGGGCGTTTAGACGGCTATCCTTTCACCGTCTAGTCTCTTTTACGCTAAAGCAAGGTAATGGCCTAAGACATGGCCCAAATCAAGAGATTCAAGTTTCACTTGCCTGATACCGAGATTGACAAGCAATGAAGATCGTCACACAAGCTAACTACGGAATGGATTCACTGTTATGGCAAAACAATTATTAGCACAATGATTCTAAATTGGTTTCTTATTAGAATCCTAATCATCTAATAATCCATTTTATTAGGGTTTCACAATGTCAATGTGGGTTATGCTAAAACTAAAGGAATCGAGTATTACCGTGAAGAAGCGAAGGAACGATGCCGAGCAACCACGGCAACGGAAGAACGATCTGGCTCAGATCTGGAAATGAGGGAAAAATCTGGAGAAATAGGTTTGGATGTGGATTTTGAGGGTTTGATGAAGGTTTGGGGAAGATGGAAGGTGGGAAGTGTTAAGTAAGGGTTTGGATGATGAAGGATGAGCTTGGGATGAAGGATTAATGGTTTGAGGAAGATGGGGGCTCAATGGGGGAGAAATTAGGGTTTTAGGTCATGAGGGAGAAGAAGAAAACGTTTGGAGGGGTATTTATAGAGTTTGGTGGCGGCTAGGGTAAAACTAGGGTTTCCTGTACTGTTTAGTCGGTCAAAGAACAACCACTGACCGACTAGTTTGGGAACTAGTCGGTCGGTTGACCAACGCAGACCGACTAAGTGTAAACAGTAACCCCAGACGAAAACCTGAACTAAGAGTTAGTCGGTTAAAGAACAACTACTGACCGACTAGTTTGACATCTAGTCGGTCGATGAACGTTCTTAGACCGACTAAGAGGGAACAGTAACTGGTACCAAAAATAGTTAATGAGTTAGTCGGTTAAAGAAGCATTGCCGACCGACTAGTTTGCAACCTAGTCGGTCAACCAACGTTCTTAGACCGACTAACGATAAACAGTAACTCCTGAATAACTTTTCAAGCCCACTAGTCGGTTCAAGAAGGTTTTCCGACCGACTGGATCGTCATCTAGTCGGTCGGTGCCCCTTCTTATACCGGCTAATGTGCACTGAAAGTTCCGAAATGGAGCGCGAAACTCCGGGATGGTTTCCTAAGTCTCATAGGCTCGTTCTAACTCTAAGATATCGACGTTATGAAGCCCGTCATGAATGACTTACTTCAAACACGCCGACCGACGGAAGAATCTAGAGAATCACGACGAAACGAACGAAAATAAAAACTCCGGAGACGGAAATGGAAATCACAATCAAGGAGAAGCAACCAAATATATATATATAATAAAATCCATACATGAAAAACCAGTCGTTACAGTAACACATCACTATGGACTTCGTGACTGGACTACCTCGGAGTCCGAAGCAGAATGACGCGATTTGGGGGATCGTAGACCGATTAACCAAATCCGCGCACTTTATTCCATTCCGAGTAGGACAGTCCACTGAGGTGCTAGCGAGGAGATATATGGAGGTGTAACGACTGGTTTTCTTGTATCCGGATTTATTATATTATAATATATGTTTTGGTGGATTTTCACCTCGCGTGTGGTTTTCGTCTCCGTGGCTTTCATTTTCAATCGAATCGTCGTGTTTTCTAGCTTCCTTCTTAGAATCGTCGATTTCGCAGCAAGTCATTCGTGACGGGCTTCGTATCGGTCATATCTTATTATTTGATCAAGCCTAGGAGTCTTAGGAATTGATCCCGGAGCTCCGCGCTCCATATCAGAACTTTTGGTGCACGTTAGCCGGTGTAAGAAGGGGGACCGACCGAATAGATGACGATTTAGTCGATCGGCAAGCCTTCATGGACCGACTAGTGGGCTTTCTAAATTTCTCAGGAGTTACTGTTTCTCGTTAGTCGGTCTAAGAACGTTGGTTGACCGGCTAGTTTGCAAACTAGTCGGTCGGCAATACTTCTTTAACCGACTAACTCATTTACTAAATTTTGGTATCAGTACTGTTCCTTCTTAATCGGTCTAAGTTCATCTCTCGACCGACTAGTTGTCAAACTAGTCGGTCAGCAGTTGTTCATTGACCGACTAAATCTAAATCCTAATTCTGTACAGGAGTTACTGTTTACACTTAGTCGGTCTGCGTTGGTCAACCGACCGACTAGTTCCCAAACTAGACGGTCAGTGGTTGCTCTTTGACCGACTAATCTGTGTTAAAACCCTAATTTCTGGGCAGCTGCCAACCCATCCTATTTAAACCCCTCCCAAACGTTTTCCTCTTCTCCCTCACGACCTAAAACCCTAATTTCTCCCCCATTGAGCCCCCATCTTCCTCAAGCCATCAATCCTCCATCCCAAGCTCATCCTCCATCATCCAAACCCTCCCTTGTCACAACCCATCTCTCATCTTCCCCAAACCTTCATCAAACCCCCAAAATCCACATCAAAACCCATTTCCCCAGATTTTTCCCTCATTTCCAGATCTGAGCCGGATCGTTCTTCCGTTGCCGTGGTTACTCGGCATCGCTCCTCCACCTCTTCACGGTAATACTCGATTCCTTTAGTTTTAGCATAACCCCCATTGACATTTGTGAAACCCTAATAAAATGGATTGTTAGATGATTAGGGTTCCATTAAGAAATCGATTTAGAATCATTGTTCTAATGATTGTTTTGCGATAACAGTGATCCATCCGTAGTTTAGCTTGTGACGATCTTCGTTGCTTGTCAACCCCGGTATCTGGAAAGTGAAACTTGCATCTCTTGTTTTGGGCCATGTCTTAGGCCATTTCCCATGCTTTAGCGTAAAAGAGACTAGACGGTGAAAGGATAGCCGTCTAGACGCCTTTGACCTAGCTTGACAACGAAGCTAGATCCGTCACTCTCATCATGCTTGTATGTCACGTTTAAATTCAATTAACGGTACGCAATTATCTGTTCTATCATCCCTGCATCATTGCCTGTCATGTTGAATTTCCTATTAACGGTAAGCAAATATCTGTTTATGGCATTGCATCTTGATTAGTTATCCTGATTGTGTAGCACACACTACAATGCTATTATTTTCCTGGCTCGTGTTCCAGAAGCGAGCCCTGTAGTTGAAAACCCCAACGCTCGACACATATGGGTGGGGTAAGAGATAAGCGGCCACCTGAGCCCCGAGTTGGCCTGATTCGCCACTCCGGCCAGCAGGCGAAATCTCTAGTGTACAAGTGTTTAATAGTGATAGAGATAAGCGGCCTGAGCCACGAGCTGGCCAGCAGGTGGACTCTCTATGCACTAAGTGATAAACAGTGATAAGTAATAAGTGATTAGTGAATTGGTAGCTTTCGCTACATCGTACGTGCTTGTCTCCCTTTTAAACTGCTGCATCAAACTAAAATGTCATGTCATTGTTTAATGTCATAAGTGCTAGGTTCTTAGTTATTTTCTGTTTTCTTGCCCAAGTCTTTTAGACTTGCTGACATGTGCCCCTTTACTCTTTTGGGTGACACATGTTAGACCCCGAGCCAGAGTTTCTTGCTGAGGGTGAGGTGTTGGTGGACGCCGAGCTTGCGCCCGTGTTGGACGAGGACTTCGTAGACACTGGAGATCAGTCGTAGTGTCTACGTCTAGTTTTGTTAGATCTTTTGGGTTGTCGGTGCGTGGCACCTAGTTGATACTCTATTATATTTGTGTTTTGTTTGGCCTTGTTCTGGGCCTTTAGACTCTTTCTTTTAGCCTGGTGGCTTTTCTGTGATGTTGAATATTTTGTGGACAAACTGTGGGATTGGTATTTCATATCCGTCTCATCTTATTATTATTATTGTTGTTGTTTCGTTTGCAATTACAGGAACCTGCTTATACTAAATTTACGCTTATCAGGCGTGCAGCTTCACAGCTCCACGCTTGAGCGGACCTTCTCACGTCTCGCCTCCATTTTAGGGAAGCGGGTCGTGACAGGTTTTAGTGGTGGCCCATGCTGGTCCTTCTGTAACTGCAATTATCGGTATAACGATAATAATATAAGATTGTCCAACAAATAAGTTCGACATCGGAGCCCTAAGCTATGAGTCTAATTGTTTCGTTTTCTGTGTCATTAGATGGCAGGAAGGCGAATCACCCGTGGTGGTGGTAGTGGTGCGCCCCCTCATGAGGAGGAGCCTGAGCGGGAGCCCACTAATGGAGAGATGATGCGGATGATGATGCAGATGATGCAAGTTCAGCAGGGTGTGCTTCTGCAGGTACAGAATGCTCCGGTGGCTCGAGCTGCTCGGGTGGTGGAAGCCCCTCGCCCTGAGCCTGGGGCGAAGCAGTTCAGAGAGCTGGGTCCTGCATATTTTGATGGAACCGAAGGTCCACTAGCTGCTGATGAATGGATGATGAATATCGAGGACAATCTGAAGATGTCCAAGGTCAACGAAGTTAGTTGGGTTGACTTGGCGAAGCGCCAGCTGAGGGATAATGCCAGGAATTGGTGGGATGCTGAAGAGAAGATGTTGGAGGAGCCGATCGTCTGGGCTACCTTCAAGGCCAGATTTGATGGTGAGTTCTTCCCAAAAGCTGCCAGAGAAGAGATGCTGCAGCTTTTTATCGATTTGAAGCAAGGAAGCTCGTCGGTGGACCGATATCACCAAGAGTTCATGAGGCTGAGTCGGTTTGCACCGAAGATGGTGCAGGACGCTGAGGAGAGAGATCAGAGGTTCCTGCAGGGACTTGCTTCGGAGCTCCAGAATTTTGTGACCTCTTCTGACCGGGAATCTTATCAGAAGGTTTTAGTAGCAGCCAAGAGGCAGGAGCTGCTCGTGAACCAGAGGAGGGGGTCTATTGTTGGTGCTGGGAAGAGGCCTGTGGAACAGGCGAGAGCTGTGGTTAGACCTGGATTCAGGCCGAACCAGCCTGTTCAGTTTAAGAGGCCAGGGGGGCCTGTTCGGAGGACTTGCCATTTCTGTGACAAGGAGGGCCATATCAAGGAATCGTGTAGGAAGTTTTTGGGGCAATGTATTGCTTGTGGAGATCCCGCCCATGCTCTCAGGGAGTGCCCGAGGTTGAAGCAGCCTTGGAGGGCACCTATTGCTGCCCCGCCGTTGCAGCAGAGAGCTCCGGTGCCCGCTGGTCGTGGGGGTACCCCTTGTTCCACAAGGGCATGCCTTTCGGTAGGCTGTTCCGCCAAGGAGGCTGGCATTTCTGATGACCGAGGAGGAGGTTTTGGCCATGGATGAGGTCATTGCAGGTAACTTTCAATCTAGTTGGTCCTTCCTAAATTAGTTGATTGTTAAATTATGTTGGTTGCTTGTGTATGAATGTGGCTAGAGTAAGATTTGATTGATTAGACTGTTTGTTAGGTGTGGTTTTGGTTTGCACGTTCCCTGCCCGAGTCCTCTTTGACTCAGGTGCGTCGATGTGCATTTTGGCCCACAGCTTCGTGGAGAAGCATTCCTTGTCGACGTCCCCTCTCTCCAAGAGTTGGAACATCGTTACAGGGAATGGAGTAGTCTCGGTGCATCGTGGGTGCAGTCCTTGCTCTGTGGTGGTTTATGGACATGAGCTTTATGCTGATTTTATTGTCCACAACATCACAAACTACGATGCGGTCTTTGGGATGGATTGGCTTGCGAGCTTCTATGCTACGATTGACTGTAGGAGGAAGAAGGTGGTGTTCGAGATTCCCGGACATCCAGTATTTGAGTTCAGTCGAGGTAGCAGTTCGCTTGGTCCTGTCAGATTTCGGGCCAGGCCGGAAGAGATTGTGGCTATGCAGATGGAGCTGGAGAGGCCAGCTGTGGTGCGTGATTTTGATGACGTCTTCCCCGAGGAGATGTCTGGTTTGCCATCGGATCGAGCTTTGGAATTTTCTATTGATCTTCTTCCGGGAGCGTAGCTGATTTCGAAGGCGCCGTATCGTATGGCACCTGCAGAATTGGAAAAGTTGCGGAAACAGTTGGATGAGCTTTTGCGGAAGGGTTATATCAATCCTAGTGTGTCTCCGTGGTGAGCATCGGTGCTGCTAGTGAAGAAGAAGGATGGTTCGTGTCGCATGTGCGTGGATTATTGGGAGTTGAATGCGGTGACCATCAAGAATAAATACCCGTTGCCTCACATCGATGATATCTTTGATCAGCTTGGAGGTTCGAGGGTGTTTTCTAAATTGGATCTGAGGAGTGGTTACCATCAGTTGAAGGTGAAGAAGGATGATGTGCCGAAGACAGCGTTCAGGACGAAGTATGGACACTATGAGTTTGTGGTTATGCCTTTCGGTGTGACTAACGCACCCGCAGTTTTCATGAATCTGATGAACCTGATTTTCTACGACTTTTTGGATACGTTTGTCGTTATCTTTATTGATGACATTCTGATCTATTCAAAGTCGGAGGAAGAGCATGCATCGCACTTGAGGATGGTATTGGAGATTTTGAGGAAGCATCGTTTGTATGCTAAGTTTTCGAAGTGCGAGTTTTGGCTGGATAGAGTTGCTTTTCTCGGGCATGTGGTGACTGGAGATGGTATTTCTGTGGATCCCGAGAAGATTAGGGCCATCAGAGAGTGGCCTGTTTCGTCGTCTGCGTCTGAAATTCAGAGTTTCCTTGGTTTGGCGGGATATTATCGGTGATTCATTAAGGATTTTTCCCGTATTGCCGAGCCAATGACCAAGTTGACATGGAAGGATATACCTTTTGTTTGGTCGGGTGATTGTGGGGATGCTTTTGGTGTTCTGAGGGAGAGACTAACGACTGCCCCTGTTCTTGCTGTGCCTGATCGCAGCGGTGGATTTGAGTTCTTTTGCGATGCTTCTGGCAAGGGTCTCGGTTGTGTGTTGCATCAGCACGGGCATGTTGTGGCTTATGCGTCTCGTCAGCTCAAGGTTCATGAGAAGAATTACCCGACGCATGATTTGGAGTTGGCTGCAGTCGTGTTTGCTCTTAAGATTTGGAGGCACTTCCTGCTGAGTGAGAAAGTGAAGATTTTCACCGATCACAAAAGCTTGAAGTACATTTTTACTCAGAAGGAGCTCAACAAGCGACAACGTCGATGGTTGGAGCTTATGGCGGATTATGAGATTGATTTGTAGAATCACCCTGGCAAGGTGAATGTGGTGCCAGATGCTTTGAGTAGGCTTCCCGCGGTGATGGTTTTGACTTCGCAGTGGAGATTGCAGCAGGATTTTTGCGAGTCCGAAGTGGAGATTGTTCTTCCTGGGGAGGCTTCTTCGTTGATGTACATGCAGGTGCAGTCAACGATCGTGGATCGGATTAAGGCGAGTCAGGCCGGAGATCTGAAATTGGTAAGGATTCGAGGGCAGGTTGAAGCTGGTCTGCGGACTGACTTTTTGATTCATGAGGATGGCTCGCTGAGGTTTGGAGCCAGGTTGTGTGTGCCAGCTGGGGATATTAGAGAGGAGTTGATGGTGGAGGCACACAGTTTGCCGTATTCTGTGCATCCTGGTGGGACCAAGATGTACCAGGATCTTCGTCTGAATTTTTGGTGGTATGGCATGAAGAGGAGTGTGGCTCGGAGTGTGGCCAAGTGCTTGGTTTACCAGCAAGTGAAGGCGAAGCATCAGCGTACGGCTGGGTTGCTACAACCGCTTCCGATTCCAGAGTGGAAATGGCAACACATCACTATGGTTTTCGTGACTGGACTGCCTCGGAGTCCGAAGCAGAATGACGCGATTTGGGTGATCGTAGATCGATTGACGAAATCCGTGCACTTTATTCCGTTCTGAGTGGGACAGTCCACTGAGGCGCTAGCAAGGAGATATATGGAGGTAAATTCTTTTACTCTCCGTTTTTATTTCCTTTTTCCTAGTTTAGATAGTGATGTAACGTGAATCGTGCAGGAGGTCGTGCGACTTCACGGAGTCCCCGTGAGTATCGTGTCGGACAGGGACACGAGATTCACATCTCAGTTCTGGCAGAGTTTGCAGAAGAGTTTGGGTACACGTCTGAGTTTCAGCACGGCGTACCATCCGCAGACAGGGGCCAGTCCGAGAGGACGATTCAGATTTTGGAAGACATGCTGAGAGCGTGCATGTTGGATTTCAAGGGTTCGTGGGAGGACCATCTACACTTGGTGGAGTTCTCTTACAACAACAGCTACCAGGCGTCTATTGGCATGGCGCCTTTCGCCGCTTTGTATGGAAGGAAATGTCGATTTCCATTGAGTTGGGATGACGTTGGTGATCGGGAGCTGTTGGGACCTGAGATGATTGTGGAGGCCGTGGATATCGTCAGGAACATTCGGGAGAGGTTGAGAATTGCTCAGGACCGTTTTAAGCATTGGACAGATGCTAAACGTCGTCCTTTGGAGTTTCAGCCGGGCGACCATGTGTTCTTGAAGATTTCCCCGAATCGTGGTGTGATTCGTTTTGGGAAGCGAGGGAAGTTGAGCCCGTGATACATTGGACCGTTTGATGTTTTGGAGAGGGTCGGCGAAGTAGCTTACCGCTTAGCCTTGCCGCCATCTTTGGAAGGAGTCCATGATGTATTCCATGTGTCGCAGCTTCGTCGATACATCAGCGATCCATCTCATGCTGTGGATTTCTCGGAGATTACCGTTCGCCCCGATATGATGTATGACCAGCATCCAGTGCAGATTCTGGACAGGCGTCAGAAGTCACTTCGGAACAAGGTTGTCAATCTTGTGAGGGTGATGTGGCGACACGGCTCGCCTGGAGAGTCTACTTGGGAGAATGAGGATGAGATGCGAGAGCGCTTCCCACTTTTGTTTCCGGACACGTGAGTGTTTGGAAATTCCGAGGTCGAAATTTTTCTTAAGTTGGGGAGGATGTAACGACTAGTTTTCTTGTATCTGGATTTATTATATTATAATATATGTTTTGGTGGATTTTCACCTCGCGTGTGGTTTTCGTCTCTGTGGCTTTCATTTTCGATCGAATCGTCGTGTTTTCTAGCTTCCTTCTTAGAATCGTCGATTTCGCAACAAGTCATTCGTGACGGGCTTCGTATCGGTCATATCTTATTATTAGATCAAGCCTAGGAGTCTTAGGAATCGATCCCGGAGCTCCGCGCTCCATAATGGAACTTTTGGTGCACGTTAGCCGGTGTAAGAAGGGGGACCGACCGACTAGATGACGATTTAGTCGGTCGACAAGCCTTCATGGACCGACTAGTGGGCTTTCTAAATTTCTCAGGAGTTACTGTTTCTCGTTAGCCGGTCTAAGAACGTTGGTTGACCGACTAGGTTGCAAACTAGTCGGTCGGCAATACTTCTTTAACCGACTAACTCATTTACTAAATTTTGGTATCAGTACTGTTCCTTCGTAGTCGGTCTAAGTTCATCTCTCGACCGACTAGTTGTCAAACTAGTCGGTCAGCAGTTGTTCATTGACCGACTAAATCTAAATCCTAATTCTGTACAGGAGTTACTGTTTACACTTAGTCGGTCTGCGTTGGTCAACCGACCGACTAGTTCCCAAACTAGTCGGTCAGTGGTTGCTCTTTGACCGACTAATCTGTGTTAAAACCCTAATTTCTGGGCAGCCTCCAGCCCATCCTATTTAAACCCCTCCCAAACATTTTCCTCTTCTCCCTCACGACCTAAAACCCTAATTTCTCCCCCATTGAGCCCCCATCTTCCTCAAGCCATCAATCCTTCATCCCAAGCTCATCCTCCATCATCCAAACCCTCCCTTGTCACAACCCATCTCTCATCTTCCCCAAACCTTCATCAAACCCCCAAAATCCACATCAAAACCCATTTCTCCAGATTTTTCCCTCATTTCTAGATCCGAGCCGGATCGTTCTTCCGTTGCCGTGGTTGCTCGGCATCACTCCTCCACCTCTTCACGGTAATACTCGATTCCTTTAGTTTTAGCATAACCCCCATTGACATTTGTGAAACCCTAATAAACTGGATTGTTAGATGATTAGGGTTCCATTAAGAAATCGATTTAGAATCATTGTTCTAATGATTGTTTTGCGATAACAGTGATCCATCCGTAGTTTAGCTTGTGACGATCTTCGTTGCTCGTCAACCCCGGTATCAGGCAAGTGAAACTTGCATCTCTTGTTTTGGGCCATGTCTTAGGCCATTTCCCGTGCTTTAGCGTAAAAGAGACTAGACGGTGAAAGGATAGCCGTCTAGACGCCTTTGACCTAGCTTGACAACGAAGCTAGATCCGTCACTCTCATCATGCTTGTATGTCACGTTTAAATTCAATTAACGGTACGCAATTATCTGTTCATATCATCCCTCCATCATTGCCTGTCATGTTGAATTTCCTATTAACGGTACGCAAATATCTGTTTATGGCATTGCATCTTGATTAGTCATCGTGATTGTGTAGCACATGCTACAACGCTATTATTTTCCTGGCTCGTGTTCCAGAAGCGAGCCCTGTAGGTGGAAACCCCAACGCTCGACACATATGGGTGGGGTAAGAGATAAGCGGCCACCTGAGCCCCGAGTTGGCCTGATCCGCCACTCCGGCCAGCAGGCTAAATCTCTAGTGTACAAGTGTTTAATAGTGATAGAGATAAGCGGCCTGAGCCATGAGCTGGCCAGCAGGTGGACTCTCTATGCACTAAGTGATAAACAGTGATAAGTAATAAGTGATTAGTGAATTGGTAGCTTTCGCTACATCGTGCGTGCTAGTCTCCCTTTTAAACTGTTGCATCAAACTAAACTGTCATGTCATTGTTTAATGTCATAAGTGCTAGGTTGTTAGTTATTTTCAGTTTCCTTGCCCAAGTCTTTTAGACTTGCTGACATGTGCCCCTTTACTCTTTTGGGTGACACATGTTAGACCTCGAGCCAGAGTTTCTTGCTGAGGGTGAGGTGTTGGTGGACGCCGAGCTTGCGCCCGTGTTGGACGAGGACTTCGTAGACACTGGAGATCAGTCTTAGTGTCTACGTCTAGTTTTGTTAGATCTTTTGGGTTGTCGGTGCGTGGCACCTAGTTGATACTCTGTTATATTTGTGTTTTGTTTGGCCTTGTTCTGGGCCTTTAGACTCTTTCTTTTAGCCTGGTGGCTTTTCTGTGATGTTGAATATTTTGTGGACAAACTGTGGGATTGGTATTTCATATCCGTCTCATCTTATTATTATTATTGTTGTTGTTTCGTTTGCAATTACAGGGACCTGCTTATACTAAATTTACGCTTATCAGGCGTGCAGCTTCACAGCTCCACACTTGAGCGGACCTTCTCACGTCTCGCCTCCATTTTAGGGAAGCGGGTCGTGACAGGAGGTAAATCTTTTTACTCTCCGTTTTAATTTCGTTTTTCCTAGTCTAGATAGTGATGTAACGTGAATCGTGCAGGAGATCGTACGACTTCACGGAGTCCCTGTGAGTATCGTGTCAGACAGAGACACGAGGTTCACGTCTCAGTTCTGGCAGAGTCTGCAGAAGAGTTTGGGTACGAGTCTGAGTTTCAGCATGGTGTACCATCCGCAGACTGATGGCCAGTCCGAGAGGACGATCCAGATCTTGGAGGACATGCTGAGGGCGTGTATGTTGGACTTCAAGGGATCTTGGGAGGATCATCTTCACCTCGTGGAGTTTGCCTACAATAACAGCTACCAGGCGAGTATTGGCATGGCACCTTTTGCCGCGCTATACGGGAAGAAATGTCGATCGCCACTGCGCTGGGATGACATCAGAGATCGGGAGTTGTTAGGACCTGAGATGATCGTGGAGGCTGTGGATGTTGTGATGAACATACGGGAGGGGCTGAGGATTGATCAGGACCGTTTCAAGCATTGGGCTGATGCTAAGCGGCGTCCGCTGGAGTTTCAGCCAGGTGACCATGTGTTCTTGAATATTTCCCCGAATCGAGGAGTGATTCGCTTTGGGAAACGAGGGAAGCTGAGCCCGAGATACATTGGACCGTTTGACATTCTGGAGAGAGTTGGCGAGGTAGCCTACCGCTTAGCCTTGCCGCCATCTCTGGAAGGAGTTCACGATGTCTTCCATATGTCACAGCTTCGTCAATACATCAGCGATCCATCTCATGCTGTAGACTTCTAGGAGATCACCGTTCGCCCCGATTTGACGTATGACCAGCAGCCAGTGCAGATTTTGGACATGCGTCAGAAGTCACTTCGGAATAAGACCGTCGATCTTGTTAGGGTGATGTGGCGACACGGCTCGCCAGGAGAGTCTACTTGGGAGAGAGAAGACGAGATGAGAGAGCGTTACCCACTTTTGTTCCCTGACACGTGAGTGTTGGGAAATTCCGAGGACGGAATTTTTCTTAAGGTGGGGAGGATGTAACGACCGGTTTTTGTATTGACTATTATATGAATAATATTGGATGTTCTCTCCTTGTGTGCTTTTCCCTGTCAGACGTTCTTATGATTAGTTTCATAGCATCCTTATCTTAGAGCTAGAGTGATCCTAGAGGCCCTAGGAATCTTCCCGGAGCATCGCGCTTCGATTCGGCACTTCTGGTGCATCTTAGCCGGTTCATGAAGGATAGCCAACCGACTAGATTGCAATCTAGTCGGTCGGCAACACTTCTCAGACCGGTTAGTTCTTCTCAGTAAATTTCAGCTAAGTTACTGTTTACGTTTAGTCGATCTAAGCACATTCTTCGACCGACTAGTTGCCAAACTAGTTGGTCAGGACTTGTACTCAGACCGACTAATTCTGAGTTCTTCTGTACAGCCGAGTTACTGTTTATAGTTAGTCGGTCAAAGAACATCTACCGACCGACTTGTTTCCAAACTTGTCGGTTAGAGTTCCTTATCTGACCGACTAACTCTCAGTGCTTAATATCTATCTAATTTTACCCTTAGTCGGTCTATGAACAATCACCGATCGACTAGTTCCCAAACTAGTCGGTCGACCACTCTTCACTGACCGACTAAATTGCCCAGTAAACCTAGGTTAAGTCATAGCCACTGCCTATTCTTTCTATTTAAACCCTATGTGTTTCTTATTCTTTCTTCACTTCTCCTAGCTGATCTTCTTCCCCAATCATCCCTCAAGCTTCCCCTTGCCTTCCTTCATCCTCCCGAGCCTCCTCTCACCCTCCGTTGCGCCGGCGATCACCCCGTTGGCCGCTGACCGACCCCAAAAACCCTAAAATCTCTTTTGCTCCAGATTTTTCCTGACGAACTCCAATCTCCAGATCTGTAGCAATTCGGCCGCGAGGAATCCTTTCAACCATAGTTCTTCTCCCTCGGATCGCTCTTCCGTTGTCGTGCTAAGCTCGGTTTGGCGACGGCAACCCGGAGATCGTCGAGATCCTCTTCTACCTGCTGTTCGTAGGCATCGTGATCGTCATTCTTCCGCTACAAATACGGTTAGTAGATCTACCTTTAATATCTCCACAACCCTCACCGTAATTTAGAAAACCTAATAAAAATTGATTACTAGACGTTATAGGATTCCAATACAAAAATATGGATTAGATCTTGATTCTAATTTTCTGTTTTGTGAAAACAGCGAACCCTAATTCCCGTAGAGTAGAGATTTTTGAGACAAACTCTCGTCGAGCAACAATCCCAGAATCAGGCAAGTGAAACTTGCCAACCTAGTTTTAGGCCAAGTTGTAGGCCATTGCTTTGTTTTAGCGCGAAAGAGACTAGACCGTGAAATGATAGCGGTGTAGGCGCAAATTCAAATTCTAGCTTGACAACGAAGCTAGAATTACCCTTGTCATACCATGTCATACATTTGCCTGTCATGTTTACTTTCCTTTAACGGTACGCAATTTCTATTCGAATATTTGTCATGTGCATCCATTTTAAATGTCATCTGTTTGCATGTTGCATCGTAGCACACGCTACGAATCCTTGAACAAATCCGTGTTTCCGTGTTACCGGCTAGGCACCCGTTATGCGGGCATAACCCTACGCCATCCTTGTTAAAAACACTTCCTGACTTGTGATCCAGAAGCGAGCATTCCATGTTCAGGGGTAAAGCCCTGGCTCGATACACGTGGAGGGGTAGGGATAAACGGTCACTTGAGCGTAAGAGTTGGCCCGTACAGCCACTCTAGCCAAAGGGCGGAATCTCTGTGCACAGCGTGCTTACATACTTGTACTTGTCCTCGTAAATGTTTACTTGCCCATGCCCTGCTTTTACCTGCTATGCTTTAAATCATGCCATGTCATAAACTGCTGTTTACTTTATTTGGGGTTCTACTTGCATAACATGTCATGTTAAACCATACTCTAGAACTGCTAGGTTGTTTTTACCTTCTTTAGTTTCCTTGCACAAGTCTTGTAGACTTGCTAACATGTGCCCCTTCTCTTTGGGTGACGCATGTTAGTTGCTGAGCCAGAGTTTGCTGTTGAGGGCGACGAGTTTGTGGAGTTCGTGTCCGATTCTGTTGCTGACGTGGAATACGAGGACACCGGTGACCAGTCCTAGTGTCCCTTCGCAGACCTTTCTTTAGTTGTTTGTCGATGAGTAGCTCCGTTTGTTGTTAGATTCTTGTTGGCCATGCTGGGCCTTTTCTTTTGGACTCTTCTTGTTTGCCTGGTGGCATTTCTGCGGTTGTTGAATTTTATCTGGACTTGAGATGAATAATAACTTTTATTTGCCTCTGTTTCTATTATTGTTATCTTTGTTCCGTGTCACATTACAGGGACCTGTGTGTTATTCCAGACGCTTTACAGGCTGGAGCTTCGCAGCTCCAAGCCTGAGCGGGCCTCGTTACGCCTCGCCTCCATTTTAGGGAAGCGGGTTGTGACACTTGGTCACATTGGACCAACACGAATGGATAGACTTGCCAAACGTGGCCTTCTATCCAATGTTTCAAAGGTCGAAATGTCGACTTGCGAACATTGCCTTGTAGGGAAATCTTGTGGCAAGGCGTTTGGAACCGGCACAAGGGCCAAGGTTCCATTACAGCTCATCCATTCGGACATATGTGGTCCGATGAATGTCAAGACAAGACGCGTGAAGTCCTATTTCATCACTTTTATTGATGACTTCACCCGATTCGGTCATATCTATTTGATATCCCACAAAAGTGAAGCAGTAACCTGCTTTAAAAACTATATGAGTTTGGTGGAAAATCAATTAGATCGCAAGATTAAGGTCTTGCGAACCGATAGAGGCAGTGAATGCCAATCAATAAGTTTTAAGGAACTTTGTGATGAAAAAGGCATAGTTCATCAGGAAACTATGCCTTATACTCCGCAACAAAATGGTGTTGCAGAAAGGAGGAATAAGACTTTAATGGAAATGGTCCGTTCAATGATGGCGCAAGCCAACTTGCCAATCACCTTTTGGGGTGATGCATTATTGACGGCCGCTTTCATTTTGAACCGCGTACCATCGAAATCAGTTAGCTCCACTACTTATGAGTTGTGGAACCAAAGGTCTCCTGACTTAAGCATATTAAAACCTTGGGGGTGTGCATCCTATGCACATATTTCCTCCCATAAGTTTGGCAAACTTGGGCCAAGGGGGAGGAAATGTATCTTTATACGATACGCAGAAAACTCCAAAGGTTATGTTTTCATTGGTCAGGAAGACAATGGATGACTAATTGAATTTGAGTCGAGGGATGTCACTTTCTTGAAAAACGAGTTTCCAAGACAGGGCGAGATAAGTCAGGACTTATCTCTATTTGAGATTTATGATCAAGAAGGATTACCTGATTCGAGTGGGAGAATTCTTGGTGAAGACGAAATGCGTTTCAACCTTCACCAATGGATGATACGAATGATGCGAATCCTATTCCATACGGGAATAATGATCCAAGTGGGAGCATTTCTAACGACATTCCAAGTGGGAGTGATATTAGAATTGATCTAAATTCGAGTCAACAAGGACTTGAAGAATCTCAAATACGACGTAGTAGTCGTACAAGGTTGGCTCCTCTAAGATTTGAGGATGAATTTCCACAAACCTTTATGACTTTACTACAAGAATATGACGAGCCTGCTACTTTCAAACAGGCCGTATCATGCCCTGCAAAAGACAAATGGATAGAAGCGATGAAGGAGGAATTAGAATCCATGAAAGTTAACCAAGTCTGGGACTTGGTTGACTTACCCAGAGGACGTAGAGCTATTGGGAACAAATGGGTTCTCAAGATCAAGCATAAGGCTGATGGCTCTATTAACAGATATAAAGCTCGCCTTGTCGCAAAAGGTTTTACGCAGCAGGAAGGGATAGACTACGAAGAGACCTTCTCACCTGTTGTGCGTTTTACCTCGATTCGCTTGATTCTGGCTATGTTAGCTTGCTTAGACCTCGAATTACATCAAATGGATGTAAAGACTGCTTTTCACAATGGAGAATTGGACGAGGAGATCTATATGGAACAACCAACAGGGTTTGTAAAAGAAGGAAACGAACATAAGGTTTGTAAACTTCGTAAATCCATATATGGTCTTAAACAATCCTCGAGGCAATGGTATATACGATTTCAAGAAGTTGTCTTATCAAATGGGTTTTCCATGCTTGATGAAGATAACTGTGTATATATCAAGAGGATTAAGAGCAAGTATGTTATTATGTCTCTATATGTAGATGACATTTTAATAGCCGGAAATGAGAAGGGCTTTGTGATGGATATGAAGGCTTGGCTTTCATCAGTTTTTGAGATGAAAGACATGGGAGAAGCTGCATATATCCTTGGAGTTAAGATTTCAAGGAATCGTTCGAAGAAACTTCTCTCTCTTTCACAAGAGACTTATATAAAGAAGGTTCTAGAACGTTTTAATATGCAGGACTGCAAGTCCATTGATACTCCTATAAGCAAATGCGATAATTTATGTCTGAAATCGTGTCCAAAGAACCAGAAGGAAAAGAAAATTATGGAAAAAGTTCCATATTCCAGTGCAGTTGGTAGTCTTATGTACGCTATGATGTGTACAAGACCCGACATCTGTTTTGCCGTTGGAATCGTAAGTCGTTACCAATCCAATCCAGGGCAAGTACACTGGAAAGCGGTTAAGAGGATAATGCGGTATCTTAAAGGAACTGTAGACTATGCTTTATGCTATCAAGGAGATACCTTGAGGCTCGAAGGCGACACTGATGCTGATTGGGCGGGTGATCTCGATGAGCGACGATCGACCTCAGGATATGTTTTTCTACTCGGATCTGGTGCAATATCCTGGAGTAGCAAGAAACAATCCTGCATCGCACTTTCAACTATGGAAGCAGAGTTTGTAGCATTTAACATGGCAGTCCAAGAAGCTGTTTAGCTTAGGAAGTTCTTAGACAGGCTAATTGATGCAAGTGACTCAGGTGCTGTACCAATACACAGTGACAGTCAAGCATCTATAGCCTATGTCAAAGATCCAAAATTCCATTGTAAGACCAAACATATTGATATCCGCTACAAATTTGCAAAGGACTATGATAAGACCAAGAGGGTAGACATTAGGTACATATCTATGCATGAGATGATAGCGGATCCGCTTACGAAGGCGATCCCCAGAGATGTGTTTTACAAACACTTATCATCTCAAGGATTGCGTAAGAGCTGAGTTGTACCAATGTAAATTCCCATGTCTATGAAAGATCAAATTTAATAAAAGAATAAGTTCTTTTCAACATTGCATATGAGTTTCTTGAAAATGTTTGTGTACATTTCTATTATCTCGGCTGTATTTTCTAGTATGTCAGACAGATTGAGGTTGGCTCTCTCACATGAGCAACCGCCTTTATTCTATCAGACGGATAAGGTAAAGATGAGACCTGTTTAAAGTCAAAATCGTCAGACGGATGATTTTGAGTGATGACTTGAACAAAACGGTCGTATGAAAGATCTGCATCATATGGATGCTTACAAAAGATCTAAGAAGATTTTTTTTGAAATCTTATCTGTCTTATACAGGATGTGGGTCCATGAGATCAATGAGTAGTAAAAGGGACTCAAAGTCAGACATTGTGGTGTCTGACCATCATCCTTACAACATCATTAAGACATACGCTCCCTGGGAAAGGAGTTATGTTGTAATACGTATTCATACTACGTATGCATTTGACCATTGGGTTAGAATAGTAATTGTGTTTACTATTATGTGAGACCCAACGACCACATGGGTCTTCAATTCTTACCCTTATGGACTTTGATTGGTTCCTTTAGATTTGACTGGGTTATCGCTATCTTAGCATGTTGCTTATGGACTATGGTAAATTCAGTCCGGCGGGGCATGTTAGAAAAGCGAGTCAAGTCAAGATCGAAAGGATCGCAAGAAGAGGAAGATTAATTTCTTATTCACATTTGGACTTTGGAGATTCAAAGCTGGCCAGCCAATTGTAATCCAGATGAGATTCAATTGTTGAATATAAAGTATAAGAAATGTGAAGAAATAATCTAGGGTAAAACATGCGTTGATCTACTCAACTTTGCACCCCAAAGAGTGTTGTGTATCTCTAACAAGTGCACAACAGCAGACTCGATGCGCATGACGGTCACACGGTCTATTTCTCGATATGATAAATTGAAGAACTAAACGAAAAGATGTTTCCTTACAATCCCCTCAAGTGTGAGTGGGAGTTGTTGGATATGGACGACATGTATACACCCATGAGGGGATGTATGAGGGTATACGAACCTCAGATGTCGCGTGCATGAAAGCATGTGCGAAGGGACCCTATTCATGTATGAAAAGGACCACTCGATAAGTGGAAAAAGTCACTTTATAAGTGCAAAAAGGCACTTGATAAGTGCATAATGAAGAGGATAAGGAAATGTGCTAATATAGGCTAATAAGCTTATATATGGTTATTTCATACAATAACTATCCCTAAAGCCTATAAATAGGACCCAAGGGTAAGGCTTTTAAGGCTAATCCTTCATGCCATAAGTTTTGCATAAGGCAAACTTTTTCCTCTTCTCCCTTCCATTTTGTTCTTCTTCTAAATAGAGATTTAGACAGTGGAAACTCTGCTTCGATCCTCTATGACGAAGTACTGACCATTGTGGCGAATCCGAGGGCAATGTTCAGAGACTACAACGCAGCATACGCTAACGTAAGTTCTCTTTCGATCCTCCGTCCTCGCGCGACGAGTTCCTACATTCTACACTCTCATTCGAGGCTTCAATTATTTTTCTTCTTCGGAGTACATCAAGCGTTTTGTCACACGGATGACCCAAACGGTAATGACACAACCTTGCCGAATCTCCGAAAACTGCGCTTGTAGTGCTTACATCTGCTTCACCTTCAACCGTGGTACCTTGAAGGGCATATAATTTTCCCAATTTTCTTTCCTTCATCACAACCATGGCTGCTTTCGAAACTCGAAGTTGGTCTTTTTCGAAGACCGAATTACATCCGACATTGTCGAACACGCCTATGGAGATTAGGCTCTTCTACAAATCTGGGACATGCCTCACATCGGCAAGTGTACACACTATGCCGTTATGCATCTTTATCCTAACGGTTCTAATACCTACAGTTCTACACACTGCATTGTTCCCCAAGAGGAATGAGCCTCCATCTTGCTTGGAACGGTATGTCGCGAACCAACTCCTATGAGGAGTCATATGATACGAGCATCTACTATCCATGAGCCACGCCAAGTTGGCATCACCTGCAATCCCTGCAGCAAAAATCTCGGTATCTCTACCTTCAGCATAGATCTACTCACCATCAATCTCTAAAGATGCCGAACCGGAATCCTTCCCGGTTTCCTTTTCTTTCTTCCTATTCTTGATAGGACAATGGTTTGAATAATTACCCTTCTTATTGCAATTGTAGCATGTGATGTTCGCAAACCTATTGTCACGACCCGCTTCCCTAAAATGGAGGCGAGGCGTGACGAGGCCCGCTCAGGCTTGGAGCTGTGAGGCTCCAGCCTGTAAATCATTTGGAATAACCACGTAAGGTCCATGTAATGCGAATCGGAACAAAGATAACAATAATAGAAAGAGACGAATAATAATAAATTATAAATCTCAAAGTCCATATAATATTTCAACAACCAGAAAAGCCACCAGACTAACAAAAGAGTCTAAAAAGAGAAGGCCCAGCATGGCCAACAATGAAAGTAACAACATAATGGTGCTACTCACCGCAAGCTAACAACAGACTAACAAGGAAAAACGACGAAAGAACACTAGGACTGGTCAACGGTGTCCTCGTACTCCACGTCAGCAACGGAATCGGGCACAAACTCCACGAACTCGTCGTCCCCAGCTACGGGCTCTGGCTCAACAACTAACATGCGACACCCAAAGAGAAGGGGCATATGTCAGCAAAGTCTACAAGACTTTGTGCACGGAAACTAAAAGGAAGGTAAAAGCAACCTAGCAATTCAAGCATGATGCAATGACATGGCAGTTTAAAATAAGAGTGCAACAAGTGAAGTAAAGTAAAGTAAGGTACAAGCATGGCATGGCATGGATGTCAAGTTTTGCAAGAACATTCACAAGGGCAAGTACAAGTATAGTAAGCACGTCGTGCACAAAGATTCCGCCCTTTGGCTAGAGAGGCTGTACGGGCCAACTCTTACGCTCAAGTGACCGTTTATCCCTATCCCTCCACGTGTATCGAGCCAGGGCCTTACCCCCGAACATAGAATGCTCGCTTCTGGATCACAAGCCAGGAAGTGTTTTTAACAAGTATGGCATATGGTTATGCCCGTATAGCAGGTGCCTAGCCAGAAACACGGATTGTACAAGTATTTTGTAGCGTGTGCTACGATGCAACATAAAAATCAAATGGCATGTAAGAATGCAATGCATGGCAGATATTCAATTAAAAATGCGTACCGTTAGAGAAAGTAAACGTGACAGGCAAATGCATGACATGGCATGACAAAAGGCAATTCTAGCTTCGTTGTCAAGCTAGAACTTGGAAATTGCGCCTAGACCGTTATCATTTCACGGTCTAGTCTCTTTCACACTAAAGCAAGAAAATGGCCTAGAGCATGGCCTAAACAAGGTTGGCAAGTTTCACTTGCCTGGTTCCGGTGATGACGGTCGACGAGAGTTCGCTATTCTACGGGGATGGGTCACTGTTATGGCAAAACAGAAAATTAGAATTGAAAGATCTAATCCGGATTTGTATTGGAATCCTATAACGTCTAGTAATCCATTTTTATTAGATTTTCTAAATTACAGTGTGGGTTACAAGTTGATTAAGGACAGGTTACTAACCGTATACGAAGCGGAAGAATGACGATCAATACGCCTATGCATCTGTAGGTAGGAGAAGATCTCGTCGTATCCGGATTGCCGTCGCCAAATCTGAGCTTAGCACGGCAACGGAAGAGCGATCCGAGGAAGAAGTTGCGGCTGAAGGGATCTCCTACAGCTGATATATAATGGATCTGGAGAATGGAGAATATAGGGGAAAACTGGAGCAAAAGAGAATTTGGGGGGTTTTTGGGGTCGGCCGGCGGCTCGCGGGGTGGTGCCGGCGCTATGCGGGTTGAGAGGGAGCACATGAGGATGAGGAAGGGTAGGAGGAAGGTTGGGGGATGTTTGGGGAAGAAAATCGGATAGCAAAAGTGAGAGGAGAAGTGAAAATGTATAGGGTTTAAATAGAAATAAAAAGCGGCGGCTACGACTTAACCTAGGGTTTCTGGGCATATTAGTCGGTCAGTGAAGAGTGATCGACCGACTAGTTTGGGAACTAGTCGGTCGGTCGTCCAACTGAGACCGACTAAAAGGCAAACAATGAACAGGGTCAACACAGGGTAGACAGATTTAGTCGGTCTATGAAGGCTCGTCAACCGACTAGTTTGGAAATTAGTCGGTCGGTGAATATTCATTGACCGACTAAGGGTTGAATATGGTAGACAAAAAGTACTGAGAGTTAGTCAGTCTGAGAAGAAACTCTAACCGACTAGTTTCTCAACTAGTCGGTCGATAGTCGTTCGTTGACCGACTAACTGTAAACAGTAACTCGGCTGTCAGAAAGATCTCAGAATTAGTCGGTCTGAGAACAAGTTCTAACCGACTAGTTTGGGAACTAGTCGGTCGATGGATGTGCTTAGACCAACTAAGTGTAAACAGTAACTCAGTTGAAATAATCAAGATGAACTAGTCGGTTCCTGAAGAGTCGCCGACCGACTAGATTGCAATCTAGTCGGTTGGTTCTCCTTCTTGAACCAACTAAGATGCATGAAAAGTCTCGAAATGAAGCGCGAAGCTTCGGGAAGATTCCTATGGCTTCTAGGATCAACCTAGCTCTAAGATATGGACGCTACAAAGAACGTCCAACATGGAAAACACACAAGGAAGAGAACAACCATAATATATATATATAATAGCCAAAACATAGATAAAAACCAGTCGTTACATCCTACCCACCTTAAGAAAAATTCCGCCCTCGGAATTTCCTAACACTCACGTGTCAGGGAACAAAAGTGTGTATCGCTCTCTCATCTCATCTTCTCTCTCCCAAGTAGACTATCCTGACGAGCCGTGTCGCCACATCACCCTAACAAGATCGACTGTCTTGTTCCGGAGTGACTTCTGACGCCTGTTCAAAATCTACACGGGCTGCTGGTCATACGTCAGATCGGGGCGAACGGTGATCTCCGAGAAATCCACAGCATGAGATGGATCGCTGATGTACCGACGAAGCTGCGACACATGGAAGACATCGTGAACTCCTTCCAAAGATGGCGGCAAGGCCAAGCGGTAGGCTACCTCGCCAACCATCTCCAAAATGTCAAACGGTCCAATGTATCTCAGGCTCAGCTTCCCTCGTTTCCCAAAGCGAATCACTCCTCGATTCGGGGAAATCTTCAGGAACACATGGTCACCTGGCTGAAACTCCAAAGGACGCCACTTAGCTTCTGCCCAATGCTTGAAATGGTCCTGAGCAATCCTCAGCTTCTCCAGTATGTTCCTCACAACATCCACGGCCTCCACAATCATCTTTGGTCCTAATAGCTCCCGATCTCCAATGTCATCCGAGCTCAGTGGCGATCGACATTTCTTCCCATATAGCACGGCGAAAGGTGCCATGCCAATACTCGCCTGGAAGCTGTTATTGTAGGCAAACTTAACATGGTGGAGATGATCTTCCCAAGATCCCTGGAAGTCCAACATGCACGCCCTTAGCATGTCCTCTAAGATCTGAATCATCCTCTTGGACTGGCCATCTGTCTGCGGATGGTACGCCGTGCTGAAACTCAGACTCGAACCCAAACTCTTCTGCAGACTCTGCCAGAACTGAGACGAGAACCTCGTGTCTCTGTCCGACACGATACTCACAGGGACTCCATGAAGTCGTACGATCTCCTGCATGATTCACGTTACATCACTATCTAAACTAGGAAAAGAAATAGAAATGGAAAGTAAAAGGGGTTTACCTCCATATATCTCCTCACTAGCGTCTCAGTAGATTGTCTTACTCGGAAAGGAATAAAGTGCGCGGATTTGGTCAATCGGTCTACGATCACCCAACTCGCGTCATTCTGCTTCGGACTCTGAGGTAGTCCAGTCACGAAATCCATAGTGATGTGTTGCCACTTCCACTCCGGAATCAGAAGCGGTTGTTGACGTGCGTTTATATTTCGTATATTCACGCACGTTTTCTTTTGTGTTTCTCCGTGTTTTTCCGTCGTCTCTTATTCGTTTTCGTGTATTTTCCCGTTTTCTTTCACTTTTCTTTGTTTATCCATGATTGCAGGGGATTGACCACGTAGGGGACGTTTAACGATGATATCCCAAGTCCCTGGAGCAACGGGAGAAGTCACGCGTGATCCAGGGGGTCAAACACCAAAGAATTCATCTTTCAGCCCCTCACCCGGTCGGTTGGTCATCTCCAATCGATCGGGTGATGCACGCGTGCACCACCCGGTCTCTGCCGCAGCTCATAAAGAAGTCACCCGACCGGTTCACAGACCGGTTCAGCGGGGGCCTGTTCTCTATTTTCTCGAGCAAAATGCCAACCGATCGGGTGACTCTCACCCGATCGGTTCATCTGTAGCTGAAGATGGAGAGCTGAAGACACGGGCGTCCAACCGATCGATTCATCCGACTGCCCCAAGATCCAACCGGTCACTCAAGAACTCACCCGACCGGTTCATGTGATCGGGTGAAAGCTCGTCGTTTTCTGTTATTATTTTGTAACGGATCAACCGATCGGTTGACTTGTCAACCGATCGGTTGATGCGAAAGTCTATATATAGAACCCCTAGGGTTCCAGAAACGGGAGCTGCTATTTTTTTACTGTTTTATCTCCTTGTGACGGCTGTAATTGTTACTCTTTTGTAAGTTTTCAGATCTTTCTCAAATTTTAGTATTGTCTTATCTACTCTATTACTTCCGCATTGCAATTGTCCGATTATGATTCCAACGGTTAATTTTTATTTAGATCGCTTTTTCATGGATTTTTGTGAGTAGTTTCCCAAATCTGGGATTTTGGTGTAAACCCCTTCGGGGGCTCTTCCCGATGCGTCCATAGGGTTAGGAAATCGATAGGGATTAGGATTCTAACGGTTACACGGGGTGTTTCATTGTCATCGGCGGGAAAAAGACCGGCTTTGACCGTTGGGCCAAGGGGGAATAAACTTGGCGGTTGACTCCCTAGCCATAGCTCACACCCAAAGCGTAGACGTCGAATCCTAGCACGCGGGAGCAGCAGGATGAGACGTTGGGAGTTATCGTTGCGGGCTTAGTTCTCCCGGGATCGATCAGTGTTAATGGACACGGGAGTGCCCACTGATCGAATCCGGGAAGTCCGGTGTATCATCCTGGGCACCGACCGGAATATCGGGTCCATGGGACGCCGGTACCACTTTCAGAGGCAACGTCTCACCATTAGACCTTAATCCCGATCGCTATCCATACCCGTAGGCCGCATCGGCGAGAGTCTCTCGTCGGGTTGGAAACCAAAGTCCCGGGTTTTCTTTCTTGTTGTTAATACCCTTTATTTCCTTTCGTGACAACCATTTACCGATTCGGGCTAGCTCGCCCCTCGGGGTGATATAGGTCATACCTGGCCCAAGCACAACCTCGCCTCCCTTAGTTCGATATTCCCGCACCCTACACTAACCGTGCACTTGCGGTAAACAACAAATGCGCCCATACCGTAAACGGGGCGCCTGTCAAGTTTATGGCGTCGTTGCCGGGGAGGCAACGTGCTTGTTATTTTAGGATCTCTTGAACCCTCGTGTCTAGCTCACATCCCTACCTCGCGATAATTTTCGCATTCTCCTTTTTCTTTTTTATCTTTCTTATTTTTATTTCTTATTTTATCTGTTTCTTTCCCACTTGTCGCTTCACGGGTGTTTGTTGTTTTTCATGCGCAGAGTTCAAGGAGTCTTGACGACTTGATTCCCCTCGATCTAGAGATTAACACCACCCTTAGGCGTTTGGCCGCCGAGAAGCGAAGAAGAGAAGATCTCAAATCCATGGAGGAGAACACCCCACCTCACAAGTCTCTGCTGAAGTACTCGATGCCATCTATCGAGTCGACTTCCGCTATCCGATCTCCAGCTATTGCGGCCCAAAGCTTTGAGCTGAAGCCGTTTCTAGTGACATGGATCCAGCAGGACCAGTTTGTGGGTGCACCCATGGAGAGCCCGATCGAGCACCTAGACTCCTTCTTGGAGAAGTGTGACACCTTCCGGATTAATGGTGTCACGACAGAGGCTATCCGTCTGAAGCTGTTCCCCTTCTCTTTGCGAGACAAAGCCAAGCAATGGCTAAGGGGGAAGGACCCCAACACTTTCAACACCTGGGAGAAGCTCTCCAACGCTTTTCTGACGAAGTTCTTTCCTCCGGGGAAGACCATGAAGTTGAGGAGTGAGATCTCCTCCTTCTCCCAGGCCAGCCACGAGTCCTTGCATGAAGCTTGGACGAGATATAAAGAAATGCAAAGAAGATGCCCTCACCATGAGCTTCCGAAGTGGCAGATTATTAATCTGTTCTACAATGGGTTGAGGGATGACCTGAAATCTTCTATTGACGCCGCGGCTGGGGGTTCCTTCATGTCTAGGAGCGAGGAAGATGCCGGGCATATTCTGGAAAATATGGCATCCAACAATGAGCGGTGGTGTGACGAGAGAGCCACACCAAGATCCGGGGGTATACACAGAGTCGAGGACGTCGACAAACTTTCAAGCAAGTTCGACTTGCTTTCGACCCAGATCTCTGCACTAATGGTAGGAGCCGGAGGGGCCGATACACAGCAAATTTCAGTGGTAGAGTCCGAATTCTTTGGGGAATTCGACGGTGGTGACATCTCACCGCCGTTGGATCAGGCGAGCGCACTATTTTATAACCCCACGGAAAATGTGCCGTATCCACCAAGGACCAATTCCAACCCAGCCTACTCTCCAAACAACCGGAACCACCCAAACTTCAGTTACCGGCCACCATTTCAGCCCTCACCGCCTCAGCAGCCGCAGCAACAAACTTATCAGCCGGCTAGGCCACAGCAGAACCCGATTCAGCAGCAACCATTTCAGCAACAACCATTTCAGCAGCAACCATTTCAGCAACAACCTCAGCAACAACTTTACGCCCCCAGGAATCAGCAGCCGTTCCAGCAGCAGCAGCAGTATGGCCAACAGAGGGCCGTCTCTCCGGTTGAGTCTCTCTTGACTCAATATATTACCAACCAGGAGAAGATCAACCAAACGCTGGAAATGGGTCAGCGAACCCTCACGGACCAAGTAACCCAGCTGGGGTTACAAGTGGCGAACCTTGCAAGGTCACAAAACCAATTGCCGCCACAACCGAAGGTGAACCCGAGGGGAGCAACCAAACATCGACACTCGTGCACGAGCACGCAAATGTGTCCGCTATCGTTCTGAGAAGCGGGACACAAATTCCTACTAGAGTGCCCCCTAGCAAGCCAGAAGCACCATTGGTCGTTGAGAGACCGATCGAAAAATCTAACGACGCCGGTGCTTCGTCATCAAATCCTATGACTCCGGAGGGAGTCTCTGAAGAAGAGAAGAAGAAGAAGGAGGAAGGGAGCCTGAAAGGGTTCAAACCAGTTGTGCCATTTCCACAACGGTTAGCTCAGGCAAAAATTGATGAGAAATATGGCAAGTTCTTCGCCATGGTCAAGGACCTAAGCCTGCAAATCCCCTTCCTAGAAGCAATCGAAACAATCCCCTCCTATGCAAAATTCCTAAAAGATTTGGTGACTAGAGGGTCTAGAAAGGAGAAAGTAGTGCCGACGGCAGAATGTAGCGCTCTTATTCAGAGGGCAAATCCGCCGAAACTCAAGGACCCGGGGAGCTTCTCTATTCCTTGCACGATCGGGGCAGTGAAGATTCATCGTGCACTCGTCGATCTAGGAGCGAGTGTTAGTTTGATGCCCTTGTCGATGTATAGGAGGATAGGAATGAGTGATTTGGAGCCCACCGGTATGACCCTACAACTAGCTGATCGGTCGGTCAAATATCCGGTGGGAATTATGGATGTCCTCCCCGTAAATGTAAGAGGGGTGCATGTGCCTGTGGACTTTGTAGTCATGGACATGCCTGAAGACGCACACACCCCCATTATCCTGGGACGGCCTTTCATGGCCACTGCTGGCGTTCTAATTGATGTGAAGAACGGAAAACTCTCTTTGAATGTCAGCGGAGAAAAAAGTTGAGTTTGATCTGGGGTTGTCCATGAAGCACCCCGATCCCCCCGATGACCCTCGGTGTAATTTGCTTGAGGTTGAAGAGGAAAAAGCTGCTGAGGAGAGCTCCTGGGAGATTCTCCTGAGAAACCCCCCCGATGACTTGGGGGATTCAGAAGATGGAGACGGCCCCAAGAACAATGAAGCTGCTGGAAAACCGAGTGCAGCAAGAACGACCCCTCCCGGGTTCCCCAAGGCTCCTCCTACGAGGAGAACGGGGAAAGAGCCCATGGACCTCACTAAAGAAGAGGTCCGGATCCTAAAGAAGATGGCGGGAAGCGCCAACACGAAGGAAAAGCCCCCGGATCACAAGAACAAGGGGAGGGTAGTCGAGCAAGTATTTCTCCAGCCGCTGACTACTCCAAGGGCCTTCAGCTCCAATGAGGAAGAGATGCCAAAATTCGAGCATCACCCGTATCAACCACCATGAGCATCTCTTGCGGGCATCGAGCCAACGACGTTAAACAAGTGCGCTTCATGGGAGGCAACTCATGTTCTAAAATTTTCCCCATTTTTTAGCGTTATTTTTTACTTTATTTTATCTATTTTTATAAATAAAATCAGCCGCGAGAACATCAGTTCGGGGACTTAAACAAATCTATTGGTTTTTGCAGGAAACAAGCCCCAACCGATCGGTTGACAACTCACCCGATCGGTTGGGATGTATCAGATACATGCCGAGATCTGTCCCCATATGACCCGATCGGTTGAGTTATGAAGAGACCGGGTGGCAGACCGGGTGAGCTGGGGAGAACTCTCGGAAATTTTTGGGGAATATCAACCGATCGGTTGAGTTCGAGCGCGATCGGTTGACGCGACCGGGTGAGCAGCCCTAAGTTCTCGGGAAAATGTGTGGAGCGGCCAACCGATCGGTTGAAAAGTCAACCGATCGGTTTGCCTGTAGCATTTCTTCGGCAAGAATTTCGACCTAACCGTCAACCGATCGGGTGACAAGTCACCCGATCGGTTCGACTTAAAACCCTATAAATACCCCAAACCGCCAGTTCGACACGCACTCGCCATTTTCAGATCCGGATCAGCCGTTTCACCTCTCCCTCGTGCGCCTACCCTCCTTCTTCCCTTCAACCAGCCTCAATCACCTTTTCCCCCATCCCCCTACCCATCCACCATCGATTTCTCTCCATTCTCCTCGACTCCACCAACACACAAAACCCTAGCCTCCACCCGTTTTCCCCAATTTCGAAACTTGCTGAAGAGATCGCTGCGGCTTCACAGCGTGCTCCAATCGAGTAGCACCGGGGCGTCAACGAGCAACTATCTTCATCTCATTTGGGTAAACTCGCACCTTTGCTCGATTTTTATTTTTTACCCCAAATATTATATTTGCTCGTTTGTCGTGTTTCGTGTCTGTTTTGATTCATTGTACTTTTGCATACTCACGCACACGCACGACACCCGCACAATGCCTCCCCGCCGTGATAAACCCACCGACGCCAGCTCTTCGAACCCTAGGCCCACCCGTCGCGCTCGTCATGCACAGCCCCCCGCTCAGCCCTCCACCTCCAACCCATCCACCACACCACGCACCTCTTCCCCACCTTACGTTTACGATCCCGAATATGGGATGCAATTCCAAACCGATGACCATGCCGACCGATTCGCGGCCATGGTCCTCCTAGGTGGTCAGGGTGGTCGAATAACCGAGGAGTCTGTCGACCGAGACCTCCCGTTTCTTCAAAGCTTCATTCGCCACATCCGTGAAGACCCACCCGACGTCTCCGAACTCCACGTTCCACCCCCCACGACTCCTGGTCCTCAGCGCAGGCCCCCGTCACCACCCCCAGAGGGTGGTGCCCCTACTTGATTTTTCTCTCCCACTTTTCCCCACATTTTTGTGCCCATCTGTCTTTTCGGGGCCCTGCTTCATCTCTGTCGGGGGGGGGGGGGGGGGCTATTTGCGTGTTGCTTTCTAAATTCACCTCTTTTGTTTTTGACTCCCCCTTGCACATATCATTTCGCTAGCACTGTCTGGTCTAGCTTGGGGGACGTCTATTTCTCATTTTTGTGTGTGTGCTTGTTTTTCATTTTTTGAGTGTCGTGTTTGTGTTTTTATTTTTATTTTCGTATTGTTTGATTTTGATTTTGATCTTTCTTTCTTTTTTCAGTTCCATCTATGTGTTTTCCTCGTTTTCATTTCTTTTTGTGTCAGTGCGTATTCCCTCCCCCCATTTTCATTGCCCTCCCGTACTCACTCATATTGCATTGAGGGCAATGCAAACTTCAGCTTGGGGGAGTCGCACTGTGTGCGTCGTTTGAGTCCTTCTTTTTCCTTTATTTGTGTCGTTTTCATCGTGCTTTTATTTTTTTTTTCTTTTCTTCTTTTTAGCTCTTTCTCCTAGAGACGAATCCTATGATGAATCGCCACAAAGTCACACACACCTAGCATTGCATCGATAATCACACTCACTAACCCTGGGATTTCGAGTCCTCTTGCATTTCACGCATCGTGGGTCCGCTTGGCTTTTTGTGAGTCGTGTGTCGTGACTAGCATTTGGTGTGCTTCTGCCTTGTGATTTTACTTTATATACCTGTCCAGGAATGACCCCTAGATTATCATGCTTCGATTTGAATATGCGGTATTTGTTTCTACTGCATGCATGCTATATTTATATCGTATATTTCAATTCGCCTGTGTCGGGATTCCACAATTAAGGACTAGGATAACCCATTTAGCCTATGCTCTATCTAGCGAGAATAGTTTCCATCGCCCGAGTGTTTAGATTTCGACTTCTTTTTTGTTTTACTTGGTGCAAATCCCCTCGTCGTGTACCGTTCTCCCACTTGGGAGAGTGCACATGTGTATAGCCAAAAATCCAAAAAATCCAAAAAAATAGAAAAAAAGGAAAAGAAAAACCCAAAAAGAGAGAAAAAGAAAAAATTTTGTATAGCCAAAAGGCCAAAAAATATACAAATGCCCAAAACCCAAAAAAATTTCCGTGTGAATATTTTATCTACTTGCCAAGAATAAAGGGAAGGCGAGAATTTGCACCAAGTGTTCTACTCCACATCATCTCAACCCCCATCGTTATCGAAAACACTTGGCTTAGGAACTTTTTAGCTAGTATCTAGGCTATAGTGGCGTGATTTCCTTAACCCTAGTTGTGGAGTCCCCGATGCATGATACGGTTCTATTCTTACTCTTCTCATGCATGCTTGAACTTATATTCGCCGCTTAATTCAATTTGAATCGATATTTGGGTCATATATTGGATTTGTGTATATCGAGCCTCATAGCACATTGTAGAAAGCGACACAATTTGCTAGCACACGACCACACTCACTCGCGCTTCACCGCGTGGGCCCACGACACTTATTTGGACTCGTTTTCCTAGGTTTAGTGGTGTGATTTGGCGTTTGCTTGCTTGGTGTGGTGTTTTTGATTTTGGTGGCTCTGATGGACGATCTAGGATTTAGAGTTTTCTTTTTCTTTCTTCCTCTCTATTTTTCCCTTCCGAGCTCCTACTCTCACTCGTCTTCCTCGAGGACGAGGAAGAGTTCAGCTTGGGTGATTTTTGACGTTCGTTTATATTTCATATATTCACGCACATTTTCTTTTGTGTTTCTCCGTGTTTTTCCACCGTCTCTTATTCGTTTTCGTGTATTTTCCCGTTTTCTTTCACTTTTCTTTGTTTATCCATGATTGCAGGGGATTGACCACGTAGGGGACGTTTAACGATGATATCCCAAGTCCCCGGAGCAATGGGAGAAGTCACGCGTGATCCAGGGGGTCAAACGCCAAAGAATTCATATTTCAGCCCCTCACCCGGTCGGTTGGTCATCTCCAACCGATCGGGTGATGCACGCATGCACCACCCGGTCTCTGCCGCAGCTCATAAAGAAGTCACCCGACCGGTTCACAGACCGGTTCAGCGGGGGCCTATTCTCTGTTTTCTCGAGCAAAATGCCAACCGATCGGGTGACTCTCACCCGATCGGTTCATCTGTAGCTGAAGATGGAGAGCTGAAGACACGGGCGTCCAACCGATCGATTCACCCGACTGCCCCAAGATCCAACCGGTCACTCAAGAACTCACCCGACCGGTTCATGTGATCGGGTGAAAGCTCGCCGTTTTCTGTTATTATTTTGTAACGGATCAACCGATTGGTTGACTTGTCAACCGATCGGTTGATGCGAAAGTCTTTATATAGAACCCCTAGGGTTCCAGAAACAGGAGCTGCTATTTTTTTTACTGTTTTATCTCCTTCTGACGGCTGTAATTGTTACTCTTTTATAAGTTTTCAGATCTTTCTTAAATTTTAGTATTGTCTTATCTACTCTATTACTTCCGCATTGCAATTGTCCGATTATGATTCCAACGGTTAATTTTTATTTAGATCGCTTTTTCCTGGATTTTTGTGAGTAGTTTCCCAAATCTGGGATTTTGGTGGAAACCCCTTCGGGGGCTCTTCCCGATACGTCCATAGGGTTAGGAAATCGATAGGGATTAGGATTCTAATGGTTACACTGGGTGTTTCATTGTCATCGGTGGGAAAAAGACCGCCTTTGACCGTTGGGCAAAGGGGGAATAAACTTGGCGGTTGACTCCCAAGCCATAGCTCACACCCATAGCGTAGACGTCGAATCCTAGCACACGGGAGCGGCAAGATGAGACGTTGGAGTTATCGTTGCGGGCTTAGTGCTCCCGGGATCGATAAGTGTTAATGGACACGGGAGTGCCCACTGATCGAATCCGGGAAGTCCGGTGTATCATCCTGGGCACCGACCGGAATATCGGGCCCATGGGACGCCGGTACCACTTTCAGAGGCAACGTCTCACCATTAGACCCTAATCCCGATCGCTATCCATACCCGTAGGCCGCATCGGCGAGAGTCTCTCGTCGGGTTGGAAACCAAAGTCCAGGGGTTTCTTTCTTGTTGTTAATACCCTTTATTTCCTTTCGTGACAACCATTTACCGATTCGGGCTAGCTCGCCCCTCGGGGTGATTTAGGTCCTACCTGACCCAAGCACAACCTCGCCTCCCTGAGTTCGATATTCCTGCACCCTACACTAACCGTGCACTTGCGGTAAACGACAACCGTGCCCATACCGTAAACGGGGCGCCGGTCAGTTGTAGCAACCCTGTGGTATGCTGATGCTCCCCCTTTACCTGTTGGCAAACCAGGGACTTGGCTACACTCCGAGCCATACTCCTCTTCATACCATGTCACTAATAGTTCAGGCGAAGATCCTTATACATCTTGGTCCCACCAGGATGTACAGAATACGACGAACTGTGTGCCTCAACCAACAACTCCTCTCTGATGTCTCCAACTGGCACACACAACCTGGCTCCAAACCTCAACGAACCATCCTCATGAATCAAGAAGTCAGTCCGCAGAACGGCTTCCACCCGCCCTCGTATCTTCACCAACTTCGGGTCTCCAGCCTGTCCAGCCAAAACTCGCACTTGGAATACTTAGCATACAACCTATGCTTCCTCAAGATCTCCAACACTGTCCCCAAGTGCGATGCATGCTCCTCCTCTGACTTTGAGTAGATCAGAATGTTGTCAATGAAGATAACGACAAACTTGTCTAAAAAGTCATAGAAGATCAGTTTCACCAGATTCATAAAAACTGCGAGCGCGTTGGTTACACCGAAAGGCATAACCACAAACTCGTAGTGTCCATACTTTGTCCTGAACGCTGTCTTCGGAACATCTTCTTTCCTCACCTTCAGCTGATGATAACCACTCCTCAGATCCAACTTAGAGAATACCCTCGATCCTCCAAGTTGATCAAAGATGCCATCTATATGAGGCAATGGATACCGATTCTTGACGGTCCCCACATTCAACTCCCGGTAGTCCACACACATGCGACGCGAACCGTCCTTCTTCACCAGCAAGATCGGTGCTCCCTATGGAGACACACTGGGATGAATGTAACCCTTTTGAAGAAGTTCGTCCAGCTGCTTCCGCAATTCTTCCAATTCTGCTGGTGCCATGCGATAGGGTGCCTTCGAGATAGGCTGCGCTCCCGGAATAAGATCGATCGAAAACTCGAGAGCTCGATCGGGTGGCAATCCAGACATCTCCTCGGGGAAGACGTCGTCGAAGTCACGCACTACCGCTGGTCTACACTGTTCCATCTGCATAGCAACGATCTCCACCGGCTTGGCCCGAAACCTAACTGGACCAAGCAAAATGCTACCACGGCTGAACTCAAACATCGGATGGCCTGGAATCTCGAACACCACCTTCTTCCTCCGGCAATCGATCGTGGCATAGAAACTCCCAAGCCAGTCCATCCCAAAGACAGCATCATAGTTGATGATGTCGTGGATGATGAAATCAGCGTAGAGCTCATGTCCACAGACCACCAAAGGGAAGAATTGCAACCACGATGCACCGAGATCACGCCATTTCATGTAACGATATCACAACTCTTGGGAAGAGGGGAAGTCGACAAGGAATGCTTCTCCATGAAGCTCTGGGAAATAATGCACATCAACTGCCCAGTCTTCTGATCAACCAGGATGCACCGAGATCACGCCAAATGCACATCAACCACGATGCACCGAGATCACGCCATTTCATGTAAGGATATCACAACTCTGTCATTGATCTTTGACATGCCCAGTCTTGCCACAGAAATGGCAAGTCTTCTGAGTAGGAGGTCCTCTTGACCTCTTGAACTGTACCGGCTGATTGGGCATGAACCCTGGTCTCATCACTGCCCTGGCCTGCTCCATAGGCCTCTTCTCAGCTCCAGAAGCACATCCTCTCTTCTGGTTCACAATCTACTCCTGTCTCTTCGCTGCAATCAGAACCTTCTGATAGGACTCCAAATCAGAAGAAGACACAAAGCTCTGAAGATCCAAAGAATGCCAATGTAGAAACCTCTGGGCCCTCTCATCAGCATCCTGCACCATCTTCGGTGCTAAATGACTCAGCCTGGTGAACTCCTGGTGGTACTGGTCCACCGTCAAGCTCCCCTGCTTTAGGTCGATGAAGCGATGCGCCATCTCCCTCCTGGCAGCCTTTGGAAAGTACTCCTCATCGAATCTGGACTTGAAAGTAGCCCAAGATATCGGCTCCTCCAGCATCTCCTCCTCTGCATCCCACCAGTTTCGAGCATTATCTCTAAGCTGCCTCTTCGCCAAGTCAACCCATCCAGCCGGGTCGACCTTCGACATCTTCAGGTTGTCCTCCATATTTCGGGTCCACTCATCAGCAGCTAGAGGTCCTTCGGTCCCATCAAAGTAAGCGGGGCCCAGCTCCAGAAACTGCTTCACTCCTGGCTCGAAGCGAGGGATATTCTGGACTGGCTGTGCTGCTCTAGCAGGCGGAACATTCCGGGCATTCTGGAGCATGCCCTGTTGCACCTGCATCATCTGATGCATCGTCCGCATAATCTCCCCATTGGTGGGCTCTCGGTTCGGCTCCTCGACACGAGGGGGCATACCAGCAACATCAGCTCGGGTATTCCGTCTTCCAGCCATCTAATGACACAGAAAAACGAAATAAAATCAGACTCTTAGCCCAATGACTCGGGTGTCTAAATTGTTTATCGGACATTCTATAATTCTTATCGTTGTTCCGATTAAGTCACAGTTACAGAGGAGACCTACATGGGCCACCAACAAAACCTGTCATGACCCGCTTCCCTAAAATGGAGGCGAGGCGTGACGAGGCCCGCTCAGGCTTGGAGCTATGTGGCTCCAGCCTGTAAAGCGTCTGGAATAACCACGTAAGGTCCCTGTAATGCAAATCTGAACAAAGATAACAATAATAGAAAGAGACGAATAATAATAAATTATAAATCTCAAAGTCCAGATAATATTTCAACAACCAGAAAAGCAACCAGACTAACAAAAGAGTCTAAAAAGAGAAGGCTCAGCATGGCCAACAATGAAAGTAACAACATAATGGTGCTACTCACTGCCAAGCTAACAACAGACTAACAAGGAAAAACGACGAAAGAACACTAGGACTGGTCACCGGTGTCCTCGTACTCCACGTCAGCAACGGAATCGGGCATGAACTCCACGAACTCATCGTCCCAAGCTACGGGCTCTGGCTCAGCAACTAACATGCGACACCCAAAGAAAAGGGGCACATGTCAGCAAAGTCTACAAGACTTTGTAACGGTCTGTTTTCGTTGTACTTTGTTCTTGCACGTGCTTTTGGCCGTGCACGTGTTTATTTTAGACTTTATTTGTTTGTGAACACTTTTCTGTGATATGCCGTTGTGAACGTCTCTGAGAGTATTAAATAGTGGCACTATCTTGGAACGACATTTCTCGAGTCGTTTTCCCACACTTTAATCTTACACGATGAGATGTGGTGATTTTCACTTTTGAAGGGAGATGTTTCTATTTTTAGTTTCGTCGTCCGACATCAAAATTGAGATCCGTCTTCTTAGTTAGCTTTCTTTCATCGACACGATCACCACGATATTTATTTTATAATTTTTGGAGTTCATTTGACCTACTTTATATTTTTAGCAATGTTTAAAATATTTTTAAAAGCTAGGTTGTAAATTAATTTCAGCCAAAGAAAATTTATTTAAGTTTAATACGTTTAAAAGAATTTTTGAGCCAATTTCCAGCTCATTTGGGTAGCACCCAAGCCTTGGGTGAGTTGGAGATGGTGAGATTTGAATTTTAAATTATTTTAAACTCCTAATCCCATTAGGATTAGGCCTAGACATAGTCAACCCATCTACACTATATAAACAACCTCTAGGAAGACCTATTTTCCCAAGAAAATAACCCTAGCCGCTTCCAAAACTCAAATTTGACGTTGCGACGAATCGTCGCAACGTTGCGGCAGCCATCTCCCCGCACGACCGAGGAAAACAAGCCAAAACCCCCGCACCGACCGCTAGCCGCCCCGCACCAAGCTTCGCCCGCAGCTGCTGCATAGCACGTCGCTCCGTTCCTCCGCTCCGACCAAGAGAAGCCCTCGGTCTGACCGAGACCTTGGCCCGCTCATGCCCGCAGCCGATGCACTGCAACGACCCCCGCTCCTGTCGCCCGCTCAGGCCCGTGTCTGACCGAGCCGCATCTCCGCACCGACCGAAGCCCGTAAAATTTCAACGGTTGCAACATTGCAGCACTCCGTTCTCCCACATCCAAGGCGCCCGACCGAGACACTGCCCCGCACCGACCGAGAGAACCAAGGCCGCACCGACCCGCTGCGCTGTGCAAGCCCGCCCCCAGTGTCCGACCGAGCCAATCTCCCGCATTTGGTTGTGTCCGACCGAGGCAATCGTCGCAACCCCGCAACCGTCGCACCACTTGCCACCGTGGTCCCCCAAGTTCTCCAGAGGTATTGTGGGTCCCCTATTGGTCCCTAGGACTACTGTGGGCCCCACCTAGGTGCTTTCTCTCCGACGATTTGCCGCGTACGACGTTTCGACACGTCGTAGCCCGTCGTCGCACGTGCTAGCTTTGGAATCTGGATTCGTTGCCCCGGTTGCTGTTCTGAACTTTCCAGAGAGGAATCTATATTGGAATCAGGACTTGGAGCGCGATCATTTTATTCCAACCGCTGGCGTCGCTACCCGACGCCAGTTTAGCTTTCGCGTCGTGTTGAGGTAACGCTTTGCACCCCTAAGACCCCCAACCCAATGCATGCTAATCAAGACTAAAATCCACGTTTTTGAAGTATTTTAAATGTTTTAGAATTCCCTAATCAAGATTAACGGATGTAGGCCGGTGGACTTGTGCACGTAGGATATTGTGACTTTGGACTCGTTGGACGGTGTTTCTCTGACGTGATACTTGCAGGCAAGTGAAACTTGCCAACTCTTGTGTAGGGCCATGCTTTTAGGCCACTTCCTTGTTTTTAGCGTAAAAGAGACTAGACAGTGAAATGATATCTGTCTAGACGCAACTTTAGGGTCTAGCTTGACAACGAAGCTAGATCTGTCACCCTGCCATGTCATGCATGCATTGATATCTGTCACATTTAAATTCCTTATCTGTACGTACTTTTAACTGTCATGCATTGCATTCTACATGTCACCCAAGTTGATTGTTGCATTCGTAGCACACGCTACAATACTTGTACTTCCTTGACCGGCTTGGTGCACCCCTATGCCATCATGTTAAAACACTTCCTGGCTCGTGATCCAGAAGCGGGCATCATGTGTTGGTCAAAAGCCAACGCCCAATACACGTGGAGGGGTAGGGATAAGCGATCACTTGAGCTTAGGAGTTGGCCCGCGCAGCCACTCTAGCCAAATGGCGTAATCTCTGTGCACGTGGTGCTTACTTGACTTGTACTTGCCTTTGTGAATGATTCATGTAAAACCTGTCATCCATGCCATGTTTAAATGCCTTGCTCGTACTTTACTTTACTTGTTGCACTCATTACTTTAACTGCCATGTCATTACATCATGCTAGAACTGGTAGGTTGCTTTACTTCACCTACTTTCAGTTTCCTTGCACAAGTCTCTTGTAGACTTGCTGACATGTGCCCCTTGCTCTTTTGGGTGTCACATGTTAGACCCTGAGCCAGAGTTCGTAGCTGAGGACGTGGTGTTTGCTGACGCTGAGCCAGAGCCTACTTTTGACGAGGAGTTGGTGGACACTGGAGACCAGTCTTAGAGACTGTTTGAGTTACGTTTGCTTTAGGTTGCTGTTTAGTTGTCGGTGCATAGCACCATTACTTTGCTTTTGTACCTTGTAATTTTGTTGGCCATGTTGGGGCCTCTTTTAGACTCTTTTATTTTAGCCTGGTGGCTTTTCTGCGATGTTGAAATTTATTATTATGGATATTCTGAGATTTCTCTTTTGTCTCATTTTCTTATTATTATCTTTGTTTCGTTTCGCGTTGCAAGTACCTACAGTTAAAGTTAATTGACGCTTATCGGACTTGCAGCTTTGTAGCTTCAAGTCTGAACGGACATTCTCACGCTTCGCCTTCACGTTTTTGGGAAGCGGGATGTGACATGTTTTGTTGGTGGCCCATGCAGGTCGACATCTTGCAATTGCGAACTAACAGAACAACGATAATAACGGAATGTCCATTAAATAAATTGCAACATCCAAGTCATTAAGCTTTGAGTCTAATTTGTTTGTTCGTTTTCTATGTCATTAGATGGCTGGACGACGACAGACCCGATCTGGTAGTGGGCCCAATCGTGCTGAGGTACCGGATAGAGAGCCCACCAATGCTGAGATTATGAGGATGATGCATCAGATGATGCAGGTGCAGCAGGGCATGCTCCAGAATACCCAGGGTACCTCTCGCTTCGAGCCAGGAGTGAAGCAGTTTCGGGAGCTGGGCCCGACTTACTTTGATGGATCAGAGGGACCGTTGGCTGCAGAGGAGTGGATCAAGAACACTGAGGATAATCTGAAGATGTCGAAGGTCAACCCGGCTGGATGGGTTGATCTGGCGAAGAAGCAGCTTACGGATAATGCCCGAAACTGGTGGGATGCAGAGGAGGAGTTGTTGGTGAGCCCTATACATTGGGCTAATTTCAAGTCCAGGTTCGACGAGGAGTACTTTTCGAAGGCTGCTAGGAGGGAGATGTTGCAGCGCTTCATTGAGCTGAAGCAGGGGAATCTGACGGTGGACTAGTACCACCAGGAGTTTACTAGGCTGAGTCGCTTCGCGCCGAAGATGGTAGAGGATGCTGAGGAGAAGGCTCAGAGGTTTCTGCAGGGTCTTTCCCTAGACTTGCAGAGTCTGATGTCTACGACGGATATGGAGTCATATCAGAAGTTGCTGGTAGCTGCTCGGAGACAGGAGCTGATTGCGAAGCCGAAGAGAGGACTGATTTCTGGAGCTGGGAAGAGGCCTATGGAGCAGGTCAGAGGAGTGGTTTGGCCTGGGACCAGGCCTAATCAGCCAGTGCAGTTCAAGAGGCCAGGTGTGCCTCCTCAGAAGACTTGCTATTTCTGTGGCAAGGCCGGGCATGTTAAGGAACAGTGTAGGAAGATGTTGGGACAGTGCCTGATTTGTAGAGATCCTAATCATGCTATGAAGGAGTGCCCGAAGTCTAAGCTACCTTGGAAGGAACCAGTTTCAGCACAGCCGTTGCAGCAGAGAGCACCTGTACCTGCAGGTCGTGGAGCACCCTCGCTCCACAAAGGCAGGCTTTTCAGCAGGCCATGCAGCCGAGGAGGCAGGCTTATCTGATGACGGCAGTGGAGAGCGAGGCTGTGGATGAGGTTATCGCAGTTAACTCTCAAACTGTAACGACCACTTTTCGTCGTACGTTGTTCGTGCACGTTCTTTTGGCCGTGCACGTGATCGCTTTAGACTTTATTTGTTTGTGAACACTTTTGTGTGATATGCCGTTGCGAACGACTCTGAGAGTATTAAATAGTGGCACTATCTTGAAACGACACTTCTCGAGTCGTTTTTCCACAATTTAAACTTACTCGATGAGACGTGACGACTTTCACTTTTGACGGGAGACGTTTCTATTTTTAGTTTCGTCGTCCGACGTCGAATTTGAGATCCGTCTTCTTAGTTAGCTCACCATCATCGCCACGATCACCACAATATTTATTTTATAATTTTTGGAGTTTATTTGACCACTTTTATAATTTTTACAAGTTTTATATTATTTTTAATAATTTATTTTTAAATTAATTTCGGCCAAATAAAATTTATTTGAGTTTTAAACGTTTTAAAGAATTTTTGAGCCAATTTCCAGCTCATTTGGACCAGGTCAAATCCTAGATTGGGTTGGAGAAGTTTAAATTCAAATTTCAAATCTTTTTGAATTCTAATCCTATTAGATTTAGCCCTAGACCAAGTCAACCCACCTATACTATATAAGCAACCCCTAGCAAGTCCTATTTTCCAAAGAAATTAGCCCTAGCCTCTTCCAAACTCATTTTGGACGTTGCGACGAATCGGCGCAACGTTGCGACGTTCAGCCCCCGTACGACCGAGGAAAACAGCTCCGTTCGCCCGCTCAGACCGAGGCCCAACCCCGCATCCAGCGCCGCCCGCATCGCAGCACAGCGCCCGCTCGCACCCGTGTCCGACCGAGAAGAACTCTCGGTCAGACCGATAGCGTGGCCCGCTCACGCCCCCGCCCCGCACCGCATCTGTCGCCCGCTTCGTCCCCCGCTCCGCTCCGTGCCCGACCGAAGGCCCCGCCCGCTGTGACCGAGCGCCCGAACGCTGCAGCGTTGCAACGCTCTCCCGCCCGCTTCCAAGCGAACGACCGAGGATCTCCATCGGTCTGACCGAAGGAAAACGCCGCACCCCGAGCTGCTGCACGCCCCCAACGCTGCAACAGCGCCGCCCACCGTGTCTGACCGAGCCATCACCCCGCACCGAGGCTGTACGACCGACGGCCATTCGTCGCAACCCCGCATCCATCGCACCACTTGCCTCCGTGGGCCCCCCCAAGTTCTCCAGAGGTATTGTGGGTTCCCCAAAGGTCCCTAGGACTACTGTGGGCCCCACTTTGGTACGTTCTCTTCGACGACTTACCGCGTACGACGTCGTCGCACGTCGTAGCCCGTCGTCGCACGTGCGAGCTTTGGAATCTGGAATCGTCGCCCGAGTTATTTGCTCTGAAATTTCCAGCGAGGAAACTAATTGGAATCTGGACTTGGAGCGCGATCTATTATTCCAACCCCCGGCGTCGCTACCCGACGCCGGTGTAGCTTTCGCGTCGTGTTGAGGTAACGTTTTGCACCCCTAGGACCCCCAACCCAATTGCATGCTAATAAAGACTAAAAATCAGTATTTTAAAGTATTTTAAATGTTTTAGAAATCACTAATCAAGATTAATAAAACGGATGTAGGCCGGTGGACTTGTGCACGTAGGAATCGTGACTTTGGACTCGTTGGACGGTGTTTTCTTGACGTGATAGTTGCAGGCAAGTGAAACTTGCCAACTCTTGTGTAGGGCCATGTTTTTAGGCCACTTCCTTGCTTTTAGCGTAAAAGAGACTAGTCAGTGAAATGATAGCTGGCTAGACGCCTACTTAATCTAGTTTGACAACGAAACTAGATCCGTCACCTAAAGGATCTAGCTTGACAACGAAGCTAGATCCAACCATTAAACTTGTCATTCATGCATGCTAAACTGTCACGTTTACTTTCTTACTTGTACGCTTTACTACTTGCCATGCCATGTCATCCATGCATTGATTGTTGCATCGTAGCACACGCTACAATACTTGTCCTCGTACTACTTGACCGGCTAGGTGCACCCCTACGCCATACTTGTTTACACACTTCCTGGCTCGTGGTCCAGAAGCGAGCATTCCGTGTTCGGGGGTAATGCCCTGGCTCGATACACGTGGAGGGGTAGGGTTGAGCGACCACTCAGCGTAAAAGTGTGCCCGTACAGCCTCTTTAGCTGTAAGGCGTGAACTCTGTGCACGAGGTGCTTACTTTTCTTGTCTCGTACTTGTCTTGTGAATGTCATGCCATGCTCGTACTTTACTTTACTTTACTTTACTTGTTGCACTCATTACTTTAAACTGCCATGTCAACGCATCATGCTAGAACTGCTAGGTTGCTTTACTTTTACCACCTTTCAGTTTCACTTGCACAAGTCTTCCAGACTTGCTGACATGTGCCCCTTTCTCTTTGGGTGCCACATGTTAGACCCTGAGCCAGAGACAGTTGCTGAGGACGAGGTGTTTGCTGACGCTGAGCCCGAGCCTACGTTCGTCGAGGAGTTCGAGGACACCGGAGACCAGTCTTAGAGACTGATTTTACTTGCTTTTGCTTTAGGTTGCTGTTAGTTGTTGGTGCTTGCACCTTTTTCTTATTTTCGTACCTTATACTTTTGTTGGCCATGCTGGGCCTCTTTTAGACTCTCTTATTTGTAGCCTGGTGGCTTTTCTGCGTTGTTGATATTTATTATAATGGATATTCTGAGATGTTTCTTTTGTCTCTTTCGTATTATTATCCTTGTTTCGTTTCGCGTTGCAAGGACCTGCAGTTTAAAGTGATTGACGCTTATCGGACTCGCGGCTTTGTAGCTTCAAGTCTGAGCGGACCTTCTCATGCTTCGCCTCCACGTTTTTGGGAAGCGGGGCGTGACAGGTTTTGTTGGTGGCCCATGCAGGTCCTCTTCTTGCGATTGCGAACTAACGGAACAACGATAATAAACGGAAATATCCATTAAATAAATAGCAACATCCAAGTCATTAAGCTTCGAGTCTAATTTGTTTGCTCGTTTTCCATGTCATTAGATGGCTAGACGACGACAGACCCGATCTGGCAATGGGCCCAACCGTGCTGGGGTACCTGATAGAGAGCCCGCCAATGCTGAGATCATGAGGATGATGCATCAGATGATGCAGGTACAGCAGGGCATGCTCCAGTACATTCAGAGTGCTCCTCGCCATGAGCCAGGAGCGAAGCAGAAGAGAGGACTGATTACTGGAGCTGGGAAGAGGCCTATGGAGCAGTCTAGGCCTGGGGTCAAGCCTACCCAGCCAGTGCAGTTCAAGAGGCCAGGTGGGCCTATTGTAAGGACTTGCCATTTCTGTGGCAAGACCGGGCATTTCAAGGATCAGTGTAGGAAGATGTTGGGACAGTGCCTGGTTTGCGGAGACCCTACTCATGCTGCGAAGGACTGCCCGAGCTCTAAGATACCTTGGAAGGCTCCTGTTGCCGCACAGCCGTTGCAACAGAGAGCACCTGTACCTGCAGGTCGTGGAGCGCCTCTTCCTCCGCAGAAGCAGGCGTTTCAGCAGGCTGTTCAGCCGAGGAGGCAGGCTTACTTGATGACTAAGGTGGGGAGCGAGACTGTGGATGAGGTTATCGCAGGTAACTCTCGACCTAGTTGTTTCTTCCCTTAGATAGTCCTGACTTGTTAAATTATGATTGCATATGATTGTTTGCAAAAATAGGGTTGACTGTTAGACTGGTAATTAGAGTCCTTGCTGGGAATCGATTTAATCGTCATAGGAGTCACTTTAGTGGTCCCTGCCCACCCTTGACCATACCAGACTTCTAGAAATCCTTTAGTCGTTCACTTGGGTACATCGATTATGGACCGAGCTGAGCGCATTCCATTATTACCTAGTTCCTTTAGGAAGACCAAGCGCTAAGTTCTTAAGCTTCCGTTGGGTGACCGTAGGAGTTTCCCCGTAGATCCTCCTGATTCATATCCTAGGCGTATGTATGTTTGAACACCTGACTGTTTCCCTTGCCCCGATTCCCGAGATCGCCTCATGACTATCGCCATCAATTTTCGAACCTCTCCGCTACAAACCTTGAATTTTTTGAAGGTATTTTCATTTCCTTTTCCCCTAAGGTTTAAATTTGTTCAAATTCTGATATGAATATATACTTATACTTCATGCCCCTCGTTGATTTAAATTTTTAAAACTTTTGTCGAAATTTTTTTTTTTGAAAATAGTTATAATGCTTTTTCAGCTTACACTTTCACACCTATGAAAATACATTTTTCTTTCATGTACTAATTTTATTCTAAACCGTACCTGCATTCAACTTGAAATTTTCCCTTCTAATTTATGACATCCATATACCTTCCAATCACATGGGATTTCAGATTTCAGCAAGTCGATTTTATGCTCACCGTTTTCCCTATTTTAGACTTTTGTAAAAAAAAATTTACCATTTCATAACCACTTTCTGATTTAGACCCCACACGAATTGATTTTAAAAGCTTCACTATCAATTTTGATAATTTTACGACCCAGTTATTAATATTACCTTTCCACTTCCCCTACGAGCTTTTAGGAAAATTTCGAGACTAAAAAGAATTTCAATTATTTTTTATAGCTGTACCAGGTTCGTTGTGCTCGTATGCTAAGGACCTTGTGTAAATCAGTTTTTCATTTTTGCAAATCCTGGTTCCCTTGAGAAGCAGCTTCAATACCGGTTATTTTAAAATTTTCCATGACCTAAAAGTTTTGAAGGCATTTAACATGGGTTAAAAAAATTCTTCCGTTACTTGATTTCCTTTCCTTGACTTTCGCAAACATTATATTAAATTACTGCCGTATAATATTTCTAAACTACGCCTTCAATATTCGTGTAAATGATTTTACTTTCTCTTTTATGATTCTTTAAAACCAATAGACCATTTCCTCTTATATGTATATCCGACTCAAACCTATTTTGAAACAACACGTTTTATCGATCTCCAAATATTTCTTTTCAAACGAGGATTTCAACCTTTGAAGTACGACGGTTTTCAAATTCCGCATATGATGGCCTGAACGAGTGTACTCTCCCATGGTATATTAATGGTTGCTTATTGTGTATTATATGTACTCGGAGTTATTCGTGGTATTATGAAGTTGTTGTGTGTTAGTAGTTATGGATTGTTGTGTGGGTAGTTATATTATACTAGGGATGCCTGTGTATATAAGAGCTAGCATTGAAATATCTAAGTTGTGTATGTAATTAGAGATACTTAAAATGGTTGAAATAAAATGATTGGTAAAGCTATGTGTGTGCTATGTGTGATAATAATAAGTGTAGGTATAGGTGTTGGTATACTAATTATAGGTAGTAGGCTATGGTGTGAATATATGTGTTACATATGAAATGACTATACGATGAATACGTATGCATGTATTAGGGAGCGTATTATAATTATACGTATGTTGATGTCTATATCATTATTATTATGGTGTATAAATGGATTGAACTACGTGAGTAGTGCCTGACTAAATATTAAGTGTGATTGATCTAGGGAATGTATATGGTTGTATTGGTAGACGTATAAATATTGGAATGGTATTGGTATAGGTATGAATGCCGTGCTACATATATAGAATATCCTGATATGTGTTTTGAGTCTCACTCAAGCCTGAGTGAGTATACTCTAAGTATATTGAATGTATGATTGAAGTTTGAATATAGAAATGCTTGATGTATGTATGGTGATAGAAGTATTTGTGCCTGGTTGTGCTACGCACATGATTGTGGGTCGCTACGCCAGTATATAGTTATAGGCGTTGGTCTTGTGATATAGCTAAATACTAAGGACTTGCTATGTGAACGTATGTGTACTAACTAAAACTAGGTATGTATGTGTGCTAGTTATATAATGGTATGATTGGTGTATGTAAATGAAATGTTAGCGTGTATGGGTGCGCACCATGCACGGGTAAGTGTGTGCTTAGTTATAGGTTTTGATGACTATGGTATATGTGGCGTGTCATAAATACAGTTATAGGACCGTACGTGATGTGAATATATGGTGAACTATTTGCATGTATTTGAATGACTATATATTGTGAAATTATAGTAGCAGTGAATGTATATTAGATATAGTGAACTCGATTTAATAATGGTATGGTGTGACTATATGTGCTGAGATGTTTGGTATTGGATGAATATTAGAAGGTAGTGTACTCTTGGTGTTTGTGCATAGGTAGCTACATATAGGTAGAGCAATGATTGTATTTGCTAGTATGAGATCATACCTATATAAGTATCTGAACTATTGTTTTGCGAGTAGCAGCTATATAAGGGATGTATGTTTATATACCTGATTGAAATACATGAATGAAATTGACTGACTATAATAGGTATAACGAATGACGTACGTGAGTATATATATAAATGTGGCAGTATAAATGTTTGACTACCTAGTGCATACATGAGCACTTGAAATGACTATACCTGGTTAAATTATTATATGGCTTGATTGGGGTAGTTACTAGAGCGACTAGTTATATTAGAAAGTCCGAGGACGGACTTTATTCTAAGGTGGGGAGGATGTAACGACCACTTTTCGTCGTACGTTGTTCGTGCACGTTCTTTTGGCCGTGCACGTGATCGCTTTAGACTTTATTTGTTTGTGAACACTTTTGTGTGATATGCCGTTGCGAATGACTCTGAGAGTATTAAATAGTGGCACTATCTTGAAACGACACTTCTCGAGTCGTTTTTCCACAATTTAAACTTACTCGATGAGACGTGACGACTTTCACTTTTGACGGGAGACGTTTCTATTTTTAGTTTCGTCGTCCGACGTCGAATTTGAGATCCGTCTTCTTAGTTAGCTCACCATCATCGCCACGATCATCACAATATTTATTTTATAATTTTTGGAGTTTATTTGACCAATTTTATAATTTTTACAAGTTTTATATTATTTTTAATAATTTATTTTTAAATTAATTTCGGCCAAATAAAATTTATTTGAGTTTTAAACGTTTTAAAGAATTTTTGAGCCAATTTCCAGCTCATTTGGACCAGATCAAATCCTAGATTGGGTTGGAGAAGTTTAAATTCAAATTTCAAATCTTTTTGAATTCTAATCCTATTAGATTTAGCCCTAGACCAAGTCAACCCACCTATACTATATAAGCAACCCCTAGCAAGTCCTATTTTCCAAAGAAATTAGCCCTAGCCTCTTCCAAACTCATTTTGGACGTTGCGACGAATCGGCGCAACGTTGCGACGTTCAGCCCCCGTACGACCGAGGAAAACAGCTCCGTTCGCCCGCTCAGACCGAGGCCCAACCCCGCATCCAGCGCCGCCCGCATCGCAGCACAGCGCCCGCTCGCACCCGTGTCCGACCGAGAAGAACTCTCGGTCAGACCGATAGCGTGGCCCGCTCACGCCCCCGCCCCGCACCGCATCTGTCGCCCGCTTCGTCCCCCGCTCCGCTCCGTGCCCGACCGAAGGCCCCGCCCGCTGTGACCGAGCGCCCGAACGCTGCAGCGTTGCAACGCTCTCCCGCCCGCTTCCAAGCGAACGACCGAGGATCTCCATCGGTCTGACCGAAGGAAAACGCCGCACCCCGAGCTGCTGCACGCCCCCAACGCTGCAACAGCGCCGCCCACCGTGTCTGACCGAGCCATCACCCCGCACCGAGGCTGTACGACCGACGGCCATTCGTCGCAACCCCACATCCGTCGCACCACTTGCCTCCGTGGGCCCCCCCAAGTTCTCCAGAGGTATTGTGGGTTCCCCAAAGGTCCCTAGGACTACTGTGGGCCCCACTTTGGTACGTTCTCTTCGACGACTTGCCGCGTACGACGTCGTCGCACGTCGTAGCCCGTCGTCGCACGTGCGAGCTTTGGAATCTGGAATCGTCGCCCGAGTTATTTGCTCTGAAATTTCCAGCGAGGAAACTAATTGGAATCTGGACTTGGAGCGCGATCTATTATTCCAACCCCCGGCGTCGCTACCCGACGCCGGTGTAGCTTTCGCGTCGTGTTGAGGTAACGTTTTGCACCCCTAGGACCCCCAACCCAATTGCATGCTAATAAAGACTAAAAATCAGTATTTTAAAGTATTTTAAATGTTTTAGAAATCACTAATCAAAATTAATAAAACGGATGTAGGCCGGTGGACCTGTGCACGTAGGAATCGTGACTTTGGACTCGTTGGACGGTGTTTTCTTGACGTGATAGTTGCAGGCAAGTGAAACTTGCCAACTCTTGTGTAGGGCCATGTTTTTAGGCCACTTCCTTGCTTTTAGCGTAAAAGAGACTAGTCAGTGAAATGATAGCTGGCTAGACGCCTACTTGATCTAGTTTGACAACGAAACTAGATCCGTCACCTAAAGGATCTAGCTTGACAACGAAGCTAGATCCAACCATTAAACTTGTCATTCATGCATGCTAAACTGTCACGTTTACTTTCTTACTTGTACGCTTTACTACTTGCCATGCCATGTCATCCATGCATTGATTGTTGCATCGTAGCACACGCTACAATACTTGTCCTCGTACTACTTGACCGGCTAGGTGCACCCCTACGCCATACTTGTTTACACACTTCCTGGCTCGTGGTCCAGAAGCGAGCATTCCGTGTTCGGGGGTAATGCCCTGGCTCGATACACGTGGAGGGGTAGGGTTGAGCAAACACTCAGCGTAAAAGTGTGCCCGTACAGCCTCTTTAGCTGTAAGGCGTGAACTCTGTGCACGAGGTGCTTACTTTTCTTGTCTCGTACTTGTCTTGTGAATGTCATACCATGCTCGTACTTTACTTTACTTTACTTTACTTGTTGCACTCATTACTTTAAACTACCATGTCAACGCATCATGCTAGAACTGCTAGGTTGCTTTACTTTTACCACCTTTCAGTTTCACTTGCACAAGTCTTCCAGACTTGCTGACATGTGCCCCTTTCTCTTTGGGTGCCACATGTTAGACCCTGAGCCAGAGACAGTTGCTGAGGACGAGGTGTTTGCTGACGCTGAGCCCGAGCCTACGTTCGTCGAGGAGTTCGAGGACACCGGAGACCAGTCTTAGAGACTGATTTTACTTGCTTTTGCTTTAGGTTGCTGTTAGTTGTCGGTGCTTGCACCTTTTCCTTATTTTGTACCTTGTACTTTTGTTGGCCATGCTGGGCCTCTTTTAGACTCTCTTATTTGTAGCCTGGTGGCTTTTCTGCGTTGTTGAGATTTATTATAATGGATATTCTGAGATGTTTCTTTTGTCTCTTTCGTATTATTATCCTTGTTTCGTTTCGCGTTGCAAGGACCTGCAGTTTAAAGTGATTGACGCTTATCGGACTCGCGGCTTTGTAGCTTCAAGTCTGAGCGGACCTTCTCACGCTTCGCCTCCACGTTTTTGGGAAGCGGGGCGTGACACAAACTAGTTGTTTCCTTCCTTAGATAGTTTTGATGTTTGTTTGATTGCATATGATTGTTTGTTAGAATAGGGTTTGATTGTTAGATTGTTTGTTAGGTGTGATTTTGGTTTGCACATTGCCTGCACGAGTCCTCTTTGACTCTGGTGCATCGATGTGCATTACTTCTCGGAGCTTCGTGGAGAAGCATTCCTTGACGACTTTCCCTCTTCCCAAGAGTTGGAATATCGTTATAGGAAATGGCGTGATCTCGGTGTATCTCGGGAGCAATTCTTGCCCTTTGGTGGTCTGTGGACATGAGCTTTACGCTGATTTTATTGTCCACGACATCATCAACTACGATGCAGTGCTTGGGATGGATTGGCTAGCGAGTTTCTATGCTACGATCGATTGTCGAAGGAAGAAGGTGGTGTTCGAGATCCATGGACATCCTGTGTTTGAGTTCAGTCGAGGTAGTAGTTCGCTTGGCCCTGTCAGGTTTCGGGCCAAGGCAGTGGAGATTGTTGCTATGCAGATGGAGCAGGATAGACCAGCTGTGGTACGTGAATTCGACGACGTCTTCCCCGAGGAGATGTCTGGACTGCCACCCGATCGAGCTCTCGAGTTTTCGATCAATCTTATTCAGGGAGCGCAGCCTATTTTGAAGGCGCCGTATCGGATGGCTCCAGCAGAGTTGGAGGAGTTGCGTAGGCAGCTGGATGAGCTTTTACAGAAGGGTTACATCAATCCTAGTGTGTCTCCGTGGGGAGCACCGGTGTTGCTGGTGAAGAAGAAGGATGGTTCGCATCGCATGTGCGTGGATTACCGGGAGCTGAATGCTATGACTATCAAGAATAAATATCCCTTGCCACGTATAGATGACATCTTTGATCAGCTTGGAGATTCGAGGGTGTTCTCTAAGTTGGATTTGAGGAGTGGTTACCATCAGCTTAAGGTGATGAAGGACATCCCGAAGACAGCGTTCAGGACGAAATATGGTCACTACGAGTTCGTGGTTATGTCTTTCGGTGTGACCAATGCGCCTGCAGTTTTTATGAACCTAATGAATCTGATCTTCTATGAATTTCTAGTCAAGTTTGTCGTTATCTTTATTGACGACATTCTGATCTATTCAAAGTCGGAGGAAGAGCATGCATCGCACTTGAGGACAGTGTTGGTGATTCTGAGGAAGCATCGTTTGTATGCTAAGTATTCCAAGTGCGAGTTTTGGCAGGATAGAGTTGCTTTTCTCGGGCATATGGTGTCAGGTGATAGGATTTCAGTGGATCCCGAGAAGATTATGGCTATCAGAGAGTGGCCTGTTTTGCAGTCAGCGTCTGAGATCTGGAGTTTCCTTGGACTTATAGGATATTATCGACGTTTTATTAAGGACTTTTCCCGGATTGCTGAGCCGATGACCAGACTGACGCGGAAGGATGTACCTTATGTTTGGTCTGATGATTGCGAGAAGGCTTTCGATGTTCTGAAGGAGAGATTGCCGAATGCCCCTGTACTTGCTGTGACTGATCGGAGTGGAGGATTCGAGATCTTTTGCGATGCTTCTGGCAAGGGTATTGGATGTGTGTTGCATCAGCATGGGCATGTGGTTGCGTATGCTTCTCGTCAGCATAAGGCTCATGAGAAGAATTACCCGACACATGATTTGGAGTTGGCTGCAGTCGTGTTTGCGCTGAAGATTTGGAGGCACTTCCTGCTGAGTGAGAAGGTGAAGATCTTCACCGATCACAAAAGCTTGAAGTATATCTTTACGCAGAAGGAGCTCAACATGCGACAGCGTCGATGGTTGGAGCTCATGGCAGGCTATAAGATTGACTTGCAGTATCACCCTGGTAAGGTGAATGTAGTTCCGGATGCACTGAGCAGACTTCCAGCGGTGATGATGTTGACTTCGCAGTGGAGATTGCAGCAGGATTTTTGCGAGACTGGTATCGAGATTATTCTTCCTGGCGAGACTTCTTCGTTGATGAGCATGCAGATACAGTCGACGCTCGTGTATAGGATCAAGGCTGGACAGGCTGGAGATGCTAAGCTGGTGAAGATTCGGGAGCATATGGAAGCCGGTCTGCGGACTGACTTTTTAATACACGAGGATGGTTTGTTGAGATTTGGAGCCAGGTTGTGTGTGACAGCTGGAGATATCAGAGAGGAATTATTGGTGGAGGCACACAGTTCGTCGTATTCTGTACATCCTGGTGGCACCAAGATGTACAAGGACCTTCACCTGAACTTTGGGTGGCATGGTATGAAGAGGAGTGTGGCTCGGAGTGTAGCCAAGTGTTTGGTTTGCCAACAAGTAAAGGCGGAGCATCAGCGTACGGCAGGGTTGTTGCAACCGCTTCCGATTCTGGAGTGGAAGTGGCAACACATCACTATGGATTTTGTGACTGGACTACCTCGGATTCCGAAGCAGAATGACACGATTTGGGTGATCGTAGATCGATTGACCAAATCCGCACACTTTATTCCCTTCCGAGTAGGACAGTCCACTGAGATGCTAGCGAGGAGATATATGGAGGTAAATTCTTTTACTCTCCGTTTTTATTTCCTTTCCTAGTTTAGATAGTGATGTAACGTGAATCGTGCAGGAGATCGTATGACTTCACGGAGTCCCTGTGAGTATCGTGTCGGACAGAGACATGAGATTCACGTCTCAGTTTTGGCAGGGTCTGCAGAAGAGCTTGGGTACGAGTCTGAGTTTCAGCACGGCGTACCACCTGCAGATGGATGGCCAGTCCGAGAGGACGATTCAGATTTTGGAGGACATGCTGAGTGCGTGCATGTTGGACTTTAAGGGATCTTGGGAGGATCATCTCCATCACGTTGAGTTTGCCTACAATAACAGCTACCAGGCGAGTATTGGAATGGCGCCTTTCACCGCGCTATATGGAAAGAAATGTCGATCGCCACTGAGCTGGGATGACATTGGAGATCAGGATCTGTTAGGACAGGATATGATTGTGGAGGCCGTGGATGTTGTGAGGAACATCCGGAAGAAGCTGAGGATTGCGCAGGACCATTTCAAGCATTGGGCCGATGCTAAACGGAGGCCTTTGGAGTTTCAGCCTGGCGATCATGTCTTTCTGAAGATTTCTTCGAACCTCAGAGTTATTCGATTTGGGATGAGAGGCAAGCTGAGTCCGAGGTTCATCGGACCGTTTGATGTTATGGAGAGAGTTGGAGCTGTGGCTTATCGCTTGGCATTGCCACCATCGCTGGTGGGAGTTCACGACGTATTTCACGTATCCCAGTTACGCCGATACGTTAGTGATCCGTCACACGCTGTGGATTTCTCGGAGATCACGGGTTGTCTGGATCTGTCTTATGATCAGCAGCCAGTTGAGATTCTGGATCGTCGACAGAAGCAGCTGAGGAATAAGACCGTCGACTTGGTTCGAGTGCAGTGGCGTCACGGTTCCCCTGGTGAGTCTACCTGGGAACGTGAGGATGAGATGAGAGAGCGCTTCTCGCACCTTTTCCCGAGCAGTGCTTGATGTTGATTCTGAGGACGGAATCATTTCTAAGGTGGGGAGGATGTAACGGTCTATTTTCGTTGTACTTTGTTCGTGCATGTGCTTTTGGCCGTGCACGTGTTTATTTTAGACTTTATTTATTTGTGAACACTTTTGTGTGATATGCCGTTGTGAACGTCTCTGAGAGTATTAAATAGTGGCACTATCTGTGAACGACATTTCTCGAGTCGTTTTCCCACAATTTAATCTTACTCGATGAGATGTGGCGATTTTCACTTTTGACGGGAGACGTTTCTATTTTTAGTTTCGTCGTCTGACGTCGACTTTGAGATCCGTCTTCTTAGTTAGCTTTCTTTCATCATCACGATTACCACGATATTTATTTTATAATTTTTGGAGTTCATTTGTCCTACTTTATATTTTTAGCAAGGTTTAAAATTTTTTTAAAAGCTAGGTTTTAAATTAATTTCAGCCAAAGAAAATGTATTTGAGTTTAAAACGTTTTAAAGAATTTTTGAGCCAAATTCCAGCTCATTTGGGCCGCACCCAAGCCTTGGGTGAGTTGGAGATGGTGAGATTTGAATTTTAAATTATTTTAAACTCCTAATCCAATTAGGATTAGCCCTAGACTTAGTCAACCCATCTACACTATATAAACAACCTCTAGGAAGACCTATTTTCGCAAGAAAATAACCCTTGCTGCTTCCAAAACTCAAATTTGACGTTGCGATGAATCGTCGCAATGTTGCGACAGCCATCTCCCCGCACGACCGAGGAAAACACGCCAAAACCCCCGCACAGACCGCTAGCCGCCCCGCACCAAGCTTCGCCCACAGCCATTGCATCGCACCCCGCTCCGTTCCTCCGCTCCGACCGAGACCAGCCCTCGGTCTGACCGAGAGCTTGGCCCGCTCACGCCCGCAGCCGCTGCACAGCACCGACCCCCGCTCATGTCGCCCACTCAGGCCCGTGTCTGACCGAGCCGCATCTTCGCACCGACCGAAGCCCGCAATGTTGCAATGGTTGCAACGTTGCAGCGCTCCGTTCTCCCGCATCCAAGGCACCCGACCGAGACACTGCCCCGCACCGACCGATAGAACCAAGGCCGCACCGACCCGCTGCGTTGTGCAAGCCCGCCCCCAGTGTCCGACCGAGCCAATCTCCCGCATTTGGCTGTGTCCGACCGAGAGCAATCGTCGCAACCCTGCACTCGTCGCACCACTTGCCACCGTGGGCCCCCCAAGTTCTCCAGAGGTATTGTGGGTCCCGTATTGGTCCCTAGGACTACTGTGGGCCCCACCTAGGTGCTTTCTCTCCGACGATTTGCCGCGTACGATGTTGCGACACGTCGTAGCCCGTCATCGCACGTGCTAGCTTTGGAATCTGGATTCGTTGCCCCGGTTGCTGTTCTGAACTTTCCAGCGAGGAATCTATATTGAAATCAGGACTTGGAGCGCGATCTTTTTATTCCAACTCCTGGCGTCGCTACCCGACGCCAGTGTAGCTTTCGCGTCATGTTGAGGTAACGCTTTGCACCATTAGGACCCCCAACCCAATGCATGCTAATCAAGACTAAAATCCACGTTTTAAAAGTATTTTAAATGTTTTAGAATTCACTAATCAAGATTAATAAAACGGATGTAGGCCGGTGGACTTGTGCACGTAGGATATTGTGACTTTGGACTCGTTGGACGGTGTTTCTCTGACGTGATACTTGCAGGCAAGTGAAACTTGCCAACTCTTGTGTAGGGCCATGCTTTTAGGCCACTTCCTTGTTTTTAGCGTAAAAGAGACTAGACAGTGAAATGATAGCTGTCTAGATGCAACTTTAGGGTCTAGCTTGACAATGAAGCTAGATCCGTCACCCTGCCATGTCATGCATGCATTGATATCTGTCACGTTTAAATTCCTTATCTATACGTACTTTAACTGCCATGCATTGCATTCTACATGTCACCCAAGTTGATTGTTGCATTCGTAGCACACGCTACAATACTTGTACTTCCTTAACCGGCTAGGTGCACCCCTATGCAATCATGTTAAAACACTTCCTGGCTCGTGATCCAGAAGCATGCCTCATGTGTTGGTCAAAAGCCAATACCCGATACACGTGGAGGGGTAGGGATAAGCGATCACTTGAGCTTAGGAGTTGGACCGCGCAGCCACTCTAGCCAAATGGCGTAATCTCTGTGCACGTGGTGCTTACCTGACTTGTACTTGCCTTTGTGAATGATTCATGTAAAACTTGTCATCCATGCCATGTTTAAATGCCTTGCTCGTACTTTACTTTACTTGTTGCACTCATTACTTTAACTACCATGTCATTACATCATGCCAGAACTGCTAGGTTGCTTTACTTCACATACTTTCAGTTTCCTTGCACAAGTCTCTTGTAGACTTGCTGACATGTGCCCCTTGCTCTTTTGGGTGTCACATGTTAGACCCTGAGCCAGAGTTCGTAGCTGAGGACGTGGTGTTTGCTGACGCTGAGCCAGAGCCTACTTTTGACGAGGAGTTGGTGGACACCGGAGACCAGTCTTAGAGACTGTTTGAGTTACGTTTGCTTTAGGTTTATGTTTAGTTGTCGGTGTGTAGCACCATTACTTTGCTTTTGTACCTTATACTTTTGTTGGCCATGCTGGGCCTCTTTTAGACTCTTTTATTTTAGCCTGGTGGCTTTTCTGCGATGTTGAAATTTATTATTATGGATATTCTGAGATTTCTCTTTTGTCTCATTTCCTTATTATTCTCTTTGTTTCGTTTCGCGTTGCAAGGACCTGCAGTTAAAGTTAATTGACGCTTATCGGACTTGCAGCTTTGTAGCTTCAAGTCTGAGTGGACCTTCTCACGCTTCGCCTCCACGTTTTTGGGAAGCGGGGCGTGACAGACTTTGTGCAATGAAACTAAAAGAAAGGTAAAAGCAACCTAGCAATTCTAGCATGATGCAATGACATGGCAGTTTAAAATAAGAGTGCAACAAGTGAAGAAAAGTAAAGTAAGGTACAAGCATGGAATGTCATGGATGTCAAGTTTTGCAAGAACATTCACAAGGGCAAGTACAAGTATAGTAAGCACGTCGTGCACAGAGATTCCGCCCTTTGGCTAGAGAGGCTGTACGGGCCAACTCTTACGCTCAAGTGACCGTTTATCCCTACCCCTCCACGTGTATCGAGCCAGGGCCTTACCCCCGAACACGAAATGCTCTCTTCTGGATCACAAGCCAGGAAGTATTTTTAACAAGTATGGCGTAGGGTTATGCCCACATAGCAGGTGCCTAGCCGGAAACACGGATTGTACAAGTATTTTGTAGCGTGTGCTACGATGCAACATACAAATCAAATGGCATGTAAGAATGCAATGCATGGCAGATATTCGATTAAAAATGCGTACCGTTAGAGAAAGTAAACGTGACAGGCAAATGCATGACATGGCATGACAAAAGGCAATTCTAGCTTCGTTGTCAAGCTAGAACTTGGAAATTGCGCCTAGACCGCTATCATTTCACGGTCTAGTCTCTTTCACGCTAAAGCAAGGAAATGGCCTAGAGCATAGCCTAAACAAGGTTGGCAAGTTTCACTTGCCTGGTTCCGGCGATGACGGTCGACGAGAGTTCGCTATTCTACGGGGATGGGTCACTGTTATGGCAAAACAGAAAATTAGAATTGAAAGATCTAATCCGGATTTGTATTGGAATCCTATAACGTCTAGTAATCCATTTTTATTAGATTTTCTAAATTACGGTGTGGGTTACAAGTTGATTAAGGACAGGTTACTAACCGTATACGAAGCGGAAGAACGATGATCAAGAAGCCTATGAATTTGCAGGTAGGCGAAGATCTCGTCGTATCCGGATTGCCATCGCCAAATCTGAGCTTAGCACGGCAACGGAAGAGCGATCCGAGGAAGAAGTTGCGGCTAAAGGGATCTCCTGCGGCTGATATATAATGGATCTGGAGAATGGAGAATATAGGGGAAAACTGGAGCAAAAGAGAATTTGGGGGGTTTTGGGGTCGGTAAGCGGCTCGCGGGGTGGTGCCGGCGCAATGGGGGGTGAGAGGGAGCACGGGATGATGAGAAAGGGTAGGAGGAAGGTTGGGGGATGTTTGGGGAAGAAAATCGGATAGCAAAAGTGAGAGGAGAAGTGAAAACGTATAGGGTTTAAATAGAATAAAAAGCGGCGGCTACGACTTAACCTAGGGTTTCTGGACATATTAGTCGGTCAGTGAAGAGTGATCGACTGACTAGTTTGGGAATTAGTCGGTCGGTCGTCCAACTGAGACCGACTAAAAGGCAAACAATGAACAGGGTCAACACAGGGTAGACAGATTTAGTCGGTCTGTGAAGGCTCGTCAACCGACTAGTTTAGAAATTAATCGGTCGGTGAATATTCATTGACCGACTAAGGGTTGAATATGGTAGACAAAAAGTAATGAGAGTTAGTCGGTCTGAGAAGAAACTCTAACCGACTAGTTTCTCAACTAGTCGGTCGATAGTCGTTCTTTGACCGACTAATTGTAAACAGTAACTCGGCTGTCAGAAAGATCTCAGAATTAGTCGGTCTGAGAACAAGTTTTAACCGACTAGCTTGGGAACTAGTCGGTCGATGGATGTGCTTAGACCGACTAAGTGTAAACAGTAACTCAGTTGAAATAATCAAGATGAACTAGTCGGTTTCTGAAGAGTCGTCGACCGACTAGATTGCAATCTAGTCGGTTGGTTCTCCTTCTTGAACCAATTAAGATGCACGAAAAGTCTCGAAATGAAGCGCGAAGCTTCGGAAAGATTCCTATGGCTTCTAGGATCAACCTCGCTCTAAGATATGGATGCTAAGAAGAACGTCCAACCGGGAAAACACACAAGGAAGAGAACAACCATAATATATATATATAATAGCCAAAACATAGATAAAAACCAGTCGTTACACCTATCCTGCGAGTGTCTCGGCTTAGAGCATTCATTATTCTTTCTGAAGCCTCCTCTCCTTTCTTGTCGACCCCTCATATGCAATGCCTCTTCGCGGTTACTCACATGATCTCTACCTTGAACGTTGCCACATAGTTGCTCTATGTGAAGCGTCGCCTTTACGTCTTCCACGGTGAGAGTAGTCCGGTTGTAAATCATCGACCGAACAAACTGATTATACTCTTTAATCAATTAGCATAATAAGATAACCACTTGCTGCTCATCTTCAATCTTCACATCCATACCATGCAACTCTAGTACAATCCTGTTCAACTTATCCATATGATTCTTCACCGCTGAACCAGACTTCATCTTGAGAATATACAGCTGCTGAAGCAAATATAGGCGACTCGTGAAGGATTTCTTCATGTATAGTCCCTCAAGCTTCTTCCAGATATCAGATGCCGTAGCCTCATACAGGACTTCCCTCAGTACATTATCTGATAACGACACCTGAATCACGTTGTATGCCTTCCTCTCCATCTCCGCCCTAGCGGATGCAGTTACCTCCTAATCTATATTCGAGACATCGAATACGATTTGGTAACACCCCATCTGCATAAGAACATTCTTCACCTTCGTCTGCCAAATTCGAAAATCATTTCGGCCAGTGAACTTCTCAATGTTCAAAGTTGCCAAATACACCATCTTTCCTTCGCCACTAACTTCCTTTGCAATAAAAAACCACAAGCTCTGATACCACTTATTGGGGGTGAAAATCGAAAACGCCTTGGGATCAATGCGGAAACCAACCATAATAAACTGCTCAGAAATATAGAGATAGAAAAAATCTAATCCCAATGACCCAACAAAATTCCCAAATGAACTTGGAATAGAAAGTAGCAAACTAATCACAGCAACAAATAAATCAATCGCATACACAAGAGAATTTACCCTGGTTCGGTTGTAAACAACCTACGTCCAGCAATCCAATCCAAAATGATTCCACTAGTAGAGAGATCCAAACAATCAGGGTTAAAAAATGCTCCCTCTTGCTGCTATGCACACTACTCAACATTCATCAGCAAACAAGTACAAGTATTATACACACATCTATTAATATACATACCCTAGGTATATAGGCACTAGGGTCATTACATTAGGGTTGTTGACACGTACCCCCTCTTAGATTGTCTGAATTTGAAGTCTCCACCCATATAAAATGGCAGGGTTTACAGGGGGGTCTTCTTCGCACTCATTGGTCTTGCTCTTTGTAACGGTCGCTTCCCGACCTTATTGATTTTCTACGTGCATGTGCTTTGTCGTGCACGTACTTTATTTGGCTCTTTCTGGATTCTGGTATATATGATGTGTGGTCGCGCCCCGGCGTACACGTCCCGAGGCGACGGTTGTAGTTTTACCGCAAGCGCACGGTATAGCGGCGAGCGGGTATCGAACACAGGGAGGACGAATGACCGTGCTTGCTCCTAATCAACCTGGCTATTTAGAGGGATAATTGCCTTGGGCGATCCTGTCACAATCGTCAGACAAAAGTGCGAAATATCAAATCAAATAGAGAACGCCTAGGGAATGGGGAATCCCCACTACTCACCATATTTCACAATTGTGGTTCGCCAGTATCGAAATCGCTAGGATGAGAATTTGGATGAACTAGTTGCAACTAAATGTGGAACCAAGCTCACGCTCTCGCGCTGTTGCCGGTCTATAGCTATCCTAGGCTTGGGTCCAATCTCTTGCAAACCCTAGCCTAGGGAAGCTAGCATTGGGATCAACATCATCGTCCAATTGCGCACCGAGTCCAATCTCTTGCAAACTCGGTCCGCAATCTAGATTAGGATAGTTCCTACCCGTCCAATCTCTTGCAAATGGGTATCGGCGCGGAATTGCAACCGGAGATCCTAGCATCGGTCCAATTTCTTGCAAACCGATACTTCGAAAATCCGACTCCAACCCAATTCGGATTTCTAGGGCTTCCTATCGAATTGGGATCCAATCTCTTGCAAATCCCAATTGATGCGAATACCTAGCTATCCGTAGTAATTCGATCCCAATCTAATCCCTAATAACAATCCTAGCTCAATTTCTACCGATTCAACACAAATACGAAATTGGGCTTGTAGGGTTCATCCCCACGCCCCAAGACGTGGAGACTACTCACTAATCATAGCAATAGCACAATAATTGGCAAAGAGATAGACAATGGAATTCATCACAACAATGAAATAAACAATAAAAATAGAGTTTTTGTGGAAGAGAAGTGCAAACCAATGTAGATCTTCAATCAACCCAACAAAAATCCAAGTTTTTCTCTTCACCAATCACAATTAATAAAGCTAAAAAGTAGACTCAAAAAGCTGCAAAAAATCTGAGAGGAGGCTCTCAAACTAGGGTAAAAACAGAGCTTAAATAGCCCCAAAAATCGTCCAAAAATCCTGACCAAAACGCCCCTGCACAGCCTGTTTTCCGCAAATTTCGCTACAGGCAGCGCATCGCACTCGGCCGAGTGACAAAAGTCGCTCGGCCGAGTGAAAACCTTGTAAATTCTCCAGTAAGTCGGGGACTTCAGGGGTCTTTAGTTCGGGGGTGGCTCGGCCGAGTGAGTTGTCGTCACTCGGCCGATGGCTTCACTTCACTCGGGCGGACGGGATTCGCCACTCGGCCGAGTGGGTCTTCTGAAGCTCAGATGGCCGAAAAACAGTAACTTCGGTCTTTTTGAGGGCCTTCGTCTGGGCGCCACTCGGGCGGACGTGGTAGCGTCACTCGGCCGATGTGGTCTCCGTCGCTCGGCCGAGTACACATGGAAGTCGTGTCTGAACGGGTCGGCCGAGCAGTGTCTCGCTGGTCGGCCGAGTGGCTCCTCCACTCGGCCGAGTGGGACACAAAAAATGCCCAAACTGGTCGTTTTGGCCTCCTCGTCGCTCCGGCGACGTCCATTCTTCTTCCGCTCCTCTCTAATAGCAAAATACCCCTCGGGGAGGTCGTCGGTGGCCGTCTAGATTACACGCATCTCGAGATCACTCCTAATCGCGCCAAATCACCTGAAATGCGACAAAAACAACAAATCGTGAAAAGCATCGCAATATCGTCGATATATCGTGAAAAACATAATTTGGGCGATCAAAATGGCATGCAAACATGCGGGAAAAGGGTGTAAAATAAGGAGTGATCAAAATCCCCCAAGCTTGCCTCTTACTCGTCCTCGAGGAAGATAAGTAAAAAGCGAACCCGGTGGATTCGGAAAACGAAAACGGCGAAAAACGAAAAAAAATGAAAAACGAAGAAGAATGAAAACCAAACGAAAATAAAGGAAGAAAGAAAGAAGAGGTAGGATGCTAGATCATTTTCTCAGGACGTGGGGTTCACTTACTCTTATGGCATGCACCGAGTGAGAAATACATGTCAAAGAATCTCATTTTGATATCATAGTAGAATAGTGCAAGTAGAAAATAGAAAACCCACGAACAACGGTATAATCATGAGAAACGGAATGATTTTAAAATTAACATCGCCCGAATCATCTAAAGCGGTATACAAGTCTCAGATCACACACTTTTCAATTGAACGCTTCCTATCTGGAGTATAAGAGTATCACATCATAGAATAGAGAGAATAGAAAAGTATGGGTTTCATGAAATGAATGCTAGGCTTAGATTTCTGGATTTCGTAAAGCTAGAAACAATCTCACCGAGTATAGAATATTACTTAGCCTAGGTTGTCGTGCTATGTCAAGTAGTCGCTCTCTCACACATCAATGGATCTCCTCCCCCAAGCTTATCTATAAGCGTGGTGGCACAAAAATATTTACATCCCCATTTTTATATAGCTCCAAAGGCAAAGAAGAGAAAGAAGAAAGAAAGAAAATAAGCGAGATGTGATCTTTTACTGAGGATTTTTTTTTTTTTCTCTTTTCTCCTTTTTTTTTCTTTTTTTTCTTTTTTTCTTTTTTTTTTATTATATATACAATGATCCCAATTCAAAGAGAGATAATGATATACGAGAATGTTCTTCTCTCTTTTATTATATATATTTTTTTTCTTTTTTTTTTTTGGAATAAGAGATTTGGAGCTAGGAATTAATAGCGGGGGAAATGCCATAAAATAGAATCACTAAGGGGAGATTCACCAATGATTTTAAAAGTAGAGAAATGTTGTTCAAGATTTGTGGAGAAAGAAATAAATATAACTCTCGGCTCACTCTATAAGACATGCACGACAACTTCAGCAGGGTAATCTAATCTACTCAGTTTCGATCGCAAAAAAAAAGCTAACTAATCCAGATATATCATAGCTAACAATCATTCAATCATCCGGAAGTGAAGTGTACAATTCATGCATATAGAAGTGATAAAGGAAAAGAAGTCAGTACTCCAGATATAGGCATTCAATGCGTGAATCTTGGTGTGTTTTCTGTGATAGCATACATATGAATATTCAGGCTCAGCTAATAATAAAATTTCATCCATTTTCATGAGGAAAAAGTGTGGGCTCCTATTTCTAAATGCAAGCGAGTCATAGCATATGATATCAGAAATGAAATCTAAGACACGACAAATATAGCATGCATATAGAATAAGCTAACTCCACGTAGACATCATCACAGAAAATTCATCTCTAGCATGAGATGAAAAATAAGGAAGAAGTAAAGATAAAAGGAAAATAGAACTATGCAATGCGGCACACAGGAAAGTAAGGAAAACGTGATGCATGGCGAAACAAAAGGAAAATAACGAAAAATGAGTGCAAAAGTGAAAAGCGGTGTGAAAAACTGAAAATAAAGGTGGCAAATCGAAAAAAGAGCGTGAAAGCTCACTCCCCCAAGCTAAACGGCACAGTGTCCTCAATGTGCAAAGTGTGGCACATAGAGAGACAAGCAATGTGAGGGGCAAGTGAGGATGGATGCATGGAAAAATAAAAAGAAAGACAAAAAAAAGAAATGAAAGTATGATGCGGAAATGATGCATGCAAAGCTAGGAGTGATACGAAAATAAATATGGCACCCAGAACTCTCCCTCTCTCCCAAAAAAGATATATATAGATGTGATCAAAAATGAGAATCCCAAGTAGATATGATATGATATGCACAAATAGATATGATCAGAAATATAATCCCAAAATAAGTGAGGGGAGGGGGGTGGACAAAAGTGCATCAGGACCCAGCAGAGACGGGCAGCACAACGACAGGAATGGATCAAGGCATCAAGAGTGCCTAAGAAGGCGGTGCCGCGCCGTCTCCGTCCTGAGGCGGAGGTGGTGGTGGTGGTGTAGGCTGCTGAGCTAGGGTGGGCGTGGGAGTGGAAGCAGGTCGAGCGTGTGTGGGTGTGTGTGTGGGAACCTGCGGGGTGGGTGGGGGTACGCGCGGGAGACGCTCTAAGATCTGTGTCAGGCAGTAGTGGATCTGAGGGATCAGGTCAAAGCGTCCAGACAGCGTAGAGACGGTGGAGGACATGGTCCGAAGGTCTCCTCTAAGACCACTCACCGCCACCTCAAGAGCACGTATGCTCTGCAGTACAGTGTCGGGCGGGGGTGGTGCAGAGGGACGCACCGGTCTAGGCTGTGCAGGGCGAGGCTGGCGTACGCGTGTGGAGTATGTAACGGGCTCAGCAGGGAATGGGACAAAAGGGGCCGCGCCTGGAAAAGTGGGCCTGGCCTCGGTGTGAGGCCGGGACGCCGGCTGGCGAGAAGTGGAGGCAGCGGCAGCAAAGGAGGCGTGCAAAAGAGGTAACGAGGTGGCTAGAGAGGTCCGTGGCACAGACGTGTGGACAGACGCCACGACGCTCTCGGAGAATAAGGCGGCGGTGGAGACAGAGGAATCTCCCGCTGGGGCAGAAGTGTGCGGTCCAAAAGGTGTAACCCCAGCGGAGATCATGCTAACCATGGTCTCCACGACCGAAGTGAACGAGGGCTCTCCGCACTCGACTATGGTCGGCGGGCGCTCGGGGAGTGCGGAGCAAAGGGGCTCCACGGACAGAGGGCCTGAGGTGGCAGAGGGAGTGGTGGGGACAGCCTCGGAAGTGGTGACAGTGGTGGAAGTGGGCTCAGCAAAAGTACTCGCGACACTGGTAGTGGTGAGGACAGAAGTGTCAGGAGCAGCAGAAACGACATGTGTGGGCTGAGGGGTCACAGAGGCGGCAACGGGCTCGGCAGGGCGTGCAGCAGGGTCTGCGGGAGCAGCCTGGGCAGCGTGTGCGGCGTGGCCCTGCTCGGCCTCCTCGGCCTCGAGCACGTAGGCGGCGGGGATGAGGACATCCATATCTGGGAGCCAGTCTACGTGGGCCGGTGCAATCTGGGTCCGAGCAGGGCTCGGGAGAATCATGTAATCGGCCCCAAAGGGGCCGTGCAACCAGACCCAGTGACGCTCACCATGCGGACGTAACATCTTCATCCGGGCCATAACGTCTATCGACAAGGAAGTGGGGCCCGGAACGCGTCGCAGGTCGTCGGGGAAATCCTCTCCGGTCATAAGAGCCAGCAGGGTAATCAGGCCGCCGCAGCATATCGGTGAGCGAGCGCCCACCGATACAATGATGCGGTCTAAGTACCATGCCGCGATATCGATCACGACGGCGGGGACAAGCTCGTCTCCATCCCTAGACAGAGCTCTGGGACGTGTCATCGCATAGAGCATGTAAAGCTCTGGCGTAGACATCGTGCCCGGCTCATATCTGGCCAAAAAGGTAGTCGCCATGAGGCGCTGGGCAATGCGTAGGCAGGGATGTACGATGGCCGAGGCCTTGGCCCTACTAGGGTCAAAGGCGGCGTGTAGACCCGTGATACGTGCCCAGAAGGCACCGGCGTCGAAAGAGGGTGGAGGGATATGTGTGGGGCCATAACCGCGATCGGCTCCGGGGACTGCGGGCCAAGAGAAAAATGCTCTCATCATATCGAGAGTGACCTGGCACTCTCGATCCATGAACCGGAATGAGCATCCCTCATCGGTCCGGGCGATAGAACTCAAAACCTCAAGTGTCGGACGGGTAAAAGTATCCGCCGACACCTGGAAAAAATCTCGCCAGCCCACGTTGTCGTACAACGTGAGCATCCCCTCAAGTACCCCCAGGCGTCCTAGGTCAGCGAGGTGTGCGAACCTGGAGGGTACGATCGAGCGCTGGGAGATACGCTCGAAGACGGCGCGGTGTGCGTCGTCTCGGAACGTAATCCCGAGCGGCCCGACCAGTGGAGCCGGTGGTGGTGGCTGTGGATCGGCGGGGAGAGGCTGTGCGGGCTGTGGGTGCGCTGCAGGCTGTGCGGGGTGTGCGGGGCCTGCAGGCTGTGCGGGGTGTGCGGGGGACGGTGGAGGAGAGTCCTCCAACTCGTGGGAGGGGCCGGCATCAGCCGACCGCTTCCGCTTGGCGGAAGCTCTCTTCGACCGCGGCCGTGTCCGGGGCGGCATATCTGCCCCGAGCGCGCGCCGAAAAAGTGAAAAGTGTGGCGTGTGCACAAGAGTGGAAAGAGTTTACCCAAACACGCCGCGAGTGCTAAGTAGTGGAAGCGTGCGAAGTCCGCGCCTCCACGAAGTCCTGAGCAGCCCGTAGAAACTCCCCTGAGCTCCCCTAAGCTCCAAAAAAGCAACCTGCGCATGGAAAAGCGATATCAGCGAGTAATAATCAAAATGTATGGAGCAATAGGGGTATAACAGATAGATATAGGAATTGATTTGGGTTAGGGGGGCGTTTAGCACATGGATCCTCAAAATATACACGAGGAGAGGAGAAAACGGTGAAAATAAGCGAACCGGAGGTGATCGGAGGCGGGGCGGCCGGCGGCGACTCGGGCGGAGTCCGGCGACGGGCGGCCGGCGACGGCAGGCCGAGCGGCGGCGCGCGCGGGCGAGTGGGCGAGCGGCGAGGCGAGATCGGGCGAGGGAGAGCTGAGGGGGCGCGGGCGAAGGGTTTTTTTTGTTTTCGAAAACCGTGCCCCCCCTCGGTTTTATATTAAAAAAGTTACGACTCGGCCGAGTGACTTTACTCAATCGGTCGAGCGAGGCAATTAAAAATTTCTCCCCGAAGTCGCTTCGGCCGAGTGGCTTTGCCAGCCTCGGCCGAGTGGAGTAAGTCCATTCGGCCGAGTGACTCAAGCTACTCGGCATGACTCGCCCTAGGAGGGTATCCGTTTTACTCGGCCGAGTGAATATATGTACTCGGCCGAGTAGCAGTTCTTATGAAATGAGGAAAATAGACAGAGAGTTGGGTACAGCAGACTTCCCTCGTTCGTGAGCGGCTCGGCCGGACGAACTTCTTGACTCGGCCGAGTGACTAGTATACTCGGCCGAGTGAGCCTTAATTTCTGCTGTTTATCTTCGTTTGGACTCTAAACTCCGTCTTTCTTCCTCCAGTCGATTTCATGCTCCTCCTAAGCGTCGAACGCCTTCTTGGGGCGCTCCTCATCGTCTCGTTCATCCTCCTCATGATGATCTACCTATCTTCTCTCCTGTCAAGAAAAATAGGACCCGTTATCACAAAATTTTTGGTCGGGTGACTCAAAATACTAAAAATTTCTAAAACGAAAATAAAGAAAAACGAATGAAAATAAAGCAAAAACCGTCGGGTTGCCTCCCGACAAGCGCTCGTTTTAGGTCGTGAGCTCGACCCCCTATAATTTTCAATCAATGCGGGATGTTTGGTGCACATGAGATGCACCCGTCAAACTTTCCGGGGAGCGCGCTTGGATTCGGACGTGACGGCGTAGCGGTCTCCCTCGGAGGTCTCCTATCTCGAATAGTGTTGGGGGAGGCTCCCCCAAGCTAGCATTTGCCCCGGTCAACGGCTTAGCCGGCGATGCCGATTTCCGTACCGGCGGAGCTTTCTTTGGAGACTTTGATTTCGAGAGCTTGCAGAGCTCTCGAATCCTTGCGACATCAGCGTCGCCTTCATCTTCATCAGCGGAGAAGTCTGGGGAATCATCATTATTGTCCTCATGGCCTAAATCCGGGCTTTCATCCAATTCTTCATCAAAAAGGGCACCAATTGAGTGAGGAATCGCCTCCTCTATCACCTCATCAAGGAGGTCCATATAATCGAGCTCCTCATGGTAAGGCATGTGCTTCATTGCCTTGGGAATGTGGAGTTCCACCTCGATGTTTCCGACGTTTAAGGTTAAGGTACCTTCGCGCACGTCGACGATGACTCCGGCGGTGGCGAGGAATGGGCGCCCAAGTATCAATGAGGTGTCTCCCTCCTCCTTAATGTCCATGATGACGAAGTCACATGGCAAGCATATTCCTCCCGGGACTTGAAGTGGGATGTCTTCGGCGATCCCCACCGGCCTTGTTATCCGTCCATCGGCTAATTGAATGCGCATGTCGGTGGGTTTCAACGTTGTCCCGGTGTTAAGCTTTAAGAACATGGAGAGGGGCATGAGACTCACACTAGCCCCAAGATCTACCAACGCCTTTTGAAGAGGCACACCGCCCAAAGTGCAAGGAATCCGAAAACTCCCCGGATCTTTGAATTTTGCCGGCTCCTTTTCTCTCTTGGTGAACCAAGAGCCCTCCTCGGCTAGCATGATCTTCTCCTTCCTCTTTCTCCCCGAAATCAAGTCCTTCAAGAATTTGGCATATGTGGGGATCTCGATGATGGCGTCAAGGAAGGGAATATTTAGGCTAACTCCTCTTAGATACTCGAGGAATTTCGCTAGCCTTTTCTCCATTTTCGCTTTCGCTAGTCTTTGGGGGAATGGGACCGGTGGCATGAAGCGCCTCTCCTCAATTAATAGCTCCGCCCTAGATTTCTCCTTGTCTTGTGGCTCCTTCTCCTTATCGACCTCAACTACCGGCTCAACCGGCTCCAAGCTTTCCTCCACGGCCTCCTCAATAGGAATCATGGCGGGGGTGGTGTCCTTCCCGCCTCTAGTTGTGACGGCAACTACGGCGTTGATGTGGCCCGTGTTGCCCCGTGGGTTTTGCTCCGGTTGCGCCGGCAATCTTTGAGTGTTCCGGTTGAGCACCGCTAATTGTTTCGAAATTTGAGCCACTACGGTATTGAGAGAATCTTGTCCCGCCTTCAAAGTAGCATTCACCTTGTTTTGCTCGACCATGAACGCCTCCACTCTAGTTTCGAAATCGGATCTTTGTGGAGCTTGTGGAGGGTTTTGGTTTTGATTCCTCCACCCTTGGTTGTATCCGGGAGGCCTATAAGGTGGGACTTGTTGCTTTGGTTGGAAGTTTTGTTGTGGAGGCCCCCTCGGCGGATAGTATTGTTGTTGGGGTGGTGGTGGTCGAGCTTGATTAGGCGGTTGTTGTGGCGGGTTCAAAGCTCCTTCATTGTTGGCGTAGGAGAATCCCGGGTGATTTCTTGCGGCCGGATTAGACCAATACCCTTGGTTCCCCGCAACATATTGCACTTGCTCCAAGGATCCTTCTCCTTGCTCTCCTCCCGAATACATGGCTTGAGATTGGTCTTGCCAATCACTCATTTGGCTTGCCGGCGTGGAGGTGGAAGGGCTTCCTTGAGGCTCCGTGATGAATTTCTCCAATCTCTCCACCACCTTGTGGAGAGAATCAAATTTGCTCGTAAGCTCCGCTACGGCCTTTGCCTCGTAGATGCTAGTCGGCTTTAAGGAGGACGTAGAGTGTCCTCGCTCATCGCCCCATTGTTGGTTATTAGAGGCCATCTCCTCAATTAGGGCCGTAGCTTCCTCGGGAGTCTTTGACAAGATTGCACCATTCGCCGCGGCATCAATAATTTGTTTGGTCCCCGGTTGGAGACCGTTGTAGAAGCTGTGCACTAACTCCCAATCTTCTATACTGTGGTGCGGGCACTGGTGCTGCAAATCCTTAAATCGCTCCCAAGCTTCATAGAGCGTCTCGTGTGGTCCTTGCTTGAAGGACATGAGAGCGCTCCGGATCTTCACCGTCTTGGATGGTGGATAGAATTTATCAATGAATGCATCCGCCAACCCGTCCCAAGAGGTGAAAACTCCGTCAGCTTGCGTCCTCAGCCAATAGAGTGCTTTGTCCTTTAGCGTGAAGGGGAAGAGGCGCAGTCTGATGGCATCAATCGGGACCCCCGGCATTTGGAAAGTGGCGCACTTCGACAAGAAAGATTGGATGTGGTAGTGGGGGTTCTCGTGAGCGTTCCCATGAAAGGGGTCTTGTTGCATCAAAACCACCAACCCTGTCTTTAGCTCGAAGTTCTTGTCGGCCGCCAACTCCGGCACGGCGATGGATGACGTAGTAGAAGATGTTTTAGGCCGAAGCCTATCGCGAATAGATATTATTCTCGCCATTCTCGCCGCCAATTCTTCAGGAGTTTCCCGGTTGGTCATAAACCCCCCTTCCGGATATTGTCTCCTTTCCGCTCTGAGTCTCCGCGCGGTACGTTCGATCTCGGGATCGAATAATAGGGCTTCGGGGTCCGCCGTAGATCTCGTATACATGCACAGTGAAAGCAGAGTTTCAAAGAGATGATTAGTACCGTGGAAGGGTTAGGTAAAAATAGCAAAGGAAATAATAATGGTAAAAGAAATAAAATAAAAAGAAAATAAAAGGAAGAAATAGCTAGGTGAAAAAGAATCAAACGCAATCGCCTCCCCGGCAACGGCGCCAAAAACTTGGTCGCGCCCCGGCGTACACGTCCCGAGGCGACGGTTGTAGTTTTACCGCAAGCGCACGGTATAGCGGCGAGCGGGTATCGAACACAGGGAGGACGAATGACCGTGCTTGCTCCTAATCAACCTGGCTATTTAGAGGGATAATTGCCTTGGGCGATCCTGTCACAATCGTCAGACAAAAGTGCGAAATATCAAATCAAATAGAGAACGCCTAGGGAATGGGGAATCCCCACTACTCACCATATTTCACAATTGTGGTTCGCCAGTATCGAAATCGCTAGGATGAGAATTTGGATGAACTAGTTGCAACTAAATGTGGAACCAAGCTCACGCTCTCGCGCTGTTGCCGGTCTATAGCTATCCTAGGCTTGGGTCCAATCTCTTGCAAACCCTAGCCTAGGGAAGCTAGCATTGGGATCAACATCATCGTCCAATTGCGCACCGAGTCCAATCTCTTGCAAACTCGGTCCGCAATCTAGATTAGGATAGTTCCTACCCGTCCAATCTCTTGCAAACGGGTATCGGCGCGGAATTGCAACCGGAGATCCTAGCATCGGTCCAATTTCTTGCAAACCGATACTTCGAAAATCCGACTCCAACCCAATTCGGATTTCTAGGGCTTCCTATCGAATTGGGATCCAATCTCTTGCAAATCCCAATTGATGCGAATACCTAGCTATCCGTAGTAATTCGATCCCAATCTAATCCCTAATAACAATCCTAGCTCAATTTCTACCGATTCAACACAAATACGAAATTGGGCTTGTAGGGTTCATCCCCACGCCCCAAGACGTGGAGACTACTCACTAATCATAGCAATAGCACAATAATTGGCAAAGAGATAGACAATGGAATTCATCACAACAATGATATAAACAATAAAAATAGAGTTTTTGTGGAAGAGAAGTGCAAACCAATGTAGATCTTCAATCAACCCAACAAAAATCCAAGTTTTTCTCTTCACCAATCACAATTAATAAAGCTAAAAAGTAGACTCAAAAAGCTGCAAAAAATCTGAGAGGAGGCTCTCAAACTAGGGTAAAAACAGAGCTTAAATAGCCCCAAAAATCGTCCAAAAATCCTGACCAAAACGCCCCTGCACAGCCTGTTTTCCGCAAATTTCGCTACAGGCAGCGCATCGCACTCGGCCGAGTGACAAAAGTCGCTCGGCCGAGTGAAAACCCTGTAAATTCTCCAGTAAGTCGGGGACTTCAGGGGTCTTTAGTTCGGGGGTGGCTCGGCCGAGTGAGTTGTCGTCACTCGGCCGATGGCTTCACTTCACTCGGGCGGACGGGATTCGCCACTCGGCCGAGTGGGTCTTCTGAAGCTCAGATGGCCGAAAAACAGTAACTTCGGTCTTTTTGAGGGCCTTCGTCTGGGCGCCACTCGGGCGGACGTGGTAGCGTCACTCGGCCGATGTGGTCTCCGTCGCTCGGCCGAGTACACATGGAAGTCGTGTCTGAACGGGTCGGTCGAGCAGTGTCTCGCTGGTCGGCCGAGTGGCTCCTCCACTCGGCCGAGTGGGACACAAAAAATGCCCAAACTGGTCGTTTTGGCCTCCTCGTCGCTCCGGCGACGTCCATTCTTCTTCCGCTCCTCTCTAATAGCAAAATACCCCTCGGGGAGGTCGTCGGTGGCCGTCTAGATTACACGCATCTCGAGATCACTCCTAATCGCGCCAAATCACCTGAAATGCGACAAAAACAACAAATCGTGAAAAGCATCGCAATATCGTCGATATATCGTGAAAAACATAATTTGGGCGATCAAAATGGCATGCAAACATGCGGGAAAAGGGTGTAAAATAAGGAGTGATCAATGTGATATGCCGTTGTGATCGTATGAGTGTCAAGAATTTTATACTAATTTTTGGGAACGTCATTTCACGGCTCGTTTTCTCGCAAAACAGCTTGGAATGGAAGGGGCGTGTTGGTCTTTTGGCCTTAATACTCAGCTCCCGATTTTACATTAATATTTGGTAGGCGTAGCGTGTAGGATCCTGTCCAAAACAGAGTTAGGATCGATAATATGAAGTTTAGACTTACGCTTGCGTATGCGGCACGGTAGTCTACGAACTTCGCCTTCGGATTCGCCACGACGGATCGAGTCTTCTCACGAACGGAGTAAGGCTACTAATCCACAATCTAAATCTCTACTTTAGATTAAGAACTTGGATAGAGGAAGAGAAAGGATTTCTGCAGAGCTTCGCTATGATGAAGTTGCATGCATGAATTTCATGCAAAAGGTGTAAGAAATGGCTTACCCTTGGGTCTTATTTATAGCCCCCAAGGTAGTTATTTTAGGGTAAGTTGTTCTTTTGGAACAACTTAATTAAGGTGTACCATGATACATGGCACATTATAAGCTTAAGTTGTACCATATGCATGGTACAACATAAGCTTAAGATATTCCCCCTTTATTAGCCATATGTCGCATGCACTTATGCATATATAATGCGACTTTCCCACTCATCCAGAGATCCTCTCCGCAAGGGAATAGATTCCCTTTGTACACGACTTCGTGTACGCGACGTTCGAGGTCCGTATTCCCTCATACATACCCCACAAGGGTGTACAAACGTCTTCCATATCCAACATCTCCCACTCACACTTGAGGGGACTGTAAGAGAACGTCTTTCCCTTAGTTCTTTCATCTATCATACCGAGAAATAGACCGTGCGACCGTCATGCACGTAGAGTCTGTTGTTGTGCACTTGTTAGAGATACACAACGACCTCGAAGGTGCAAAGTTGAGTAGTTCAACGCATGCTTTACCCTAGATTATTTCTTCGCATTTCTTATACTTTATATTCAACAATTGAATCCCATCTGGATTACAATTGGCTGGCCAGCTTTGAATCATTAAAGTCCAAATGCGAATATGAAATCAATCTTCCTCTTCTTGCGAACCTTCTGATCTTGACTAGACTCGCTTTTCTAACGTGCCCCGCCGAGCCGAATTATCATAGCCCATAAGTAACACGCTAAGATAGCGATCATTTCGTCAAATCTAAAGGAACCAATTGGAGTCCTTGAGGGTAAGAGTTAAGACCCATATGGCCTTTGAGTCTCACATAATAGCAAACACTATTGCTACTAACTCAGTGGTCGAAATGCATACGTGGTATGGACACGTATTACAACATCACTCCTTTCCCAGGGAGAGTATGTCTTAATGATGTTGTACGGATGAAAAGATCAGACACCACAGTGACTATCTTTTTGAGTCCCCTTACTACTCGTGAAATATTCACGGACTCTCATCCTGCATAAGACAGATAGGAAAAAATCCTATGAGATCTCTTTCAAATATCCTTGTGATACAGATCTCAGATCTTTTGTAAGCATCCATATGATGCAGATCTTTCATTCGACTATCTTGTTTAAGTCATGACTCTAAATCATTCGTCTAATGATTTTGACTTTAAACTAGTCTCATCTCTATCTTATCCATCTGATAAGATAAGGCTGTTGCTCATGTGAGAGAGCCAACCTTAATCTATCCGACATACACACAATTCAGCTGAGATTTCAAAAATGTACACAAACATTTCTTAAGAAATTCATATGCAATGTTTGAAAAAGAACTTATTCTTTTATTAATTTTGATCATTTACAGACATGTGAATTTACATTGGTACAACTCAGCTCTTACGCAATCCTTGAGATGATAAGTGTTTGTAAAACACATCTCTGGGGATCGCCTTCGTAAGCGGATCCGCTATCATCTCATGCGTAGATATGTACCTTATGTCTACCTTCTTGGTCTTATCTTAGTCTTTTGCAAATTTGTAGCGGATATCTATGTGTTTGGTCTTACAATGGAATTTCGGATCTTTGACATAGGCTATAGATGCTTGATTGTCGCTGTGTATAGGTACAACACCTGAGTCACTTGCATTAATTAGCCTGTCTAAGAACTTCCTAAGCCAAACAGCCTCTTAAACTGCCATGCTAAATGCTACAAACTCGGCTTCCATGGTTGAAAGTGCGATGCATGATTGTTTCTTGCTACTCCAGGATATTGCACCAGATCCGAGTAGAAAAACATATCCTGAGGTCGATCTTCGCTCATCGAGATCACCCGCCCAATCAGCATCAGTGTAGCCTTCGAGCCTCAAGGCATCTCCTTGATAGCATAAAGCAAAGTCTGCAGTTCCTTTGAGATACCGCATTATCCTCTTAACCGCTTTCCAGTGTACTTGCCCTGGGTTGGATTGGTAACGACTTACCATTCCAACGGCAAAACAGATGTCCGGTCTTGTACACATCATAGCGTACATTAGACTACCAACTGCACTGGAATATGGAACTTTTTCCATAATCTCCTTCTCTTTTGGTTCTTTGGACATGATTTCAGACATAAATTGTCGCACTTGCTTATTGGAGTATCAATGGACTTGCAGTCCTGCATATTAAAACGTTCTAGAACCTTCTTTATATAAGTCTCCTGTGAAAGAGAAAGAAGTTTCTTTGAACGGTTCCTTGAAATCTTAACTCCAAGGATATATGCGGCTTCTCCCATGTCTTTCATCTCAAAAAACTGATGAAAGCCAAGCCTTGATATCCATCACAAAGCCCTTGTCATTTCCGGCTATTAAAATGTCATCTACATATAGAGACATAATAACATACTTGTTCTTATTCCTCTTGATATATACACAGTTATCTTCATCAAGCATGGATAAACCATTTGATAAGACAACCTCTTGAAATCGTATATACCACTGCCTCGAGGATTGTTTAAGACCATATATAGATTTAAGAAGTTTACAAACCTTATGTTCGTTTCCTTCTTTTACAAACCCTGTTGGTTGTTCCATATAGATCTCCTCGTCCAATTCTCCATTGAGAAAAGCAGTCTTTACATCCATTTGATGTAATTCGAGGTCTAAGCAAGCTACCATTGCCAGAATCAGGCGAATTGAGGTAAAACGAACAACATGTGAGAAGGTCTCTTCGTAGTCTATCCCTTCCTGTTGCGTAAAACCTTTCGCGACAAGGCGAGCTTTATATCTGTCAATAGAGCCATCAGCCTTATGCTTGATCTTGAGAACCCATTTGTTCCCAATAGCTCTACGTCCTCTGGGTAAGTCAACTAAGTCCCAGACTTGGTTAACTTTCATGGATTCTAATTCCTCTTGCATCGCTTCCATCCATTTGTCTTTAGCAGGACAAGATACGGCCTGTTTGAAAGTAGCAGGCTCGTCATCTTCTTGTAGTAAAGTCATAAAGGTTTACGGAAACTCATCCTCAAATCTTAGAGGAGCCAACCTTGTACGACTACTACGTCGTATTTGAGATTCTTCAAGTCCTTGTTGACTTGAATTTAGATCAATTCTAATATCACTCCCACTTGGAATGTCGTTAGAATTGCTCCCACTTGGATCATTATTCCCGTATGGAATAGGATAATCGTCATTCGTATAATCCATTGGTGAAGGTTGAAACGTATTTTCATTTTCACCAAGAATTCTCCCACTCGAATTAGGTAATCCTTCTTGATCATAAATCTCAAATAGAGATAAGTCTTGACTTATCTCGCCCTGTCTTGGAAACTCGTTTTCCAAGAAAGTGACATCCCTCGACTCAAACTCAATTATCCCACCATTGTCTTCCTGACTAACAAAAACATAACCTTTGGAGTTTTCTGCGTATCGTATAAAGATACATTTCCTTCCCCTTGGACCAAGTTTGCCATACTTATGGGAGGAAATATGTGCGTAGGATGCACAACCCCAAGGTTTCAAAATGTTTAAGTCAGGAGACCTTTGGTTCCACAACTCATAAGGAGTGGAGCTAACTGATTTCGAGGGTACGCGGTTTAAAATGAAAGTGGCCGTCAATAATGCATCACCCCAAAAGGTGATTGGCAAGTAAGCTTGCGCCATCATTGAACGGACCATTTCCATTAAAGTCCTATTTCTCCTTTCTGCAACACCATTTTGTTGAGGAGTATAAGGCATAGTTACCTGATGTACTATGCCTTTTTCATCACAAAGTTCCTTAAAACTTATTGATTGATATTCACCGCCCCTATCAGTTCGCAAGACCTTAATCTTGCGATCTAATTGATTCTCCACTAAACTCATATAGTTTTTAAAGCAAGCCAAAGCTTCACTTTTGTGGGATATAAAATAGATATGTCCGAATCGGGTGAAATCATCAATAAAAGTGATGAAATAGGACTTTCCGCGTCTTGTCTTGACATTCATCGAACCACATATGTCCGAATGGATAAGCTATAATGGAACCTCGGCCCTTGTGCCGGTTCCAAACGGCTTGCGACAAGATTTCCCCACAAGGCAATGTTCGCAGGTCGACATTTCAACCTTTGAAACATTGGATAGAAGGCCACGTTTGACAAGTCTATCCATACGCGTTGGTCCAATATGACCAAGCCTTGCGTGTCAACAATTCACATCAGACTCATAAGTCTTAGAATTTGCAACAAGGAAATTTTCATTACATGAGGAATCATACATTGTACTCATTACAATAAATCCTTTAAATACAAACCCAGTACCAATAAGAGTATTATTACAACTTAAGTCCACATTACAATCATGAAAAAACCAGCTATAGCCAAGACCCATTAATACAACCACAGAAATTATATTCCTTCGAATATCTGGAGCGAAGAGGACATCATGAAGTAGGAGAGTGCGGCCGTTGTCCAAGACTAGCTTGCAAGTCCCAACGCCTTTCACTTCAACACGTGTGTTGTTTCCTACATAGATCCACTTCGTTCCTTGGGGTATCCGGTGATACTCCACAAAGGACCGTCTGTCCCTTGCTATGTGGTCGGTGGCACCTGAATCAATTATCCAAAATGGATTAGATTCCACAAGAAATATTGAACTAGAAACACATATGTAACTAGTATATTTACAAGTTACCTCGTCGCCTCCACTCGTACACGAACGAGCATAGTGACCGAGCTTGTTGCACTTGAAGCACTTGATCCTCTTCAAGTCTTTCTTCTTGTGCCATTTCTTGTGCCCACCCTTATGTTTGGGTTTCTTGGTAGACTCAGGTTGCTTATTACGTTCATTAGTGAACTTCGAACGATTTTTCCGTTTCTTTCCTCCGTGTGAGGAACTGGCAACCATGTGCACTTCTGCACTTGGCTTGGCAGCTGCAAGCCGCTCTTCCTCTAATTCGAGGTGCTTGGAAACATCGCTGAAGGTCTTGATGCTCTCATTGTGAGTGAGATGCATCTTCATTTGGTCCCACCCATTTGGCAGGGAACGTATGACTGCTTGGATTTGTTGCTCATCCGTGAGCACATGACCTGCGTCCTTTAACTCTGAGATAAGGTTCGTCATATGTCGCAGATGTTTCCCCATGGAATGATCTGGACGTTTCTTATATGTATCGAACTTTATAGTTAAGGCGCGAAGTTTGGACACCGATGTGCCACCGAACTTCTCCTCTAGCTTGGACCATATGTCCATGGCTAGGTCATGTTCTCGGAAGATGCGCATTATGTCATCAGCCATACTGCTTAATAACGTAATGCACGCTATCTTATTCTTCCGAGACCAAGCATCAAAAGCTTCCTTGTCTCTTCGGTGTTGGGCCGTAGTGCCCAACTCCGGTTCAATCATAACGTTCTTTAGAGTTTCGAGCACTTCTTGCTCCTCTAGAACGTATTGTATCTTAATGGACCAAAGTTTGTAATTATTGCCGTTGAGTTTTTCACCTTTGTTTAACTCAGCGACGATATTCTTTGAAGCGGAAGACATTTTACTTTTAAAATGCTGCAAAAGACATAAAAACCGAAGGTTCGATCAAAAACACATTGCATAAAAATTCTTAAAAATATAACTCCCACTTGAAATTATATTATATTTGATAAGTTACTTTCAAAAAATATTGAAGATGTTGTTCTAGAATCGAAAAGGTCTCTTTGATTCCAATCACCATCTAGAACAACCTTCAATATTCCCCCATCACTTATCAAACAATAGTACTCTTATAGTACTAGCAGCGAAAAAACGAGTTTGAAAACGTATTTTTCAAATATAATTCCCACTTGAAATGATAATAGAATATCCCATATGGATAGTTCTAAAATCAACTCCCACTTGGAATGATATTCATAATTTGATAAGTTACTTTCGAAAAATATTGAAAATGTTACTCTAGAGTCGGAAAGGTCACCATGTTTCCAATCCCCATCTAGAGTAACTTTCAATATTTCTCCCTCACTTTATCAAATGTTAGTACTCTTATAGTACTTTGCAGCGGAAAAGCATTTTTGAAAAACGTATTTTTCAAAAATTCAAAATACATTGGCTAATCTCCGTAGAGTAGAGCACAACGTCATAAGTACATTGGCTAATCTCCGTAGAGTAGAGCACAATGATTTGGCTAATCTCGCATGAAGTAGAGCACTATGGCTAGTCTTCAAGGAGTAGAGCCCAAAAAAAACTTCATTAAAACGTTAGTCCCGTATGAACTAGTCGGCACTGTGGTTAGCCCCGTATGGACTAATCGACACATTTGAGTTTGACCAAGGCCTTTTGTTACCCCGTATGGGTCATTTGGCAAGTTTGCAATCGACCCAGACCTTCTGTCGAATTGGTCGACCAAAAACACCAAATTGGTCGACCAATTTTTTTTTGGTCGCAACTTCTTCCCGGCCAGGGCCTCTGCCCTGGCCGGGGCTTGGCCAAGGGCCGGCCAGGGCCTCTGCCCTGGCCGGCCAGGGGCCTTGGCCACCTTGGCCATGGCCTCTGCCCTGGCCGAGGCCGGCCAAGGCCGGCCAGGCCCTGGCCGAGGCCAGGGCATTGGCCCTGGCCACTGCCAGGGCAGGCCAGGCCGGCCAGGGCCGGCCAGGCCGGCAGGCCTTGGCCAAGGCCGGCCTGGCCTTGGCCGGCCACTGCCGGCCTGGCCATGGCCGGCCATGGCTTGGCCATGGCCGGTCATGGCCAAGGCCATTTGGCATTGGCCGGCCATGGCCCCTTTGGCCATGGCCGGCCACCCCCTTTGAATGGGGTTGCCACACACATTCCTCCCCCTTGATGGGGTGGTCGCCGGTGGTTATTGGCCGTAGCCAACCCCCTCCGCTTGGGGAGGGGGGTGCATAGACTTCATAGCCCATTTGGCCATGGTGCACATGCACCAAATTTCCTCTTACCTGATGGAAATAACTACCATCATCTTCCTCGATGAAGCACCCGTTCGTCGATGAAGCACCCGTTCGTCGAGAAATTAGTTATTTCCTAATGGCCGTGTGCCAAAAATGAAAAATAACATACTACGTGAACGGTCAGTTCTTCCCGTCACGGAGAGTTCCTACCATATCCGTAATGATAGGAGACCCTAACGTGAAAAGAACAACCGCTGCGTTCTCTCCGTCACGAAGCGTTCCTACTATATCCGTAATAGTAGGAGACCCATTCGTGAAAAAGACAACGACTCGTTCATAGTTTCGACGGGGCGGCGGTTTGACCGGGGCGAACCCTTATGGCTCTGATACCAATGTAGGATCCCGTCCAAAACAGAGTTAGGATCGATAATATGAAGTTTAGACTTACGCTTGCGTATGCGGCGCGGTAGTCTACGAACTTCGCCTTCGGATTCGCCACGACGGATCGAGTCTTCTCACGAACGGAGTAAGGCTACTAATCCACAATCTAAATCTCTACTTTAGATTAAGAACTTGGATAGAGGAAGAGAAAGGATTTCTGCAGAGCTTCGCTATGATGAAGTTGCATGCATGAATTTCATGCAAAAGGTGTAAGAAATGACTTACCATTGGGTCTTATTTATAGCCCCCAAGGTAGTTATTTTAGGGTAAGTTGTTCTTTTGGAACAACTTAATTAAGGTGTACCATGATACATGGCACATTATAAGCTTAAGTTGTACCATATGCATGGTACAACATAAGCTTAAGATATTCCCCCTTTATTAGCCATATGTCGCATGCACTTATGCATATATAATGTGACTTTCCCACTCATCCAGAGATCCTCTCCGCAAGGGAACAGATTCCCTTTGTACACGACTTCGTGTACGCGACGTTCGAGGTCCGTATTCCCTCGTACATACCCCACAAGGGTGTACAAACGTCTTCCATATCCAACATAGCGCACGATCAGACCTCGTAGCCTCATACATCTCGCCTCCACGTTCGTTCCGGTATTTTCGGATTATTTTTCCAATGCCCGTGGAGGAACTTATCCCCTAATCAATTTCCAACCTTTGATTAACCCTGAATCTTTTTGAAATTCAAATCTGATTGGAATCTAATCATATCCCTAAATATTATCATGTATATCCTTCCAATTATTCTCCCTCTATTGTTTTCTAAAATTTCCCCTCTTTCTATTCCCTCTATCTCTATATCTCTTCCCCTTTAACCGATAATCCTATAGCTATTTAGCACATGTTTTCACATTAAAAACAAACCTAGGCCTACCCAAATCTCAGCCGCACGTTACACCCTCCCTTTATTATTTAATTAAACCTAAGGCTAGGTTTATTTTTGGTTACTCTCCCAGCCATCACATTTACCTCCCCCGTGCAAAACCCTAAAGTTTCAAACTCTCCAAGCCGCCACCATGTACCTCTTACCCTAGCCCGAAGCCTCCCATCACCGGCCTCCACCACGATGATCCCCGTCGACGGCAGCATCTCCGGCCTGCTCTCTCCGCCGCAAAGACAGCCGTGAGCTGTCCTCTCCTCCCACACACGACAGCAGCCGAGCTGCTGCAGCACTTCACGGTCACCGCCGGCTGGACTTTGCGCCGCCCGCCATCTACGAGACCCCAGCGCCGCCTCAACCGCCTGAAACAGCCCCCGCCGACAGCTTTTCGCGCAGCAGCAGCCCGAGCGGCTGCTGCTTGTTTTTTGGCCATCGCCCGATGATAAAACTCTGCCCCGATCATCGGCAAACACCCCTGTGTCGCCCCTGATTGCCGTAGAGCACTCCTCCTGCCCTTTGTGCTGCCAAGGCACCATGTGCGGCCTTCTCCTTTCCGCAGCTGAGCACGTAACCCTGAAACAGCTGCTGTGATCTTTCCGACAGCCGTGTCGCCGCACCAACCACCCCCAGACTCCTCCGCGCCGCCTACAACTGCAGCCGGTGGTTGTCTTCGCAAGACGGCCACCCTCATTCGATGTTTTTGTTTCCAGTTCGCTGTTCGCTCTCCCCGTCGTCGTTAGACGCCTTCACGATGCCCGACGCCCACAGATCTGTTTCCCTGCTCGCTGTCCAGTCCCTAGCTACGGCCCTCATGTTCAGTCTGCTGCCAGGATGTGTCTGGCTACGCTACCCGTAGCCAAGACGCCGTAGACGACGAGGAGCATCCACCGTTCAGACCCTACTTCCGTTCTACGTCAAACACCGGAGAGGTTGGTCCCCCTAACTCGTAGCGAACCAACACCGCAGTTCAACCAAAACCTAAACTAAAATTGGACAACTTAAACTAAATTTATTTTCAGCTTCTATAAATGACTGCCCACCGTAGGAAAGATCGACAATCGGACAAATTTTCTGTGCACATAGGGTAGAATTCGATCTAGGTTGAACGAAACACCAAAATGTGACTTCTGACGAATATGGTAGTCCCGCCAATCTAGAAACAAACCCAAAAAGGACTTATTGAAAAACGCGACCTGACACCGTCGTCGTGACCCTGTTTCAGACGGACTACCACAGACGAGTCGCTTGGACGGGACGCTCCGGACGGATGACACACTTGCCACCGCAGGCAAGTGTACTCACTTGCACTTTTGGCCGTGCCTATGCCTTAGACTGCTAGAACTATTAAACTGTGAATAAAGAGAACCGGACATGAAATGATAGCGTCTGGGACACCCCTTAACGGCTTAGACTTGACGACGAAGTCTAAGCTCAACAACAACTTTTGACACTGTAGGGTTATCTTGTGTGTGCGTGCGTGTGGACCCCCTAGAAGAACCATCCCTGTCATGTCACGTCGTGTCTTGTTTTGCACAGCCTACGGGCAATAGGGCACTCACCAGTGAGTGGGTGATCCCTTGTACAGATACACAGCCTGCGGGCAATAGGGCACTCATCAGTGAGTGGGTGATCCCTTGTACGGATACACAGCCTGTGGGAAATATGGCACTCACCAGTGAGTGGGTGATCCCTTGTACGGATACACAGCCTACGGGCAATAGGGCACTCTCCAAGCTAGAGTGATCCCTTGTACAGATACACAGCCTGCATGTAATAGGGCACTCACCATGCTAGCGTGAGTGATCCCTTGTACGGACTTGTCTTGTGCACTTGGGTTGGGGTAGGGTTGAGCGTGTGCACGGGGAGAGGGTCTGATCCACCTCGAACTGTAAGGAGTGAACCCTTTGAGTCACACGTGTCTTGTCTTGTCTTGTCCTGTACTGTCTTGCTTGTCTTGTCACGTCTTGTCACGACCCGTTTAGGTTTGTCCCGTAGTCGGTAGCAAAAGCTACGACTACTGCTTGCTACGCTTTACTTTCCTGCAGCGTTTACTTCCTTTTTGATACTTTGTTATAACCTCAGCATGCTAATCAACCATTAAACTGTTGTTTAATAGTTCGGTACACTTGCAGTAGAGTCTAACCCTTTTTGTAGACTTTACCTGACGTACAGTTCCTTTCTTTTGGGTGCTGTACGTCAGGTGTGGAGCCAGAGTACGTTGATGAGGCGGAGCTACCAGAGGACGGAGAGCCGGAGGACGTCGATCCTGAGTACGTGCCCGAGGAGGACCAGAGCTAGAGGTCTTCGCGTTGCTCATCTAGAGGTCTCACTGCAGTTTAGTTGGGTGTGTAGCACCGTTTACTTTCTGTCTATGTTGGGTGCTTGCACCAGTAGTTTACTTTTCAGTTGTTGTAGCCGAGTCAGGCTTTGTTAGACTTTCAGTACTCTGGATGAATATTTTGGAATAAAATGAATGTTTACTTTTTAGTACTTTTATTGTTCCGTACTAACCTGCAGGGACCTGTTCCTTCGTCTTGGAGTACCACACAGCTGCTTATTGGGTCCGAGCTTCACAGCTTCGGCCTAATCGGGCCTTAGTCATGCTTCGCCTCCGTTATTATGGGAAGCGGGGCATGACAGGTTTTAGTGGTGGCCCATGCAGGTCCCATCCTTTCTGCAAGTTCGAAACAATAGAAGTATTGACATTCATTTTATTGTTATCCAGAAATTTGTACGAGTCTAATCTGTGTCTTTCTTGTCAATAGGATGACAGGACGACGTGTCACCCGATCCGGGAGCTCAGGCGATGGAGTTCGGAAAGACCAGGGCGGAGAGTTTCGCCAGTTTCTGGGCGTGATGAGAGAGATGTTGGACGTACAGCATCAGTTGGTTTAGCAGTCCCACCGTGCTGCCCAGGCTCCTCCAGTTGCACCACCTCCGCCTCTGCCTGTCCCTCGAGCTGCTCCGGGAGTGAAGCAGTTCAATGAGCTTTAGCCGAAGACATTTTCTGGGAAGGGAGGACCGTTAGGTGCTGATGAGTGGATTCTGAGTACTGAGGAGAAGCAGATTGCTGCGAAGATTCCTGATGATACCCAAGTTGAGATAGCGAAGATGCAGCTGACCGAGAATGCTAGGAACTGGTGGCGCATTGAGGAGAGGCGCCTGCAGAAGCCAGTGGAGTGGAAGACCTTCCGATCGATGTTCAAGAAGAAGTACTTCACCAAGGCTGCTAGGAGGGAGCTGTTGAGCAGATTTATAGATCTGAAGTAGGGGGATATGACCGTCGATGAGTATGAGGCGGAGTTTGAGATGCTGAGTCGTTTTTCCCCACATATGGTGAGGAAGGAGGAGAAAAGAGCTGATCGGTTTCGTCAGGGACTGCGTCCGAAGATTCAGGCTTCTATGTCTTCGGTGGATTTCTCGACCATGGGAGCGGTGCTGAATGCCGTGAGGAACTATGAGACCATATCGCGTCTACCTGACCCTCCAGCTGATAGAGGGAAGCGTCCCATGGAGCAATACCGGCCACCTGCTAGGCCTGTGATGAGATCAGTTCAGACAGTGCCTTTCAAGAGGCCTGGATCACCCATGCAGAGTCAGAATAAGGGGCCATGCCACTTCTACGGCAAGCCAGGTCATGTTCAGGCCAATTGTAGGAGGAAGATGGGATTGTGCTTGGTGTGTGGAGATTCTTCGCACGCAGCTAAGCATTGTCCGAGAGTGCGTCATGCCATAGTCGGAGCACCAGCCCCGCTACAGAGTTGAGCGCATGCCCCGGTTCTGAGAGGAGATGCTGTCTGTGGACCACCCTTGGCGCCACAGAGGCAGATGTTTCAGCGGGCAGTGCAACCCCAGAGGCCAGCTTACACCATGACAGCCGTAGAGACTGAGGAGCTGGATGGAGTTATTGCAGGTATTACTTCGGATCTAGTCTTTCATCTCATAGTGTAGATCTTATTGTTAGCTTTGTTTGTTTGCCTTTTTTGTTAGAGTAGCTTGGTTTGACCGTAGTTCTTTCATATCCTAGGCACCATTCTAGTGTTCTCTCACCTGGCCTTGGCCTTGTTCAACTCCGGTGCATCCATGTGCATCTTATCCCGGAGATTTGTAACAAGACACTCCATTCCCACCTACACACTTCCTAAGTGTTGGGATATCGCCACAGGAAACGGAGTGGTGACAGTGAATCTGGGCTGTCGATGGATTCCCTAGGTGGTCAGTGGACATGAACTATTAAATTTCAGTGTCCATGATCCATCGCTTTTTCGATGTCGTTCTTGGCACCAAATTGCTGGGCGACTTCCATGCTCTGTTTGAATGCCACAGTGAGAAGGTGGTATTCAGGATTCCGGGCCATCTTAAGTTCGAGTTCATGAGGAATGCAGGGCCGATGACGAAGCTGACGAGGAAGGATGTGGAGTTCCATTGGTCAGATGCTTGTGAGGAGGCCTTCAGTATCTTGAAGGCGAGATTGACCACAACACCGGTTTTGGCAGTACCGGATCAGAGCGGAGGTTTTGAGATATATTGTGATGCATCAGGGAAGGGCCTTGGATGTGTCTTGCATCAGCATGTCCACGTGGTCACGTACGCCTCTCGTTAGTTGAGGAATCATGAAAAGAATTACCCTACGCACGATCTGGAGTTGGCAGCGGTGATATTTGCACTGAAGATCTGGAGGCACTTCTTGCTAAGTGAGAGCGTGAAGATTTTCACCGATCACAAGAGCTTGAAGTAAATCTTTGTAGGATCTCATCGCGCGAGGACGGAGGATCGAAAGAGAACTTATGTTAGAGTACGCTGTGCTGTAGTCTCTAAACTTTGTCCTTGGATTCGCCACAACGGTCAGTACTTCGTCACAGAGGATCGAAGCAGAGTTTCCACCGTCTAAATCTCTATTTAGAAGAAGAACAAAATGGAAGGGAGAAGAGGAAAAGTTTGCCTTATGCAAAACTTATGGCATGAAGGATTAGCCTTAAAAGCCTTACCCTTGGGTCCTATTTATAGGCTTTAGGGGTAGTTATTGTAGGAAATAACCATATATAAGCTTATTAGCCTATATTAGCACATTTCCTTATCCTCTTCATTATGCACGTATCAAGTGCCATTTTGCACTTATAAAGTGACTTTTTCCACTTATCGAGTGGTCCTTTTCACACATGAAAAGGTTCCCTTCACACATGCTTTCATGCACGTGACATCCGAGGTCTGTATACCCTCATACATCCCCTCATGGGTGTATACATGTCGTCCATATCCAACATCTCCCACACACACTTGAGGGGATTATAAGGAAACATATTTTTATTTAGTTCTTCAATTTATCATACCGAGAAATAGACCGTGTGACCGTCATGCGCATAGAGTCCGCTGTTGTGCACTTGTTAGAGATACACAACACTCTTTAGGGTGCAAAGTTGAGTAGATCAATGCATGTTTTACCCTAGATTGTTTCTTCACATTTCTTATACTTTATATTCAACAATTGAATCCCATCTGGATTACAATTGGCTGGCCAGCTTTGAATCTCTAAAGTCCAAATGTGAACATCAAATTAATCTTCCTCTTCTTGCGATCCTTTCGATCTTGACTTGACTTGCTTTTCTAACATGCCCCGCCGGACAGAATTAGCCGTAGTCCATAAGCAACATGCTAAGATAGAGATCATCCAGTCAAATCTAAAGGAACAAATTAGAGTCCATAAGGGTAAGTAGTTAAGACCCATGTGGTCTTTGGGTCTCACATAATAGTAACAAAATCACTATTCTAACCCAATGGTCAAATGCATACGTAGTATGAATACATGTTACAACATCACTCCTTTCCCAGGGAGCGTATGTCTTAATGATGTTCTAAGGATGATGATCAGACATCACAATGTCTGACTTTGTGTCCCTTTTACTACTCATTGATCTCCTGGACCCACATCCCGCATAAGACAGATAAGATTTCTAAAAATCTTCTTAGATCTTTTGTAAGCATCCATATGATGCAGATCTTTCATACGACCGTTTTGTTCAAGTCATGACTCTAAATCATCCGTCTGATGATTTTGACTTTAAACATGTCTCATCTTTATTTTATCCATCTGATAGAATAAAGGCGGTTGCTCATGTGAGAGAGCCAACCTCAATCTGTCCGACATACAAAAAAACAGCTGAGATTAAAAGAAATGTACACAAACATTTTCAAGAAACTCATATGCAATGTCAAAAAGAACTTATTCTTTTATTAAATTTGATCTTTCACAGATATGGGAATATACATTGATACAACTCAGCTCTTAAGCAATCCTTGAGAAGATAAGTGTTTGTAAACACATCTCTGGGGATCGCCTTCGTAAGCGGATCCGCTATCATCTCATGCGTAAATATGTATCTAATCTCTACCTTCTTATTCTTATCATAGTCTTTTGCAAATTTGTAGCGGATATCAATGTGGTTGGTCTTACAATGGAACTTTGGATCTTTGACATAGGCTATAGATGCTTGACTGTCACTGTATATTGGTACAACATTTGAGTCACTTGCATCAATTAGCTTGTCTAAGAACTTCCTAAGCCAAACAGCTTCTTGGACTGTCATGCTAAATGCTACAAACTCGGCTTCCATAGTTGAAAGTGCGATGAAGGATTGTTTCTTGCTACTCTAGGATATTGCACCAGATCCGAGTAGAAAAGCATGTCCTGAGGTTGATCGTCGCTCATCGAGATCACCCGCCCAATCAGCATCAGTGTAGCCTTCGAGCCTCAAGGCATTTCATTGATAGCATAAAGCATAGTCCGCAGTCCCTTCAAGATACCTCATTATCCTCTTAACCGCTTTCTAGTGTGCTTGCCCTGGATTGGATTGGTAATGACTTACCATTCCAATGGCAAAACAGATGTCCGGTCTTGTACACATCATAGCGTACATAAGACTATTAATTGCACTGAAATATGGAACTTTTTCCATAATTTCCTTTTCCTTTTAGTTCTTAGGACACATCTTCAGACATAAATTATCGCATTTGCTTATTGGAGTATCAATGAACTTACAGTCCTGCATATTAAAATGTTCTAGAACCTTCTTTATATAAGTCTCTTGTGAAAGAGAAAGAAGTTTCTTCGAACGATTCCTTGAAATCATAACTCCAAGGATATATGCGGCTTCTTCCATGTCTTTCATCTCAAATACTGATGAAAGCCAAGCCTTGATATCCATCACAAAGCCCTTGTCATTTCCGACTATTAAAATGTCATCTACATATAGAGACATAATAACATACTTGCTTTTGATCCTCTTGATATATACACAGTTATCTTCATCAAGCTTGGTAAAACCATTTGATAAGACGACTTCTTGAAATCGTATATACCATTGACTCGAGGATTGTTTAAGACCATATATGGACTTACGAAGTTTACAAACCTTATGTTCGTTTCCTTCTTTTACAAACCCTGTTGGTTGTTCCATATAGTATCCTCGTCCAATTCTCCATTGAGAAAGGCAGTCTTTACATCCATTTGATGTAATTCTAGGTCTAAGCAAGCTACCAAAGCCAGAATCAAGCGAATCGAGGTAAAACAAACAACAGGTGAGAAGGTCTCTTCGTAGTCTATCCCTTCCTGTTGCGTAAAACCATTCACGACAAGGCGAGCTGTATATCTGTCCATAGAGACATCAGCCTTATGCTTGATCTTGAGAACCCATTTGTTCCCAATAGCTCTACGTCCTCTGGGTAAGTCAACCAAGTCCCAGACTTGGTTAACTTTCATGGATTCTAATTCCTCCTTCATCGCTTCTATCCATTTGTCTTTTACATGGCATGATACGGCCTGTTTGAAAGTAGCAGGCTCGTCATCTTCTTGTAGTAAAGTCATAAAGGTTTGTGGGAATTCATCCTCAAATCTTAGAGGAGCTAACCTTGTATGACTATTACGTCATATTTGAGATTCTTCAAGTCCTTGTTGACTCGAATTTAGATCAATTCTAATATCACTCCCACTTGGAACGTCGTTAGAAATGCTCCCACTTGGATCATTATTCCCATATGGAATATGATTCGCATCATTCGTATCATCCATTGGTGAAGGTCAAAACGTATTTTCGTCTTCACCAAGAATTCTCCCACTCGAATGAGGTAATCCTTCTTGATCATAAATCTCAAATAGAGATAAGTCCTGACTTATCTCGCCCTGTCTTGGAAACTCGTTTTCCAAGAAAGTGACATCCCTCGACTCAAATTCAATTAGTCCTCCATTGTCTTCCTGACCAATGAAAACATAACCTTTGGAGTTTTCTGCGTATCGTATAAAGATACATTTCCTCCCCCTTGGCCCAAGTTTGCCAAACTTATGGGAGGAAATATGTGCGTAGGATGCACACCCCCAAGGTTTTAATATGCTTAAGTCAGGAGACTTTTGGTTCCACAACTCATAAGGAGTGGAGCTAACTGATTTCGAGGGTACGCGGTTTAAAATGAAAATGGCCGTCAATAATTCATCATCCCAAAAGGTGATTGGCAAGTTGGCGTGCGCCATCATTGAACGGACCATTTCCATTAAAGTCATATTCCTCCTTTCTGCAAGACCATTTTGTTGTGGAGTATAAGGCATAGTTACCTGATGAAATATGCCTTTTTCATCACAAAGTTCCTTAAAACTTGTTGATTGGTATTCACCGCGATCAAATTGATTTTCCACCAAACTCATATAGTTTTTAAAGCAGGTTAATGCTTCACTTTTGTGGGATATCAAATAGATATGACCGCATCGGGTGAAGTCATCAATAAAAGTGATGAAATAGGACTTCCCGCGTCTTGTCTTGACATTCATTGGACCACATATGTCCGAATGGATAAGCTGTTATGGAACCTCGGTCCTTGTGCCAGTTCCAACCGGCTTGCGACAGGATTTCCCAACAAGGCAATGTTCGCAAGTCGAAATTTCGACCTTTGAAACATTGGATAGAAGCCCACGTTTGGCAAGTCTATCCATTCGTGTTGGTCCAATGTGACCAAGCCTTACATGCCAACAAATTACATCTGACTCATAATTTTATGAATTTCCAATAAGGAAATTTTCATTATAAAATGAGGAATCATACATTGTATTTAACACAACAAATCTTTGAAAACATACCCAGAACCAATTAAAGAATTATTACAAGACAAGTCCACTTTACAACCATGAAAGCACCAACTATAACCAAGACCCATTAAAACGACCACAGATATAATATTCCTTCGAATATCTGGAGCGAAGAGGACATCATGTAGTAAGATAGTGCGGCCGTTGTCCAAGACTAGCTTGCACGTCCCAACGCCTTTCACTTCAACACGTGTGTTGTTTCCTACATATAAACACTTTGTTCCTTGGGGTATCCAGTGATACTCCACAAAGGACCGTCTGTCCCTCGCTATGTGGTCGGTGGCACCTGAATCAATTATCCAACCATGTGCACTTCTGCACTTGGCTTGGCGGCCGCAAGCCGCTCTTCCTCTAACACGAGGTGCTTAGAAACATCGTTGAAGTTCTTGATGCTCTCATTATGAGTGAGATGCATCTTCATTTGGTCCCACCCATTTGGTAGGGAATGTATGACTGCTTGGATTTGTTGCCCATCAATGAGCACATGACCTGCATCCTTTAACTCTGAGATGAGATTCGCCATATGTCGCAGATGCTTCCCCATGGAATGATCTGGATGTTTCTTGTACGAATCGAATCTTATAGTTAAAGAACGAAGTTTGGACACCGAGGTGCCACCAAACTTCTCCTCTAGCTTGGACCATATGTCCATGGCTAGGTCATGTTCTCAGAAGATTCGCATTATGTCGTCTGCCATATTTAACAACAACGTAATGAGAGCAATATTGTTCTTCCGAGACCAAGCATCAAAAGCTTCCTTGTCTCTTCTGTGTTGGGCCGTAGTGCCCAACTCAGGTTCAATCATTATGTTCTTCAGAGTTTCGAGCACATCTTGCTCCTCTAGAACATATTGTATCTTCATGGAACATAGTTTGTAATTATCGCCGTTGAGTTTTTCACCTTTGTTTAACTCAGCGACGATGTTCTTAGCGACAGAAGACATTTTAGCTTTAAAATGCTGCAAAAGACATAAAACGAAGGTTCGATCAAAAACATTGCATAAATTTCATATTTATAGTCATTATTTTAGACATTTTCATAATTCAGCAGTCTCGGCTAGCGGACCGACCAGGGGAATGGCTAGTCCATGGTGCACTACCCCCAGACAGAGCCGAGGTGTCCCACAAACTAGTCCAAAGACCACTGGCCGAATCATGATCCTTTGAGACGCTGAATCAATCGAATTGGAAATTTCAGACTAGTTTAATATCACTCACACTTGGAAAATCCCACTTGGAATGATATTATTATATTTGATAAGTTACTTTCGAAAAATAATGAACATGTTGTTCTAGAATCAGAAAAGTCATTACGATCCCAATCACCATCTAGAACAACTTTCAATATTTCCCCATCACTTTATCAAATAACAGTACTCTTATAGTACTTTGCAGCGAAAAAGCATTTTTGAAAAACGTATTTTGAAAACGTATTTTTCAAACGTATTTTGCAAACGTATTTTGCAGCGGGAGGTGTTGGCTTGCACCGGCCATTGCCGGGGTCGAGCTGTGGCCGTGCCAAGGCCTGATTCCCCCTTTCGTGGGGTTTTACCGTATGCAATTGCAGCCGGTCCCGTATGGGCCGGCCATGTAGGTGGCCGGGGCCGAAACCGACGGCACCGTAGGGCTCCTCGGCGTGGCCATGTCCCCTCGGCCAGGGCTTCTGCCCTGGCCGAGGCCGGCCAGGGGCCCTGGCCCCCCCGGCCAGGGACTCTGCCCTGGCCGAGGCCGGCCAGGGACTCTGCCCTGGCCGAGGCCGGCCAGGGCCAGCCAGGGGGCCCTGGCCCTCCGGCCAGGGACTCTGCCCTGGTCGGCCAGGGCCTGGCCCTCGCCGCTTCCAGGTCCGGCCAGGCCGGCCTTTGTGCATGCCGGCCATGGCCCCTTGGCCATGGCCGGCATCCCCTTCCTTGGGGTCATCTTCTCCGTTGAGAATAACTACCATCTTTTCCGATGAGACACACATTCATCGAGAAAGTAGTTATGTTTCAATGGCTGTGTGCTAAAAAAATAACATACCTTCACGACCGTAAACTTCACGCTCCACATGAAGAGAGTTCACATTCCCTATTGAATGGAGACTCAGCATCCATGAAGAGTGCGAGTTTGGCGAGATGAACGGTCAGTTCTTCCCGTCACGGAGAGTTCCTGCCAGATCCGTAATGACAGAAGACCACAACGTGAAAAGAACAACTGCTGCGATTCTCTCCGTTACGATGCGCTCCTACCATATCCATAATGGTAGGAAACTCATTCATGAAAAATACAACGCCTCGTTCATTGGTGAGACCGGAGCGAACCCGTATGGCTCTGATACCAATGTAGGATCTCGTCGTGCGAGGACGGATAATCGAAAGAGAACTTACTTTAGCGTACGCTGCGCTGTAGTCTCTAAACTTTTCCCTTGGATTCGCCACAACGGCCAGTACTTCGTCACAGAGGATCGAAGCAGAGTTTACACCGTCTAAATCTTTATTTAGAAGAAGAACAAAATGGAAGGGAGAAGAGGAAAAGTTTGCCTTATGCAAAACTTATGGCATGAAGGATTACCCTTAAAATCCTTACCCTTGGGTCCTATTTATAGGCTTTAGGGGTAGTTATTGTAGAAAATAACCATATATAAGCTTATTAGCCTATATTAGCACATTTCCTTATCCTCTTCATTATGCACTTATCAAGTGCCTTTTTGCACTTATAAAGTGACTTTTTCAACTTATCGAGTGGTCCTTTTCACACATGAAAAGGTTCCCTTCGCACATGCTTTCATGCACGCGACATCAGAGGTCCGTATACCCTCATACATCCCCTCATGGGTGTATACATGTCGTCCATATCCAACAATCTTCACGCAGAAGGAGCTCAACATGCGTCAGAGACGATGGTTAGAGCTCATAGCTGACTATGAGATAGACTTGATGTATCACCCAGGGAAGGTGAACGTAGTGTCAGATGCCCTGAGTAGACTTCTTACTGCGATGATGCATAATGTCGACTGGAGGATACAACAGGAGCTGAGAGAGATTGATTTAGAGGTCGTCCTACCTGGTGTGGTTCTTTTATTCATGAATTTGCAGATTTAGTCCACGATCGTGGATTGGATCAAGGTAGCACAGGCAGGAGATCCGAAGCTGCAAAGGATCATGAGGCATGTTGAAGCTGGTCTATGGACGGAGTTCGTGATCCATGAGGATGATTCGCTGCGGTACGGCAGTAGGCTCTGCGTATCTACAGGTGATGTTCGGGAGGAGCTTTTGAGCGAGGCTCATAGCTCGCCATATTCTATACATCCTGGAGGCATCAAGATGTATAAGGACCTCCATCTGAATTACTGGTGGATTGGCATGGAGAGGAGTGTGGCACGGAGCGTTGCCAAGTGTTTTATATGCCAACAGGTGAAGGCTGAGCACCATCGTACGACTGGTTTGCTACAACCGCTTCCTATTCCGGAGTGGAAGTGGCAATATATCACGATGGATTTCGTGACTGGTTTACCTCGGACCCTGAAACAGAACGACACAGTCTGGGTGATCGTTGATCGATTAACCAAATCTGCGCACTTCATCCCTTTCCGAGTGGGACAGTCTACGGAAGTCTTGGCGAGGAAATACCTAGAGGTAAAATTTCATTTTACTTCTCTTTAAATTTTTTCCTCTTTGAGATAGTTGTGACGTAGACCGTGTACGTGCAGGAGATCGTACGCTTACACAGAGTCCCTGTGAGCATCGTGTCTGACAGAGACTCGAGGTTCACATCTCAGTTCTGGAGAAGTCTGCAGGAGAATTTGGGCACGAGTCTGAGTTTCAGCACGGCGTACCACCCGCAGACCGATGGCTAGTCCGAGAGGACAATTCAGATTCTGGAGGATATGCTGCGAGCTTGTACGCTCGATTTGAAGGGATCGTGGGAGGACCATCTTCACTTGGTGGTGTTTTCATATAACAACAGCTACCAGGCGAGCATTGGCATGGCGCCGTTTGCTGCCTTATATGGGAGGAAATGTCGATCGCCACTGAGCTGGGATGACATCGGAGATCGGGAGCTGTTGGGTTTAGAGATGATAGTGGAAGCAGTGGATGTCGTGAGAGACATCAGGAAGAAGCTCAGAGTTGCACAAGATCATTTCAAGCATTGGGCAGATGCCAAGAGGAGACCTTTGGAGTTTCAGCCAGGAGATCACGTCTTCCTGAAGATTTCTCCGAACCGCGGAGTTATTCGTTTCGGGAAGAAGGGAAAGCTGAGTCCAAGGTATATTGGATCATTCGACGTGCTGGAGCGTGTGGGAGCAGTGGCATACCGCCTTGCTCTGCCACCATATTTGGAGGGAGTTCACGACGTATTCCACGTATCCCAATTACGTCGGTATGTTAGTGATCAATTGTATTCTCGGAGATAACGGTCCGTCCGGACCTGACATATGACCAGCAGCCTGTGCAGATTTTGGACAGTCGACAGAAGCAATTGAGGAATAAGGTAGTCGACCTGGTGAGAGTGATGTGGCGTCATGGATCACCTGGAGAGTCCACTTGGGAGCGCGAGGAGGAGATGAGAGAGCGGTTCCCCTTTCTGGTTGCTGATTAGTGTTGTTGATTCCGAGGACGTAATCTTTATTTTAGTGGGGAAGAATGTAACGGTCGCTTCCCGACCTTATGGATTTTCTACGTGCACGTGCTTTGTCGTGCACGTACTTTATTTTGCTCTTTCTGGATTCCGGTATATCTGATGTGATATGCCGTTGTGATCGTATGAGAGTGTAGAATTTTATAGTAATTTTTGGGAACGTCATTTCACGGCTCGTTTTCTCGCAAAACAGCTTGGAATGGAAGGGGCGTGTTGGTCTTTTGGCCTTAATATTCAGCTCCCGATTTTACATTAATTTTTGGTAGGCGTAGCGTGCGATCAGACCCCGTAGCCCCTTACGTCTCGCCTCCACGATCATTCCGATATTTTCGGATTATTTTTCCGATGCACGTGGAGGAACTTATCCCCTAATCAATTTCCAACCTTTAATTAACCCTGAATCTTTTTGAAATTCAAATCTGATTGGAATCTAATTATATCCCTAAATATTATCGTGTATATCCTTCCAATTATTCTCCCTCTATTGTTCTCTAAACTTTCCCCTCTTTCTACTCCCTCTATCTCTATATCTCTCCCCCTTTAACCAATAATCCTATAGCTATTTAGCACATGTTTTCACATTAAAAACAAACCTAGGCCTACCCAAATCTCAGCCGCACGTTACACCCTCCCTTTATTATTTAATTAAAACTAAGGCTAGGTTTATTTTTGGTTACTCTCCCAGCCGTCACATTTACCTCCCCCGTGCAAAGCCCTAAAGTTTCAAACTCTCCCAGCCGTCACCATGTACCTCTTACCCTAGCCCGAAGCCTCCCATCACCGGCCTCCTCCACGATGATCCCCGTCGACAACAGCATCTCCGGCCTGCTCTCTCCTTTGTAAAGACAGCCGTGAGCTGTCCTCTCCTCCCGCACACAGCAACAACCGAGCTGCTGCTGCCCTTCACGGCTGGCGCCGGCCGGCCTTTACGCCGCCCGCATCTGCGAGACCCCAGCGCCGACTCAACCACCTGAAACAGCCCCTGCCGACGGCTTTTCACGCAGCAGCAGCCCGAGCGGCTGCTGCTCATTTTCTGACCATCGCTCGACGATAAAACACTGCCCCAATCGTCGGCGAATACCCCTGCACCACCCCTGATCGCCGTAGAGCACTCCTCCAGCCCTTTGCGCTGCCAAGGCACCCTGTGCGGCCTTCTCCTTTCCGCAGCTAAGCACGCAACCCTGAAACAGCTGCTGCGATCTTTTCGACAGCCGTGCCACCGCACCAACCGCCCCCAGACTCCTCCGCGCCGCCTAAAACTGCAGCCGGTGGTTGTCTTCGCAAGACGGCAGCCCTCGTTCACTGTTTTTGTTTCCAGTTCGCTGTCTACTCTCCCCGTCGCCATTAGACGCCTTCACGATGCCCGATGCCCACAGATCTGTTTCCCCGCTCGCTGTCCAATACCTATCCACTACCTCACGTTCAGTATGCTGCCAGGACGTGTCTGGCTACGCTACCAGTAGCCAAGACACCGTGTACGACGATGAGCTTCCACCGTTCAGACCCTACTTCTGTTCTACGTCAAACACCGGAGAGGTTGGTCCCCCTAACTCGTAGCGAACCCACACCGTAGTTCAACCAAAACCAAAACTAAAATTGGACAACTCAAACTAAATTTATTTTCAGCTTCTGTAAAATGACTGCCCACCGTAGGAAAGATCGACAATCGGACAACTTTTCTGCGCACATAGGGTAGAAGTCGATCTAGGTTGAACGAAACACCAAAATGTGACTTTTGACGAATATGGTAGTCCCGCCAATCTAGGAACAAACCCTAATATGACTTATTGAAAAACGTGACATGACACCGTCGCCGTGACCCAGTTTCAGACGGACTACCACAGACGAGACGCTTGGACGGGACGCTCCGGACGGACGACACACTCGCCACCGCAGGTAAGTGTACTCACTGGCACTTTTGGCGTGCCTAGGCCTTAGACTGCTAGAACTATTAAACTATGAACAAAGAGAACCAGACATGAAATGATAGCATCTGGGACACCCCTTGACGGCTTAGACTTGACGACGAAGTCTAAGCTCAACAACAACTTTTGACACCGTTGGGTTATCTTGTGTGTGCGTGCATGTGGACCCCCTAGAAGAACCATCCCTATCATGTCACGTCGTGTCTTGTTTTGCATAGCCTACAGGCAATAGGACACTCACCAGTGAGTGGATGATCCCTTGTACGGATACACAGCCTGCGGCCAATAGGGCACTCACCAGTGAGTGGGTGATCCCTTGTACGGATACACAGCCTGCGGGCAATATGGCACTCACCAGTGAGTGGGTGATCCCTTATACGGATACACAGTCCGCGGGCAATAGGGCACTCTCCAAGCTAGAGTGATCCCTTGTACGGACACACAGCCTGCGAAAAATAGGGCACTCACCAAGCTAGAGTGAGTGATACCTTGTACGGACTTGTCTTGTGCACTTGGGTTGGGGTAGGGTTGAGCATGCACACGAGGAGAGGGGCTAATCCCCCTCGAACCGTAAGGCGTGAACCCTTCGAGTCACATGTGTCTTGTCATGTCATGTCATGTCCTGTCTTTCTTGTCTTGTCACGTCTTGTCACGACCCGTTTAGGTTTGTCCCGTAATCGGTAGCACACGCTACGACTACTGCTTGCTACGCTTTACTTTCCTGCAGCGTTTACTTCCTTTTTGATACTCTGTTATAACCTCAGCATGCTAATCAACCAATAAACTGTTGTTTAATAGTTCGGTACACTTGCAGTAGAGTCTAACCCTTTTTGTAGACTTTACCTGACGTACAGTTCCGTTCATTTGGGTGTTGTACGTCAGGTGTGGAGCCAGAGGACGTAGAGTCGGAGGACGTCGATCCTGAGTACGTGCCCGAGGAGGACCAGAGCTAGAGGTCTTCGTGTTGCCGATCCAGATGTCTCACTGCAGTTTAGTTGGGTGCGTAGCACCGTTTACTTTATGTCTATGTTGGGTGCTTGCACCAGTAGTTTACTTTTTAGTTGTTGTAGCCGAGTCAGGCTTTGTTAGACTCTCAGTACTCTGGATGAATATTTTGGAATAAAATGAATGTTTCCTTTTTAGTACTTTTGTTGTTCCATACTAACCTGCAGGGACCTGTTCCTTCGTCTTGGAGTACCACACGGACGCTTATTGGGTCTGAGCTTCACAGCTCCGGCCTAAGCGGGCCTTAGTCACGCATCGCCTCCGTTGTTTTGGGAAGCGCGACGTGACACTCTTGTTCTTCCCCATCGTTGGAGAATTCTTTTGCTTGTCTTGCCTTCGACATCCTCTTCTTAGTTCGTGCAAGGTAATTGCTTCTCTCACCTTCATTTCTGTTTCTATATATGAAGATGGTATTGATGATTGGGAACACGTCTAAAGCTGATGATTCCACCGTGGCGGTTGAAGTACCCCCAATTCCTGAGTCTGAGGGTGCACCCGCGCCTCCTACAAAGGGAAAAAGTCTGCTCTTTGATAATTTGATCCGGTAGATGGGTCCGTTTAGGGCAGAGGGATCTTGCATCCATATCGTGATTATCGACGTGGTCTCTTCTGTCTCCTATTCTACAGTCGAGAAGATCAGGACAGAATGCCTCTATTATCCGTACGGGGTCCACGTCCCATTTATCGACAAAACAATATGCTTTCCTGGGGCCCATGAGATTGGGGTTTATACCGAGTGTTTCGGCTGGGGCTCCATTTTCGTCTTCACGCCTTCCTTGTCTAAGCCTTGACCTCCTTACAGGCATCCATGTGTCAGCTGACCCCGTATTCGATCCTTTCTTTGGTTGGCTTTGTCATGATCTGTCAATTGCATTGGCTGGCTTCGACCTTGCAGCTCTTCTTCTATTTCCATTGGGTTTGGCTTGTCTCTGTTGAGTGATGTATGCCCTCGAGGCAATTTATCTATGTAAACATTTTTTTCATGTATGCAAGTATGCTTTCTGGTATCAATTTTCCGATTAATTTTGTATTGATATGTTGCTTAGATAATTTCCTTAGACTCATAGTAAGGTCTTACATGTTTCGAGATAGAGATCGCGATTATGAGAAATGTATGATCGATAGGAGCTCGATTCTTAAAGCGTTCATGGTCAAAGATGCGTCGAAATAGGGATATCGGCACATCAGACAGACCATTGTTTCTTTGTTTTGATGATCTCATAATCGTGCGACTTAGTGAAGACGGAGACAAGACACATGTGCTCATTAGAGAATGAGTCCACTGAACAACCCAATAAAGAGTTATCTAATGGCCAAACATTAACTAACTATCATTAATAACTCTCTAGTGATGATAGGAAAGTTGGTCCTTAGGACTTGAGATCATTGTACGAATCTGTGCGTGAAAGGTCTTAGGTTGGGTGACACTTGAAGCGTACGAGGTGAGTAGTGATCAAGAGAGGATTCGTTTGTTGCGTTAATGGGAAGTTAGTGTCGTAGGCGTAGTACGGTTCTTGGTAAAACCTTTGTCAATGTATGTTGTAGAAAGTACAACATGTATATACCCGAGACCGAAAGATACTGGCCAGTGCTAGCTAGTGGGGTTGACAGTTTTCCATACCCTAGGCTATGCATATGACATAGTTAAGACGAAGGGACTAAAACTGTGGTATTCTTCACAGACATAGTCTGAATGATCCCGGTAACACTTTTGTTGACAAGTCAACCACGTAATTATGATACCGAAACATGGACAATACCTGTTGCTCGTGGTTACTGTTGTCTAGGGATTTCAAGTCCCAACCTGTATTAGGGTCAGGCTGTAGGGTCTCACACCGAGCAGTATTCACGTCTTAGTAATAGGAAGAATGTTAAGATGAATTCATTTAATGCAATGAAGTAAATTGAGCACACAAGTGAGTTATGAGATTAAAGCTAAAGAGTTTAGCATCTGGGACTAATTAACACTTGGTATTAACTTAACAAAGATGCATGGGATCAAAGTGGACTTCCTTGGAAATCCACAGGAAGAAACCGCGTTCAAATCGGAGCTAAAACGAGCCTGGAAATGCGACAATAGCATTATAAGGCACTAAGTGGGCTTGTGGGCTGTCCCGCACTTGGCAGGTCAGACATGCTAGGAGGTAACCACAGTGGCAAACCTCATGCACACCACACGGACTGAGCCTGCGTGGGGCCCATAGTGGGCCCGCAGCGGGGCCTGCACCCTTTGAGTGTCGGCAGCAGAGCTCCTGTACGTGCCATGTGGCACTCGCAGATCGCGCCACGTGGCACGATCAGCCCAACCCTCTCAGGATGTGTGCATTTGCTATTTGTGCGAAAAATGTTTTCATAAGTCTAATTTCGACATTTGAGGGGTCAAATGATATCGGAATTCGACGCCGTTTTTTATTCGATCGTTGTCTGGAGATCTTCGATTTGACAGGTTGTGTCAAAGTCGAAACTCAGAAATGGATTTATGGTTGATTTTAGAAGTTGGAACTTCTATTAAAATCAATCCCAAATACCCATTTGATAGTCCCACATTGCTCGTAGTAAAGGATGAGGGGCCGGCTCCCTATATAAATAGAGGATAGCCCTCCTCATTGAAAAGTGCACCAAGTCTTAGATTCGAGAAGATCCAAATTTTTGAGCAAGCTCGATCGACGACTTAAGTTATTCCTCCTCTTATATTTTTTCCTATCCTCCAGTCGAGTCCTAGCAAGACGGCGAGGAGGCTTAGATCTGATCCAGAAGTCTCTTACGTGGATCTGTTCAAGTGAAATCTTCTTCGGCGAGTGATTGGCTCGGAGGCATGGTGCGACTCGGGAGCGGTTCAGCTCGGGGCGAGGTGCAGCACGGTGTGGTTTGGGAAGCGGCTCAGCTCGGGCACGGTGCGGCTCGGGAAATGGTTTGGAAGACTTTGTCGATGCAAGCAAAGTTTCAGGTTAGTCAACTTTATTTGTGTTTTTTACATTTTGCAGTAGGTTAGATCTTTCTTCGGATTGGTCGGACCCAACCCGAGTTAGTAGATTATCCTGGCTATGATGCATGATTCTTAGGGTTAAGATTTATTAAAGTGTTTAATAAAGTTTCCGCTGCATCTTTTTGATTCTAATGTTTGTCCGACTTAGGACGTGCATTATTTTTGCCCTAAGGGTCCTTGAAAACCTCAACATTGGTATCAGAGCCATATCAACGATGATCTAATGCTACAAAATTAATATGATTTGCATGTTATGTTTGTTAGAAACATAAAATTAATTATGTGATAATTACGAACTTAATTCATGTGATGTTATTAAGTTGAAATTTTAAAATGCCTATGTTTATTCTTGCTTATTCGATAACATAATTTTAGATTGCTTCTACTATGATTTAAAATTATTTTAAATGCCTAATGGACGATTAGGTTATCACTCCTTATTTTACACCTTTTTCCTGCAGGTTTGCATGCCATTTAGACCGCCCAAATCATGTTTTTCACGATATATCGACGATATTGCGATGCTTTTCACGATTTGTTGTTTTTGTCGAATTTCAGGTGATTTGGCGTGATTTGGAGTGATCTCGAGATGCGCTTACTTTAGACGGTCACCGACGACCTCCCCGAGGGGTATTTTGCTGTTGGAGAGGAGCGGAAGAAGAACGGACGTCGCAGGAGCGACGAGGAGGCCAAAATAAGCAGATTGGGCATTTTTTGTGTCCCACTCGGCCGAGTGGAGGAGCCACTCGGCCGACCAGCGAGACACCGCTCGACCGACCAGATCAGACACGATTCCTATGTGCACTCGGCCGAGCGACGGAGACCACATCGGCCGAGTGACGAGACCCCGTCCGCCCGAGTGGCGCCCAGACGAAGCCCTTCAAAAATCGCCAAGTTACTGTTTTTCGGCTGCCTGAGCTTCAGAAGACCCACTCGGCCGAGTGGATAATCCCGACCGCCCGAGTACCATGAAGCCATCGGCCGAGTGACGACAACTCACTCGGCCGAGCCGCCCCCGAGGTGAAGACCCCTGAAGATCGAGACTTACTGGAAATTTACAGGGTTTTCACTCGGCCGAGCGACTTTTGTCACTCGGCCGAGTGCGACGCGCTGCCTGTAGCGAAAATTGCGGAAAACAGGCTGCGCAGGGGTATTTTGGTCACAGTTTTTGGACGATTTTGTAGGCTATTTAACCCCTGTTTTTACCCTAGTTTTGGAGAGCTTCTTCTTAGATTTTTTGCAGCTTTTAGATTAACTTTTTAGCTTTATTTTTGAGATTGGAGAAGAGACAAAATTTGATTTTTGTTGGAATAATTGAAGAACTCCATTGGTTTGTCTTTCTCTTCTCTAAAAATTCTATTTTTATTGCATATCTCAATATTGTGATGAATTCTATTGCTTATTTCATTGATTATTTTTGTGATCTTGCTATGAATTGTGAGTAGTCGCCACGTCTTGGGGCGTGGGGATGAACCCTACAAGCCCAATTTCATATTTGTGATGAATTGGTAGGAATTTTGCTAGAATTGCTATTAGAGATTAGATTGAGATCAATTTACTACGGATGGCTAGGAGTTCACATCGATTGGGATTTGCAAGAGATTGGATCCCAATTCGATAGGAAACCCTAGAAATCCGAATTGGGTTGGAATCGAATTTCCGTAGTATCGGTTTGCAAGAGATTGGGCCGATACTAGGGTTTCCGGTTGCAATTCCGTTCCAATACCCGTTTGCAAGAGATTGGACGGGTAGGAACTATCCCAATCTAGGTCGTGGGCCGAGTTTGCAAGAGATTGGACTCGGTGCGCGATTGGACGATGATGTTGATCCTAATGCTAGCTTCCCTAGGCTAGGGTTTGCAAGAGATTGGACCCGAACCTAGGATAGCTATAGACCGGCAACAGCGCGAGAGCGTGAGCTTGGTTCTACATTCAGTTGCAACTAGTACATCCAAAATCTTATTCTAGCGATTTTGATGCCGATGAACCACATTCATGAAATACGGTGAGTAGCGGGGATTCCCCATTCCCTAGACGTTCTTTATTTGATTTGATATTTCCACACTTTGTCTGACGATTGTGACAGGATCGCCAAAGGCAAATCTTTCTTCTTAAATAGCCAGGTTGATTGGAGCAAGCACGGTCATTCGTCCTCCCTGTGTTCGATAACCCGCTCGCTGCTACACCGTGCACTTGCGGTAAAACTACAACCGTTCTTTAGGGTTACGTCCCGGCGTGATCAAGTTTTTGGCGCCGTTGCCGGGGAGGCGATTGCGTTTGATCTTACCACCCTAGCTATTTCTTTATTATTATTATTATTATTATTATTATTTCTATTTCTTTATTCTTACCTAACCCTTCCACGTTACTAATCATTCCTTTGAAACTCGGTTTCCCCTGTGCATGTACACGAGATCTACGGCGGACCCCGAAGCTATATTATTTGATCTCGAGATCGAACGTACCGCGCGAAGACTTAGAACGGAAAGGAGACAAAATCCTGAAGGGAGGTTTATGACCAACCCGGAAACTGCGGACCAATTAGCGGCAAGGATGGCGAGGATAATTTCTATTCGAGATAGGCTTCGGCCTAAGACCTCTTCTACGACCTCTTCCATTGCCATGCCGGAGTTGGCGGCGGACAAGAACTTCGAGCTAAAAACTGGACTAGTGGTTCTGATGCAGCAGGATCCATTTCATGGGAATGCCCATGAAAATCCTCACTACCACATCCAATTATTCTTGTCGAAGTGCGCCACATTCCAAATGCCGGGGGTCTCCATCGATGCCATCAGACTGCGTCTCTTCCCCTTCACTCTAAAGGACAAGGCACTCTATTGGTTGAGGACGCAGGCTGAGGGGATTTTCACCTCTTGGGACGAGTTGGCAAGTGCATTCATTGACAAGTTCTATCCACCATCCAAGACGGTGAAGATCCGGAGTGCTCTCATGTCCTTCAAGCAAGGACCCCAAGAGACGCTCTATGAGGCTTGGGAGCGTTTTAAGGATCTACAGCACCAATGCCCGCACCATAGCATAGAAGATTGGGAGCTAGTTCATAGCTTCTACAACGGTCTCCAACCGGGGACCAAACAAATTATTGATGCCGCAGCGAATGGTGCTATCTTGTCAAAGACTCTCGAGGAAGCTACGGCCCTAATTGAGGAGATGGCCTCAAACAACCAACAATGGGGCGATGAGCGAGGACACTCTACGTCCTCCTTGAAGCCGACTAGTATCTATGAAGCGAAGGCCGTAGCGGAGCTTACAAGCAAGTTTGACTCTCTCCACAAGGCAGTGGAGAGACTGGAGAAGTTTATCACGGAGCCCCAAGGAACCACTTCCACCTCCGCTCCAACGAACCAAATGAGTGATTGGCAAGACCAATCCCAAGTCATGTATGTGGGAGGAGAGCAAGGAGAAGGATCCTTGGAGCAAGTACAATATGTCGCGGGGAACCAAGGATATTGGGCCAATCCGGCCGCAAGAAATCATCCCGGATTCTCTTACGCCAACAATGAAGGAGCTTTGAACCCGCCCCAACAACCACCTCAACAAGCTCGACCACCACCACCCCAACAACAACACTATCCGCCGAGGGGGCCTCCACAACAAAATTTCCAACCGAAGCAACAAGTTCCACCATATAGGCCGCCCGGATATAATCAAGGGTGGAGGAATCAAAATCAAAACCCTCCACAAGCTCAACAACGATCCGACTTCGAAGCTAGAGTGGAGGCGTTTATGGTCGAGCAAAATAAGGTCAATGCTACCTTGAAGGCGGGGCAAGACTCTCTTAATACCGTTGTGGCTCAAATATCGGAGCAATTGGCGTTGCTCAATCGGAACACTCAACGATTGCCGGCGCAACCCGAGCAAAACCCACGGGGCAACACCGGCCACATCAATGCCGTAGTTGCCGTTACTACTAGAGGCGGAAAGGATACCACCCCCGCCATGATTCCTACCGAGGAGCCCGTGGAGGAAAGCTTGGAGCCAATTGAGCCGGTAGTCGAAGTTGATAAGGAGAAAGAGCCACAAGAAAAGGAGAAATCTAGAGCGGAGCAATTGATTGAGGAAAGGCGCTTCATGCCACCGGTCCCATTTCCCCAAAGGCTTGCTAGAGCGAAAATGGAGAAAAGGCTAGCAAAGTTTCTCGAGTATCTTAGAGGTGTTAGCCTCAATATTCCCTTCCTCGACGCCATCGTGGAGATCCCCACGTATGCTAAATTCTTAAAGGACTTGATTTCGGGGAGAAAGAGGAAGGAGAAGATTATGCTAGCCGAGGAGGGCTCTTGGTTCACCAAGAGAGAGAAGGAGCCGGCCAAATTTAAAGACCCGGGGAGTTTTCGGATTCCTTGCACCTTGGGCGGCGTCCCTCTTCAAAAGGCGTTGGTAGATCTTGGGGCTAGTGTGAGCCTCATGCCTCTCTCCATGTTCTTAAGGCTAAACACCGGGACAAAGTTGAAACCTACTGACATGCGCATTCAATTGGCCGATGGGCGAATAACAAGGCCGGTAGGGATCGCCGAAGACATCCCGCTACAAGTCCCGGGGGGAATATGCTTGCCATGTGACTTCGTCATCATGGACGTTAAGGAGGAGGGAGATACTTCATTGATACTTGGACGCCCGTTCCTCGCCACCGCCGGTGTGATTGTCGACGTGCGAGAAGGTACACTAACTTTAAATGTCGGCAACATCGAGGTGGAGCTTCACATTCCTAAGGCAATGAAACACATGCCTTACCAAGAGGAGCTTGACTACATGGACCTCCTCGATGAGGTAATTGAAGAGGCGATCCCCCACTCGATTGGCGCTCTTTTCGATGAGGATTTCGAGGAAGGCCCGGATTTAGGCCAAGATGAGAAGATAGATTATTCCCCCGACCACTCCACTGAAAATGATGAAGGCGACGCTGATGTCGCAAGGATTCGAGAGCTCTGCAAGCTCTCGAAATTAAAGTCTCCAAAGAAAGCTCCGCCGATACAGAAATCGGCGTCACCAGTGAAGCCGTTGACCGGAGCAAACGCTAGCTTGGGGGAGCCTCCCCCCAACACAATTCGAGACGAGAGACCACCGAGGGAGAACACGCCGTAACTTCCAAATCCAAGCGTTCTCCCCGGAAAGTTTGATGGGTGCATCTCATATGCACCAAACATCCCGCATTAATTGAAAATCATAGGGGGTCGAGCTCACGACCTTAAACGAGCGCTTGTCGGGAGGCAACCCGACGGTTATTGCTTTCTTTTTACTTTTTCTTTGTTTTTGTTTTAGAAATTTTTAGTGTTTTGAGTCGTTCGCCCAAAAATTTTGTGATAACGGGTCCTATTTTTCTTGACAGGAGAGGAGATAGGTAAATCCATCATGAGGAGGATGAACGAGACGACAAAGAGCGCCCCAGGAAGACGCTCGATGCTTAGGAGTAAGATGAAATCGACTGGAGGAAGAAAGACGGAGTTTAGAGCCCAAACGAAGACAAACAGCAGAAAACAAGGCTCACTCGGCCGAGTATACTAGTCACTCGGCCGAGTACACAAGTTCGTCCGGCCGAGCCGCTCACGAACGGGGGAAGTCTGCTGTACCCAACTCTCTGTTTATTTTCTTGATTTCAGTATAACTGCTACTCGGCTGAGTATATATTTTCACTCGGCCGAGTAAAACGGATACGCTCCTAGGGCGAGTCTTGCCGAGTAGCTTGAGCCACACGGCCGACTGGACTTACTCCACTCGGCCGAGGCTGGCAAGGCCACTCGGCCGAAGCGTAAGCGATGAGGATTTTACATTGATCCCACTCGGCCGAGTGACCTAGTCACTCGGCCGAGTCGTAACTTTTATTATATAAGGGGCGAGGGGGGGCACGTTTTTCGAAACGCAAAAAACCCAATTTCGCCCGACTGTTCAGCTCCCCTCGCCCGCTCGCCTCGCTCGCGTCCACACTCGCCCGACCGGCCACCTCGCGCCGCCGCTCGGCCAGCCACCGTCGGCCGACCACCTGCCGCGCCTCGCCCGAGTCGCCGCCGGCGGCCGCCGCTCCGACCACCTCTGGTATCACCCGTTTCGCCTTTTTCTCCTCATTTCGTGTGTTTTTCGAGGATCCATGCGATGAACGAACCCCAAACCCAAATTGATTTCTATATCTGTCTATTATACCCCTAATGCTCCATACGTTTTGAATATTACCCGCTGATATCGCCATTTCATGCGCAGGTTGTTTTTGGGAGCTTAGGGGAGCCCAGGGGAGCTTCTACGGACTGATTTGGGCTTCGCGGAGGCGCTATCTTCGCACTCTTCCATTGCTTAGCACTCGCGGCGTGTCGGGGTACACTCTTTCCTTTCTTTTGCACACGCCGCATTTTTTTACACTTTTCGGCTCGCGCTCGGGGCCCATATGCCGCCCCCGACACGGCCGCGGTCGAGGAGAGCTTCCGCCAAGCGGAAGCGGTCGGATGACGCCGGCCCCTCCCACGAGTTCGAGGACTCTCCTCCGCCTTCTCCCGCACACCCCATCCACCCCGCACAGCCTGCATGCCCCGTACACCCCGCACAGCCTGCAGTGCCCGCACAGCCCGCACAGCCACTCCCTGCCGCTCCACAGCCACCACCTCCGGCTCCACTGGTCGGGCCGCTCGGGATTACGTTCCGAGACGATGCACACCGCGCTGTCTTCGAGCGTATCTCCCAGCGCTCGATCGTACCCTCCAGGTTTGCACACCTTGCTGACCTAGGACGCCTGGGGGTTCTAGAGGGGATGCTCACGTTGTACGACAACGTGGGCTGGCGAGATTTCTTTCAGGTGTCGGCGGACACGTTTACCCGTCTGAAACTTGAGGTACTGAGTTCGATCGCCCGGACCGACGAGGGATGCTCGTTTCGGTTCATGGACCGGGAGTGACAGGTCACTCTCGATATGATGAGAGCATTTTTCTCGTGGCCCGCTGTCCCCGGAGCCGATCGCGGTTACGGCCCCACCCATATCCCCCACCTCCTTCGACGTCGGTGCCTTCTGGGCCCGGATTACGGGTCTTCCCGCTGCCTTTGACCCTAGTAGGGCCAAGGCCTCGGCCATTGTCCATCCCTGCCTCCGTATGGCTCAGCGCCTTATGGCGACGACCTTTTTGGCCAGATATGAGCCGGGCACGATGTCTACGCCAAAGATCTACATGCTCTACACGATGACATGTCCCAGAGCTCTATCTAGGGATGGCGATGAGCTTGTCCCCGCCGTCGTGATTGATGTCGCGGCTTGGTTTTTGGACCGCATCATCGTGTCGGTGGGCGCTCGCTCACCGATATGCTGCGGCGGCCTGATCACCTTGCTTGCCTTTATGACCGGCGAGGACTTCCCTGACGACCTGCGGCGAGTTTTGGGCCCCACTTCTTTGTCGATCGATGTTATGGCCCGGATGAAGATGCTTCGTCTGCACAGTGAGCGTCACTGGGTCTGGTTGCACGGCCCTTACGGTGCCGATTACATGATTCTCCCGAGCCCAGCTCGGACTCAGATTGCACCTGCCCACGTTGACTGGCTCCCTGCGATGGATTTTCTCATCCCCGCTGCTTTCGTGCTCGACGCGGAGGAGGCCGAGCAGGCCCACGCTGCCCCCGCAGACCCTGTTGCCCCTGCCGAGCCTGCCGCCCCTGCCGAGCCTGCCGCCCCTGTTGACCCTGTGGCCCCTCAGCCTATACCAAATGTTTCCGCTGCTCCTGACACCTCTGTCCCCACCTCTGCCGGTGTCGCGAGTACCTTAGCTGAGCCCCCCTCCACTGCTTCCGCGGCTGTCACCACCACCACCACTGGCCCTCTGTCTGCTGAGCCTGTTTCTTCTGCACCACCCGAGCGCCCGCCGACCGTAGTTGAGTGCGGCGAGCCCTCTTTTGCCACGGTCGTTGAGACCTCTGTCTCCGCCTCTGTCTCCACTGCTGCTGTATTTTTCGAGAGTGTCATGTCGTCTGTCCACACTTCTGTGCCACTGACCTCTCTGGCCACCTCGCTGCCTCTTTTGCACTCTTCTTTCGTCGCCGCTGCATCCACTTCTCACCAACCGGTGCCCCGGCCTCACACTGAGGCCAGGCCCACATTTGCGAGCGCACCGCCTTTCTTTCCCTTCCCCGCTGAGCCTGTCACATACGCGACCCGAGTACGCCAGCCACGCCCTGCACAGCCCCGACCGGTGCGTCCCTCTGCACCACCTCCCCCTGACACTGTACTTCAGAGCATTCGTGCTCTAGAGGGGGCGGTGAGTGGCCTCAGAGGCGACCTTAGGACCCTGTCCTCCACCGTCTCTGCAATGGTTGACCGCTTCGGCCTGATCCCCCAGATTCACTACTGTCTTACCCAGGTCCTGGAGCGTCTCCCCCGCGTACCCCCACCCACACAGCAGGTTCCCACCCACACTTCCACACACACTCAGCCTGCTACCACTTCCACACCCACACCCGCTCAGCGGCCTGTCCATCCACCACCACCACTTCCGCCTCAGGACGGAGACGGTGCAGCACCACCTTCTTAGGCACCCTTGATGCCATCGATTATTCATGCCGTTGTGCTACCCGTTTCTGCTGGGTCCTGTTGCATTTTTGTCCACCCCCCTCCCCTCACTTATTTTGGGATTCTCATTTTGACCGTATCTTTATATATCTTTTCTTGGAGAGAGGGAGAGTTTATGGTGCCACATATATATCTGTATCACTCCTTTCCTGCATGCATCATGTCCGCATCATATTTTTCATGATTTATTTTTCTTTTCACTTTTTCCTCATGCATGCATCCTCACTTGCCCCTCACATTTCTTGATTCTCGGTGTGCCCCACTTTTCACATTGAGGACACTGTGCCATTTAGCTTGGGGGAGTGAGTTCTCACGTTCTTTTTCGGTTTGCCACCTTTACTTTTAGTTTTTCACGCCATTCTTCGCTTTTGCACTTATTTTTCATCATTTTTCTTTTATTTTACCATGCATCACGTTTTTCTTATTTTTCTGTGTGCCGCATTGTAAATAGTTCTATTTTCCCTTTATCTTTATTTCTTTCTTTTTCATCTCATGCTAGAGATGACTTTTCTGTGATGATGATGACGTGGAGTTAGCTTATTCTATATGCATGCTATATTTGTCATGTCTTAGAATTTATTTCTGATATCATATGCTATGACTTGCCTTGCATCTAGAGATAGTAACCCACACTTTTTCCACATGAAAATGGATGAAATTTTATTATTAGCTTAGTCTGAATATTCATATGTATGCTATCACAGAAAACACACCAAGATTCACGCATTGAATGCTTATATCTGGAGTACTGATTTCTTTTCATATATCACTTCTATATGCATGAATTGTACATTTCACTTCAGGATGATTGAATGATGTTAGCCATGATAAATCTGGATTAGTTAGCTTTTTTGTGATCGAAACTGAGTAGATTAGATTACCCTGCTGAAGTTGTCGTGCATGTCTTATAGAGTGAACCGAGTGATATATTTATTTCTTTCTCCACAAATCATGAACATCATTTCTCTACTTTTAAAATCATTGGTGAATCTCCCCTTAGCGATTCTATTATATGGCATTTCCCCCGCTATTAATTCCTAGCTCCAAATTTCTTATTCAAAAAAAAGGGGAGAAAGAAGAAAATATTCTTGTATATCATTATCTCTCTTTGAGTTGGGATCGTTGTGTATATATGCTTTTGCATCAAAAAAAAAACAAAAAAACAAAAAAAAACAAAAGAAAAGAGGAAAAATCCTCAATAAAAGATCCCATCTCACTTTCTTCCTTTCTTCTTCTCTTTTCATTACTTTTGGAGCTTTATAAAAAATGGGGATGTAAATATTTTTTTATGCCACCACGCTTATAGATAAGCTTGGGGGAGGGGATCCATTGATGTGTGAGAGAGTGACTACTTGACGTTGCACGACAACCTAGGCTAAGTAATATTCTATACTCGATGAGATTATTTCTAGCTTTAAGAAATCTAGAAATCTAAGCCTAGCACTCATTTCATGAAATCCATACTTTTCTATTCTCTCTATTCTATAGTGTGATACTCTTATACTCCTGATAGAAAGCATTCAATTGAAAAGTGTGTGATCTGTGATTTGTATACCGCTTTAAATGATTCAGACGATGTTAATTATAAAATTATTCCGTTTTTCATGATCATATTATTGTTCGTGGATTTTCTATTTCTATTTGCACTATTATACTATGATATCAAAATAAAACTCTTTGACATGTGTTTTTCATTCAGTGCATGCTATATGAGTAAGCGGAACCCACGTCCTGAGAAAATGATCTAGCAGCCTACCTCATCGCTTCTTTCTTTCTTCTTTATTTTTATTTCGTTTTTTCATTCTTCTCCGTTCTTCATTTTTCATTTTTTTCCGCCGTTTTCGTTTTCCGAATCCACCAGGTTCGCCTTTTACTTATTTTCCTCGAGGACGAGTAAGAGGCAAGCTTGGGGGATTTTGATCACTTCTTATTTTACACATTTTTCCCGCATGTTTGCATGCCATTTAGACCACCCAAATCATGTTTTTCACGATATATCGACGATATTGCGATGCTTTTCACGATTTGTTGTTTTTGTTGCATTTCAGGTGATTTGGCGCGATTTGGAGTGATCTCGAGATGCGCTTACTCTAGACGGTCACCGACGACCTCCCCGAGGGGTATTTTGCAGTTGGAGAGGAGCGGAAGAAGAACGGACGTCGCAGGAGCGACGAGGAGGCCAAAATAAGCAGATTGGGCATTTTTTGTGTCCCACTCGGCCGAGTGGAGGAGCCACTCGGCCGACCAGCGAGACACCGCTCGGCCGACCAGATCAGACACGATTCCTATGTGCACTCGGCCGAGCGACGGAGACCACATCGGCCGAGTGACGAGACCCTGTCCGCCCGAGTGGCGCCCAGACGAAGCCCTTCAAAAATCGCCAAGTTACTGTTTTTCGGCTGCCTGAGCTTCAGAAGACCCACTCGGCCGAGTGGATAATCCCGACCGCCCGAGTACTATGAAGCCATCGGCCGAGTGACGACAACTCACTCGGCCGAGCCGCCCCCGAGGTGAAGACCCCTGAAGATCGAGACTTACTGGAAATTTACAGGGTTTTCACTCGGCCGAGCGACTTTTGTCACTCGGCCGAGTGCGACGCGCTGCCTGTAGCGAAAATTGCGGAAAACAGGCTGCGCAGGGGTATTTTGGTCACAGTTTTTGGACGATTTTGGAGGCTATTTAACCCCTGTTTTTACCCTAGTTTTGGAGAGCTTCTTCTTAGATTTTTGCAGCTTTTAGATTAACTTTTTAGCTTTATTTTTGAGATTGGAGAAGAGACAAAATTTGATTTTTGTTGGAATAATTGAAGAACTCCATTGGTTTGTCTTTCTCTTCTCTAAAAATTCTATTTTTATTGCATATCTCAATATTGTGATGAATTCTATTGCTTATTTCATTGATTATTTTTGTGATCTTGCTATGAATTGTGAGTAGTCGCCACGTCTTGGGGCATGGGGATGAACCCTACAAGCCCAATTTCATATTTGTGATGAATTGGTAGGAATTTTGCTAGAATTGCTATTAGAGATTAGATTGGGATCAATTTACTACGGATGGCTAGGAGTTCACATCGATTGGGATTTGCAAGAGATTGGATCCCAATTCGATAGGAAACCCTAGAAATCCGAATTGGGTTGGAATCGAATTTCCGTAGTATCGGTTTGCAAGAGATTGGGCCGATACTAGGGTTTCCGGTTGCAATTCCGTTCCAATACCCGTTTGCAAGAGATTGGACGGGTAGGAACTATCCCAATCTAGGTCGTGGGCTGAGTTTGCAAGAGATTGGACTCGGTGCGCGATTGGACGATGATGTTGATCCTAATGCTAGCTTCCCTAGGCTAGGGTTTGCAAGAGATTGGACCCGAACCTAGGATAGCTATAGACCGGCAACAGCGCGAGAGCGTGAGCTTAGTTCTACATTCAGTTGCAACTAGTACATCCAAAATCTTATTCTAGCGATTTTGATGCCGATGAACCACATTCATGAAATACGGTGAGTAGCGGGGATTCCCCATTCCCTAGACGTTCTTTATTTGATTTGATATTTCCACACTTTGTCTGACGATTGTGACAGGATCGCCAAAGGCAAATCTTTCTTCTTAAATAGCCAGGTTGATTGGAGCAAGCACGGTCATTCGTCCTCCCTGTGTTCGATAACCCGCTCGCTGCTACACCGTGCACTTGCGGTAAAACTACAACCGTTCTTTAGGGTTACGTCCCGGAGCGATCATTAGGATAGCACCTCAATAAATCATTCCTTATCGTTGGTAATGACTTAATAAAAGTTATTAACAAATCCATAAAATTTTGAATTTTAAAGATTCACTAGTTGATAGGATTAACTAGTTCTAATAAAAGCCTTTTAGTCTATGGCACGCATATGAAAATGATAAGTTTCATTCAATGGACCATGATCCGGTCAATATGCTTAGCTAAGTTTGTTTGATCACCATAGCTATACTATGGATAAGTTATCATAGCTTAGTCAATTCTCTGGCCGTGTCCGCTAGACCGCAATGACGCGAATCATGATTATATGACACCCTGGACTATATCTAGTCAAATACGGTAATAAATCTTTTACAAGATAAAATCGTAACCCTCCTTACTTTTGGAATTTGGAAACCAGGAATTCATGTTATGGTTGTTGTGTCAACTCAAGTTGTAACTGATTTTTCTTTGGAATCGAATTCCATCCAACATATGATGTAGTTCAACTTAACCCAACCTGTCGCATCGTGAACATAACCGAACGTCGGTGTAAGTTAGGACTGGACTAGAAAGTAAGGGTCAGACTAGACTAGTCATTATGCCTTGTTGAGTAAACTCAAGGTCATAAGTGATTAGGAGTAAAAACAGATTAGGGAATCACATACGATGTAATTGATGAAGAGTCATCTACCGATCACAGAGTCAAGCAACTTATTGAGTCAACTCAAGGTTGTGAGACTCAGGGTGATTGGATCCATTTCCCACTAAATTTTATTGAAATTCGTTCATTATTATGGCTTAAAATGTTCGCAAAAATAGTGGAAGAATATAATTGGATAAAAAACCAATCTTATTATATTCAAAAAATTTGAACACATGCATTAGTTAGGAGTTCTATTCTTTGCAGCATGACATGTGAAATTAAATATATCCAAGATAAGATAGAATCAACTGGTTATAAGAATAACGACTGGATAAGAGATGTAAAGAATATACGAGGGCACAAGGAGAAAAGGCAGGCTAATACCTTAACGTCTGTAATGGTCATACAAAGTGTAGTTCTTTCCGTAACTTCTAATGCATGGGTATTAGATACCGGTGCAGGATCTCACATCTGTAACCAGTTAAAGGGAATGCGAATTAATAGAAGGCTCGAAAAGAATGAGGTCGTTCTCCAACTCGGTAACGCATCAAATGTTGTTGTAGTCGTGGGAGATGTCACAGACACATTGGCTAGTGGAGCTAAATTGCTTCTGAAGCAATGTTACTATATCCCAAACTTTCTATGCAATATCATCTCCATCTCGGATTTGGCTAGAGAATATTTTAATTTTACTATCAACGAAAATATTATGAACATTTTCTTTGATAGTAAGTTGATAGGTTTCGGGACTTTAAATAATGGTGTGTACACTTTGTGTAAGGACATTGTATTAAATGTTAATACACGAAAACACAAGGAATCAGGTTATAATAAAACCTACCTTTGGCACTATAGACTAGGCCATATCGAAGAGAAGAGATTGAGCAAGTTACATAAAGAGGGGTCCTTGGACCTCTCGAATCACGAGTCAGACGACACTTGTGAGTCTTGCCTCAACGGTAATATGGCCAAAACTCCTTTTGTAAGACATTGGGAGAGAGTTGATGAACTCTTGGGTCTAGTACATTCTGATGTATGTGGACCTATGTCTACATTAGCCAAAAGAGGATATTCATATTTCGTTACATTTAGTGATAATCACTCTAGGTTTGGACATGTGTTATTGATGAAACATAAGTCTGAAACGTTTGAGCGATTCAAAGAGTACCGTAACGAAATTGAAAAGCAAACTGGTAAAAGTATTAAAATTCTTCGATCTGATCGAGTAGGAGAATACTTGAGCCAAGAATTCCTTACGTTATAAAAAGAGAATGGGATTCTCTCTCTGGTCACACCTCCTTATACACCTCAGCGTAACGGTGTATCGGAGAGAAGGAATCGCACTTTGTTGGACATGGTGCGATCCATGATAAGTGATGCTGAGTTGCCTACCTCCCTCCGGGGCTATGCTCTAGAGACTGCTGCCAATATTCTGAATAGAGTTCCGTTAAAATCTGTGTCGACAACTCCATATCAGATATGGAGTGGCAAGAAACTCCACATTAAACATTTAAAGGAATGTGATTGTCCTGCATATGTCAAGAGGCATAATCCAGAAAAATTGGAAGATAGATCTGTCTTGTGTAAATTCATTGGATACCAGAAACATTATTCAGGGTACACCTTCTACCATCCAGAGACACAAAAGATTGATGTCTCCAAACATGCCATCTTTTTAGAAAAGGAATTTCTTATGAAGGAAGTTGTTGGCAAGGTGGTAGATCTAAGTGAATGTTCAGAAGGAGAATTAACACAAGAACATGTGTCAAAACCAGTGGGAGAATCAGAACTTGATGTTTCCCAACCAATAGTTAGGAGGTCTGATAAGATTCCTCGAGCCCCTGATAAGTACTATTGTTTTCTCGTAAACGGAGGGGTTGAGGATGTCTTCATTTTAGATGATGATCATATTGGCTTCCAAGATGCCATTAAGAGTAGAGACTCTGATAAATGACTAGATGCAATGAAGTCTGAAATTGAATACATGCACGTAAATGAGGTATGTACCTTAGAGAACGTGCCCAAGGGAAGTGTTTCCATTGGCTACAAATGGATCTTCAAGAAGGAGATTGGTGCATATGGGAGGATACAAATGTACAAGGCTAGGCTGGTTGCGAAAGGTTATCATAAGATTCTAGGAATAGATTATGCCGGGACTTTCTCGCCAGTCTCCATGCACAAGTCTGTCCGAATCGTACTCGCTATTGCTACCCATTACAACTACGAAATCTGGCAAATAGATGTAAAGACTACTTTTCTAAATTGTGATTTAGAGGAGCAGATTTACATGACTCAGCTAGAAGGTTTCGAAGTCAATAGGAGTAAAGAGAAAGCATGTAGACTACATAGGTCTATCAACGGACTTAAGCAGACATCAAGAAGTTGGAACATCCGTTTTGACAACACAGTCAAAGTGTTTGGTTTTGTCAGAATTGAGGATGATCCATGTATTTTTAAGAAAAACAGTGAATATTCTTTAGTCATCCTCATACTGTACATGGATGATATTCTTATAATAGGAAACAACAAATGGATGTTGAAGTCTGTAAAGGAATAACAATCAACTAACTTCTCCATAAAAGACTTAGGAGAAGCATCCTACATATTAGGTGTAAAGATTTATAGAGATAGATCTAAACTGATGCTAGGTCTGTCCCAAGCCATGTACATTGACACCATGCTAAAACTGTATAGCATGGAAAACAGTTAGGGTGGTTTTATACCAGCCAATCCTGGAATAAACCTTTCCTAGAAGATGTCTCCAAAAACTGACTTGGAAAAGGAACGCATGAGTAAGATCCCATATGCTTCAGCAGTGGGATCTATCATGTATTCCATGATCTGTACCAGACCTTATGTCGCTTTTGTACTAGGTGCAGTAAGTCGATATCAGTCTAACACTGGAGAAGAACACTGGAAAGCCGTCAAGACAATTCATAAGTACTTGCAAAGGACTAAAGACTTGGTCTTGATTTATGGAAGTGAAGAGCTCAAGGTTGAAGGCTTCACAGATTCCAGCTTTCAGAGTGATATAGATGATAGCAAATCGATCTCTGGATATGTTTTCACTTTCAACAGAGGAGCAGTCAGTTGGAGAAATTCCAAACAAGACACTGTTGTAGACTACAAGATAGAGGCCGGATGCATAGCGACCAATGATGCTGTAAAGAAAGTGGTCTAGATGAGAAAGTTTATAAACCAGTTAGGGATGGTGCCTGCAGTTAAAGATCCAATACCTCTGTATTGTGAAAATAATGCAACAATCAGTCTGGTTCAAGAACCAAGATTCCAGAAGAGATCCAGACACATTCTTCGGAAGTATCACCTGATACTAGATATTGAGAAGATGAAAGACATAGAACTCCTCAGAGTCTGTTCAAAAGACAACATAGCAGATCCATTCACAAACGCGCAGGCACGCGATCGTCTAGAGAGACTAGTGTGTAAATGTGGTATGAGATACCATGATAAATGGGCCTTAATGCAAGTGGGAGATGTTGAGAGATGTATGCCCTCGAGGCAATTTATCTATGTAAACATCTTGTTCATGAATGAAAGTATGCTTTCTGGTATCAATTGTCTGATTAATTTTCAATTGACATGTTGCTTAGATAATTTCCTTAGACTCATAGTAAGGTCTTATATATTTTGAGATAGAGATCGGATTATGAGAAATGTCTGACCGATAGGAGCTTGATTCTTAAAGCGTTCATGGTCATAGATGCGTCAAAATAGGGATATCGGTACATCAGACAGACCATTGTGTCTTTGTATTGATGATCTCATAATCCTGCGACTTAGTAAAGTCGGAGATAAGACACATGTGCTCATTAGAGACTGAGTCCACTGAACGAACCGATAAAGAGTTATCTTATGGTCAAACGTTAACTAACTTCCATTAATAACTCTCTAGTGATGATAGGCAAGTTGGTCCTTAGGACTTGAGATCATTGTATGAACCTGTGCGTGAATAGTGTCGCTTAGACATATGATCTAGGTTCGAGGAAAGTCTTACTGAAAGGTCTTAGGTTGGGTGACACTTGAAACGTATGAGTTAAGTAGTGATCAATAGAGGATTTGTCTCTTCCATTAATTGGAAGTTAGTGTCGTAGGCTTATTACGGTTCTTGGTAAAACCTTGGCCAAGGTATGTTGTAGGGAGTACAACATGTATGTACCAGAGACCGAAAGATATTGATCAGTGCTAGCTAGTGTGGTTGACAGCTTTCCATACCCTCGGCTATGCACATGACATAGTTAAGACGAAGGGACTAAAACTACGGTATTCTTCACGGACACAGTCAGAGTGATCCTGGTAACACTTTTGTCGACAAGTCAATCACGTAATTATGATACCGAAATAGGGATGACATTTGCTACTCGTGGTTACTATCGTCTAGGGATTTCAAGTCCCAACCTGTAGTAGGGTCAGGCTGTAGGGTCTCACACTGAGTAGTATTCACGTCTTTGTAATTAGAAGAATTTTAAGAGGAATGCATTTGATGCAATGGAGTAAATTGAGCTTACAAGTGAGTTGGGAGAATAAAGCTAAAGATTTTAGCATTTAGGACTAATTAACACTTGGTATTAAGCTGACAAGGAGGCATGGGATCGAAGGGGACTTCTTGAGAAATCCACAGTAAGAAACCGCGTTCAAATTGGAGCTCAAACGAGCCCGAAAACGCGAAAACGACATTGTAAGGCACTAAGTGGGCTTGTGGGTCTGACCCACACCTTGTGGGTCAGACCTGCCAGGAGGTAGCGGGTCCGATGCGAGGGGACAAACCTCGTGCACAACATGAGGGCTGAGCCCGTGTGGGGCCTGCAGAGGGGCCCGCACTCTTTGAGTGCGGGTGGCAGTGCTCCTGCGCGCGCCACGTAGCACGATCAGCCCAGCCCTCTTGGGATGCGTGCAGTTGTTGTTTGTGCAAAAAATGTTTTCGTAAGTCTAATTTCGACATTTGAGGGGTAAAATGATATAGGAATTGGACGTTGTTTTTTTCTTGTCGATTGTTGTCTCGCGATCTTCGATTTGATAGGTTATTTCAAAGTCGAAACTCAGAAATGGATTAATGGTTGATTTTAGAAGTTTGGACTTCTATTAAAATCAATCCCAAATACCCATTTGATAGTCCCACATTGCTCGTAGCAAAGGAGGAGGGGTCGGCTCCCTATATAAATTGGGGATAGCCTTCCTCATTGAAAAGTGCACCAAGTCTCAGATTCGAGAAGCTTCAATTTTTTGACAAGTTCGATTGACGACTTAAATTATTCCTCTGCTTATATTTCTTCCTATCCTCCAATCGAGTCCTAGCAAGATAGCGAGGAGGTTTGGATCTGATACAAAGTCTCTGACATGGACCTGCTCAAGTGAAATCTTCTTCGGCGAGTGAATTTCTCGGAGGCGCGGTGCGGCTCGGGAGCGGTTCAGATCGGGGCGAGGCGTAGCATGGTGCGGTTCGGGAAGCGGCTCAGCTCAGGCACAGTGCGGCTCGGAAAATGGTTCGGAACACTTTACAGGTGCAAGAAAAGTTACGGGTAAGTCAGATATATTTGTGCTTTTTATATTTTGCAGTAGGTTAGCTCTTTCTTCGGGTTGGTCGGACCCAACCCGAGTTAGTAGATTATCCAGGCTAGGGTGCCTGATTCTTTGGGTTAATATTTATTTAAGTGTTTAATAAAGTTTTCGCTACATCTTTTTGATTCTAATGTCCGTCCGACTTTGGACGTGCATTATTTTTGCCCTAAGGGTCCTTGAAAACCCCAACATCCTCGGGGACATGGCTTCACATCATTACTAGGAGTGGGTGGGAATTCCTGATGGGTTTGCCCCACTGGGTTGGTGACTGGAAGAAGGACTTTGTTTTCGTCACTTTTCCTGGGAATGCCGAAATCCTTACTGGCTGGGGAAGTCCGGGCAATGACGAGTTGGTTTTGACTCTTTCTGAGGCTGACCCATCTACGGTCGACTTTTTGATGGCCTTTTCTTGGGAGGAGAGATCGGTCTGGGCTCTGTTGGATGATTTTCTTCTTAAGAGCGTCTTGTGGTCCCCTTGTAAAGTAAATTCTCAGATTTCGTTCTTCTCCTTAGCTTACCCTGATTCTCCTCTTTTCCATAGGAATGGCAGGTCTAGAGTTCAACCACACCTTTGACATGTACAAACTCATATATCAAGGGCTTCTCGGTTCTCGGGGAGATTCCTCCGGCCATGCACTGTGTCGCTCGAAGGAGGAGGTACAACAGACGACCGAGCCACTGATCGGGACATTGCGGTCGGTAAATACTTGCCTGATTCTGACTTCGGTCATCGTGAACCCTTTCCTGGTTGTGGGAGGTCCAGTCGACATCCATGACGACCTGGTCCTTGCAGCGGGGGGCTCGGCCACTTCCAAGGGGGTTCCTCTGAGCCTGAGCCGGTCAGGGACCACCGGAAGAAGTATGAGCGCTCTCCCTTGGGGTTTGACACGCCCGAGAAGAGAATGAAAGGAGGAGTAATTGACATGGCGGTTTAGGAGCCGTCATCTATCTTCGGGGGGAGTCATCAGGTACCGGGGGAGGTTTCCTAGCCCAGCCGAGTTGAACAGACTTACGTCGATCTGCCTCAGATATTGTCGGTGCTAGAGCCCGTCCCTAAGACACCGTCTGGCGAGATGTCCTAGCTCAGTCGAGTTGAATGGACTCCACTCGATCCGGCTCGGATATTGTCAGTGCTCGAGCCCATCCCTAAGACACCGTCTGGCAAGGTTTCCCAGCCCAGTCGAGCCGAACGGATTCCCATCGATCCTGTTTTGATATTGTCGGTGCTCGAACATGTCCCGAGACACTATCTGGTGAATCGGTAGATACAGACTGCAGCATAGCCGTTCGTTTGGCGCAAAACTCCATCCTTCTGAGGGATCACTCCCCTTGGAAGCAGTTGGTCCCGAGAACCTGGCGGACTACATGGTGTGGCAAAGTCAGTAGGTTGTTCTCCTCCCTCCTTTTTTGTCTCCTAGCAATTCTGAACATTCTTGACTTATTTGTCTTGCAGATGTCCAAGATGTTTATCGCGATGTGACGACACTAATCGCAGATGGCCGATTGCGAGGCGGTCCTCGAACGAGAACGCCTAAGGGCAGATGCAGCTAAGAGAGCAGCTGAGGGGGCCCACGAGGAGCTACAGTCTGTGTTCCTCAAGGTTTTCGAGTTGACGTCGGTGGTCAAGAGGTTGACGTCGGAGGTCAGGAGGTTGAAGGAAGCGTTGACGGTTACCGACGTCTCTCGGGCGACGGTTGAAGAGTTTGCAGAGGAGGCTAAGGAGGCGTTGTCTCTTATCTGGGAGGAGCATAGGAAAGAAAGAGATGAGCTTTGGTCTAAGGTTGCTTCTCTGAGGTTGGCAGACCCTGAACGGCTAGTTGCCGAAGTTTCGAGAGGGTCTATAAGAAGATCCTGGCCCCTGCAGATTGCGAACTCCTTCCTGGAGGGATTTCGAGAGGATTTGGCCCCGCGGATCGCGAATTCCTTTTTGAAGGGATTTCAGGCGTACGAGGAACGACTCTGGGGGATATTTCCTTGTTCTTCGGCCACTCCCGACTAGCCCGTTAGGACATGGGATGCGGGAGAGGCTGAACCAATTGGAGAGATCTCTGCCAAGGCTTCTACGCCGTAGGTAACGTAAATTGTCTTTTGCTTTCCCCCTTCCTATTGTAAAAACTAAAGAATTTAAAGAATTTTAATCTGAATGGAATTTCTCAGTTGCACAATAACTATGCTTTGTTTTTCTTTCTGCGTGTATCGTATTGCCCTTGCGTTGGTTTCCCCCTTCTGTGACTCGGGTCGAAGTCGGCTGGTGGCTCGAGCTGAGGGAAGCGTTTCTTTGAGAGGTCATTTGCTGGTTGGGGCCAAGAGTGTGATCGATCTGCTTGGGGGGTCGACCCCGGCCTTACGGCCGATCGAACGGTCGTCCTACTTGGGGTGTTGCCCCTTGCCCTGCCGGGGGAGTTGCCCCTAGCATTATGGCTGATCGAATGGCCATCTTGATAGGGGGAGTTGCCCTACCCTTATGACCGATCGAGTGCCCGACATACTGGGGGAGTGTTCCCTAGCCTTACGGCTGATAGAACGATCGACATGTTGGGGGTTTGCCCCAAGGTGTACGGCCGATCGAACGATCGGTATGCTGGGGGGTTTACCCCAAGTTGTACAGTCGATTGAATGGTCGATCTCCATGGCGCATTTCCCCCAGCCTTTCGACCGATCGAGTCGCCAGCCTGCTAGGGGAGTCGCCCCAAGCTTTACGGTGGACTGATTTGTCAGCCTGCTGAGGGAGTTTCCCCAGCCATATGGTCGATCGAGTGCTAGCCTACTAAGGGAGTTGCCCCCAGCCTTATAGTCCGTCAAATGATCAGCCTAGTAGGGGAGCTGCCCCCAGCTTTATGGTTGGCCAGATGATTGGTTTGCTGGGGGAGTTGCCCATAGCCTTATAGCCGATAGGTTGACTGGCATGCTGGGGTAGGTTCCAACAGCCATAGGTTGGTCAGATGATTGGTCTGTTGGGGGAGCTATCCCCAGCCATACGGTCGGTCGAATGATCATCCTGTTAGTGGGGCACCACTACCTTATGGTCGGTCGGATGATCGGCCTGCTGGGGGGCTGCCCCCAGCCTTACGGTTGATCGAATGATCGGCCTGCTGGAGGCTGCCCCATCCTTATGGCTGGTCGATTGGCCGACCTGCTGGGGGGCTGCCCCCAGTCTTATGGCCAATCACATGACCAGCCTGCTGGGGGTACTGCCCCCAGCCTTATGGCCGATCGGATGACCGGCTTACTGAGGGCACTTCCCCCAGCCTTACAGCTGATCGGATGACCAGCCTGCTGACTCATCTCAAATGATGTGAGCGCTAGTCCCAAGTGCAGGAGACCGAACAAGTAATAATCCTGGTGAGTCCAGGTATCGTATTCACGGGACAACTGACCTATAAAACCACGAACTTCAGTATGTAAAGAGTAATAATACGGTAATAACCAACCACCCAAAGATATGGTATCAAGAGTTTAAGATAATAAAAGAAAATCCTACGATAACTATGGTGAATTCGATTTAGGGTACTAATATGGAGAGTATGTGTTGGTATTGATTTCATTAGGGTGTGTGCAATCAATGATTAATAATACATTTTCTATAACTCAACGTTTCGTCCGATTAGGGCATGAGAACGTCAGAAAATATGGCGATAAATAGCATGAAATAGTGCCAAAGAGTTAATCACGTATAATATCAATTTCATAAAGAAAATAAACACAAGTGCCCTCTTGGGTCGCATCACGAATAAGTCTGCAAAGATCCTATTCTATTCAAGCATTCCCACGTCTCCGTATAACATACTCAAACAAGATATATGTAGAAATTGACAAAATACGTGATTATGCAATGCAAATAGGGCGAAAAGATATCAAAATCAATGATTACGACACCCTAACTACATCAACACCAACACATATGAAGATTAACCATGCATGGAGAGATTATAATCAGTATTCATAGACAAATACATCATAAAAACATCAAAATACAATAATAATACTTCAATTACAAGGCAAATACGCAAAATACAAGGCCATAGATAGGAAAAATGTCACCAATTCTCTCCAAATAGCCCCAAATCTCCTTCAGATAATAGAACTAGCCACTATCCACAGGTCCTCCAAATTTCATGGCGAAATACGGCTCCTAGAGACCCCAATACGCCAGAATACCCCCAAAAACCCTAGAATATGCTTAAATAATAGCATTACGGGTTTACTATGCTTAACGGGTCGAAACCCGCTTTATTTGGTAATCAAACCCGAATTCAATAACCGCTTCACGCCTCAGCAGTCGATCTGGGTGGGATTGAATGTGGCCACGCCACATGGCAGCTTAACGTGTCCGACTTTGCCCGCGCCCGCTTTGCATCTGAGTTCGATTCGGATTTCCTCTGGGCCGTTGGATCGCACATCGGAGGGTCCTTGAAGTGCCACGTCGCCCCGATGATTTCGCACTACGCCCACTTCCCTTGAATCCGAGTCCAAACGCAGGCTCGTCTTCAGCCGTTAGATGATGATCATGCGGTCGAGATCAGCCGCATCGTCGCTTGGATACTGTCGCTTGTAGGGCGTTGGATTGGCATCCAACGGATCATAAATTGCCGCGTCGGCCCACTCTCGTGCGTCGCTAGATAAGGTAGGAACCGATGGATTGATGCCACTTGGCCGCCAAGATTCGTTCGGGCCGTATTTCCAAGCGTATTTTGAGCGTATATCCTCATTTAAGTGGTATTCTGTAGTCAAAAATTCACATTAATTAGAACAAATCTCAGAAAAATATAAAATAATAGTCGTTGGAATCGTGAGATCGAGATCTAGCCATGACAAATATAAAAAGTGCAGAAATACCTAGTTTATTGCTATTTTGTGCTTAAATTAAGTGATTTCTCTAATAAATGACAATATACAAAATATGAACGTATTAGAGACAAATTGAGCATCATATAAGCACAAAAAAGTGCTAAATAGGGTGTTAAATATGCAATATTTACTTTGAATCATACCCCCAACTAGCGAGTTGCTAGTCCCTAGCAAATAGAGTGATTGAGTCGAATGATTAATGAAACAATAAATTCGATCAATCACTTATGACATGGCTCAATAATACGCTTTCCAACATGATTTCGACCATCAATATACACAATCCATGAATAAAATCAATCACATGATATTTTCTCTACTTTAATTTGAATAAATAACATGCACGCATCGTTTTGTGCAAGCAAAAGTATAACATGTCATTATATTCTAGTTTTCTCATTTCCAAGGAATTGGCATCTCAAAACGATCGTTCAAATCATGGGTATTGAAGTTGCTTGGTTTATTCACCATTTCTTTTTTCCCTTTTTTAGTTCCGCATAACACGCATAAAGCAACATTTGCGAAAAATGTATAAGTTGGATCACTCCATCAAATGAGTGAGGTTCCGGTCAATGGTTCCCAAATCAGACGATTATAGGGCATTATGCCAAAAAGGACCCCTCGGACTATACTACTCGAGCCAAACAAGTTATTTATTTAGTGACATACTTATTCATTTTTTTTGTTTCTTCATTTTTTCTCCTTTTTTCTGTTTTTTATTCGTAAGCAACTCAACACCCATTCTTCGAAAATAAACATTAATAACCACGGCCAAATTCCTTTACAACTTGAAGACTTTTCTAATAAATCGTGTATACTTAAGCTTTTTCATCACATTAGCATGCATGAAATAAATTCAAACTATTTAGAGATATTAATCATGGCAATTGAAAGTTTTCATGAATAGCATATTAACGAGTAATTCCATGAAGGAAAATTAATTAACTCAAGCCATAAACAATTTTTAGAACTCAATCAATGCATAATCATCTGCTAGTGTGGAATGTGAAGGAGTTTTAAATGATGAGAATGGCGGTTTATTCTTTTCTTTAGCCTTGTTTTTTGGAAAAAAATTCTAAGGTCTCATACACTCCCCCCAACTAAAAATGGACATTGTCTTCAATGTCGAAAAGGGTACGAGTTTATTCAAAAGCAAGCATCCTAGAAAGCATATAAAAATCTACGCTAATGGAAAGAACACATCGTGGTCAAATGGCAGATCCCAAATCATTAATGTTGGAGGAAGTTGTTCAATTTGCTCCTTGCGCTCCTCGGTAAGTATCCTTCCTCCAATGACTAAACTGGATCCCAGCAACGTAACTCCCAGCATCTCTATATGATGTTCACCTGTATCCTGCAAGAGATGAGTCACGTCAATCCAAATTAGTCTAAAATTCATTGCAATAAAAGTATTCCAAATGTAGTCATCAAAATAGGTGAAGTAAATTAAAGCATGTTGATGACTACTCCCTGAAAGATATGCACTACTCTCGATATGATGCTTGGTCATTGGGGAGAGGGATGAATGATTTTGGAAAAAAACTGGGAGGTAGAGTGGTTCGGGCTCCATAATGATAGTCTCTAAACCCATGTCCCTCGCTATTTCCTCCTCCTGTTCATCCAAAATTGTTAGCTCGTCCTCTCTTTTGCACACGCTTCCAGCCATGTTGATATTTTTATTCGCGACTTCATTGTGACATGGCTTGCTCGATATACCTGCAATAGAAGATGAACTCATATTAGATTCTTGAAATTGAATTTCAAAGGACTTATTTTCTTCTAAGCAAGTGGCAATCAGAGTAAGATTTTCAATGGATTTCTGAATCTGCCGAATCCGAGCAAGGAAATTCTCTTGGAATTGATAGGATGTAGCCTCATGTGTCTGACTGAGCAAATAAACTTCCTCTTGCAAGGATTGCAATGGTACGTCTACACTTTGCTCCCCTTGATCAAGGCATGAAGGCTCCGTTGAATCGCACTCTGAAGTCTCTTCATGATTTCTTCATTCTCTTATAAAGACTCCATATATTTCCACGCCTCTGTCGGCGTCATGACTCCCAAGAATTCCTACAGCTGTGGTCATAGTCCACATAGAAATGACTCCATAAGCTCTTTCCTTGTGTACCCATGCTGCGGATAGCTCGATATTATGTCTGTGAACCTCGTACAGGCCTGAAATAAAGTTTCTCAATCAGTCTGATTAAAACTAACAATCTTGAGCTTCTCCATCCTACGTTTGTATGCAACATTATACTCTGCATTATGCCAATTATTTGTGCAATAGAAATTCATGTACTCCATTTTTTTTGAAATTTTTTTATAAAAGAAAATAAAACAAAAAAACTAACAAAAAACCTAAGCTATAAGATGGAAGGATCTCACCGAATGTTCCTCCAAACGAACTGAAATCGTAGCTTGCAAGTACCGTTATCCCCGGCAATGACGCCAAAAACTTGGCTCGTCTCAAATGATGTGAGCGCTACTCCCAAGTGCAAGAGATCGAACAAGTAATAATCCTGGTGAGTCCAAGTATCGTATCCACGGGACAACTGAACTGCAAAACCACGAACTTCAGTTTGTAAAGAGTAATAATACGGTAATAGCCAACCACCTAAAGATATGGTATCAAGAGTTTAAGATAATAAAAGAAAATCCTACGATAACTACGGTGAATTCGATTTAGGGTACTAATATAGAGAGTATGTGTTGGTATTGATTTCATTAGGATGTGTGCAATCAACGATTATTAATACCTTTTCTATAACTCAATGTTTCGTCCGATTAGGGCACGAGAACGTCGGAAAATAAGGCGATAAATAGCATGAAATAGTGCCAAAGAGTTAATCATGTATAACGTCAATTTCATAAAGAAAATAAACACAAGTGCCCTTTCAGGTCGCATCACGAATAAGTCCGCAAAGATCCTATTCTATTCAAGCATGCCCACGTCTCCGTATAACATACTCAAACAAGATATATGTAGAAATCGACAAAATACGTGATTATATAATGCAAATAGGGCGAAAAGATATCAAAATCAATGATTACGACATCCTAACTACATCAACACCAACACATATGAAGATTAACCATGCATGGAGAGATTATAATCAGTATTCATAGACAAATACATCATAAAACATCAAAATACGTGAATAATACTTATATTACAAGGTAAATACGTAAAATACAAGGCTAAAGATAGGAAAAATGTCACCAATTCTCTCCAAATAGCCCCAAATCTCCTTCAGATAATAAATCTAGCCATTTTCCCCTGGGCCTCCAAATTTCATGGCGAAATACGGCTCCTAGAGACCCCAATACGCCAGAATACCCCCAAAAACCCTAGAATACGCTTAAATAATAGCATTGCGGGTTTACTATGCTTAACGGGTCGAAACCTGCTACATTTCATAATCAAACCCCAATTCAATAACCGCTTCATGCCTCAGCCGTCGATTTGGGTGGGATTGAATGTGGCCACGCCACATGGCAGCTTAACGGGTCCGACTTTGCCTGTGCCCACTTTGCATCCGAGTTCGATTCGGATTTCCTCTGGGCCGTTGGATCGCACATCGGAGGGTCCTTGAAGTGCTACATCGCCCCAATGATTTTGCCATAAGCCTACTTCCCTTGAATCCGAGTCCAAACGCGGGCTCGTCTTCAGCCGTTGGATGATAATCAGGCGGTCGAGATCAGCCGCATCACTGATTGGATACTGTCGCTTGTAGGCCGTTGGATCAGCATCCAACGAATCATAAATTGCCGCTCGCCCCGCTCTTGTACGTCGCTGAATCAGGCAGGAACTGATGGATTGATGCCACGTGGCCGCCAAGATTCATGTGGGCCATATTTCCAAGCGTATTTTGAGCGTATTTCCTCATTTAATTGGTATTATGCATTCAAATTCATAGTAATTAGCACAGATCTCAGAAAAATATAAATAAATAGTCGTTGGAATCGTGAGATCGATCTAGCCATAAACAATATAAAAAGTATAGAAATACTAAGTTTATTGCTATTTTGTGCTTAAATCAAGTGATTTCTCTAATAAATGACGATATACAAAATACGAACGTATTAGAGACCAATTGAGCATCATATAAGCACAAAATATGGCTAAATGGGGTGTTAAATATGCAATATTCACCTCGAATCACCTGCTGGGTGTGCTACCCCCAGCCTTGCGGTCGATCGAATGACCGGCTTGCTAGGGGAGCGACACCCAGCCTTACAGCCGATCGGATGATTGGACTGATAGGGGAGCTACCCCTAGCCTTTTAGTCGATAAGAAATTTTGATATGCGGCTTCTAATTCGACAGGCAGTCTCCAAGTATGTTGTGACTAGCTGTAATGTTCAAGAACTATTGTCTAAGTTTTATTAACAAAAAAAGGGAAGATACACTTTCGAATGGAAGACATAAAGCAGGTAAGATAAGGGTGGGCAAGTATCACTTTCCCGGTGGGAGATTATGGCTACCACACTTGTTCCCTTCGTTCATGTGGCCGACTCTTTACTTGATTATCCGAATGGAGGTCCGGACGACGTTCAATATTTTCCACTTATCCCCTTGCCTGGAGGTGCCTTGTCTGGGCCTGCTTTTGAGGCATCGACGAAGTTCTTCAGGTATCCCCGTCTGATCAGCTGGTAAATGTATTTCTTTAGATGCCATTAATCGTCAGTGTTGCGGCCGTTGTCTTTGTGTTTCTTGCAGTATTTCTCCTCGTCTCTTTGGGCTCCCTTCATCCTCGGGGGTGGCTTATTGATGTGGCCTTCCTTTTTGGGCCTGGGTCAAGACGACATCTCGGGATGTGTTCAGCTTTGCAGGCGCTACTTCCCTTTTGCTTGGTCACCTCCTGAGGTTCTTCTCCTGTTTGCGGTCCTCCAGTTTGTGGCATGTGCTTTCATCGTGACTTGAGTTCCTTTTAGCCCACGGTGGGGGACCTTTTTCTTCCATAGCTAGGGCCTGTTCTGCTGGCATGAATCGCTCTGCCTGAGCTAGGAGTTGGTTAATACCCTTGGGGTGTTGTTGATGGATCGATTTATTTAGTCCTATATACTAGACCCCCCTTATACATGGCTACTATGACGACCTCCTCGGGCAGCTTTCAATACTTAACCTTTGGGCGTTGAAGCATTTCATGTAGCCGCCCAGAGTCTCACCCGACCTCTGTACTACATTAAAAAGGATGTCTGATCTCGGCTTCCTTTGTCGCACAGCCATGACTTATTGGCAGAAGATCAGGGATAAGTCTCAGAAACTACTGTTGGACTGATTGGGGAGGCCGTTTTACCACTCCCTAACTGATTTTCTGATGGTGGTATAAAAGCCTCGATAGAGTAGGGCGTCGTCGGCCCGTTGGAATTCCATGATCCATTTGTAATCTTGGATGTGCTACTAGGGATCTCCCGTGTCAGTGTATTTCTCCAGGGTTGTTACTTTGAACCTGGACGGTTCCCGTGCGACGGTGATATTCCTTATCAATAGGTTGTGATCGTCCTTGGGGGCTTCTAGGGTAGCTGGGTATGGAAGTACTTTGCCCTGGTATTCGGGTTGTTTAAGCAGATTAATAGAGGCATGGGAGGCTATGCCCACGCAGTGTTCAAAAAATCGGCCTGGGCGGCCGCCTAGGCGCTAGGCGGCCTGTAAACGCTCCGACTATGGACTGGGCGGTCAATCTGGGTGTTTTTGGGATTAATCGGCCGCCTAAGCATTCTCGACGGTGTCTGAGTGCTCTGGGCGGTTCCTGGGCGGTTCCTGGGCGGTCCCTGGGCGTTTTTGGTGAATGGCTTAATTGCACAAGAGTATCTTTTAAATTTTATTTTGTTGCACACAAATACTCTAAAATAGGTAAACTGGATTTGATTTAGTATGTATTAAATATTTAATGTATTTAAAATAATTTATATATAAACATAAATATATTATATAAAAATAATTAAAATAATTAAAAAATGCAAATCCTTCTATGCCGATTAATCCCTGATTAATCCCCGATTAATGCTCTGGGTGCTAGGCGCTAGCAATCCGAACGCCTAACGCCTAGCGTTTTTTACAACATTGTGCCCATGTTTGTTCCGGCTGAGAATCAGTGTTGGTCGTCGGGTAATCTCCCTTTGGCATAGCTACTTGCGGTTCATCTGCCACTTTCGACGGGGACCCCAGCTACGTCCTCGTTGGTTTTCAGTGGTCGAGCGGCGGGATGAACACCCTCAGGTCGAGCGGGATCATTTGGACGAGGTTATGGTTGGTTCATCCCTAGTCCATTTGGTTCTTTTTCTCCCATTATCCCGAAGGGATTGGGGGTATCGGACCGTGGCAGAGAGAAGTGCGACATGCTGAACCGTTTCTCCCGGTTTGGGCTTCTTTCATCGTGGTTTGTGACCATGGTTAAGCGCAGCATTGGACGTAACCTCTAGCAATCGGGGCAGGGAACCCTGCTGAGTTTCCCGTCAGATGATGTTGCGGGCCTACGTGTTGCTGAATAGCCATCACCATTGTTTGGACGTTGTCTTTCACCTCCTTAGTGAACATGCATAACTGTTTGTGGGTTACCAAATGTGAGTCATCGGTCCCCTCAGTAGAGTGAATGTGTTCGGCCTCGAGTGGTATGTAGTTTCCCTCCTCGTAGATAGCTATTAAGTAGAGCCCTCTGTTGTTGTGCTAGTCCATGTTGGTTGTTGCGGATGACGTGGGTGATGATCTCATTCCCACAGATGATGCCAGATGTTTTGGGGTGTTTTCTCACTACAGGATGGTAGCCGAGGGCCGTCGCTGTCACGAGCGACGAGGAAGGCCTTTGAGGTCGATCAGAGAGTGGCCGGTTCCGCAGTCAGCGTCCGAGATCCGGAGCTTCCTTGGACTTGCAGGATATTATCGACGTTTCATTAAGAACTTTTCCCGGATTCCTGAGCCGATGACCAGACTGACGCGGAAGGATGTGCCATATGTTTGGTCTGATGATTGTGAGAAGGCTTTTGGTATTCTGAAGGAGAGATTGACGACTGCCCCTGTACTTGATGTGCCTGATCGGAGTAGAGGATTCGAGATCTTTTGCGATGCTTCTGGCAAGGGTCTTGGATGTGTGTTGCATAAGCATGGGCATGTGGTTGCGTATGCTTCTTGTCAGCTTAAGGCTCATGAGAAGAATTACCCGACACATGATTTGGAGTTGGCTGCAGTCGTGTTTGCGCTGAAAATTTGGAGGCACTTCCTGCTGAGTGAGAAGGTGAAGATCTTCACTGATCACAAAAGCTTGAAGTATATCTTTACGCAGAAGGAGCTCAACATGCGATAGCGTCGATGGTTGGAGCTCATGGCAGACTACGAGATTGATTTGCAGTATCACCCTGGCAAAGTGAATGTAGTTCCGGATGCGCTGAGCAGGCTTCCAGGGTGATGATGTTGGCTTCGCAGTGGAGATTGCAGCAGGATTTTTGCGAGACTGGTATCGAGATTATTCTTCCTGGAGAGACTTCTTCACTGATGAGTATGCAGATACAGTCGACGATCGTGGATAGGATCAAGGCTGGACAGGCTGGAGATGCTAAGCTTGTGAAGATTCGGGAGCAGGTGGAAGCCGGTCTGCGGACTGACTTTTTGATTCACGACGATGGTTCGTTGAGATTTGGAGCCAGGTTGTGTGTGTCAGCTGGAGACATCAGAGAGGAATTATTGGTCGAGGCACACAGCTCGCCGTATTCTGTGCATCCTGGTGGGACCAAGATGTACAAGGATCTTTGTTTGAACTTTTGGTGGCACGGTATGAAGAGGAGTGTGGCTCGGAGTGTAGCCAAGTGTTTGGTTTGCCAGCAAGTAAAGACGGAGCATCAACGTACGACAGGGTTGCTACAACCGCTTCTGATTCCAGAGTGGAAGTGGCAGCACATCACTATGGATTTCGTGACTGGACTACCTCGGAGTCTGAAGCAGAATGACGTGATTTGGGTGATCGTAGACCGATTGACCAAATCTGCGCACTTTATTCCCTTCTGAGTAGGACAGTCTACTGAGACTCTAGCGAGGAGATATATGGAGGTAAATACTTTTACCCTCCGTTTCTATTTCCTTTTCCTAGTTTAGATAGTGATGTAACATGAATCGTGCAGGAGATCGTACGACTTCATGTAGTCCCCGTGAGTATCGTGTCGGACAGAGACACGAGATTCACATCTCAGTTTTGGCAGAGTCTGCAGAAGAGCTTAGGTACGAGTCTGAGTTTCAGCACGACGTACCACCCGCAGAAGGATGGCCAATCCGAGAGGACGATTCAGATTTTGGAGGACATGTTGAGAGCGTGCATGTTGGACTTTAAGGGATCTTGGGAGGATCATCTCCATCACGTTGAGTTTGCCTACAATAACAGCTACCAGGCGAGTATTGGAATGGCGCCTTTCGCCGCGCTATATGGAAAGAAATGTCGATCGCCACTGAGCTGGGATGACATTGGAGATCGGGAGCTGTTAGGACCGGAGATGATCGTGGAGGCCATGGATGTTGTGAGGAACATCCGGGAGAAGCTGAGGATTGCGCAGGACCGTTTCAAGCATTGGGCAGATGCTAAACGGAGGCCTTTGGAGTTTCAGCCTGACGATCATGTCTTCCTGAAGATTTCTCCGAACCGCGGAGTTATTCGATTTGGGAAGAGAGGCAAGCTGAGTCCGAGGTACATTGGGCCGTTTGATGTTCTGGAGAGAGTTGGAGATGTGGCTTATCGCTTGACGTTGCCACCGTCGCTGGTGGGAGTTCACGACGTATTTCACGTATCTCAGTTACGTCGATACGTTAGTGATCCATCCCATGCTGTGGATTTCTCGGAGATTACGGTTCATCCAGATCTGTCTTATGATCAGCCGCCCGTTGAGATTTTGGATCGTCGACAGAAGCAGCTGAGGAATAAGACCGTCGACTTGGTTCGAGTGCAGTGGCGTCACGGTTCCCCTTGTGAATCCACCTGGGAGCGTGAAGATGAGATGAGTGATCACTCCTTATTTTACACCTTTTTCCTGCATGTTTGCATGCCATTTAGATCGCTCAAATCATGTTTTTCACGATATATCGACGATATTGCGATGCTTTTCACGATTTCTTGTTTTTGTCGAATTTCAGGTGATTTGGGGTGATTTGGAGTGATCTCGAGATACACCTACTCTAGAGTGTCACCGATGACCTCACCGAGGGGTATTTTGCTGTTGGAGAGGAGCGAAAGAAGAAAGGATGTCGCAGGAGCGACGAGGAGGCCAAAACAAGCTGTTTGGGCATTTTTGGTGTCCCACTCGACCGAATGAAGGACTCACTCGGTCGACCAGCGAGACACTGCTCGGTCGACCAGATCAGATATGTTTCATATGTGCACTCGGCCGAGCATCGGAAGCTGACCGGCGCCCCGTTTACGGTATGGGCGCGGGTGTCGTTTACCGCAAGTGCACGGTTAGTGTAGGGTGCGGGAATATCGAACTCAGGGAGGTGAGGTTGTGCTTGGGTCAGGTAGGACCCAAATCACCCCGAGGGGCGAGCTAGCCCGAATCGGTAAATCGTTGTCACGAAAGGAAATAAAGGGTATTAACAACAAGAAAGAAAACCTGTGACTTTGGTTTCCAACCCGACGAGAGACTCTCACCGATACGGCCTACGGGTATGGATAGCGATCGGGATTAGGGTCTAATGGTGAGACGTTGCCTCTGAAAGTGGTACCGGCGTCCCATGGGCCCGATATTCCGGTCGGTGCCCAGGATGATACACCGGACTTCCCGGATTCGATCAGTGGGCACTCCCGTGTCCATTAACACTGATCGATCCCGGGAGCACTAAGCCCGCAACAATAACTCCCAACGTCTCATCCTGCCGCTCCCGCGTGCTAGGATTTGACGTCTACGCTATGGGTGTGAGCTATGGCTAGGGAGTCAACCGCCAAGTTTATTCCCCCTTGGCCCAACGGTCAAAGGCGGTCTTTTTCCCGCCGATGACAATGAAACACCCCGCGTAACCGTTAGAATCCTAATCCCTATCGATCTCCTAACCCTATGGACGCATCGGGAAGAGCCCCCGAAGGGGTTTCCACCAAAATCCCAGATTTGGGAAACTACTCACAAAAATCCATGAAAAAGCGATCTAAATGAAATTTAACCGTTGGAATCATAATCAGACAATTGCAATGCGGAAGTAATAGAGTAGATAAGACAATATTAAACTTTGAGAAAGATCTGAAAACTTACAAAAGAGTAACAATTACAGTCGTCACAAGGAGATAAAACAGTAAAAAAAATAGCAGCTCCCGTTTCTGGAACCATAGGGGTTCTATATATAGACTTTCGCATCAACCGATCGGTTGACAAGTCAACCGATCGGTTGATCCGTTACAAAATAATAACAGAAAACGACGAGCTTTCACCCGATCACATGAACCGGTCGGGTGAGTTCTTGAGTGACCGGTTGGATCTTGGAGCAGTCGGGTGAATCGATCGGTTCGGCGTCCGTGTCTTCAGCTCTTCATCTTCAGGTACAGATGAACCGATCGGGTGAGAGTCACCCGATCGGTTGGCATTTTGCTCGAAAAAACAGAGAATAGCCCCCCGCTGAACTGGTCTGTGAACCGGTCGGGTGACTTCCTTATGAGCTGCGGCAGAGACCGGGTGGTGCACGCGTGCATCACCCGATCGGTTGGAGATGACCAACCGACCGGGTGAGGGGCTGAAAGATGAATTCTTTGGCGTTTGACCCCCTGGATCACGCGTGACTTCTCCCGTTGCTCCGGGGACTTGGGATATCATCGTTAAACGTCCCCTACGTGGTCAATCCCTTGCAATCAGGGATAAACAAAGAAAAGTGAAAGAAAACGGGAAAATACACGAAAACGAATAAGAGACGGCTGAAAAACACGGAAAAACACAAAAAAAAACGTGCGTGAATATATGAAATATAAACGCACGTCAAAATCCCCCAAGCTGAAATCTTCCTCGTCCTCGAGGAAGACGAGTGAGAGTAGTAGCTCGGAAGGGAAAAATAGAGAGGAAGAAAGAAAAAAAAACTCTAAATCCTAGATCGTCCATCAGAGCCACCAAAATCAAAAACACCACACCAAGCAAGCAAACGCCAAATCACACCACTAAACCTAGGAAAACGAGTCCAAATAAGTGTCGTGGGCCCACGCGGTGAAGCGCGAGTGAGTGTGGTCGCGTGCTAGCAAATGGTGTCGCTTTCTACAATGTGCTATGAGGCTCGATATACACAAATCCAATATATGACCCAAATATCGATTCGAATTGAATTAAGCGGCGAATATAATTTCATGCATGCATGAGAAGAGTAAGAATAGAAGCGTATCATGCATCGGGGACTCCACAACTAGGGTTAAGGAAATCACGCCATTATAGCCTAGATACTAGCTAAAAAGTTCCTAAGCCAAGTGTTTTCGATAACATGGGGGTTGAGATGATGTGGAGTAGAACACTCGGTGCAAATTCTCGCCTTCCCTTTATTCTCGGCAAGTAGGAAAAAATATTCACACGGAAATTTTTTTGGGTTTTGGGCATTTGTATATTTTTTGGCCTTTTGGCTATACAAAATTTTTTTCTTTTTCTCTCTTTTTGGGTTTTTCTTTTCCCTTTTTTTTCTATTTTTTTGGATTTTTGGATTTTTGGCTATACACATGTGCACTCTCCCAAGTGGGAGAACGGTACACGACGAGGGGATTTGCACCAAGTAAAACAAAAAAGAAGTCGAAATCTAAACACTCGGGCAAAGGAAACTATTCTCGCTAAATAGAGCATAGGCTAAATGGGTTATCCTAGTCCTTAATTGTGGAATCCCGATTGATCACTCCATATTTTACACCTTTTTTCTGCATATTTGCATACCGTTTTGATCGCCCATATCACGCTTATCACGATTATTCGACAATATTGCGATACTTTTCACTATTTCTTGTTTTTGTCGTATTTCAGGATATATGGAGCGATTTTGATCGATTGTGAGATCAAGAAGATTTGCACCCACTCCGGAGTGTCAACCATGGCCCTTTTGAGGGTTATGCTGCAATGGACGAGGAGTGGAAGAAGAAAGAATGTCGTAGGAGCGACGGGGGAGCGAAAAGATGAAGATTGGGCATTTTCAGCATGCCACTCGGCCGAGTGAAGGAGTCACTCGGCCGAGCATTGAGACCCCGCTCGGCCGGCCAGATCGGACATGCAACAGAGATGTATCAGCGTGCACTCGGCCGAGCATCGCACGCCGACTCGGCCGAGTGCGGAGACTCCGTCCGCCCGAGTGGCACCCAGACGACGGCAAGCCAAAATGTCCAACTTACTGTAATCCGTCAGTCTGCCCCAGAAGCCCAACTCGGCCGAGTGACGAAAGCCGTCCGCCCGAGTACCAAATGCCCCTCGGCCGAGTGACATTTGCCACTCGACCGAGTGATGCCGAGGACATGCAGCGCCCAGATTTTCAGACAGCCTCTCACTCTTTTGAAATCTGCTATCATTCCAGCAATCAAAGTATTTTTCTCATATTTTTTATGGATAGTATACTTCATGACGGTTCCAACGCCACCAAGAACGCGCAAATCGGAGGTCGGATGAAATCTAGGGAATTTCTGCAAGTTGATGCTGCAGTGCTGGAATTTGCATGTCAGTGTCACTCGGCCGGGTCACATATTCCACTCGGCCGAGTGCGGCCTGGGCCCAGATTTTAAGTTGCGGTTTGGGCTGTTTTTGGGCACGAATTTGAGGGGTTTTCTAGGGTTTCTTGTTAGGGTTTTGGGGGAGTATTTAAGGGTTTTGTAGCCACCATTAGAGGGGAATCTCCATTATGTTTTCTTAGCCTCCATTATGTTTTATTAGAGTTTATTTTAGAGGTTAGGCCATGCCCTAGGCCCCCTCTTGGATCAAAAGGCTTGTATTTGGATTGGAATTCTTCATCAAAGCTAAGTATTTCTATTCTTATTATTTGAATCTTTGTTTTTCTATCTTTTTGTATGCAAGCAATGATTTCTATTGATTCTCATATCCTTGTTGCTATGCTAGAGTAGATTTGTTGTTCTAGGGTTTGGGGATGAACCCTATGTATCTAATTTCATATTTGTGATGAATGAATTTCTAAATTACTAAAATTGCTAGGAGGTTAGGTTGTGATTGATTTATTACGAATGGCTAGGGATTTCCATCGATTTGGGATTTGCAAGAGATTGGATTCTAATCGATGGGAAGGCCTAGATATTCGATTTAGGTTTACAATTGGGTTTCTCTAGATTTGGTTTGCAAGAGATTGGACCAAAGCTAGGATTTTTAATTGTAAATCTATACACATATTCGTTTGCAAGAGATTGGACGAATACGAACTAACACAACCTAGATCGTAACTCGAGTTTGCACGAGAGTGGGCTCGAGGAGCGATTGGACGATGATGTCGATCCTCATGCTAGTGGCTTAGGTTAGGGTTTGCAAGAGATTGGGCCCTAACCTAGGTTTGCTATAGACCGGCAATAGCGCGAGAGCGTGAGCTTGGTTCTCCATTAAGTTGCGACCAGTTCACCTCAACGCAAGTCTAGTAATATTGAGATTCACTATTCACAATGATGCATGACGGTCCGTAGTGGGGATTCCCTAGCCCTAGACGTCTTTATTTGATTTTATATCCCATACTTTGCCCGACGATTGTGACAGGATCGCCGCAAGGCAAATTCCCTCTTTTATTATATTGTATTTGAATCGATATTTGACCGATTTCTTTATCACCGACACCGACATCCACCACCATTTCCATTATATCATACCATAGCCATCTCCACCAATAAAACATTCGTAGTCAAACCAACCTAGGATAGATTGGAGCCAACACCACCTCCTCGTGTTCGATACCCGCTCGCCACTACGCCGTGCGCTTGCGGTAAAACTACAACCGTCGCCTCGGGACGTGTATCCGGGGCGCGATCAAGTTTTTGGCGCCGTTGCCGGGGAGGTGTTTCCGTTGGTGCCAATTTGTCACAATTAGGTTGATTAGACTACGAAAAAAAATAAATAAATAAAAAGGAAATTTTCACCCCTGCCACCATTATTATCATTTCTATATTCTTTTGTGCCACTGATATCTTTTCTCCAGGTATTTATCTTTGTTGATCAGGTGCTATGGATTATACTACGTGGACCACAGATTTTGATCAGAATGCTCAGACGGGAGATTACTATTTTGATCAGAGTGCTCAGATGGGCGAATACCTTTTTGAGGAGATGCACTGGCCCGAGCTTGATGAGAGACAAAGGATCTTTTTTGATGAGATGCATGCACACCAGGTTGAAGTGCAAGCCGGGCTTGAAAAGGGTAACCTTCTATTGGAACGGGTGAAGAGGCAACTTGAAATGAATATGCTAATGCTTAAGGTTGAAGGGATTCCCAAAGATATCAGTTCTGCTTCTTCATTTTATGGGCAAGAAGCATCGCCAGACTTACTACCAGAGCCAGAATGTGCCGTCGTCGATCCCACTTCCTACGATACATCTATTGCATATGAAGAGTGGATGGACGAAGAGGCAGTGAAGGAAGCAGAAACTGAGTCATATGCGCAGCCAGAGGAGGACGCATTTCAGAGATTATTGGAGGGTCTCTTGGAGTCAGTGAGGTTCACCGGTTCAGAGAGCATTACGGCAGGTGATGCATTTGAGCTACGATTTGCAGATTTTGTTATGAACCGTGTTTCAGCTGCAGGAACAATTGAGGAGGACATCCATGTCAGACTTGAGGGGGATAGACTATATTTTCGGATTTCTTGCGGGCATTCCCCTCCACATGATACATCCCCACAAGCTGACACACATGAGCAGCCAGCATCACCATCCCAGGGAGAGCCTACATTGATAGTTGATGAGAAGGCAAATGAGCACACTATCGAGCCAGAGCATGCTTTTGAGGAGGCCTTACACACAGAGCCAGAGCTTATCACCGAGGAGGTCATGCATCGGGACGAGGACACAGCCATTCATGAGGATCCCGAGCACTATCCTCCTCCATTAGAGCTTCCGCATCCACCTCATCCTCCCACTGACGCAGAGGACTACCCCACAGAGCTTATGGCTCCCCTTCAGGGAGATCTCTTTACTCCCTCGCCCTTTATCTTTGATTTCCCTCCAGTGTATGATGTTTTTTATGATTCATCGTGCCTTTTGCAGGATTCATGTACATACGATCAAGAGGTACGATGGGACGTATATGTGGAGGAGAGCGAGGAGTTAGCACCCATGGACACATATGAATATGATCAAGGGGTGCACTGGGATGAGTCCGACGATGATGATGAGCATCTTGATGGGGTCCACACCTATGATCTAGATTTACCTGAGCAGCATAGAGAAGACACCGTGGAGACAGCTATCACGGCACGTGAGGATATTGGATTATTTCCAGGGAAGTATCGTCCACCACTATTTATTTCATATATTTCTATTGACGATCCTCTTTGGGATACTTTTATTATGAGGGTGAAATTTTTGCAGCGAACTGATGCATCCTATTCTCTGCAGGGTACAGGTGGAGTCCTTGTGGGAATGCTGGAGGATGCATTGCTAGAGTTCGTTGGTGTCTGTGGACATGTGCGCCTGGCAGAGCCACGGAAGGAGCAGTTGGAGCAGTTGCCTGCACCGGAAAAGATACTGGATCCGCCTTTTGCTATAGGTGATATCAATCCAGTAGTGTAGAAATTTTTATGCTTTCAATAAACCCGAATCCTCTCGACAGCGAGAGGACCGTATAGATTTGTTTGAATAAATATCACCTCATATGACGGCCACAAAAATCTTTTACACCCCAAACCCATTATATATATTAATTCCCCTCTCCATATTTTGATGTGTCACATCCTTTTGCTCACCACACCCGAGCATTTCTTTCAAGTGAAACCTTACTTTCTTATTTGTTTGACTTGATCTCGCTTAGTGAAGCCATGACATTTTTGATTGAGTCACTTGAATAGGATTGTTTGGTATAAGCTTGGGGGAAGGCGCTCTCATGCATCATTGTATGTGCATGTAGTTGCATTAGGATTTCATGGCATTCATTTCATCATTTTTCATTCACCTCCCTTATTATTATTGTTGTTCATCATATCCTTTCATTATGATCACATTGAGGACAATGTGAAGTTTAAGCTTGGGGGAGTGCATTTCCATGTCATTTAGATGCATTAGTTGCATTTTTACTTTATTTTAGGGTTTTTTAGAATTTTTCAAAATTTTGCATCATCTTTTTGATTTTTTCCATCTTATTTTCCTTTTATGTGTGTTCATGCATCATATTGTGTGCTTGATTTTTCTTTTCTTTCCTCTCTTTTATTTTATTTTCTTTTCCTTCTTTTCCTTCTTTTGCTAGATTTGTTCCTTATGATGATATCTCTTATTGCTTTAGCAACCATCACGTGGCTTATTATTCCATGCCATGCTATTTAGTGTATTCCATAGTCTTGCTATTCACATATGCTTGCAAATCTATTTCTTTTGATGATTCCTCTACATGAATGCATGATATTAATTGAAACTGAATGTATGGATTAGTGTTTAGTATGCTTTTGTTGGAAATGCACCAAGATTCACGCATCATTAGTATATCTGAAGCATCAGTTTTATCGTCTTATTCACCTTCTGTTGCATGCCTGATATGGTTGTAAACTTTACTGCTTGACTTCACTATTTATTGATATGATTGAGAATATCCATGCTTACATACGAGCTTTAGTTGAAGTATTATTTTGTTGAACCGTTCGTGCACATCTTAGAGTGAACCGAGTGTTACATTATTTATTTCTCCACATATATCATTTTATTCTCTACATGTCACTTGAGTTCACCTCCTAAAGCTACTTATATCGCATCTATTTCCCAAAAATCCCCACAAAAGAAAAGTTAGCTCCAAAAAGTCCAAAAAGCCAAAAAGGAGCCAAAAACCAAAAAATACAAATCATATAGCTCCTACAAAAATCCAAAAAGAAAAATGAGAAACAAATAGTTCAAAAAGAAAAAAAAGAGAAGAAAAAAAAAATGTTTCTCTATCTCATTATTGGAGCCACAAAATACTTGGGAAAACCAAGGCAAAAATCCCATTTTCCACTATCATATTCCTTTAGATGCGATGCCTCAAGCTAAGCTTGGGGGGGTTGAATTCATTTGACCATATGAGTGAGTACGGCATTAGAGTGGAGAGGTGCATGAATGGAGAAGTTTGATAATGCTGAAACTTAGCAAAATACCTAAGTTATAGAGATTTCTTATGAATTGATATAAATATGTGAATGCCATGATTTATTCCATTCTCCATTGCATGTTTGGCGTGATTCTTATATGCTTCAGTTATAACTCTTGATTGAAAAGTGCATCGCCAACATTTGTATATTAAATCCTATAAAATGCGTGATGTGGATATGAATTGATTGTATGAATTTAGAGAATCCCTTTTGTTGTTCTTAAAAACTTGCAAGTACCATGTTTATGTAAGATATGAAATCCTTATAGCATGTGATTTGTATTTTCCGAGTTATCGTGATGTGTAGCTTAGGGCTTGAGATCTGAGAGTATAATCTAGCTACCCCTTCCACTTCGTATTCTTTTATTTCATTTCCCTTATTTTTCATCTCCCGAGTTCGTCTTTTTACTTATCTTCCTCGAGGACGAGTAAGAGGTAAGCTTGGGGGATTTTGATCACTCCATATTTTACACCTTTTTTCTGCATACTTGCATACCGTTTTGATCGCCCATATCACGCTTATCACGATTATTCGACAATATTGCGATACTTTTCACTATTTCTTGTTTTTGTCGTATTTCAGGATATATGGAGCGATTTTGATCGATTGTGAGATCAAGAAGATTTGCACCCACTCCGGAGTGTCAACCATGGCCCTTTTGAGGGTTATGCTGCAATGGACGAGGAGTGGAAGAAGAAAGAATGTCGTAGGAGCGACGGGGGAGCGAAAAGATGAAGATTGGGCATTTTCAGCATGCCACTCGGCCGAGTGAAGGAGTCACTCGGCCGAGCATTGAGACCCTGCTCGGCCGGCCAGATCGGACATGCAACAGAGATGTATCAGCGTGCACTCGGCCGAGCATCGCACGCCGACTCGGCCGAGTGCGGAGACTCCGTCCGCCCGAGTGGCACCCAGACGACGGCAAGCCAAAATGTCCAACTTACTGTAATCCGTCAGTCTGCCCCAGAAGCCCAACTCGGCCGAGTGACGAAAGCCGTCCGCCCGAGTACCAAATGCCCCTCGGCCGAGTGACATTTGCCACTCGACCGAGTGATGCCGAGGACATGCAGCGCCCAGATTTTCAGACAGCCTCTCACTCTTTTGAAATCTGCTATCATTTCAGCAATCAAAGTATTTTTCTCATATTTTTTATGGATAGTAGACTTCATGACGGTTCCAACGCCGCCAAGAACGCGTAAATCGGAGGTCGGATGAAATGTGGGGAATTTCTGCAAGTTGATGCTGCAGTGCTGGAATTTGCATGTCAGTGTCACTCGGCCGGGTCACATATTCCACTCGGCCGAGTGCGGCCTGGGCCCAGATTTTAAGTTGCGGTTTGGGCTGTTTTTGGGCACGAATTTGAGGGGTTTTCTAGGGTTTCTTGCTAGGGTTTTGGGGGAGTATTTAAGGGTTTTGTAGCCACCATTAGAGGGGAATCTCCATTATGTTTTCTTAGCCCCCATTATGTTTTATTAGAGTTTATTTTAGAGGTTAGGCCATGCCCTAGGCCCCCTCTTGGATCAAAAGGCTTGTATTTGGATTGGAATTCTTCATCAAAGCTAAGTATTTCTATTCTTATTATTTGAATCTTTGTTTTTCTATCTTTTTGTATGCAAGCAATGATTTCTATTGATTCTCATATCCTTGTTGCTATGCTAGAGTAGATTTGTTGTTCTAGGGTTTGGGGATGAACCCTATGTATCTAATTTCATATTTGTGATGAATGAATTTCTAAATTACTAAAATTGCTAGGAGGTTAGGTTGTGATTGATTTATTACGAATGGCTAGGGATTTCCATCGATTTGGGATTTGCAAGAGATTAGATTCTAATCGATGGGAAGGCCTAGATATTCGATTTAGGTTTACAATTGGGTTTCTCTAGATTTGGTTTGCAAGAGATTGGACCAAAGCTAGGATTTTTAATTGTAAATCTATACACATATTCGTTTGCAAGAGATTGGACGAATACGAACTAACACAACCTAGATCGTAACTCGAGTTTGCACGAGAGTGGGCTCGAGGAGCGATTGGACGATGATGTCGATCCTCATGCTAGTGGCTTAGGTTAGGGTTTGCAAGAGATTGGGCCCTAACCTAGGTTTGCTATAGACCGGCAATAGCGCGAGAGCGTGAGCTTGGTTCTCCATTAAGTTGCGACTAGTTCACCTCAACGCAAGTCTAGTAATATTGAGATTCACTATTCACAATGATGCATGACGGTCCGTAGTGGGGATTCCCTAGCCCAAGACGTCTTTATTTGATTTTATATCCCATACTTTGCCCGACGATTGTGACAGGATCGCCGTAAGGCAAATTCCCTCTTTTATTGTATTGTATTTGAATCGATATTTGACCGATTTCTTTATCACCGACACCGACATCCACCACCATTTCCATTATATCATACCATAGCCATCTCCACCAATAAAACATTCGTAGTCAAACCAACCTAGGATAGATTGGAGCCAACACCACCTCCTCGTGTTCGATACCCGCTCGCCACTACGCCGTGCGCTTGCGGTAAAACTACAACCGTCGCCTCGGGACGTGTATCCGGGGCGCGATCAAGACTCCTTATTTTACACCTTTTTTCCGCATGTTTGCATGCCATTTAGATAGCCCAAATCATGTTTTTCACGATATATCGACGATATTGCGATGCTTTTCACGCTTTGTTGTTTTTGTCGCATTTCAGGTGATTTGGCACGATTTGGAGTGATCATGAGATGCGCTCACGATAGACGGCCACCGACGACCTCCCCGAGGGGTATTTTTCTGTTGGAGAGGAGCGGAAGAAGAATGGACGTCGCAGGAGCGACGAGGAGGCCAAAACAATCAGTTTGGGCAATTTTTGTGTCCCACTCGGCCGAGTGGAGGAGCCACTCGGCCGACCAGCGAGACACTGCTCGGCCGACCCGTTCAGACACGATTTCCATGTGTACTCGGCCGAGCGACGGAGACTACATCGGCCGAGTGACGATACCACGTCCGCCCGAGTGGCGCCCAGACGAAGCCCCTCCAGAATATCGAAGTTACTGTTTTTCGGCCATCTGAGCTTTAGAAGACCCACTCGGCCGAGTGGATTATTACGTCCGCCCGAGTGCCTTGAAGCCATCGGCCGAGTGACGACAACTCACTCGGCCGAGCCGCCCCCGAACTGAAGACCCCTGAAGCCCCCGACTTACTGGAAAAATGACAGGGTTTTCACTCGGCCGAGCGACTTTTGTCACTCGGCCGAGTGCGATGCGCTGCCTGTAGCGAAATTTGCGGAAAACAGGCTGTGCATGGGCATTTTGGTCAGGATTTTTAGACGATTTTTGGGGCTATTTAAGCTCTGTTTTTACCCTAGTTGAGGGAGCCATCTCTCAGATTTTTTGCAGCTTTTTGGAGTTTACTTTTTAGCTTTATTAATTGTGATTGGAGAGGAGAAAAACTTGGATTTTTGTTGGATTAATTGAAGATCTACATTGGTTTGCATTGTTCTTCCCCAAAAACTCTATTTTTATTGTTTATATCTTTGTTGTGATGAATTCCATTGCCTATTTCATTGATTATTTTTGTGCTATTGCTATGATTTGTGAGTAGTCTCCACGTCTCGGGGCGTGGGGATGAACCCTACAAACCCTATTTCCTACTTGTGTTGAATTGGTAGAAATTGAGCTAGGATTGCTATTAGGGATTAGATTGGGATCGAATTACTACGGATAGCTAGGTATTTATATCAATTGGGATTTGCAAGAGATTGGATCACAATTTGATAGGAAGCCCTAGAAATCCGAATTGGGTTGGAGTCGGATTTCCGAAGTATCGGTTTGCAAGAGATTGGACCGATACTAGGACCTCCGGTTGCGATTCCGTGCCGATACCCGTTTGCAAGAGATTGGACGGGTAGGAACTATCCCAATTTAGATTGTGGACCGAGTTTGCAAGAGATTGGGCTCGGTGCGCAATTGGACGATGATGTTGATCCTAATGCTAGCTTCCCTAGGCTAGGGTTTGCAAGAGATTGGACCCAAGCCTAGGATAGCTATAGACCGGCAACAGCGCGAGAGCGTGAGCTTGGTTCCACATTTAGTTGCAACTAGTTCATCCAAATTCTCATTCTAGCGATTTCGATACCGGTGAACCACACTTATGAAATACGGTGAGTAGTGGAGATTCCCCTTTCCCTAGACGTTCTTTATTTGATTGGATATTTCGCAAATTTGTCTGACGATTGTGACAGGATCGCCCAAGGCAATTATCTCTCTCTGTTCCTTAATAGCCAGGTGGATCAGGAGCAAGCACGGTCATTCGTCCTCCCTGTGTTCGATACCCGCTCTCCCCTATACCGTGCGCTTGTGGTAAAACTACAACCGTCGTCTCGGGACGTGTATCCGGGGTGCGATCAAGTTTTTGGCGCCGTTGCCAGGGAGGCGATTGCGTTTGATTCTTTTTCACCCTAGCTATTCTTCTTCTTTTTATTATTTTCATTATTTTTATTTCTTATTTCTTGCCTAACCCTTCCACGGTATTAATCATTTCTTTGAAACTCTGTTTCCCCTGTGCATGTACACGAGATCTACGGCGGACCCAGAAGGCTTATTATTTGATCCCGAGATCGAACGTACCGCGCGGAGACTTAGAGCGGAAAAGAGACAAGATCCGGAAGGGAGGTATATGACCAACCGGGAAACTCCTGAAGAATTGGCGGCAAGGATGGCAAGGATAATCTCTATTCGAGATAGGCTTCGGCCTAAGACTTCTTCTACCACCTCGTCCATTGCCATGCCGGGGTTGGCGGCCGACAAGAACTTCGAGCTAAAGACTGGATTGGTGGTGTTGATGCAACAAGACCCGTTTCATGGGAACGCACATGAGAACCCCCACTACCACTTCCAACTATTCTTGTCAAAGTGCGCCACATTTCAGATGCCAGGGGTCTCCGACGACGCTATCAGACTGCGCCTCTTCCCCTTCACGCTTAAGGACAAGGCACTCTATTGGTTGAGGACGCAAGCTGACGGAGTCTTCACTACTTGGGACGAGTTGGCGAGCGCATTTATTGACAAATTCTATCCGCCATCCAAGACGGTGAAGATCCGGAGCGCTCTCATGTCCTTCAAGCAAGGACCACAGGAGACGCTCTATGAAGCTTGGGAGCGATTTAAGGATTTACAGCACCAATGCCCGCACCACAGTATAGAGGACTGGGAGCTAGTTCATAGCTTCTACAACGGTCTCCAACCGGGGACCAAACAAATTATTGATGCCGCGGCAAATGGTGCAATCTTGTCAAAGACTCCCGAGGAAGCTACGGCCCTAATTGAGGAGATGGCCTCAAATAACCAACAATGGGGCGATGAGCGAGGACACTCCACATCCTCCTTAAAGCCAACTAGCATCTACGAGGCGAAGGCCGTAGCAGAGCTCACGAGCAAATTTGATTCTCTCCACAAGGTGGTGGAGAGATTGGAGAAATATATCACGGAACCCCAAGGAAGCCCATCCACCTCCGCACCGACCAACCAAATGTGTGATTGGCAAGACCAATCTCAAGTCATGTACTCGGGAGGAGAGCAAGGAGAAGGATCCTTGGAGCAAATACAATATGTTGCGGGGAACCAAGGGTATTGGTCCAATCCGGCCGCAAGAAATCATCCGGGATTCTCCTACGCCAACAATGAAGGAGCCTTGAACCCGCCACAACCACCGCCTCAACAAGCTCGACCACCACCACCCCAACAACAAAACTATCCACCGAGGGGGCCTCCGCAACAAAACTTTCCACTGAAGCAACAAGTCCCACCGTATAGGCCTCCCGGATACAACCAAGGGTGGAGGAATCAAAATCAAAACCCTCCACAAGCTCCTCAACGAACCGACTTCGAATCTAGAGTGGAGGCATTCATGGTCGAGCAAAATAAGGTGAATGCTACTTTGAAGGCGGGGCAAGAATCTCTCAATACCGTAGTGGCTCAAATATCGGAGCAATTAGCGTTGCTCAACCGGAACACTCAAAGATTGCCGGCGCAACCGGAGCAAACCCCACGGGGCAACACGGGCCACATCAACGCCGTAGTTGCCGTCACTACTAGAGGCGGGAAGGACACCACCCCCGCCATGATTCCTATTAAGGAGGCCGTGGAGGAAAGTTTGGAGCCGGTTGAGCCGATAGTCGAGATTGAAAAGGAGAAGGAGCCACGAGACAAGGAGAAATCTAGGGCGGAGCAGTTAATTGAGGAGAGGCGCTTCATGCCACCGGTCCCATTCCCCCAAAGACTAGCGAAAGCGAAAATGGAAAAAAGGCTAGCGAAATTCCTCGAGTATCTAAGGGGAGTTAGCCTCAATATTCCCTTCCTCGACGCCATCGTCGAGATCCCAACGTATGCTAAATTCTTGAAGGACTTGATTTTGGGGAGGAAAAGGAAGGAGAAGATAATGCTAGCCGAGGAGGGCTCTTGGTTCACCAAGAGAGAGAAGGAGCCGGCAAAATTTAAAGATCCGGGGAGTTTTCGGATTCCTTGCACCTTGGGCGGCGCGCCTCTTCAAAAGGCGTTGGTCGATATTGAGGCTAGCGTGAGTCTCATGCCCCTCTCCATGTTCTTAAAGCTTAATACCGGGACAAAGTTGAATCCCACCGACATGCGCATTCAATTAGCCGATGGCCGGATAACAAGGCCGGTGGGGATTGCCGAGGACATCCCACTTCAAGTCCCGGGTGGGATATGCTTACCATGTGACTTCGTCATCATGGACATTAAGGAGGAGGGAGACACCTCATTGATACTTGGACGCCCCTTCCTCGCCACCGCCGGAGTCATCGTCGACGTGCGCGAAGGTACACTTACTTTAAACGTCGGCAACATCGAGGTGGAGCTCCACATTCCTAAGGCAATGAAACACATGCCTTACCACGAGGAGCTCGATTACATGGACCTCCTTGATGAGGTGATAGAGGAGGCGATTCCTCATTCAATTGGTGCCCTCTTTGATGAAGAATTTGATGAAGGCCCGGATTTAGGCCAAGATGAAAAGATTGAAGACGATTCCCCCGACTTCTCCGCTGATGAAGATGAAGGCGACGCTGATGTCGCGAGGATTCGAGAGCTCTGCAAGCTCTCGAAATTAAATTCTCCAAAGAAAACTCCGCCGGCACGGAAATCGGCATCGCCGGTTAAGCCGTTGACCGGGGCAAATGCTAGCTTGGGGGAGCCTCCCCCCAACACCATTCGGGACAAGAGACCTCCGAGGGAGACCGCTACGCCGCCACGTCCAAATCCAAGCGCGCTCCCCGGGAAGTTTGACGGGTGCATCTCATATGCACCAAACATCCCGCATTGATTGAAAACTATAGGGGGTCGAGCTCACGACCTAAAACGAGCGCTTGTCGGGAGGCAACCCGACAGTTTTTGCTTTATTTTTTTATCTTTTTCTTTATTTTCGTTTAGAAATTTTTAGTATTTTGAGTCACCCGACCAAAAATTCTGTGATAACGGGTCCTATTTTTCTTGACAGGAGAGAAGATAGGTAGATCATCATGAGGAGGATGAACGAGACGATGAGGAGCGCCCCAAGAAGGCGTTCGACGATTAGGAGGAGCATGAAATCGACTGGAGAAGGAAAGACGGAGTTTAGAGCCCAAACGAAGACAAACAGCAGAATACAAGGCTCACTCGGCCGAGTATACTAGTCACTCGGCCGAGTCCAGAAGTTCGTCCGGCCGAGCCGCTCACGAACGAGGGAAGTCTGCTGTACCCAACTCTCTGTTTATTTTCTCGATTTCGATATAACTGCTACTCGGCCGAGTACATATATTCACTCGGCCGAGTAAAACGGATACCCTCCTAGGGCGAATCTTGCCGAGTAGCTTGAGTCACTCGGCCGAATGGACTTACTCCACTCGGCCGAGGCTGGCAAAGCCACTCGGCCGAAGCGATATCGGGGAGAAAATTTCTATTACCTCGCTCGGCCGAGTGACCACGTCACTCGGCCGAGTCGTAACTTTCTATTATATAAGTGACGAAGGGGCGCGGATTTCGAAATCTAAATTCCCAAATCCGCCCGCGCCCCTTCGCCTACCCTCGCCCGATTCCCCTTCGCCCAACCCTCACTCGCCCGACCACGCCCGCGCGCCGCCGCCGCTCGGCCAGCCACCGCCGGCCGACCGACGCCGCGCCCCGCCCGAGTCGCCGCCGGCGACCTCGTTTCCGATCGCCTCCGGTATAGCTCGATTTGCCCATTTTCTTCTCTTTTTGCGTAGTTTTCGAGGATCCGTGTATTAATCGAACCCCTGACCCGAATCAATTCCCATATCTATCTGTTATACCCCTATTGCTCCATACATTTTGATTATTACTCGCTGATATCGCTTTTCCATGCGTAGGTTGCTTTTTGGAGCTTAGGGGAGCTCAGGGGAGCTTCTACGGGCTGTTTTGGATTTCGTGGAGGCGCGGACTTCGCACGCTTCCACCGCTTAGCACTCGCGGCGTGTTTTGGTACACTCTTTCCACTCTTTTTGCACACGCTGCACTTTTTCACTTTTCGGCGTGCTCGGGGCCGATATGCCGCCCCGGACACGGCCTCGGACGAGGAGACCTTCCGCTAAGCGGAAGAGGTCGGATGACGCCGGCCCCGCCCACGAGGCGGAAGAGTCTCCCCCTCCTTCCCCCGCACACCCCGCACAGCCTGCAGGCCCCGCACACCCCGCACAGCCTGCAGCGCACCCACAGCCCGCACAGCCTCTCCCTGCCGATCCACAGCCACCACCACCGGCCCCACTGGTCGGGCCGCTCGGGATTACGTTCCGATACGACGCACACCGCGCCGTCTTCGAGCGTATCTCCCAGCGCTCGATCGTACCCTCCAGGTTCGCACACCTCGCTGACCTAGGACGCCTGGGGGTACTTGAGGGGCTACTCACGTTGTACGACAACGTGGGTTGGCGCGACTTCCTTCAGGTGTCGGCGGATACTTTTACCCGCCCGACACTTGAGGTTTTGAGTTCGATCGCCCGGACCGATGAGGGATGCTCATTCCGGTTCATGGATCGAGAGTGCCAGGTCACTCTCGATATGATGAGAGCATTTTTCTCTTGGCCAGCCGTCCCCGGTGCCGATCGCGGTTACGGCCCCACACATATCCCTCCACCCTCTTTCGACGCCGGTGCCTTCTGGGCACGTATCACGGGTCTCCACGCCGCCTTTGACCCTAGTAGGGCCAAGGCCTCAGCCATCGTACATCCCTGCCTTCGCATTGCTCAGCGCCTTATGGCGACGACATTTTTGGCCAGATATGAGCCGGGCACGATGTCTACGCCAGAGCTTTACATGCTCTACGCGATGACCCGTCCCAGAGCTCTATCTAGGGATGGAGATGAGCTTGTCCCCGCCGTCGTGATCGATATCGCGGCATGGTACTTAGACCGCATCATTGTATCGGTGGGCGCCCGCTCACCGATATGCTGCGGCGGCCTGATTACCCTGCTTGCTCTTATGACCGGCGAGAACTTCCCCGACGACCTGCGGCGAGTATCGGGCCCTACCTCTTTGTCGATAGACGTTATGGCCCGGATGAAGATGCTCCGTCCGCATGGTGAGCGTCACTGGGTCTGGTTGCACGGCCCCTATGGGGCCGATTACATGATTCTCCCGAGCCCTGCTCGGACTCTGATTGCACCAGCCCACGTTGACTGGATTCCGGCGGCGGATGTCCTCATCCCCGCTGCGTACGTGCTCGAGGCCGAGGAGGCCGAGCAAGCCTACGCTGCCCACGCTGCCCAGGCTGCTCCCGCAGACCCTGCTGCACACCCTGCCGAGCCTGCTGCCCACCCCGTCGACCCTGTGGCCTCTCAGCCTGTTCCTGACGTTTCCACTGCTCTTGACACTTCTGTCCCCACCTCTGCCTGTGTCGAGAGTACTTTTGCTGAGCCCACTTCCACCACTGTCACCACTTCCGAGGCTGTCCCCACCACTCCCGCTGCCACCTCCGGCCCTCTGTCCGTGGAGCCTCTTTGCTCCGCTCTCCCCCAGCGCCCGCAGACCTTTGTTGAGAGTGGAGATCCCTCGTTCGCCGCGGTCGTGGAGACCATGGCTAGCATGATCTCCGCTGGGATTGCGCCTTTTGGTCCACACACTTCCGCCCCAGCGGGAGATTCCTCTGTCTCCACAGCTGCCGTATTCTCCGAGAGCGTCGTGGCGTCTGTCCACACTTCTGGGCCACTGACCTCTCTTGCCGCCTCGCAGCCGCTTTTGTACTCTTCTTTCGCTGCCGCTGCCTCCACTTCCCACCGCCCGTCCCGACCTCACACTGAGGCCCGGCCCACATTTCCAGGCGCGGCACCTTTCGTCCCCTTCCCTGCTGAGCCCGTTACATACTCCACTCGCGTACGCCAGCCTCGCCCTGCGCAGCCCCGACAGGTGCGTCCCTCTGCACCACCCCCGCCCGACACTGTACTGCAGAGCATACATGCTCTTGAGTTGGCGGTGAGTGGTCTTAGAGGAGACCTCAGGACCCTGTCCGCCACCGTCTCCGCGATGGCTGGACGCTTTGACCTGATCCCTCACATCCACTACTGCCTGACGCAGATCTTAGAGCGTCTTCCGCGCGTACCCCCGCCCACCCAGCAGGTTCCCACACACCCTCCCACACACACTAGACCTGCTTCCACTTCCACTTCCACGCCCACCCCAGCTCAGCAGCCTGTCCAGCCTACACCACCACCACCTCCTCCGCCTCAGGACGGAGACGGCGCGGCACCGCTTTCTTAGGCACTCTTGATGCCTTGATCCATTCCTGCCGTTGTGCTGCCCGTCTCTGCTGGGTCCTGATGCACTTTTGTACACCCCCCTCCCCTCACTTATTTTGGATTATATTTTCGATCATATCTATTTGTGCTTATCGTATCATATTTACTTGGGATTCTCATTTTGATCACATCTATATATATCTTTTTGGGAGAGAAGGAGAGTTTTTTTTTGGTGCCTCATTTATTTTCATATCACTCCTATCTGTGCATGCATCATTTCCGCATTATATTTTCATTTCCTTTTTTTTTCCTTTCATTATCTTTTTTTTCCTTCCCATCATGCATGCATCCTCACTTGCCCCTCACATTACTTCTCCCTCTGTGTGCCACACTTTGCACATTGAGGACACTGTGCCGTTTAGTTTGGGGGAGTGAGTTCTCACTTTCTTTTTTGATTTGCCACCTTTATTTTCAGTTTTTCACACCGCTTTTCACTTTTGCACTCATTTTTCATTATTTTTCTTTTATTTTGCCATGCATCACGTTCTCCTTACTTTCCTGTGTGCCGCATTGCATAGTTCTATTTTCCTTTTATCTTTACTTCCTTCTTTTTCATCTCATGCTAGAGATGAATTTTCTGTGATGATGTCCACGTGGAGTTAGCTTATTCTATATGCATGCTATATTTGTCGTGTCTTAGACTTCATTTCTGATATCATATGCTATGACTTGCTTTGCATTTAGGAGTAGTAACCCACAATTTTTTTTTCCCTCATGAAAATGGATGAAATTTTATTATTAGCTGAGCCTGAATATTCATATGTATGCTATCACATAAAACACACCAAGATTCACGCATTGAATGCCTATGTCTGGAGTACTGACTTCTTTTCCTTTATCACTTCTATATGCATGAATTGTACACTTCACTTCCGGATGATTGAATGATGATTAGCTAAGATATATCTGGATTAGTTAGCTTTTTTGTGATCGAAGCTGAGTAGATTAGATTACCCCGCTGAAGTTGTCGTGCATGTCTTATAGAGTGAGCCGAGAGTTATATTTATTTCTTTCTCCACAAATCTTGAACATCATTTCTCTACTTTTAAAGATCATTGGTGAATCTCCCCTTAGTGACTCTATTTTATGGCATTTCCCCCGCTATTAATTCCTAGCTCCAAACCTCTCATTCTGAAAAAAAAACAATAATAAAAAGAGAGGAGAACATTCTTGTATATCATTATCCCTCTTTGAGTTGGGATCATTGTATATATCTTATAATAAAAAAAAGAGAGAGAGAAAAGAGGAAAAATCCTCAATAAAAGATCCCATCTCGCTTACTTTCTTTCTTCTTTCTCTTCTTTGCCTTTGGAGCTATATAAAAACGGGGATGTAAATATTTTTGTGCCACCACGCTTTTAGATAAGCTTGAGGGAGGGGATCCATTGATGTGTGAGAGAGTGACTATTTGACATTGCACGACAACCTAGGCTAAGTAATATTTTATACTCGGTGAGATTGTTTCTAGCTTTACGAAATCCAGAAATCTAAGCCTAGCATTCATTTCATGAAATCCATACTTTTCTATTCTCTCTATTCTATGATTTGATACTCTTACACTCCAGATAGAAAGCGTTTAATTGAAAAGTGTGTGATCTGAGATTTGTATACCGCTTTAGATGATTCAGGCGATGTTAATTTTAAAATTATTCCGTTTTTCATGATTATACCATTGTTCGTGGGTTTTCTATTTTCTACTTGCACTATTATACTATGATGTCAAAATGAGGTTCTTTGACATGTATTTCTCGCTCGATGCATGCTATAAGAGTAAGTGAAACCCACGTCCTGAGAAAATGATCTAGCATCCTATCTTTCTTTCTTTCTTTCTTTATTTTCGTTTGGTTTTCATTCTTCTTCGTTTTTCATTTTTTTTCGTTTTTTTTTTCGTCGTTTTCGTATTCCGAATCCACCGGGTTCGCCTTTTACTTATCTTCCTCGAGGACGAGTAAGAGGCAAGCTTGGGGGATTTTGATCACTCCTTATTTTACACCTTTTTTCCGCATGTTTGCATGCCATTTAGATCGCCCAAATCATGTTTTTCACGATATATCGACGATATTGAGATGCTTTTCACGCTTTGTTGTTTTTGTCGCATTTCAGTTGATTTGGCGCGATTTGGAGTGATCATGAGATGCGCTCACGATAGACGGCCACCGACGACCTCCCCGAGGGGTATTTTGCTGTTGGAGAGGAGCGGAAGAAGAATGGACGTCGGAGGAGCGACGAGGAGGCCAAAACAATCAGTTTGGGCAATTTTTGTGTCCCACTCGGCCGAGTGGAGGAGCCACTCGGCCGACCAGCGAGACACTGCTCGGCCGACCCGTTCAGACACGATTTCCATGTGTACTCGGCTGAGCGACGGAGACTACATCGGCCGAGTGACGATACCACGTCCGCCCGAGTGGCGCCCAGACGAAGCCCCTCCAGAATATCGAAGTTACTGTTTTTCGGCCATCTGAGCTTCAGAAGACCCACTCGGCCGAGTGGATTATTACGTCCGCCCGAGTGCCTTGAAGCCATCGGCCGAGTGACGACAACTCACTCGGCCGAGCCGCCCCCGAACTGAAGACCCCTGAAGCCCCCGACTTACTGGAAAAATGACAGGGTTTTCACTCGGCCGAGCGACTTTTGTCACTCGGCCGAGTGCGATGCGCTGCCTGTAGCGAAATTTGCGGAAAACAGGCTGTGCATGGGCATTTTGGTCAGGATTTTTAGACGATTTTTGGGGCTATTTAAGCTCTGTTTTTACCCTAGTTGAGGGAGCCATCTCTCAGATTTTTTGCAACTTTTTGGAGTTTACTTTTTAGCTTTATTAATTGTGATTGGAGAGGAGAAAAACTTGGATTTTTGTTGGATTAATTGAAGATCTACATTGGTTTGCATTGTTCTTCCCCAAAAACTCTATTTTTATTGTTTATATCATTGTTGTGATGAATTCCATTGCTTATTTCATTGATTATTTTTGTGCTATTGCTATGATTTGTGAGTAGTCTCCACGTCTCGGGGCGTGGGGATGAACCCTACAAACCCTATTTCCTACTTGTGTTGAATTGGTAGAAATTGAGCTTGGATTGCTATTAGGGATTAGATTGGGATCGAATTACTACGGATAGCTAGGTATTTATATCAATTGGGATTTGCAAGAGATTGGATCCCAATTTGATAGGAAGCCCTAGAAATCCGAATTGGGTTGGAGTCGGATTTCCGAAGTATCGGTTTGCAAGAGATTGGACCGATACTAGGACCTCCGGTTGCGATTCCGTGCCGATACCCGTTTGCAAGAGATTGGACGGGTAGGAACTATCCCAATTTAGATTGTGGACCGAGTTTGCAAGAGATTGGGCTCGGTGCGCAATTGGACGATGATGTTGATCCTAATGCTAGCTTCCCTAGGCTAGGGTTTGCAAGAGATTGGACCCAAGCCTAGGATAGCTATAGACCGGCAACAGCGCGAGAGCGTGAGCTTGGTTCCACATTTAGTTGCAACTAGTTCATCCAAATTCTCATTCTAGCGATTTCGATACCGGTGAACCACACTTATGAAATACGGTGAGTAGTGGGGATTCCCCTTTCCCTAGACGTTCTTTATTTGATTGGATATTTCGCAAATTTGTCTGACGATTGTGACAGGATCACCCAATGCAATTATCTCTCTCTGTTCCTAAATAGCGAGGTGGATCAGGAGCAAGCACGGTCATTCGTCCTCCCTGTGTTCGATACCCGCTCGCCGCTATACCGTGCGCTTGCGGTAAAACTACAACCGTCGCCTCGGGACGTGTATCCGGGGTGCGATCAAGTTTTTGGCGCCGTTGCCGGGGAGGTGATTGCGTTTGATTCTTTTTCACCCTAGCTATTCTTCTTCTTTTTATTATTATCATTATTTTTATTTCTTATTTCTTGCCTAACCCTTCCACGGTATTAATCATTTCTTTGAAACTCTGTTTCCCCTGTGCATGTACACGAGATCTACGGCGGACCCAGAAGGCTTATTATTTGATCCCGAGATCGAACGTACCGCGCGCTCCCTGTGTTCGATACGCCGCCACGTCCAAATCCAAGCGCGCTCCTCGGGAAGTTTGACGGGTGCATCTCATATGCACCAAACATCCCGCATTGATTGAAAACTATAGGGGGTCGAGCTCACGACCTAAAACGAGCGCTTGTCGGGAGGCAACCCGACGGTTTTTGCTTTATTTTTTTTATCTTTTTCTTTATTTTCGTTTAGAAATTTTTAGTATTTTGAGTCACCCGACCAAAAATTTTGTGATAACGGGTCCTATTTTTCTTGACAGGAGAGAAGATAGGTAGATCATCATGAGGAGGATGAACGAGACGATGAGGAGCGCCCCAAGAAGGCGTTCGATGCTTCGGAGGAGCATGAAATCGACTGGAGAAGGAAAGACGGAGTTTAGAGCCCAAACGAAGACAAACAGCAGAATACAAGGCTCACTCGGCCGAGTATACTGGTCACTCGGCCGAGTCCAGAAGTTCATCCGGCCGAGCCGCTCACGAACGAGGGAAGTCTGCTGTACCCAACTCTCTGTTTATTTTCTCGATTTCGATATAACTGCTACTCGGCCGAGTACATATATTCACTCGGCCGAGTAAAACGGATACCCTCCTAGGGCGAGTCTTGCCGAGTAGCTTGAGTCACTCGGCCGAATGGACTTACTCCACTCGGCCGAGGCTGGCAAAGCCACTCGGCCGAAGCGATATCGGGGAGAAAATTTCTATTGCCTCGCTCGGCCGAGTGACCACGTCACTCGGCCGAGTCGTAACTTTCTATTATATAAGTGACGAAGGGGCGCGGATTTCGAAATCTAAATTCCCAAATCCGCCCGCGCCCCTTCGCCTACCCTCGCCCGATTCCCCTTCGCCCAACCCTCACTCGCCCGACCACGCCCGCGCGCGCCGCCGCTCGGCCAGCCACCGCCGGCCGACCGACGCCGCGCCCCGCCCGAGTCGCCGCCGGCGACCTCGTTTCCGATCGCCTCCGGTATAGCTCGATTTGCCCATTTTCTTCTCTTTTTGCGTAGTTTTCGAGGATCCGTGTATTAATCGAACCCCTGACCCGAATCAATTCCCATATCTATCTGTTATACCCCTATTGCTCCATACATTTTGATTATTACTCGCTGATATCGCTTTTCCATGCGTAGGTTGCTTTTTGGAGCTTAGGGGAGCTCAGGGGAGCTTCTACGGGCTGTTTTGGATTTCGTGGAGGCGCGGACTTCGCACGCTTCCACCGCTTAGCACTCGCGGCGTGTTTTGGTACACTCTTTCCACTCTTTTTGCACACGCTGCACTTTTTCACTTTTCGGCGCGCTCGGGGCCGATATGCCGCCCCGGACACGGCCTCGGACGAGGAGACCTTCCGCTAAGCGGAAGAGGTCGGATGACGCCGGCCCCGCCCACGAGGCGGAAGAGTCTCCCCCTCCTTCCCCCGCACACCCCGCACAGCCTGCAGGCCCCGCACACCCCGCACAGCCTGCAGCGCACCCACAGCCCGCACAGCCTCTCCCTGCCGATCCACCGCCACCACCACCGGCCCCACTGGTCGGGCCGCTCGGGATTACGTTCCGAGACGACGCACACCGCGCCGTCTTCGAGCGTATCTCCCAGCGCTCGATCGTACCCTCCAGGTTCGCACACCTCGCTGACCTAGGACGCCTGGGGGTACTTGAGGGGCTACTCACGTTGTACGACAACGTGGGTTGGCGCGACTTCCTTCAGGTGTCGGCGGATACTTTTACCCGCCCGACACTTTAGGTTTTGAGTTCGATCGCCCGGACCGATGAGGGATGCTCATTCCGGTTCATGGATCGAGAGTGCCAGGTCACTCTCGATATGATGAGAGCATTTTTCTCTTGGCCCGCCGTCCCCGGTGCCGATCGCGGTTACGGCCCCACACATATCCCTCCACCCTCTTTCGACGCCGGTGCCTTCTGGGCACGTATCACGGGTCTCCACGCCGCCTTTGACCCTAGTAGGGCCAAGGCCTCAGCCATCGTACATCCCTGCCTTCGCATTGCTCAGCACCTTATGGCAACGACATTTTTGGCCAGATATGAGCCGGGCACGATGTCTACGCCAGAGCTTTACATGCTCTACGCGATGACCCGTCCCAGAGCTCTATCTAGGGATGGAGATGAGCTTGTCCCCGCCGTCGTGATCGATATCGCGGCATGGTACTTAGACCGCATCATTGTATCGGTGGGCGCCCGCTCACCGATATGCTGCGGCGGCCTGATTACCCTGCTTGCTCTTATGACCGGCGAGGACTTCCCCGACGACCTGCGGCGAGTATCGGACCCCACCTCTTTGTCGATAGACGTTATGGCCCGGATGAAGATGCTCCGTCCGCATGGTGAGCGTCAATGTGTCTGGTTGCACGGCCCCTATGGGGCCGATTACATGATTCTCCCGAGCCCTGCTCGGACTCTGATTGCACCAGCCCACATTGACTGGATTCCGGCGGCAGATGTCCTCATCCCCGCTGCGTACGTGCTCGAGGCCGAGGAGGCCGAGCAAGCCCACGTTGCCCACGCTGCCCAGGCTACACCCGCAGACCCTGCTGCACACCCTACCGAGCCTGCTGCCCACCCCGTCGACCCTGTGGCCTCTCAGCCTGTTCCTGACGTTTCCACTGCTCTTGACACTTCTGTCCCCACCTCTGCCTGTGTCGAGAGTACTTTTGCTGAGCCCACTTCCACCACTGTCACCACTTCCGAGGCTGTCCCCACAACTCCCGCTGCCACCTCCGGCCCTCTGTCCGTGGAGCCTCTTTGCTCCGCTCTCCCCCAGCGCCCGCAGACCTTTGTTGAGAGTGGAGAGCCCTCGTTCGCCGCGGTCGTGGAGACCATGGCTAGCATGATCTCCGCTGGGATTGCGCCTTTTGGTCCACACACTTCCGCCCCCAGCGGGAGATTCCTCTGTCTCCACAGCTGCCGTATTCTCCGAGAGCGTCGTGGCGTCTGTCCACACTTCTGGGCCACTGACCTCTCTTGCCGCCTCACAGCCGCTTTTGTACTCTTCTTTTGCTGCCGCTGCCTCCACTTCCCACCGCCCGTCCCGACCTCACACTGAGGCCCGGCCCACATTTCCAGGCGCGGCACCTTTCGTCCCCTTCCCTGCTGAGCCCGTTACATACTCCACTCGCGTACGCCAGCCTCGCCCTGCGCAGCCCCGACAGGTGCGTCCCTCTGCACCACCCCCGCCCGACACTGTACTGCAGAGCATACGTGCTCTTGAGTTGGCGGTGAGTGGTCTTAGAGGAGACCTCAGGACCCTGTCCGCCACCGTCTCCGCGATGGCTAGACGCTTTGACCTGATCCCTCACATCCACTACTGCCTGACGCAGATCTTAGAGCGTCTTCCGCACGTACCCCCGCCCACCCAGCAGGTTCCCACACACCCTCCCACACACACTAGACCTGCTTCCACTTCCACTTCCACGCCCACCCCAGCTCGGCAGCCTGTCCAGCCTACACCACCACCACCTCCTCCGCCTCAGGACGGAGACGGCGCGGCACCGCTTTCTTAGGCACTCTTGATGCCTTGATCCATTCCTGCCGTTGTGCTGCCCGTCTCTGCTGGGTCCTGATGCACTTTTGTACACCCCCCCTCCCCTCACTTATTTTGGATTATATTTTCGATCATATCTATTTGTGCTTATCGTATCATATTTACTTGGGATTCTCATTTTGATCACATCTATATATATCTTTTTGGGAGAGAAGGAGAGTTTTTTTTGGTGCCTCATTTATTTTCATATCACTCCTATCTGTGCATGCATCATTTTCGCATTATATTTTCATTTCCTTTTTTTTCCTTTCATTATCTTTTTTTTTCCTTCCCATCATGCATGCATCCTCACTTGCCCCTCACATTACTTCTCTCTCTGTGTGCCACACTTTGCACATTGAGGACACTGTGCCGTTTAGCTTGGGGGAGTGAGTTCTCACTTTCTTTTTCGATTTGCCACCTTTATTTTCAGTTTTTCACACCGCTTTTCACTTTTGCACTCATTTTTCATTATTTTTCTTTTATTTTGCCATGCATCACGTTTTCCTTACTTTCCTGTGTGCCGCATTGCATAGTTCTATTTTCCTTTTATCTTTACTGCCTTCTTTTTCATCTCATGCTAGAGATGAATTTTCTGTGATGATGTCCACGTGGAGTTAGCTTATTCTATATGCATGCTATATTTGTCGTGTCTTAGACTTCATTTCTGATATCATATGCTATGACTTGCTTTGCATTTAGGAGTAGTAACCCACAATTTTTTTTCCCTCATGAAAATGGATGAAATTTTATTATTAGCTGAGCCTGAATATTCATACGTATGCTATCACAGAAAACACACCAAGATTCACGCATTGAATGCCTATGTCTGGAGTACTGACTTCTTTTCCTTTATCACTTCTATATGCATGAATTGTACACTTCACTTCCGGATGATTGAATGATGATTAGCTAAGATATATCTGGATTAGTTAGCTTTTTTGTGATCGAAACTGAGTAGATTAGATTACCCCGCTGAAGTTGTCGTGCATGTCTTATAGAGTGAGCCGAGAGTTATATTTATTTCTTTCTCCACAAATCTTGAACATCATTTCTCTACTTTTAAAGATCATTGGTGAATCTCCCCTTAGTGACTCTATTTTATGGCATTTCCCCCGCTATTAATTCCTAGCTCCAAACCTCTCATTCTGAAAAAAAAAAACAATAATAAAAAGAGAGGAGAACATTCTTGTATATCATTATCCCTCTTTGAGTTGGGATCATTGTATATATCTTATAATAAAAAAAAGAGAGAGAAAAGAGGAAAAATCCTCAATAAAAGATCCCATCTCGCTTACTTTCTTTCTTCTTTCTCTTCTTTGCCTTTGGAGCTATATAAAAACGGGGATGTAAATATTTTTGTGCCACCACGCTTTTAGATAAGCTTGGGGGAGGGGATCCATTGATGTGTGAGAGAGTGACTACTTGACATTGCACGACAACCTATGCTAAGTAATATTTTATACTCGGTGAGATTGTTTCTAGCTTTACGAAATCCAGAAATCTAAGCCTAGCATTCATTTCATGAAATCCATACTTTTCTATTCTCTCTATTCTATGATGTGATACTCTTACACTCCAGATAGAAAGCGTTTAATTGAAAAGTGTGTGATCTGAGATTTGTATACCGCTTTAGATGATTCAGGCGATGTTAATTTTAAAATTATTCCGTTTTTCATGATTATACCATTGTTCGTGGGTTTTCTATTTTCTACTTGCACTATTATACTATGATGTCAAAATGAGGTTCTTTGACATGTATTTCTCGCTCGATGCATGCTATAAGAGTAAGTGAAACCCACGTCCTGAGAAAATGATCTAGCATCCTATCTTTCTTTCTTTCTTTCTTTATTTTCGTTTGGTTTTCATTCTTCTTCGTTTTTCATTTTTTTTTTCGTTTTTTTTTTCGTCGTTTTCGTATTCCGAATCCACCGGGTTCGCCTTTTACTTATCTTCCTCGAGGACGAGTAAGAGGCAAGCTTGGGGGATTTTGATCACTCCTTATTTTACACCTTTTTTCCGCATGTTTGCATGCCATTTAGATCGCCCAAATCATGTTTTTCACGATATATCGACGATATTGCGATGCTTTTCACGCTTTTTTGTTTTTGTCGCATTTCAGGTGATTTGGCGCGATTTGGAGTGATCATGAGATGCGCTCACGATAGACGGCCACCGACGACCTCCCCGAGGGGTATTTTGCTGTTGGAGAGGAGCGGAAGAAGAATGGACGTCGCAGGAGCGACGAGGAGGCCAAAACAATCAGTTTGGGCAATTTTTGTGTCCCACTCGGCCGAGTGGAGGAGCCACTCGGCCGACCAGCGAGACACTGCTCGGCCGACCCGTTCAGACACGATTTCCATGTGTACTCGGCCGAGCGACGGAGACCACATCGGCCGAGTGACGATACCACGTCCGCCCGAGTGGCGCCCAGACGAAGCCCCTCCAGAATATCGAAGTTACTGTTTTTCGGCCATCTGAGCTTCAGAAGACCCACTCGGCCGAGTGGATTATTATGTCCGCCCGAGTGCCTTGAAGCCATCGGCCGAGTGACGACAACTCACTCGGCCGAGCCGCCCCCGAACTGAAGACCCCTGAAGCCCCCGACTTACTGGAAAAATGACAGGGTTTTCACTCGGCCGAGCGACTTTTGTCACTCGGCCGAGTGCGATGCGCTGCCTGTAGCGAAATTTGCGGAAAACAGGCTGTGAAGGGGCATTTTGGTCAGGATTTTTAGACGATTTTTGGGGCTATTTAAGCTCTGTTTTTACCCTAGTTTAGGGAGCCATCTCTCAGATTTTTTGCAGCTTTTTGGAGTTTACTTTTTAGCTTTATTAATTGTGATTGGAGAGGAGAAAAACTTGGATTTTTGTTGGATTAATTGAAGATCTACATTGGTTTGCATTGTTCTTCCCCAAAAACTCTATAAAAAAAAATAATAATATGAGCCTCCTCTTTAGAAACACACCTACGAATGACACTATCTTTGCATATCTTGAAAAGGTAAGGATCTTCCCAAAAATAGCTACGGACCTCATGCATAAATCTCCTCTTTTGTTGCGTGGACATCCCATGCGGTTTGATTCCGCACGCCAAGTAGTTGACGAAGTCCGCGTACCAAGGTACTTCCTCGGTCCTTACTGCATATAGCCTCTCATCAACAAATGTGTCGTCAATAGGTAAGCTCTCATCCTCCTTGTCGCGAATGAGCCTCGATAAATGATCCGCCACGACATTGTCTGTACCCTTCTTATCTCTGATCTCTAGGTCGAATTCTTGCAACAAGAGTATCCACCTAATCAACCGGGGTTTGGCCTCCTTCTTGTTTAAAAGATACTTCAATGCCGCATGGTCGGTGTGGACAATCACCTTGGAACCGAGGAGGTAGGAGCGAAACTTCTCTATGGAATAGACGACCGCTAGAAGCTCCTTTTCGGTAGTTGTGTAGTTTTTCTGCGCGTCATCCAATGTCTTGCTTGCGTAGTATATCGCATAAAGCTTCATATCTTTCCTTTGTCCCAATACCGCTCCAATGGCTTGGTCGCTAGCATCGCACATTAGCTCAAAAGGGAGGCTCCAATCCGGCGGTTGAATGATGGGCGCTGAGACTAGCGCTTCCTTCAAGGTGTTGAAAGCTTGCAAGCATTCTCCTGAAAAGTCAAAAGGAACATCTTTAGCGAGTAAGGAAGTAAGTGGTCGGGCAATCGAGGCGAAATCCTTAATGAAGCGGCGGTAAAACCCCGCGTGACCAAGGAAGCCTCTAATGCCCTTGACATTAATAGGAGGAGGAAGTTTTTCGATTACCTCAATTTTAGCTTTATCTACCTCGATTCCTCTTGAGGAAACAAGATGCCCGAGGACTATACCTTCCGCGACCATGAAGTGACACTTCTCCCAATTGAGAGTGAGATTGTTTTGTTGGCACCTTTTTAGGACTTTAGTGAGATTTTCCAAGCAAGAGTCAAACTCACTTCCGTAAACCGAGAAATCATCCATAAAAACTTCCATAATATTTTCAATATAATCGGAAAATATGGATGTCATACATCTTTGAAAAGTGGCGGGAGCATTACAAAGGCCGAACGGCATCCTACGGTATGCGTAGGTGCCATAGGGACAAGTGAAAGTTGTCTTTTCTTGGTCATCTTCGTGCAAAGGGATTTGGAAGAAACCCGAATACCCGTCTAGATAGCAAAAGTATTTATGGTTCGCGAGGCGTTCAAGCATTTGATCGATGAATGGCAATGGGTAATGGTCCTTTCGGGTGGCTTTATTGAGTCTCCTATAGTCAATGCACATTCGCCATCCCGTGACAGTGCGCGTGGATATTGGCTCATCCTTGTCATTTTTTATGACAGTCATCCCTCCTTTCTTGGGGACGACGTGGACGGGGCTAACCCATCTACTGTCAGAGATAGGATAAATTATACCGGCTTCAAGCAATTTTAGGATTTCCTTTTTAACCACCTCCTTCATGTTCGGGTTCAACCGCCTTTGAGGCTCTATGGAGGTGGCTTCGGTATCCTCCAAATGGATCCGATGCGTGCAAAGCCTAGGGCTTATCCCTTTTAGATCGGAGATAGTGTATCCCAAGACATCTTTGTGGCTCCTAAGGACGTCTAGGAGTTTTTCAAGTTGATCTTGTGTGAGGTGGGAATTGACTATCACCGGAAAAGTCAATTTATTACCCAAAAAGGCATACCTTAGATTCGGCGGTAATTGTTTAAGCTCTACCTGAGGTGGCGCTGCTTCTTCCACTTTTTCAGCTCACATGAATTCGGCTTCTTCCTTGTCATCCTGGTTTAGCTCATCTTCAGGTGGCATGCTTTCTCGTGACGAGTCGGACTCGCTACTTAGTGAGGATGAGGCATCAAAGTAGGTGCCCTCTGATTCAGTGCTAGCATCGCCAAAACCTTCACTCTGCTCCAGTTCGTACCTGGAATCAAGAAACACATCAGATGATTCATAAAAACAAGAGTGAGCGTCATAAAGTGTAACACCCGGAATGTCGGTTTGCTCGAAGGGTTCTTCAGGAGCATAGTGCTCTTCGACATTTGCTCTATTGTCTTCGAAATACAATTTGTCGTCGACCACGTCAACTCTGACATTGCCTCCTATAGTCCCTTTCGGGGAGATTTGGTCCATCACAAAGCTAGCAAATAGTTGTTCGTCGGGGTCCTTGATATTGATAGCAAATGCTCCGGTAGTGTGGACCTCGTCGACAAGCTCCTTAAGAAGGTCTGTGAAGGAGTCATAGTCTTCTCGACTGAGTTCTATTGTTGGCGTTGCATCCTCCATTCTCCCCGTTAAGATCTTACGGAAAATACGGGGAGAACATGCAAATAGTGCGTCAAAACGCCTTCCCCGGCAACGGCGCCAATTCATTTTTTTAATTTTTATTATTTTTTTTCATATTTATTTTTTTTTTACAATTTTTTTTTACTTATTTCTTTTTTTTTTCAATTTTTTTTATTATCAATGCGGGATTTGGACGTGCCTCTTCCCCGGCAACGGCGCCAAAAACTTGATCGCACCCCGGATACACGTCCCGAGGCGACGGTTGTAGTTTTACCGCAAGCGCACGGCGTAGTGGCGAGCGGGTATCGAACACGAGGAGGTGGTGTTGGCTCCAATCTATCCTAGGTTGGTTTGACTACGAATGTTTTATTGGTGGAGATGGCTATGGTATGATATAATGGAAATGGTGGTGGATGTCGGTGTCGGTGATAAAGAAATCGGTCAAATATCGATTCAAATACAATATAATAAAAGAGGGAATTTGCCTTGCGGCGATCCTGACACAATCGTCGGGCAAAGTATGGGATATAAAATCAAATAAAGACGTCTAGGGCTAGGGAATCCCCACTACGGACCGTCATGCATCATTGTGAATAGTGAATCTCAATATTACTAGACTTGCGTTGAGGTGAACTAGTCGCAACTTAATGGATAACCAAGCTCACGCTCTCGCGCTATTGCCGGTCTATAGCAAACCTAGGTTAGGGCCCAATCTCTTGCAAACCCTAACCTAAGCCACTAGCATGAGGATCGACATCATCGTCCAATCGTTCCTCGAGCCCACTCTCGTGCAAACTCGAGTTACGATCTAGGTTGTGATAGTTCGTATTCGTCCAATCTCTTGCAAACGAATATGTGTATAGATTTACAATTAAAAATCCTAGCTTTGGTCCAATCTCTTGCAAACCAAATCTAGAGAAACCCAATTGTAAACCTAAATCGAATATCTAGGCCTTCCCATCGATTAGAATCCAATCTCTTGCAAATCCCAAATCGATGGAAATCCCTAGCCATTCGTAATAAATCAATCACAACCTAACCTCCTAGCAATTTTAGTAATTTAGAAATTCATTCATCACAAATATGAAATTAGATACATAGGGTTCATCCCCAAACCCTAGAACAACAAATCTACTCTAGCATAGCAACAAGGATATGAGAATCAATAGAAATCATTGCTTGCATACAAAAAGATAGAAAAACAAAGATTCAAATAATAAGAATAGAAATACTTAGCTTTGATGAAGAATTCCAATCTAAATACAAGCCTTTTGATCCAAGAGGGGGCCTAGGGCATGGCCTAACCTCTAAAATAAACTCTAATAAAACATAATGGGGGCTAAGAAAACATAATGGAGATTCCCCTCTAATGGTGGCTACAAAACCCTTAAATACTCCCCCAAAACCCTAGCAAGAAACCCTAGAAAACCCCTCAAATTCGTGCCCAAAAACAGCCCAAACCGCAACTTAAAATCTGGGCCCAGGCCGCACTCGGCCGAGTGGAATATGTGACCCGGCCGAGTGACACTGACATGCAAATTCCAGCACTGCAGCATCAACTTACAGAAATTCCCCAGATTTCATCCGACCTCCGATTTGCGCGTTCTTGGCGGCGTTGGAACCGTCATGAAGTCTACTATCCATAAAAAATATGAGAAAAATACTTTGATTGCTGGAATGATAGCAGATTTCAAAAGAGTGAGAGGCTGTCTGAAAATCTGGGCGCTGCATGTCCTCGGCATCACTCGGTCGAGTGGCAAATGTCACTCGGCCGAGGGGCATTTGGTACTCGGGCGGACGGCTTTCGTCACTTGGCCGAGTTGGGCTTCTGGGGCAGACTGACGGATTACAGTAAGTTGGACATTTTGGCTTGCCGTCGTCTGGGTGCCACTCGGGCGGACGGAGTCTCCGCACTCGGCCGAGTCGGCGTGCGATGCTCGGCCGAGTGCACGCTGATACATCTCTGTTGCATGTCCGATCTGGCCGGCCGAGCGGGGTCTCAATGCTCGGCCGAGTGACTCCTTCACTCGGCCGAGTGGCATGCTGAAAATGCCCAATCTTCATCTTTTCGCTCCCCCGTCGCTCCTACGACATTCTTTCTTCTTCCACTCCTCGTCCATTGCAACATAACCCTCAAAAGGGCCATGGTTGACACTCCGGAGTGGGTGCAAATCTTCTTGATCTCACAATCGATCAAAATCGCTCCATATATCCTGAAATACGACAAAAACAAGAAATAGTGAAAAGTATCGCAATATTGTCGAATAATCGTGATAAGCGTGATATGGGCGATCAAAACGGTATGCAAATATGCAGAAAAAAGGTGTAAAATATGGAGTGATCAAAATCCCCCAAGCTTACCTCTTACTCGTCCTCGAGGAAGATAAGTAAAAAGACGAACTCGGGAGATGAAAAATAAGGGAAATGAAATAAAAGAATACGAAGTGGAAGGGGTAGCTAGATTATACTCTCAGATCTCAAGCCCTAAGCTACACATCACGATAACTCGGAAAATACAAATCACATGCTATAAGGATTTCATATCTTACATAAACATGGTACTTGCAAGTTTTTAAGAACAACAAAAGGGATTCTCTAAATTCATACAATCAATTCATATCCACATCACGCATTTCATAGGATTTAATATACAAATGTTGGCGATGCACTTTTCAATCAAGAGTTATAACTGAAGCATATAAGAATCACGCCAAACATGCAATGGAGAATGGAATAAATCATGGCATTCACATATTTATATCAATTCATAAGAAATCTCCATAACTTAGGTATTTTGCTAAGTTTCAGCATTATCAAACTTCCCCATTCGTGCACCTCTCCACTCTAATGCCGTACTCACTCATATGGTCAAATGAATTCAACCCCCCCAAGCTTAGCTTGAGGCATCGCATCTAAAGGAATATGATAGTGGAAAATGGGATTTTTGCCTTGGTTTTCCCAAGTATTTTGTGGCTCCAATAATGAGATAGAGGAACATTTTTTTTTTCTTCTCTTTTTTTTCTTTTTGAACTATTTGTTTCTCATTTTTCTTTTTGGATTTTTGTAGGAGCTATATGATTTGTATTTTTTGGTTTTTGGCTCCTTTTTGGCTTTTTGGACTTTTTGGAGCTAACTTTTCTTTTGTGGGGATTTTTGGGAAATAGATGCGATATAAGTAGCTTTAGGAGGTGAACTCAAGTGACATGTAGAGAATAAAAAGATATATGTGGAGAAAGAAATAATGTAACACTCGGTTCACTCTAAGATGTGCACGAACGGTTCAACAAAATAATACTTCAACTAAAGCTCATATGTAAGCATGGATATTCTCAATCATATCAATAAATAGTGAAGTCAAGCAGTAAAGTTTACAACCATATCAGGCATGCAACAGAAGGTGAATAAGACGATAAAACTGATGCTTCAGATATACTAATGATGCGTGAATCTTGGTGCATTTCCAACAAAAGCATACTAAATACTAATCCATACATTCAGTTTCAATTAATATCATGCATTCATGTAGAGGAATCATCAAAAGAAATAGATTTGCAAGCATATGTGAATAGCAAGACTATGGAATACACTAAATAGCATGGCATGGAATAATAAGCCACGTGATGGTTGCTAAAGCAATAGGAGATATCATCATAAGGAACAAATCTAGCAAAAGAAGGAAAAGAAGGAAAAGAAAATAAAATAAAAGAGAGGAAAGAAAAGAAAAATCAAGCACACAATATGATGCATGAACACACATAAAAGGAAAATAAGATGGAAAAAATCAAAAAGATGATGCAGAATTTTGAAAAATTCTAAAAAACCCTAAAATAAAGTAAAAATGCAACTAATGCATCTAAATGACATGGAAATGCACTCCCCCAAGCTTAAACTTCACATTGTCCTCAATGTGATCATAATGAAAGGATATGAGGAACAACAATAATAATAAGGGAGGTGAATGAAAAATGATGAAATGAATGCCATGAAATCCTAATGCAACTACATGCACATACAATGATGCATGAGAGCGCCTTCCCCCAAGCTTATACCAAACAATCCTATTCAAGTGACTCAATCAAAAATGTCATGGCTTCACTAAGCGAGATCAAGTCAAACAAATAAGAAAGTAAGGTTTCACTTGAAAGAAATGCTCGGGTGTGGTGAGCAAAAGGATGTGACACATCAAAATATGGAGAGGGGAATTAATATATATAATGGGTTTGGGGTGTAAAAGATTTTTGTGGCCGTCATATGAGGTGATATTTATTCAAACAAATCTATACGGTCCTCTCGCTGTCGAGAGGATTCGGGTTTATTGAAAGCATAAAAATTTCTACACTACTGGATTGATATCACCTATAGCAAAAGGCGGATCCAGTATCTTTTCCGGTGCAGGCAACTGCTCCAACTGCTCCTTCCGTGGCTCTGCCAGGCGCACATGTCCACGGACACCAACGAACTCTAGCAATGCATCCTCCAGCATTCCCACAAGGACTCCACCTGTACCCTGCAGAGAATAGGATGCATCAGTTCGCTGCAAAAATTTCACCCTTATAATAAAAGTATCCCAAAGAGGATCGTCAATAGAAATATATGAAATAAATAGTGGTGGACGATACTTCCCTGGAAATAATCCAATATCCTCACGTGCCGTGATAGCTGTCTCCACGGTGTCTTCTCTATGCTGCTCAGGTAAATCTAGATCATAGGTGTGGACCCCATCAAGATGCTCATCATCATCGTCGGACTCATCCCAGTGCACCCCTTGATCATATTCATATGTGTCTATGGGTGCTAACTCCTCGCTCTCCTCCACATATACGTCCCATCGTACCTCTTGATCGTATGTACATGAATCCTGCAAAAGGCACGATGAATCATAAAAAACATCATACACTGGAGGGAAATCAAAGATAAAGGGCGAGGGAGTAAAGAGATCTCCCTGAAGGGGAGCCATAAGCTCTGTGGGGTAGTCCTCTGCGTCAGTGGGAGGATGAGGTGGCTGCGGAAGCTCTAATGGAGGAGGATAGTGCTCGGGATCCTCATGAATGGCTGTGTCCTCGTCCCGATGCATGACCTCCTCGGTGATAAGCTCTGGCTCTGTGTGTAAGGCCTCCTCAAAAGCATGCTCTGGCTCGATAGTGTGCTCATTTGCCTTCTCATCAACTATCAATGTAGGCTCTCCCTGGGATGGTGATGCTGGCTGCTCATGTGTGTCAGCTTGTGGGGATGTATCATGTGGAGGGGAATGCCCGCAAGAAATCCGAAAATATAGTCTATCCCCCTCAAGTCTGACATGGATGTCCTCCTCAATTGTTCCTGCAGCTGAAACACGGTTCATAACAAAATCTGCAAATCGTAGCTCAAATGCATCACCTGCCGTAATGCTCTCTGAACCGGTGAACCTCACTGACTCCAAGAGACCCTCCAATAATCTCTGAAATGCGTCCTCCTCTGGCTGCGCATATGACTCAGTTTCTGCTTCCTTCACTGCCTCTTCGTCCATCCACTCTTCATATGCAATAGATGTATCGTAGGAAGTGGGATCGACGACGGCACATTCTGGCTCTGGTAGTAAGTCTGGCGATGCTTCTTGCCCATAAAATGAAGAAGCAGAACTGATATCTTTGGGAATCCCTTCAACCTTAAGCATGAGCATATTCATTTCAAGTTGCCTCTTCACCCGTTCCAATAGAAGGTTACCCTTTTCAAGCCCGGCTTGCACTTCAACCTGGTGTGCATGCATCTCATCAAAAAAGATCCTTTGTCTCTCATCAAGCTCGGGCCAGTGCATCTCCTCAAAAAGGTATTCGCCCATCTGAGCACTCTGATCAAAATAGTAATCTCCCGTCTGAGCATTCTGATCAAAATCTGTGGTCCACGTAGTATAATCCATAGCACCTGATCAAAAAAGATAAATACCTGGAGAAAAGATATCAGTGGCACAAAAGAATATAGAAATGATAATAATGGTGGCAGGGGTGAAAATTTCCTTTTTATTTATTTATTTATTTTCGTAGTCTAATCAACCTAATTGTGACAAATTGGCACCAACGGAAACACCTCCCCGGCAACGGCGCCAAAAACTGTTTCTCTATCTCATTATTGGAGCCACAAAATACTTGGGAAAACCAAGGCAAAAATCCCATTTTCCACTATCATATTCCTTTAGATGCGATGCCTCAAGCTAAGCTTGGGGGGGTTGAATTCATTTGACCATATGAGTGAGTACGGCATTAGAGTGGAGAGGTGCACGAATGGGGAAGTTTGATAATGCTGAAACTTAGCAAAATACCTAAGTTATGGAGATTTCTTATGAATTGATATAAATATGTGAATGCCATGATTTATTCCATTCTCCATTGCATGTTTGGCGTGATTCTTATATGCTTCAGTTATAACTCTTGATTGAAAAGTGCATCGCCAACATTTGTATATTAAATCCTATGAAATGCGTGATGTGGATATGAATTGATTGTATGAATTTAGAGAATCCCTTTTGTTGTTCTTAAAAACTTGCAAGTACCATGTTTATGTAAGATATGAAATCCTTATAGCATGTGATTTGTATTTTCCGAGTTATCGTGATGTGTAGCTTAGGGCTTGAGATCTGAGAGTATAATCTAGCTACCCCTTCCACTTCGTATTCTTTTATTTCATTTCCCTTATTTTTCATCTCCCGAGTTCGTCTTTTTACTTATCTTCCTCGAGGACGAGTAAGAGGTAAGCTTGGGGGATTTTGATCACTCCATATTTTACACCTTTTTTCTGCATATTTGCATACCGTTTTGATCGCCCATATCACGCTTATCACGATTATTCGACAATATTGCGATACTTTTCACTATTTCTTGTTTTTGTCGTATTTTAGGATATATGGAGCGATTTTGATCGATTGTGAGATCAAGAAGATTTGCACCCACTCCGGAGTGTCAACCATGGCCCTTTTGAGGTTTATGTTGCAATGGACGAGGAGTGGAAGAAGAAAGAATGTCGTAGGAGCGACGGGGGAGCGAAAAGATGAAGATTGGGCATTTTCAGCATGCCACTCGGCCGAGTGAAGGAGTCACTCGGCCGAGCATTGAGACCCCGCTCGGCCAGCCAGATCGGACATGCAACAGAGATGTATCAGCGTGCACTCGGCCGAGCATCGCACGCCGACTCGGCCGAGTGCGGAGACTCCGTCCGCCCGAGTGGCACCCAGACGACGGCAAGCCAAAATGTCCAACTTACTCTAATCCGTCAGTCTGCTCCAGAAGCCCAACTCGGCCGAGTGACGAAAGCCGTCCGCCCGAGTACCAAATGCCCCTCGGCCGAGTGACATTTGCCACTCGACCGAGTGATGCCGAGGACATGCAGCGCCCAGATTTTCAGATAGCCTCTCACTCTTTTGAAATCTGCTATCATTCCAGCAATCAAAGTATTTTTCTAATATTTTTTATGGATAGTAGACTTCATGACGGTTCCAACGCCGCCAAGAACGCGCAAATCGGAGGTCGGATGAAATCTGGGGAATTTCTGCAAGTTGATGCTGCAGTGCTGGAATTTGCATGTCAGTGTCACTCGGCCGGGTCACATATTCCACTCGGCCGAGTGCGGCCTGGGCCCAGATTTTAAGTTGCGGTTTGGGCTGTTTTTGGGCACGAATTTGAGGCGTTTTCTAGGGTTTCTTGCTAGGGTTTTGGGGGAGTATTTAAGGGTTTTGTAGCCACCATTAGAGGGGAATCTCCATTATGTTTTCTTAGCCCCCATTATGTTTTATTAGAGTTTATTTTAGAGGTTAGGCCATGCCCTAGGCCCCCTCTTGGATCAAACGGCTTGTATTTGGATTGGAATTCTTCATCAAAGCTAAGTATTTCTATTCTTATTATTTGAATCTTTGTTTTTCTATCTTTTTGTATGCAAGCAATGATTTCTATTGATTCTCATATCCTTGTTGCTATGCTAGAGTAGATTTGTTGTTCTAGGGTTTGGGGATGAACCCTATGTATCTAATTTCATATTTGTGATGAATGAATTTCTAAATTACTAAAATTGCTAGGAGGTTAGGTTGTGATTGATTTATTACGAATGGCTAGGGATTTCCATCGATTTGGGATTTGCAAGAGATTGGATTCTAATCGATGGGAAGGCCTAGATATTCGATTTAGGTTTACAATTGGGTTTCTCTAGATTTGGTTTGCAAGAGATTGGACCAAAGCTAGGATTTTTAATTGTAAATCTATACACATATTCGTTTGTAAGAGATTGGACGAATACGAACTATCACAACCTAGATCGTAACTCGAGTTTGCACGAGAGTGGGCTCGAGGAGCGATTGGACGATGATGTCGATCCTCATGCTAGTGGCTTAGGTTAGGGTTTGCAAGAGATTGGGCCCTAACCTAGGTTTGCTATAGACCGGCAATAGCGCGAGAGCGTGAGCTTGGTTCTCCATTAAGTTGCGACTAGTTCACCTCAACGCAAGTCTAGTAATATTGAGATTCACTATTCACAATGATGCATGACGGTCCGTAGTGGGGATTCCCTAGCCCTAGACGTCTTTATTTGATTTTATATCCCATACTTTGCCCGACGATTGTGACAGGATCGCCGCAAGGCAAATTCCCTCTTTTATTATATTGTATTTGAATCGATATTTGACCGATTTCTTTATCACCGACACCGACATCCACCACCATTTCCATTATATCATACCATATCCATCTCCACCAATAAAACATTCGTAGTCAAACCAACCTAGGATAGATTGGAGCCAACACCACCTCCTCGTGTTCGATACCCGCTCGCCACTACGTCGTGCGCTTGCGGTAAAACTACAACCGTCGCCTCGGGACGTGTATCCGGGGCGCGATCAAGTTTTTTGGCGCTAGAGGAAGGGGGGGTGTACAAAAGTGCATCAGGACCCAGCAGAGACGGGCAGCACAACGGCAGGAATGGATCAAGGCATCAAGAGTGCCTAAGAAAGCGGTGCCGCGCCGTCTCCGTCCTGAGGCGGAGGTGGTGCAGAGGGACGCACCTGTCGGGGCTGCGCAGGGCGAGGCTGGCGTACGCGAGTGGAGTTTGTAACGGGCTCAGCAGGGAAGGGGACGAAAGGTGCCGCGCCTGGAAATGTGGGCCGGGCCTCAGTGTGAGGTCGGGACGGGCGGTGGGAAGTGGAGGCAGCAGCAGCGAAAGAAGAGTACAAAAGCGGCTGCGAGGCGGCAAGAGAGGTCAGTGGCCCAGAAGTGTGGACAGACGCCACGACGCTCTCGGAGAATACGGCAGCTGTGGAGACAGAGGAATCTCCCGCTGGGGCGGAAGTGTGTGGACCAAAAGGCGCAATCCCAGCGGAGATCATGCTAGCCATGGTCTCCACGACCGTGGCGAACGAGGGCTCTCCACTCTCAACAAAGGTCTGCGGGCGCTGGGGGAGAGCGGAGCAAAGAGGCTCCACGGACAGAGGGCCGGAGGTGGCAGCGGGAGTGGTGGGGACAGCCTCGGAAGTGGTGACAGTGGTGGAAGTGGGCTCAGCAAAAGTACTCTCGACACAGGCAGAGGTGGGGACAGAAGTGTCAAGAGCAGTGGAAACGTCAGGAACAGGCTGAGAGGCCACATGGTCGACGGGGTGGGCAGCAGGCTCGGCAGGGTGTGCAGCAGGGTCTGCGGGAGCAGCGTGGGCAGCGTGGGCAGCGTGGGCCTGCTCGGCCTCCTCGGCCTCGAGCACGTACACAGCAGGGATGATGACATCCGCCGCCGGAATCCAGTCAACGTGGGCTGGTGCAATCAGAGTCCGAGCAGGGCTCGGGAGAATCATGTAATCGGCCCCATAGGGGCCATGCAACCTGACCCAGTGACGCTCACCATGCGGACGGAGCATCTTCATCCGGGCCATAACGTCTATCGACAAAGAGGTGGGGCCCGATACTCGCCGCAGGTCGTCGGGGAAGTCCTCGCCGGTCATAAGAGCAAGCAGGGTAATCAGGCCGCCGCAGCATATCGGTGAGCGGGTGCCCACCGATACAATGATGCGGTCTAAGTACCATGCCGTGATATCGATCACGACGGCGGGGACAAGCTCATCTCCATCCCTAGATAGAGCTCTGGGACGGGTCATCGCGTAGAGCATGTAAAGCTCTGGCGTAGACATCGTGCCCGGCTCATATCTGGCCAAAAATGTCGTCGCCATAAGGCGCTGAGCAATGCGAAGGCAGGGATGTACGATGGCTGAGGCCTTGGCCCTACTAGGGTCAAAGGCGGCGTGGAGACCCGTGATACGTGCCCAGAAGGCACCGGCGTCGAAAGAGGGTGGATGGATATGTGTGGGGCCGTAACCGCGATCGGCACCGGGGACGGCGGGCCAAGAGAAAAATGCTCTCATCATATCGAGAGTGACCTGGCACTCTCGATCCATGAACCGGAATGAGCATCCCTCATCGGTCCGGGCGATCGAACTCAAAACCTCAAGTGTCGGGCGGGTAAAAGTATCCGCCGACACCTGAAGGAAGTCGCGCCAACCCACGTTGTCGTACAACGTTAGTATCCCCTCAAGTACCCCCAGGCGTCCTAGGTCAGCGAGGTGTGCGAACCTGGAGGGTACGATCGAGCGCTGGGAGATACACTCGAAGACGGCGCGGTGTGCGTCGTCTCGGAACGTAATCCCGAGCGGCCCGACCAGTGGGGCCGGTGGTGGTGGCTGTGGATCGGCAGGGAGAGGCTGTGCGGGCCGTGGGTGCGCTGCAGGCTGTACGGGGTGTGCGGGGCCTGCAGGCTGTGCGGGGGAAGGAGGAGGAGACTCTTCCGCCTCGTGGGCGGGGCCGACGTCATCCGACCTCTTCCGCTTAGCGGAAGGTCTCCTCGTCCGAGGCCGTGTCCAGGGCGGCATATCGGCCCCGAGCGCGCCGAAAAGTGAAAAAGTGCAACGTGTGCAAAAAGAGTGGAAAGAGTGTACCAAAACACGCCGCGAGTGCTAAGCGGTGGAAGCGTGTGAAGTCCGCGCCTCCACGAAATCCAAAACAGCCCGTAGAAGCTCCCCTGAGCTCCCCTAAGCTCCAAAAAGCAACCTACGTATGGAAAAGCGATATCAGCGAGTAATAATCAAAATGTATGGAGCAATAGGGGTATAACAGATAGATATGGGAATTGATTCGGGTCAGGGGTTCGATTAATACACGGATCCTCGAAAACTACGCAAAAAGAGAAGAAAATGGGCAAATCGAGCTATACCGGAGGCGATCGGAAACGAGGTCGCCGGCGGCGACTCGGGCGGGGCGGGGCGTCGGTCGGCAGGCGGTGGCTGGCCGAGCGGCGGCGCGCGCGGGCGTGGTCGGGCGAGTGAGGGTTGGGCGAAGGGGAATCGGGCGAGGGTAGGCGAAGGGGCGCGGGCGGATTTGGGAATTTAGATTTCGAAATCCGCGCCCCTTCGTCACTTATATAATAGAAAGTTACGACTCGGCCGAATGACGTGGTCACTCGGCCGAGCGAGGCAATAGAAATTTTCTCCCCGATATCGCTTCGGCCGAGTGGCTTTGCCAGCCTCGGCCGAGTGGAGTAAGTCCATTCGGCCGAGTGACTCAAGCTACTCGGCAAGACTCGCCCTAGGAGGGTATCCGTTTTACTCGGCCGAGTGAATATATGTACTCGGCCGAGTAGCAGTTATATCGAAATCGAGAAAATAAATAGAGAGTTGGGTACAGCAGACTTCCCTCGTTCGTGAGCGGCTCGGCCGGACGAACTTCTGGACTCGGCCGAGTGACTAGTATACTCGGCCGAGTGAGCCTTGTATTCTGCTGTTTGTCTTCGTTTGGGCTCTAAACTCCGTCTTTCCTTCTCCAGTCGAATTCATGCTCCTCCTAAGTGTCGAACGGCTTCTTGGGGCGCTCCTCATCGTCTCGTTCATCCTCCTCATGATGATCTACCTATCTTCTCTCCTGTCAAGAAAAATAGGACCCGTTATCACAAAATTTTTGGTCGGGTGACTCAAAATACTAAAAATTTCTAAACGAAAATAAAGAAAAAGATAAAAAAAATAAAGCAAAAACCGTCGGGTTGCCTCCCGACAAGCGCTCGTTTTAGGTCGTGAGCTCGACCCCCTATAGTTTTCAATCAATACGGGATGTTTGGTGCATATGAGATGCACCCGTCAAACTTCCCGGGGAGCGCGCTTGGATTTGGACGTGGCGGCGTAGCGGTCTCCCTCGGAGGTCTCTTGTCCCGAATGGTGTTGGGGGGAGGCTCCCCCAAGCTAGCATTTGCCCCGGTCAACGGCTTAACCGGCGATGCCGATTTCCGTGCCGGCGGAGTTTTCTTTGGAGAATTTAATTTCGAGAGCTTGCAGAGCTCTCGAATCCTCGCGACATCAGCGTCGCCTTCATCTTCATCAGCGGAGAAGTCGGGGGAATCGTCTTCAATCTTTTCATCTTGGCCTAAATCCGGGCCTTCATCAAATTCTTCATCAAAGAGGGCACCAATTGAATGAGGAATCGCCTCCTCTATCACCTCATCAAGGAGGTCCATGTAATCGAGCTCCTCGTGGTAAGGCATGTGTTTCATTGCCTTAGGAATGTGGAGCTCCACCTCGATGTTGCCGACGTTTAAAGTAAGTGTACCTTCGCGCACGTCGACGATGACTCCGGCGGTGGCGAGGAAGGGGCGTCCAAGTATCAATGAGGTGTCTCCCTCCTCCTTAATGTCCATGATGACGAAGTCACATGGTAAGCATATCCCACCCGGGACTTGAAGTGGGATGTCCTCGGCAATCCCCACCGGCCTTGTTATCCGGCCATCGGCTAATTGAATGCGCATGTCGGTGGGCTTCAACTTTGTCCCGGTATTAAGCTTTAAGAACATGGAGAGGGGCATGAGACTCACGCTAGCCCCAAGATCGACCAACGCCTTTTGAAGAGGCGCGCCGCCCAAGGTGCAAGGAATCCGAAAACTCCCCGGATCTTTAAATTTTGCCGGCTCCTTCTCTCTCTTGGGGGATTTTGATCACTCCTTATTTTACACCTTTTTTTCCGCATGTTTGCATGCCATTTAGATCGCCCAAATCATGTTTTTCACGATATATCGACGATATTGCGATGCTTTTCACGCTTTGTTGTTTTTGTCGCATTTCAGGTGATTTGGCGCGATTTGGAGTGATCATGAGATGCGCTCACGATAGACGGCCACCGACGACCTCCACGAGGGGTATTTTGCTGTTGGAGAGGAGCGGAAGAAGAATGGACGTCGCATGAGCGACGAGGAGGCCAAAACAATCAGTTTGGGCAATTTTTGTGTCCCACTCGGCCGAGTGGAGGAGCCACTCGGCCGACCAGCGAGACACTGCTCGGCCGACCCGTTCAGACACGATTTCCATGTGTACTCGGCCGAGCGACGGAGACCACATCGGCCGAGTGACGATACCACGTCCGCCCGAGTGGCGCCCAGACGAAGCCCCTCCAGAATATCGAAGTTACTGTTTTTCGGCCATCTGAGCTTCAGAAGACCCACTCGGCCGAGTGGATTATTACGTCCGCCCGAGTGCCTTGAAGCCATCGGCCGAGTGACGACAACTCACTCGGCCAAGCCGCCCCCGAACTGAAGACCCCGGAAGCCCCCGACTTACTGGAAAAATGACAGGGTTTTCACTCGGCCGAGCGACTTTTGTCACTCGGTCGAGTGCGATGCGCTGCCTGTAGCGAAATTTGCGGAAAACAGGCTGTGCAGGGGCATTTTGGTCAGTATTTTTAGACGATTTTTGGGGCTATTTAAGCTCTGTTTTTACCCTAGTTTAGGGAGCCATCTCTCAGATTTTTTGCAGCTTTTTGGAGTTTACTTTTTAGCTTTATTAATTGTGATTGGAGAGGAGAAAAACTTGGATTTTTGTTGGATTAATTGAAGATCTACATTGGTTTGCATTGTTCTTCCCCAAAAACTCTATTTTTATTGTTTATATCATTGTTGTGATGAATTCCATTGCCTATTTCATTGATTATTTTTGTGCTATTGCTATGATTTGTGAGTAGTCTCCACGTCTCGGGGCGTGTGGATGAACCCTACAAACCCTATTTCCTACTTGTGTTGAATTGGTAGAAATTGAGCTAGGATTGCTATTAGGGATTAGATTGGGATCGAATTACTACGGATAGCTAGGTATTTATATCAATTGGGATTTGTAAGAGATTGGATCCCAATTTGATAGGAAGCCCTAGAAATCCGAATTGGGTTGGAGTCGGATTTCCGAAGTATCGGTTTGCAAGAGATTGGACCGATACTAGGACCTCCGGTTGCGATTCCGTGCCGATACCCGTTTGCAAGAGATTGGACGGGTAGGAACTATCCCAATTTAGATTGTGGACCGAGTTTGCAAGAGATTGGGCTCGGTGCGCAATTGGACGATGATGTTGATCCTAATGCTAGCTTCCCTAGGCTAGGGTTTGCAAGAGATTGGACCCAAGCCTAGGATAGCTATAGACCGGCAACAGCGTGAGAGCGTGAGCTTGGTTCCACATTTAGTTGCAACTAGTTCATCCAAATTCTCATTCTAGCGATTTCGATACCGGCGAACCACAGTTATGAAATACGGTGAGTAGTGGGGATTCCCCTTTCCCTAGACGTTCTTTATTTGATTGGATATTTCGCAAATTTGTCTGACGATTGTGACAGGATCGCCCAAGGCAATTATCTCTCTCTGTTCCTAAATAGCCAGGTGGATCAGGAGCAAGCACGGTCATTCGTCCTCCCTGTGTTCGATACCCGCTCGTCGCTATACCGTGCGCTTGCGGTAAAACTACAACCGTCGCCTCGGGACGTGTATCCGGGGTGCGATCAAGTTTTTGGCGCCGTTGCCGGGGAGGCGATTGCGTTTGATTCTTTTTCACCCTAGCTATTCTTCTTCTTTTTATTATTATCATTATTTTTATTTCTTATTTCTTGCCTAACCCTTCCACGGTATTAATCATTTCTTTGAAACTCTGTTTCCCCTGTGCATGTACACGAGATCTACGGCGGACCCAGAAGGCTTATTATTTGATCCCGAGATCGAACGTACCGCGCGGAGACTTAGAGCGGAAAAGAGACAAGATCCAGAAGGGAGGTATATGACCAACCGGGAAACTCCTGAAGAATTGGCGGCAAGGATGGCAAGGATAATCTCTATTCGAGATAGGCTTCGGCCTAAGACTTCTTCTACCACCTCGTCCATTGCCATGCCGGGGTTGGCGGCCGACAAGAACTTCGAGCTAAAGACTGGATTGGTGGTGTTGATGCAACAAGACCCGTTTCATGGGAACGCACATGAGAACCCCCACTACCACATCCAACTATTCTTGTCAAAGTGCGCCACATTTCAGATGCCAGGGGTCTCCGACGACGCTATCAGACTGCGCCTCTTCCCCTTCACGCTTAAGGACAAGGCACTCTATTGGTTGAGGACGCAAGCTGACGGAGTCTTCACTACTTGGGACGAGTTGGCGAGCGCATTTATTGACAAATTCTATCCGCCATCCAAGACGGTGAAGATCCGGAGCGCTCTCATGTCCTTCAAGCAAGGACCACAGGAGACGCTCTATGAAGCTTGGGAGCGATTTAAGGATTTACAGCACCAATGCCCGCACCACAGTATAGAGGACTGGGAGCTAGTTCATAGCTTCTACAACGGTCTCCAACCGGGGACCAAACAAATTATTGATGCCGCGGAAAATGGTGCAATCTTGTCAAAGACTCCCGAGGAAGCTACGGCCCTAATTGAGGAGATGGCCTCAAATAACCAACAATGGGGCGATGAGCGAGGACACTCCACATCCTCCTTAAAGCCAACTAGCATCTACGAGGCGAAGGCCGTAGCAGAGCTCACGAGCAAATTTGATTCTCTCCACAAGGTGGTGGAGAGATTGGAGAAATATATCACGGAACCCCAAGGAAGCCCATCCACCTCCGCACCGACCGACCAAATGTGTGATTGGCAAGACCAATCTCAAGTCATGTACTCGGGAGGAGAGCAAGGAGAAGGATCCTTGGAGCAAATACAATATGTTGCGGGGAACCAAGGGTATTGGTCCAATCCGGCCGTAAGAAATCATCCGGGATTCTCCTACGCCAACAATGAAGGAGCCTTGAACCCGCCACAACCACCGCCTCAACAAGCTCGACCACCACCACCCCAACAACAAAACAATCCACCGAGGGGGCCTCCGCAACAAAACTTTCCACCGAAGCAACAAGTCCCACCGTATAGGCCTCCCGGATACAACCAAGGGTGGAGGAATCAAAATCAAAACCCTCCACAAGCTCCTCAACGAACCGACTTCGAATCTAGAGTGGAGGCGTTCATGGTCGAGCAAAATAAGGTGAATGCTACTTTGAAGGCGGGGTAAGAATCTCTCAATACCGTAGTGGCTCAAATATCGGAGCAATTAGCGTTGCTCAACCGGAACACACAAAGATTGCCGGCGCAACCGGAGCAAAACCCACAGGGCAATACGGGCCACATCAACGCCGTAGTTGCCGTCACTACTAGAGGCGGGAAGGACACCACCCCCGCCATGATTCCTATTGAGGAGGCCGTGGAGGAAAGTTTGGAGCCGGTTGAGCCGATAGTCGAGATTGAAAAGGAGAAGGAGCCACGAGACAAGGAGAAATCTAGGGCGGAGCAGTTAATTGAGGAGAGGCGCTTCATGCCACCGGTCCCATTCCCCCAAAGACTAGCGAAAGCGAAAATGGAAAAAAGGCTAGCGAAATTCCTCGAGTATCTAAGGGGAGTTAGCCTCAATATTCCGTACCTCGACGCCATCGTCGAGATCCCAACGTATGCTAAATTCTTGAAGGACTTGATTTTGGGGAGGAAAAGGAAGGAGAAGATAATGCTAGCCGAGGAGGGCTCTTGGTTCACCAAGAGAGAGAAGGAGCCGGCAAAATTTAAAGATCCGGGGAGTTTTCGGATTCCTTGCACCTTGGGCGGCGCACCTCTTCAAAAGGCGTTGGTCGATCTTGGGGCTAGCGTGAGTCTCATGCCCCTCTCCATGTTCTTAAAGCTTAATACCGGGACAAAGTTGAAGCCCACCGACATGCGCATTCAATTAGCCGATGGCCGGATAACAAGGCCGGTGGGGATTGCCGAGGACATCCCACTTCAAGTCCCGGGTGGGATATGCTTACCATGTGACTTCGTCATCATGGACATTAAGGAGGAGGGAGACACCTCATTGATACTTGGACGCCCCTTCCTCGCCACCGCCGGAGTCATCGTCGACGTGCGCGAAGGTACACTTACTTTAAACGTCGGCAACATCGAGGTGGAGCTCCACATTCCTAAGGCAATGAAACACATGCCTTACCACGAGGAGCTCGATTACATGGACCTCCTTGATGAGGTGATAGAGGAGGCGATTCCTCATTCAATTGGTGCCCTCTTTGATGAAGAATTTGATGAAGGCCCGGATTTAGGCCAAGATGAAAAGATTGAAGACGATTCCCCCGACTTCTCCGCTGATGAAGATGAAGGCGACACTGATGTCGCGAGGATTCGAGAGCTCTGCAAGCTCTCGAAATTAAAGTCTCCAAAGAAAACTCCGCCGGCACGGAAATCGGCATCGCCGGTTAAGCCGTTGACCGGGGCAAATGCTAGCTTGGGGGAGCCTCCCCCCAACACCATTCGGGACAAGAGACCTCCGAGGGAGACCGCTACGCCGCCACGTCCAAATCCAAGCGCGCTCCCCGGGAAGTTTGACGGGTGCATCTCATATGCACCAAACATCCCGCATTGATTGAAAACTATAGGGGGTCGAGCTCACGACCTAAAACGAGCGCTTGTCGGGAGGCAACCCGACGGTTTTTGCTTTATTTTTTTTATCTTTTTCTTTATTTTCGTTTAGAAATTTTTAGTATTTTGAGTCACCCGACCAAAAATTTTGTGATAACGGGTCCTATTTTTCTTGACAGGAGAGAAGATAGGTAGATCATCATGAGGAGGATGAACGAGACGATGAGGAGCGCCCCAAGAAGGCGTTCGACGCTTAGGAGGAGCATGAAATCGACTGGAGAAGGAAAGACGGAGTTTAGAGCCCAAACGAAGACAAACAGCAGAATACAAGGCTCACTCGGCCGAGTATACTAGTCACTCGGCCGAGTCCAGAAGTTCGTCCGGCCGAGCCGCTCACGAACGAGGGAAGTCTGATGTACCCAACTCTCTGTTTATTTTCTCGATTTCGATATAACTGCTACTCGGCCGAGTACATATATTCACTCGGCCGAGTAAAACGGATACCCTCCTAGGGCGAGTCTTGCCGAGTAGCTTGAGTCACTCGGCCGAATGGACTTACTCCACTCGGCCGAGGCTGGCAAAGCCACTCGGCCGAAGCGATATCGGGGAGAAAATTTCTATTGCCTCGCTCGGCCGAGTGACCACGTCACTCGGCCGAGTCGTAACTTTCTATTATATAAGTGACGAAGGGGCGCGGATTTCGAAATCTAAATTCCCAAATCCGCCCGCGCCCCTTCGTCTACCCTCGCCCGATTCCCCTTCGCCCAACCCTCACTCGCCCGACCACGCCCGCGCGCGCCGCCGCTCGGCCGGCCACTGCCGGCGGACCGACGCCGCGCCCCGCCCGAGTCGCCGCCGACGACCTCGTTTCCGATCGCCTCCGGTATAGCTCGATTTGCCCATTTTCTTCTCTTTTTGCGTAGTTTTCGAGGATCCGTGTATTAATCGAACCCCTGACCCGAATCAATTCCCATATCTATCTGTTATACCCCTATTGCTCCATACATTTTGATTATTACTCACTGATATCGCTTTTCCATGCGTAGGTTGCTTTTTGGAGCTTAGGGGAGCTCAGGGGAGCTTCTACGGGCTGTTTTGGATTTCGTGGAGGCGCGGACTTCGCACGCTTCCACCGCTTAGCACTCACGGCGTGTTTTGGTACACTCTTTCCACTCTTTTTGCACACGCTGCACTTTTTCACTTTTCGGCGCGCTCGGGGCCGATATGCCGCCCCGGACACGGCCTCGGACGAGGAGACCTTCCGCTAAGCGGAAGAGGTCGGATGACGCCGGCCCCGCCCACGAGGTGGAAGAGTCTCCCCCTCCTTCCCCCGCATACCCCGCACAGCCTGCAGGCCCCGCACACCCCGCACAGCCTGCAGCGCACCCACAGCCCGCACAGCCTCTCCCTGCCGATCCACAGCCACCACCACCGGCCCCACTGGTCGGGCCGCTCGGGATTACGTTCCGAGACGACGCACACCGCGCCGTCTTCGAGCGTATCTCCCAGCGCTCGATCGTACCCTCCAGGTTCGCACACCTCGCTGACCTAGGACGCCTGGGGATACTTGAGGGGATACTCACGTTGTACGACTACGTGGGTTGGCGCGACTTCCTTCAGGTGTCGGCGGATACTTTTACCCGCCCGACACTTGAGGTTTTGAGTTCGATCGCCCGGACCGATGAGGGATGCTCATTCCGGTTCATGGATCGAGAGTGCCAGGTTACTCTCGATATGATGAGAGCATTTTTCTCTTGGCCCGCCGTCCCCGGTGCCGATCGCGGTTACGGCCCCACACATATCCCTCCACCCTCTTTCGACGCCGGTGCCTTCTGGGCACGTATCACGGGTCTCCACGCCGCCTTTGACCCTAGTAGGGCCAAGGCCTCAGCCATCGTACATCCCTGCCTTCGCATTGCTCAGCGTCTTATGGCGACGACATTTTTGGCCAGATATGAGCCGGGCACGATGTCTACGCCAGAGCTTTACATGCTCTACGCGATGACCCGTCCCAGAGCTCTATCTAGGGATGGAGATGAGCTTGTCCCCGCCGTCGTGATCGATATCGCGGCATGGTACTTAGACCGCATCATTGTATCGGTGGGCGCCCGCTCACCGATATGCTGCGGCGGCCTGATTACCCTGCTTGCTCTTATGACCGGTGAGGACTTCCCCGACGACCTGCGGCGAGTATCGGGCACCACCTCTTTGTCGATAGACGTTATGGCCCGGATGAAGATGCTCCGTCTGCATGGTGAGCGTCACTGGGTCAGGTTGCACGGCCCCTATGGGGCCGATTACATGATTCTCCCGAGCCCTGCTCGGACTCTGATTGCACCAGCCCACGTTGACTGGATTCCGGCGGCGGATGTCCTCATCACCGCTGCGTACGTGCTCGAGGCCGAGGAGGCCGAGCAGGCCCACGCTGCCCACGCTGCCCAGGCTGCTCCCGCAGACCCTGCTGCACACCCTGCCGAGCCTGCTGCCCACCCCGTCGACCCTGTGGCCTCTCAGCCTGTTCCTGACGTTTCCACTGCTCTTGACACTTCTGTCCCCACCTCTGCCTGTGTCGAGAGTACTTTTGCTGAGCCCACTTCCACCACTGTCACCACTTCCGAGGCTGTCCCCACCACTCCCGCTGCCACCTCCGGCCCTCTGTCCGTGGAGCCTCTTTGCTCCGCTCTCCCCCAGCGCCCGCAGACCTTTGTTGAGAGTGGAGAGCCCTCGTTCGCCGCGGTCGTGGAGACCATGGCTAGCATGATCTCCGCTGGGATTGCGCCTTTTGGTCCACACACTTCCGCCCCAACGGGAGATTCCTCTGTCTCCACAGCTGCCGTATTCTCCGAGAGCGTCGTGGCGTCTGTCCACACTTCTGGGCCACTGACCTCTCTTGCCGCCTCGCAGCCGCTTTTGTACTCTTCTTTCGCTGCCGCTGCCTCCACTTCCCACCGCCCGTCCCGACCTCACACTGAGGCCCGGCCCACATTTCCAGGCGCGGCACCTTTCGTCCCCTTCCCTGCTGAGCCCGTTACATACTCCACTCGCGTACGCCAGCCTCGCCCTGCGCAGCCCCGACAGGTGCGTCCCTCTGCACCACCCCTGCCCGACACTGTACTGCAGAGCATACGTGCTCTTGAGTTGGCGGTGAGTGGTCTTCGAGGAGACCTCAGGACCCTGTCCGCCACCGTCTCCGCGATGGCTGGACGCTTTGACCTGATCCCTCACATCCACTACTGCCTGACGCAGATCTTAGAGCGTCTTCCGCGCGTACCCCCGCCCACCCAGCAGGTTCCCACACACCCTCCCACACACACTAGACCTGCTTCCACTTCCACTTCCACGCCCACCCCAGCTCGGCAGCCTGTCCAGCCTACACCACCACCACCACCTCCGCCTCAGGACGGAGACGGCGCGGCACCGCTTTCTTAGGCACTATTGATGCCTTGATCCATTCCTGCCGTTGTGTTGCCCGTCTCTGCTGGGTCCTGATGCACTTTTGTACACCCCCCTCCCCTCACTTATTTTGGATTATATTTTCGATCATATCTATTTGTGCTTATCGTATCATATTTACTTGGGATTCTCATTTTGATCACATCTATATATATCTTTTTGGGAGAGAAGGAGATTTTTTTTTGGTGCCTCATTTATTTTCATATCACTCCTATCTGTGCATGCATCATTTCCGCATTATATTTTCATTTCCTTTTTTTTCCTTTCATTATCTTTTTTTTCCTTCCCATCATGCATGCATCCTCACTTGCCCCTCACATTACTTCTCCCTCTGTGTGCCACACTTTGCACATTGAGGACATTGTGCCGTTTAGCTTGGGGGAGTGAGTTCTCACTTTCTTTTTCGATTTGCTACCTTTATTTTCAGTTTTTCACACCGCTTTTAACTTTTGCACTCATTTTTCATTATTTTTCTATTATTTTGCCATGCATCACGTTCTCCTTACTTTCCTGTGTGCCGCATTGCATAGTTCTATTTTCCTTTTATCTTTACTTCCTTCTTTTTCATCTCATGCTAGAGATGAATTTTCTGTGATGATGTCCACGTGGAGTTAGCTTATTCTATATGCATGCTATATTTGTCGTGTCTTAGACTTCATTTCTGATATCATATGTTATGACTTGCTTTGCATTTAGGAGTAGTAACCCACAATTTTTTTTCCCTCATGAAAATGGATGAAATTTTATTATTAGCTGAGCCTGAATATTCATATGTATGCTATCACAGAAAACACACCAAGATTCACGCATTGAATGCCTATGTCTGGAGTACTGACTTCTTTTCCTTTATCACTTCTATATGCATGAATTGTACACTTCACTTCCGGATGATTGAATGATGATTAGCTAAGATATATCTGGATTAGTTAGCTTTTTTGTGATCGAAACTGAGTAGATTAGATTACCCCGCTGAAGTTGTCGTGCATGTCTTATAGAGTGAGCCGAGAGTTATATTTATTTCTTTCTCCACAAATCTTGAACATCATTTCTCTACTTTTAAAGATCATTGGTGAATCTCCCCTTAGTGACTCTATTTTATGGCATTTCCCCCGCTATTAATTCCTAGCTCCAAACCTCTCATTCTGAAAAAAAAAACAATAATAAAAAGAGAGGAGAACATTCTTGTATATCATTATCCCTCTTTGAGTTGGGATCATTGTATATATCTTATATATAAAAAAAGAGAGAGAAAAGAGGAAAAATCCTCAATAAAAGATCCCATCTCGCTTACTTTCTTTCTTCTTTCTCTTCTTTGCCTTTGGAGCTATATAAAAACGGGGATGTAAATATTTTTGTGCCACCACGCTTTTAGATAAGCTTGGGGGAGGGGATCCATTGATGTGTGAGAGAGTGACTACTTGACATTGCACGACAACCTAGGCTAAGTAATATTTTATACTCGGTGAGATTGTTTCTAGCTTTACGAAATCCAGAAATCTAAGCCTAGCATTCATTTCATGAAATCCATACTTTTCTATTCTCTCTATTCTATGATGTGATACTCTTACATTCCAGATAGAAAGCGTTTAATTGAAAAGTGTGTGATCTGAGATTTGTATACCGCTTTAGATGATTCAGGCGATGTTAATTTTAAAATTATTCCGTTTTTCATGATTATACCATTGTTCGTGGGTTTTCTATTTTCTACTTGCACTATTATACTATGATGTCAAAATGAGGTTCTTTGACATGTATTTCTCTCTCGATGCATGCTATAAGAGTAAGTGAAACCCACGTCCTGAGAAAATGATCTAGCATCCTATCTATCTTTCTTTCTTTCTTTATTTTCGTTTGGTTTTCATTCTTCTTCGTTTTTCATTTTTTTTCGTTTTTTTTTCGTCGTTTTCGTTTTCCGAATCCACCGGGTTCGCCTTTTACTTATCTTCCTCGAGGACGAGTAAGAGGCAAGCTTGGGGGATTTTGATCACTCCTTATTTTACACCTTTTTTTTCCGCATGTTTGCATGCCATTTAGATCGCCCAAATCATGTTTTTCACGATATATCGACGATATTGCGATGCTTTTCACGCTTTGTTGTTTTTGTCGCATTTCAGGTGATTTGGCACGATTTGGAGTGATCATGAGATGCGCTCACGATAGACGGCCACCGACGACCTCCACGAGGGGTATTTTGCTGTTGGAGAGGAGTGGAAGAAGAATGGACGTCGCAGGAGCGACGAGGAGGCCAAAACAATCAGTTTGGGCAATTTTTGTGTCCCACTCGGCCGAGTGGAGGAGCCACTCGGCCGACCAGCGAGACACTGCTCGGCCGACCCGTTCAGACACGATTTCCATGTGTACTCGGCCGAGCGACGGAGACCACATCGGCCGAGTGACTATACCACGTCCGCCCGAGTGGCGCCCAGACGAAGCCCCTCCAGAATATCGAAGTTACTGTTTTTCGGCCATCTGAGCTTCAGAAGACCCACTCGGCCGAGTGGATTATTACGTCCGCCCGAGTGCCTTGAAGCCATCGGCCGAGTGACGACAACTCACTCGGCCGAGCCGCCCCCGAACTGAAGACCCCGGAAGCCCCCGACTTACTGGAAAAATGACAGGGTTTTCACTCGGCCGAGCGACTTTTGTCACTCGGCCGAGTGCGATGCGCTGCCTGTAGCGAAATTTGCGGAAAACAGGCTGTGCAGGGGCATTTTGGTCAGGATTTTTAGACGATTTTTGGGGCTATTTAAGCTCTGTTTTTACCCTAGTTTAGGGAGCCATCTCTCAGATTTTTTGCAGCTTTTTGGAGTTTACTTTTTAGCTTTATTAATTGTGATTGGAGAGGAGAAAAACTTGGATTTTTGTTGGATTAATTGAAGATCTACATTGGTTTGCATTGTTCTTCCCCAAAAACTCTATTTTTATTGTTTATATCATTGTTGTGATGAATTCCATTGCCTATTTCATTGATTATTTTTGTGCTATTGCTATGATTTGTGAGTAGTCTCCACGTCTCGGGGCGTGGGGATGAACCCTACAAACCCTATTTCCTACTTGTGTTGAATTGGTAGAAATTGAGCTAGGATTGCTATTAGGGATTAGATTGGGATCGAATTACTACGGATAGCTAGGTATTTATATCAATTGGGATTTGCAAGAGAATGGATCCCAATTTGATAGGAAGCCCTAGAAATCCGAATTGGGTTGGAGTCGGATTTCCGAAGTATCGGTTTGCAAGAGATTGGACCGATACTAAGACCTCCGGTTGCGATTCCGTGCCGATACCCGTTTGCAAGAGATTGGACGGGTAGGAACTATCCCAATTTAGATTGTGGACCGAGTTTGCAAGAGATTGGGCTCGGTGCACAATTGGACGATGATGTTGATCCTAATGCTAGCTTCCCTAGGCTAGGGTTTGCAAGAGATTGGACCCAAGCCTAGGATAGCTATAGACCGGCAACAGCGCGAGAGCGTGAGCTTGGTTCCACATTTAGTTGCAACTAGTTCATCCAAATTCTCATTCTAGCGATTTCGATACCGGCGAACCACACTTATGAAATACGGTGAGTAGTGGGGATTCCCCTTTCCCTAGACGTTCTTTATTTGATTGGATATTTCGCAAATTTGTCTGACGATTGTGACAGGATCGCCTAAGGCAATTATCTCTCTCTATTCCTAAATAGCCAGGTGGATCAGGAGCAAGCACGGTCATTCGTCCTCCCTGTGTTCGATACCCACTCGCCGCTATACCGTGCGCTTGCGGTAAAACTACAACCGTCACCTCGGGACGTGTATCCAGGGTGTGATCAAGTTTTTGAAGAGGCTTGGTTCCACATTGCGTGATATGAAAATAAATGAGGCACCAAAAAAAACTCTCCTTCTCTCCCAAAAAGATATATATAGATGTGATCAAAATGAGAATCCCAAGTAAATATGATACGATAAGCACAAATAGATATGATCGAAAATATAATCCAAAATAAGTGAGGGGAGGGGGGGTGTACAAAAGTGCATCAGGACCCAGCAGAGACGGGCATCACAACGGCAGGAATGGATCAAGGCATCAAGAGTGCCTAAGAAAGTGGTGCCGCGCCGTCTCCGTCCTGAGGCGGATTGAAATATACGATATAAATATAGCATGCATATAGAAGAAACAAATACTGCATATTCAAATCGAAGCATGATAATCTAGGGGTCATTCCTGGACAGGTATATAAAGTAAAATCACAAGGCAGAAGCACACCAAATGCTAGTCACGACACACGACTCACAAAAAGCTAAGTAGGCCCACGATGCGTGAAATGCAAGAGGACTCGAAATCCTTGGGTTAGTGAGTGTGATTATCAATGCAATGCTAGGCGTGTGTGACTTTGTGGCGATTCATCATAGGATTCATCTCTAGGAGAAATAGCTAAAAAGAAGAAAAGAAAAAATAAAAACACGATGAAAACGACGCAAAAAACGAAAAAGAACGACTCAAACGACGCACACAGTGCGACTCCCCCAAGCTGAAGTTTGCATTGCCATCAATGTAATATGAGTGAGTACGGGAGGGCAATGAAAATGGGTGGGGAATACGTACTGACACAAAAAGAAATGAAAACGAGGAAAACACATAGATGAAACTGAAAAAGAAAGAAAGATCAGAATCAAAATCAAACAATACGAAAATAAAAATAAAAATAAAAATAAAAACACAAGCACGACACGACACTCAAAAAATGAAAAACAAGCACACACACAAAAATGAGAAAAACAAACAAAACACTACAGCACACCAAAATAGACGTCACCCAAGCTAAACCAGATAGTGCTAGCGAAATGATATGATCGATAAAATGCAGAGAAATGCAAGGGGGAGTCAAAAACAAACAAGGAAAAATCAGAAAGCAGGAGAAGGTGAGTCCTCGTCCTCCTCGGTAGAGGGTGTGGATGGGTGGTCGGGGGAGGCTGGGGGTGTGCTGAGAAGTGGGGAATGAGGCGGAGGAAAAGGGGCAGTGGTGGTGTGAACAATGGGAGGAGTGTCGGTGGTGGTGGGTGGTGGTGGTAGGAAGGCGATCAAGGCGGTGGTGAGAGGAATAGAAATGGAGGAAGTAGATGCGGTGGTGACGGTAGTGGGAGGTGGTGGGAGGGATCTGGAGCGCACCGGCAATTTCCTCCGGCGCACGTATGGAGTGACGGAGGAGGAGGAAGGAGGTAGTGTGGGTGCTGTGGAAGTGGTCGGGAGGGGTGAAGTGGATGCCGGGATGGGATGTGAAGAGTGAGGAGAAGAATGTGGTGAGGGGGTGATGGATGTGGGGAAGTGTGGGTGGGTGGAGGAGAAGATCGTCGGGGTGGTGAAGGTGGAGGTGGTGAAGGTGGAGGTGGTCCGTGGATATGAGTAAGAAGGCGGAGAATGGCGGCCATGTTCCTCTCAAGTGAGAGGAAACGTGGGTGGGTAAGAAAGGAGGATGGCGATGGGTCCGAGGAAGCAGAGAACATGGCAAGCTCACGAAGGGCAGCGACCTCCCTCTCAAGACCTAAACGGGCAGATACCTGACGGCGACCAAAAGATGTAGACTGACGCGAGGCAGAGGTGGTGCCGCCAGGTAAGGTCGAAGAGGTGCCGGCGGCAGTGGTCATGCCGACACAGGAGACAAGGCCAGAAATGGCCGCAAAGAGGTGCTCAGACGTGATCGGTCCCGGAGCAGAAACAGGACGACTCGGGCCAGCCCCTAAATCTCCCCCAGACACAGGGATATCCTGCTCGCCTAAGTGGGCGGCAGGGGACGGTGGTCTGCGGGCGTCTGCGAGAAAGAAAGGAAGATTCAACCCCGCTAAGAAGTCGGGATCAGGAGGGAAAGTCCAATCTCCCACGAGAGCAAGGGTCATGCAAGCGGGGTTGGGCAGAATGGTGTAAGGGGCTGGGGGTGGCCATAATGAAATATGAAGTGGCCATCCGAGCAGGGTTTAATCATGTGGATGTGCCGCAGGACATCAATATCAAGATGTGAGGGTCCTGCGGCACCTGGAAGATTATCGGGGATGGGAATATTGAATTGGGCGTGAGCGCAGATGATTGTGATGATGCCCCCACAACAAAACTTCCCCTTACCGGCCCGGCTGATATCGAGTAGCTTGTAAACAAGCCAATCGCTGCCATGGATGGGGACGGTAGGGTCCCTAAAGCTAATTCCATCATCATCCCGGACATAAGGGAAAGTCATGGCCCAAAGGATAAAAAGGTCAGGGATAGTCACAGTGCCGGACTCGTCCCTAGGAAAGAATGCAGATGAAATGATCCTGTGGGCCAAACGAAACACGGGATGAATGATGGAGGAGGCCTTGGCCCTTCCTCGGGGATAGTCACGGATCAATGTGAGGCGGAACCAGAATTGATCGACATCAAACTCGGGCGTGTACCCGTAGTATCGGATGGAATCATCCCCGAGATTGGGGAAACCAAATATATCGTTAATTGTGTTCAGATTTGTGGTAACACTACGGTTACGCACCCTAAATTTAATGATCGACCCGGACTCCCAAACAAGTGTAGAGAGAAATTCAAGTGTGAGTGCTGGGTAGGATATGGCATGTGCATTAAGAAAGGCCAACCATCCTAAGTTAGCGAAAAGAGATTCGACCTCGGTGAAGACACCGAGATCGACAAGTGTACATGCGTGCGGGAACTTAATAGATAGATGCCCTCGAGCATCGAGCCTACGGTAAAAATCTTTGTGCTCCTGGCTCCTAAAGATATACCCATGTGGGCCCAACATTGAGTCCACAGGGGGGATAACAGGCGGGGGAGGGCCAAGTGTAAGTGCTCGTGTACGGGAAGGGGGGCGTGTTTGTTTTCATCTTTTTCGAGACGGCTCCTCCTCCCGCATAATTCCCTTTCCCTTATCCTTGTCCCTAGCCATGTGTGAGTGTGCGTGTATGAATGAGTGCAAAAACTGTGGATGCACACTAACACAAGCAGACGAGCAAGCACAATTTATAGGGAAAATATATAAATATAAGCTTAGGAGCGAGTGTACCCAAGCGGAATGGCGGAGCTTGCTCGTAGATGTCCCCACACTGTTCAGCGAGAGTAGCGTGGAGCCGCGGCGTTCTCCTTCGGCAAGAATTTTCGGATGGGTGTGGTTTGGGGGAAAACTAGGTCAAAAATTTGGAATGGAAGGAGAGAGAGGGTGTAGATGATGGAGGGATTGATGGAGGAGGTGGAGAGAGGGAGTAATGGAGGAGTAGAGGAAGTGGGGGAGTGAGAATCGATCGTTGGGGAAGAGAGGAAGGTGAAACGACTGCGTTTCTGGCGATCGGGCGAGGATGAAAACGAGCGTGTGTCGGGGGGGTTTATATAGGGTTTTAAGTCGAACCGATCGGGTGAATTGTCACCCGATCGGTTGACGGTTAGGTCGAAATTCTTGCCGAAGAAATGCTACAGGCGAACCGATCGGTTGACTTCTCAACCGATCGGTTGGTAGCTCCACACATTTTCCTGAGAACTTAGGGCTGCTCACCCGATCACGTCAACCGATCGCGCTCGAACTCAACCGATCAGTTGATATTCCCCAAAAATTTCCGAGAGTTCTCCCCAGCTCACCCGGTCTGCCACCCGGTCTCTTCATTACTCAACCGATCGGGTCATATGGGGACAGATCTCGGCATGTATCTGATACATCCCAACCGATCGGGTGAGTTGTCAACCGATCGGTTGGGGCTTGTTTCCTGCAAAAAACCAATAGATTTGTTTAAGTCCCCGAACGGATGTTCTCGCGGCTGATTTTATTTATAAAAATAGATAAAATAAAGTAAAAAATAGCGCTAAAATGGGGAAAAGTTTAGAACATGGGTTGCCTCCCATGAAGCGCACTTGTTTAACGTCGTTGGCTCGACGCCCGTAAGAGATGCTCATGGTGGTCGATACGGGTGATGCCCGAAGTTCGGCATCCTTTCCTCATTGGAGCTGAAGGCCCTTGGAGTAGTCGGCGGCTGGAGAAACACTTGCTCGACTACCCTCCCCTTGTTCTTGGGATCCGGGGGATTTTCTTTCGTGTTGGCGCTTCCTGCCATCTTCTTTAGGATCCGGACCTCGTCTTTAGTGAGGTCCATGGGCTCTTTCCCCGTCCTCCTCGCAGGAGGAGCCTTGGGGAACCCGGGAGGGGTCGTTCTTGCTGCACTCGGTTTTCCAGCAGCTTCTTTGTTCTTGGGGCCGTCTCCATCTTCTGAATCCCCCAAGCTATCGGGGGGGGGGGGGGGGGGGGGGGGGGGGTTTTCTCAAGAGAATCTCACAGGAGCTCTCCTCAGCAGCTTTTTCTTCTTCTACCTCAAGCAAATTGCACTGAGGGTCATCAGGGGGATCGGGTGTAACGGCTGCTTTTCATGTATCTGGATTTATTATAATATAATATATGTTTTGGTGGATTTTCTCCTCATGTGTGGTTTTCGTCTCCGTGACTTTCATTTTCGATCGATTCGTCGTATTTTCTCGTTTCTTCCTTAGGATTGTCGATTTCGAAGTATGCCATTCGTGACGGACTTCATAACGGTCGTATCTTACTATTAGATCAAGCCTAGGAGTCTTAGGAATCGATCCCGGGGCCCCGCGCTCCGTATCGGAACTTTTGGTGCTCATTAGCCGGTATAAGAAGGGGCACCGACCGACTAGATGACGATCCAGTCGGTCGGCAATCCTTCTTGGACCGACTAGTTGGCTTTCTAAATTTCTCAGGAGTTACTGTTTATCGTTAGTCGGTCTAAGAACGTTGGTTGACCGACTAGGTTGCAAACTAGTCGGTCGGCAATGCTTCTTTAACCGACTAACTCATCATTTAAATTTTAGTATCAATACTGTTCACTCTTAGTCGGTCTAAGAACGTCCATCGACCGACTAGATGCTAAACTAGTCGGTTAGTATTTGTTCATGGACCGACTAAATCCAAATCGTAATTTCGTTCAGAAGTTACTGTTTACACTTAGTCGGTCTGCGTTGGTCGACCGACCGACTAGTTGCCAAACTAGTCGGTCAGTGGTTGCTCTTTGACCGACTAACCTGTGTCAAAACCCTAATTTCTGGGCAGCCGCCAGCCTAACCTATTTATATCCCTCCCAAACGATTTCATCTTCCTCCACTCGACCCTAAACCCTAAAATCTCCCCCATTGAGCCCCCATCTTCCTCCAAGCCCTATTTCTTCATTCCAAGCCATAAATCCATCATCCAATCCATCCATCCACTCTATCTACCTCTCATCTTCCCCAAAGTCTCATCAAATCCCCAAAATCCCCCAAAACCCTAGTTTCCCAAACTTCTCCATTCGTTTCCAGATCTGATCCTATGGTTCTCCGGAGTGTTTCTTCCGCCTCCTTTCGGTAAGAAATCGATCCCTTGGTGTTTTCATAACCTATTTGTATTTTTATGAAACCCTAATGAAATTTCAAGTTGTTTGATGATTGTTTCCCCATAACAGCGATTTCGTAGATTAGCATCCGCGAGACGAACCTTCGTGATCGTCATCCCCGGTGCTAGGCAAGTGAAACTTGCCACTTAGGGTTTAGGCCATGTTTTAGGCCATTTGCTTGTTATAGGTGTAAAAGAGGCTAGGCGACGAAATGATACTCGCCTAGGCGCAAATTGAGGAACTAGCTTGACAACGAAGCTAGTTCCGACATATATCATGTTGCACAATTACCATGTCATGTTTACTTTCCATTAACGGTACGCGAATTAATTGTCATGTCATTGCTTTCTTTAAGTGCTTCTGTGATTGCGTAGCTTCGCTACAAATGCTTGTGTTCCTGGCTCGTGTTCCAGAAGCGGGCCATGTGTTGGTTGATAGCCAATGCCCGAATTGCTTATTTCCGGCTAGGTGCACCCCTACGCCAAATGTTTAAGAATGCGAGCTCATGTGCGGGGCAACCCCGGCTCACTTGCTGATCTCATGTGCGGGGACCCTGGCTCCATTACGTGTGGGTATTGGGGGTAAGAGTTAAGCGGCCAATCAACTGGGAGTCTGCCCGATCAGCAACTGCAGTGGTAAGGCGTAAACTCTGGGTTTTGGGGTAGTTGTTAAGCGGCCAATCAGCGTGAATGTGAAACCATTCAGCTGTAAGGCGTAAACATCTACAAACAACGTGAATAGTGAATTGATTGAGATTGATAGTAGCTTGGCTACTCTTGTCTTGTCCCGATGATTGTTCCCTTGTATAAATTGTCTTGCCATGTCTTGATTGTGCACTCATGTTATAACTGCCATGTCATGCATACTATAACTGCTAAGTTGCTAGTTGCCTTACTTTCAGTTTCCTTGCCCAAGTCTTTTAGACTTGCTGACATGTGCCCCTTTACTCTTTTGGGTGACACATGTTAGATCCTGAGCCTGAGTACCTTGTTGAGGACGAGGTGTCTGCTGACGCCGAGCCCGAGCTTGTGTTTTACGGGGAGTACGTGGACACTGGGGACCAGTCCTAGTGTTTCGTTGTGTTTCCCTTTTGTTTAGACAGTTGTTTTGTTATCGGTGCGTAGCACCTATACTTTGTTATGTTGTTGGTTTTGTTGGCCTTGTTCTGGGCCTTAGACTCTTTTCTTTTAGCCTGGTGGCTTTTCTGGATGTTGGACTTATTTTCATGTTGGACAATTTATGAGATGTGAGATTTTATTTCAGTCTATCCTTGTGTTATTATTGTTATTCCGTTGTGGTTACAGGGACTTGCTTATGTTCTATTGACGCTTATCGGGTTTGGGGCTTCACAGCTCCACTCTCTTGCGGACCTTTTCACGTCTCGCCTCCATTTTAGGGAAGCGGGTCGTGACAGGTTTTGTTGGTGGCCCATGCAGGTCCTTCTGTAACTGCGATTATCGGAATAGCGATAATAATATTAGAATGTCCAATAAACTAAGTTCGACGTCCGATGTCATAAGCTATGAGTCTAATCTGATTCGTTCTCTATGTCATTAGATGGCAGGAAGGCGTATCACCCGTGGTGGGGGCAGTGGTGCGCTCCCTCATGATCAGGAGCCTGAGCGGGAACCCACCAGCGGTGAGATGATGCGGATGATGCTCCAGATGATGCAAGTGCAGCAGGGCGTGCTTCTGCAAGTCCAGAATGCTCCACTTGCTCGAGTTGCCCGGGCTCTTCCGGATGCCCCTCGCTCTGAGCCAGGAGCGAAGCAATTTCGGGAGCTGGGTCCCGCATATTTTGATGGTTCTGAGGGTCCTCTGGCTGCCGATGAGTGGATTCGGAACATCGAGGACAATCTGAAGATGGCCAAGATCACCCCGGCTGGATGGGTTGATTTGGCGAAGAGGCAACTCAAGGATAATGCTCGGAATTGGTGGGATACGGAAGAGAAGATGTTGGTGGAGCCGATCGCTTGGGCTACCTTCAAGGCCAGATTTGAGGGTGAGTTCTTCCCGAAAGCTGCCAGGGAAGAGATGCTGCAGCGTTTTATCGATTTGAAGCAAGGGAGCTCGTCGGTGGACATATATCACCAAGAGTTCATGAGGCTGAGTCGGTTTGCACCAAAGATGGTGCAGGACGCTGAGAAGAGAGCTCAGAGGTTCCTGCAGGGACTTGCTTCGGAGCTCCAGACTTTTGTGACCTCTTCTGACCGGGAGTCTTATCAGAAGGTTCTGGTAGCAGCCAAGAGGTAAAAGCTGCTCGTGAACCAGAGGAGGGGGTCTATTGTTGGTGCTGGGAAGAGGCATGTGGAACAGGCGAGAGCTGTGGTTAGACCTGGATTCAGGCCGAACCAGCCTACTCTGTTTAAGAGGCCAGGAGGGCCTATTCTGAAGTCTTGCCATTTCTGCGGCAAGCCTGGCCACATCAAGGATCAGTGTCGGAAGTTTCTGGGCCAGTGTCTGGTTTGTGGTGATGCTTCCCATGTCGTGAAGGATTGTCGGCATGCGAACCAACTGCGTAGGGCACCTGTTGCAGCACAGCCGTTACAGCAGCGAGCGTCTGTTCCTGCTAGAGGTGGAGCAGCTCTTGTTCCACAGGGACATGCTTTTCGGCAGGCTGTTCCGCCGAGGAGGCAGGCTTTTCTGATGACCGCTGCGTAGAGCGAGGCTGTGGGTGAGGTTATCGCAGGTAATCCTCAATCTAGCTGTTACTTTCCTAGCTGGTTTTGATTGTTAGATTGTGTTGTTTGCTTGAACATGATTGTTTGCTAGACTAGGGTTTGATTTTTAATTACTTGTTAGGTGTGGTTTTGGTGTGCACGTTTCCTGCACGAGTCCTCTTTGACTCTGGTGCATCGATGTGCATTATTTCCCGGAGCTTCGTGGAGAGGCATTCCTTGTCGACGTCCCCTCTCCCCAAGAGTTGGAATATCGTTACAGGGAATGGCGTGGTCTTGGTGCATCGTGGTTGCAATTCTTGCTCGTTGGTGGTCTGTGGACATGAGCTTTTCGCCGATTTCATTGTCCACGACATCATCAACTATGATGCAGTTCTTGGGATGGACTGGCTTGCGAGCTTCTATGCTATGATCGACTGTCGAAGGAAGAAGGTGGTGTTCGAGATTCCTGGACATCCAGTATTTGAGTTCAGTCGTGGTAGCAGTTCGCTTGGTCCTGTAAGATTTCGGGCCAGGCCGGTGGAGGCTGTGGCTATGCAGATGGAGTTGGAGTGGCCAGCTGTGGTTCGTGATTTTGGCGACGTCTTCCCCGAGGAGATGTCTGGTTTGCCACCTGATCGAGCTTTGGAATTTTCTATCGATCTTGTTCCAGGTGCGCAGCCGATTTCGAAGGCGCCGTATCGTATGGCACCTGCAGAATTGGAAGAGTTGCGGAAGCAGCTGGATGAGCTTTTACAGAAGGGTTATATCAATCATAGCGTGTCTCCGTGGGGAGCACCGGTGCTGCTAGTGAAGAAGAAGGATGGTTCGCGTCGCATGTGCGTGGACTATCGGGAGTTGAATGCGGTGACCATTAAGAATAAATACCCGTTGCCTCGCATCGATGATATTTTTGATCAGCTTGGAGGTTCGAGGGTGTTTTCTAAATTGGATTTGAGGAGTGGTTACCATCAGTTGAAGGTGAAGAAGGATGATGTCCCGAAGACAGCGTTCAGGACGAAGTATGGACACTATGAGTTCATGGTTATGCCTTTCGGCGTAACTAACGCGCCCGCAATTTTCATGAATCTGATGAACCTGATTTTCTACGACTTTTGGATAAGTTTGTTGTTATCTTTATTGACGACATTCTGATCTATTCAAAGTCGGAGGAAGAGCATGCCTCGCACTTAAGGACGGTGTTGGAGATTCTGAGGAAGCATCGTTTGTATGCTAAGTTTTCGAAGTGCGAGTTTTGGCTGGATAGAGTTGCTTTTCTCGGGCATGTGGTGACTGGAGATGGTATTTCAGTGGATCCCGAGAAGATTAGGGCCATCAGGGAGTGGCATGTTCCGTCGTCGGCGTCTGATATTCGGAGTTTCCTTGAACTTGCTGGTTACTATCGGCGATTCATTAAGGACTTTTCCCGTATTGCTGAGCCGATGACCAGGTTGACGCGGAAGGATGTTGCTTTTGTTTGGTCGGGTGATTGTGAGAGTGCTTTTGGTAATCTGAAGGAGAGGTTGACGACGGCCCCTATTCTTGTTGTGCCTGATCGCATCGGTGGATTTGAGATCTTTTGCGATGCTTCTGGCAAGGGTCTCGGTTGCGTGTTACATCAGCACGGACATGTTGTGGCGTATGCGTCTCGTCAGCTTAAGGTTCATGAGAAGAATTATCCGACGCATGATTTGGAGTTGGCGGCTGTTGTGTTTGCTCTTAAGATTTGGAGGCACTTCTTGCTGAGTGAGAAAGTGAAGATTTTCACCGATCACAAAAGCTTGAAGTACATTTTCACTCAGAAGGAGCTCAACATGCGACAGCGTTGATGGTTGGAGCTTATGGCGGATTATGAGATTGATTTGCAGTTTCACCCTGGCAAGGTGAATGTGGTTCCAGATGCTTTGAGTAGGCTTCCTGCGGTGATGATTTTGACCTCGCAGTGGAGATTGCAGCAGGATTTTTGCGAGTCTGGCGTGGAGATTGTTCTTCCTGGGGAGGATTCGTCGTTGATGTACATGCAGGTACAGTCGACGATCGTGGATCGGATTAAGGCTAGCCAGGCTGAGGATCCGAGGCTGGTAAAGATTCGGGAGCAGGTGGAAGCCGGTCTGCGGACTGACTTTTTGATTCATGAGGATGGCTCGCTGAGATTCGGAGCCAGGTTGTGTGTGCCGGCTGGAGATATCAGAGAGGAGCTGATGGTGGAGGCACACAGTTCGCCGTATTCTGTGCATCCTGGTGGCACCACGATGTACCAGGATCTTCGTCTGAATTATTGGTGGCATGGTATGAAGAGAAGCGTGGCTCGGAGTGTAGCCAAGTGCTTGGTTTGCCAGCAAGTGAAGGCGGAGCATCAGCGTATGGCCGGGTTGGTACAACCGCTTCCGATTCTGGAGTGGAAATGGCAACACATCACTATGGATTTCGTGACTGGACTACCTCGGAGTCCGAAGCAGAATGACGCGATTTGGGTGATCGTAGATCGATTGACCAAATCCGCGCACTTTATTCCGTTCCGAGTGGGACAGTCCACTGAGGCGCTAGCGAGGAGATATATGGAGGTAAAATTCTTTTACTCTCCGTTTTTATTTCCTTTTCCCTAGTATGGATAGTGATGTAACGTGAATCGTGCAGGAGGTTGTGCGACTTCACGGAGTCCCCATGAGTATCGTGTCGGACAGAGACACGAGGTTCACATCTCAGTTCTGGCAGAGTTTGCAGAAGAGCTTGGGTACGCGTCTGAGTTTCAGCACGGCGTACCATCCGCATACGGATGGCCAGTCCGAGAGGACGATTCAGATTTTGGAAGACATGCTGAGAGCGTGCATGTTGGATTTCAAGGGTTCGTGGGAGGACCATCTACATCTAGTAGAGTTTTCCTACAACAACAGCTTCCAGGCGAGTATTGGCATGGCGCCTTTCGCCGCTCTTTATGGGAGAAAATGTCGATCGCCATTGAGTTGGGATGACGTTGGTGATCGGGAGTTGTTGGGACCTGAGATGATCGTGGATGCCGTGGATATCGTCAGGAATATTCGGGAGAGGTTGAGAATTGCTCAGGACCGTTTTAAGCATTGGGCGGATGCTAAACGTCGTCCTTTGGAATTTCAGCCGGGCGACCATGTGTTCTTGAAGATTTCCCCGAATCGCGGTGTGATTCATTTTGGCAAGCGAGGGAAGTTGAGCCCGCGATACATTGGACCGTTTAACATTTTGGAGAGGGTTGGCGAGGTAGCTTATCGCTTGGCCTTGCCGCCATCTTTGGAAGGAGTTCACAATGTTTTCCATGTGTCGCAGCTTCGTCGATACATTAGCGATCCATCTCATGCTGTGGATTTTTCGGAGATTACCGTTCGCCCCGATATGACGTATGACCAGCATCCAGTGCAGATTCTGGACATGCGTCAGAAATCGCTTCGGAACAAGATTGTCAATCTTGTGAGGGTGATGTGGCGACACGGCTCACCTGGAGAGTCTACTTGGGAGAATGAGGATGAGATGCGAGAGCGTTTCCCACTTTTGTTTCCGGACTCGTGAGTATTTGGAAATTCCGAGGACGGAATTTTTCTTAAGTTGGGGAGGATGTAACGACTGCTTTTCATGTATCTGAATTTATTATAATATAATATATGTTTTGGTGGATTTTCTCCTCATGTGTGGTTTTCGTCTCCGTGACTTTCATTTTCGATCGATTCGTCGTATTTTCTCGTTTCTTCCTTAGGATTGTCGATTTTGAAGTATGTCATTCGTGACGGACTTCATAACGGTCGTATCTTACTATTAGATCAAGCCTAGGAGTTTTAGGAATCGATCCCGGGGCCCCGCGCTCCGTATCGGAACTTTTGGTGCTCATTAGCCGGTATAAGAAGGGGCACCGACCGACTAGATGACGATCCAGTCGGTCGGCAATCCTTCTTGGACCGACTAGTTGGCTTTCTAAATTTCTCAGGAGTTACTGTTTATCGTTTGTCGGTCTAAGAACGTTGGTTGACCGACTAGGTTGCAAACTAGTCGGTCGGCAATGCTACTTTAACCGACTAACTCATCATCTAAATTTTAGTATCAATACTGTTCACTCTTAGTCGGTCAAAGAACATCCATCGACCGACTAGATGCTAAACTAGTCGGTCAGTATTTGTTCATGGACCGACTAAATCCAAATCGTAATTTCGTTCAGAAGTTACTGTTTACACTTAGTCGGTCTGCGTTGGTCGACAGACCGACTAGTTGCCAAACTAGTCGGTCTGTGGTTGCTCTTTGACCGACTAACCTGTGTTAAACCCCTAATTTCTGGGCAGCCGCCAGCCTAACCTATTTATACCCCTCCCAAACGATTTCATCTTCCTCCACTCGACCCTAAACCCTAAAATCTCCCCCATTGAGCCCCCATCTTCCTCCAAGCCCTATTTCTTCATTCCAAGCCCTAAATCCATCATCCAATCCATCCATCCACTCTATCTACCTCTCATCTTCCCCAAAGTCTCATCAAATCCCCAAAATCCCCCAAAACCCTAGTTTCCCAAACTTCTCCATTCGTTTCCAGATCTGATCCTAGGGTTCTCCGGAGTGTTTCTTCCGACTCCTTTCGGTAAGAAATCGATCCCTTGCTGTTTTCATAACCTATTTGTATATTTATGAAACCCTAATGAAATTTCATGTTGTTTGATGATTGTTTCCCCTAACAGTGATTTCCCCCGTAGATTAGCATCCGCGAGACGAACCTTCGTGATCGTCATCCCCGGTGCTAGGCAAGTGAAACTTGCCACTTAGGGTTTAGGCCATGTTTTAGGCCATTTGCTTGTTATAGGTGTAAAAGAGGCTAGGCGACGAAATGATACTCGCCTAGGCGCAAATTGGGGAACTAGCTTGACAACGAAGCTAGTTCCGACATATATCATGTTGCACAATTACCATGTCATGTTTACTTTCCATTAACGGTACGCGAATTAATTGTCATGTCATTGCATTCTTTAAGTGCTTCTGTGATTGCGTAGCTTCGCTACAAATGCTTGTGTTCCTGGCTCGTGTTCCAGAAGCGGGCCATGTGTTGGTTGATAGCCAATGCCCGAATTGCTTGTTTCCGGCTAGGTGCACCCCTACGCCAAATGTTTAAGAATGCGAGCTCATGTGCGGGGCAACCCCGGCTCACTTGCTGAGCTTATGTGCGGGGACCCTGGCTCAATTACGTGTGGGTATTGGGGGTAAGAGTTAAGCGGCCAATCAACTGTGAGGCTGCCTGATCAGCAACTGCAGTGGTAAGGCGTAAACTCTGGATTTTGGGGTAGTTGTTAAGCGGCCAATCAGCGTGAATGTGAAACCATTCAGCTGTAAGGCGTAAACATCTACAAACAACGTGAATAGTGAATTGATTGAGATTGATAGTAGCTTGGCTACTCTTGTCTTGTCCCGATGATTGTTCCCTTGTATAAATTGTCTTGCCATGTCTTGATTGTCTCATGTTATAACTGCCATGTCATGCATACTATAACTGCTAGGTTGCTAGTTGCCTTACTTTCAGTTTCCTTGCCCAAGTCTTTTAGACTTGCTGACATGTGCCCCTTTACTCTTTTGGGTGGCACATATTAGATCCTGAGCCTGAGTACCTTGTTGAGGACGAGGTGTTTGCTGACGCCGAGCCCGAGCTTGTGTTTGACGGGGAGTACGTGGACACTGGGGACCAGTCCTAGTGTTTCGTTGTGTTTCCCTTTTGTTTAGACAGTTGTTTTGTTATCGGTGCGTAGCACCTATACTTTGTTATGTTGTTGGTTTTGTTGGCCTTGTTCTGGGCCTTAGACTCTTTTCTTTTAGCCTGGTGGCTTTTCTGGATGTTGGACTTATTTTCATGTTGGACAATTTATGAGATGTGAGATTTTATTGCAGTCTCTCCTTGTGTTATTATTGTTATTCCGTTGTGGTTACAGGGACCTGCTTATGTTCTATTGACGCTTATCGGGTTTGGGGCTTCACAGCTCCACTCTCGTGCGGACCTTTTCACGTCTCGCCTCCATTTTAGGGAAGCGGGTCGTGACATCGGGGTGCTTCATGGACAACCCCAGATCAAACTCAACTTTTTCTCCGCTGACGTTTAAAGAGAGTTTTCCGTTCTTCACATCTATTAAAACGCCAGCAGTGGCCATGAAAGGCCGTCCCAGGATGATGGGGGTCTGTGCGTCTTCAGGCATGTCCATGACTACAAAGTCCACAGGCATATGCACCCCTCTCACATTTACGGGGAGGTCATCCACAATTCCCACCGGATATTTGACCGACCGATCAGCTAGTTGTAGGGTCATACCGGTGGGCTCCAAATCACCCATTCCTATCCTTCTATACATCGACAAGGGCATCAAACTAACACTCGCTCCTAGATCGACGAGTGCACGATGAATCTTCACTGCCCAGATCGTGCAAGGAATAGAGAAGCTCCCCGGGTCCTTGAGTTTCGGCGGATTTGCCCTCTGAATAAGAGCGCTACATTCCGCCGTCAGCACTACTTTCTCCTTTCTAGACCCTCTAGTCACCAAATCTTTCAGGAATTTTGCATAGGAGGGGATTGTCTCGATTGCTTCTAGGAAGGGGATTTGCAGGCTTAGGTCCTTGACCATGGCGAATAACTTGCCGTATTTCTCATCAATTTTGGCCTGAGCTAACCGTTGCAGAAATGGCACAACTGGTTTGAACACTTTCGGGCTCCCTTCCTCCTTCTTCTTTTCTTCTTCAGACACTCCCTCCGGAGTCATAGGATTTGATGACGAAGCACCGGTGTCGTTTGATTTTTCTATCGGTCTCTCAACGACCAATGGTGATTCCGGTTTGCTAGGGGGGACTCTAGTAGGAATTTGTGTCCTGCTTCTCAGAACGATAGCGGACACATTCGCGTGCTCGTGCACGAGTGCCGATGTTTGGGTTGCTCCCCTCGGGTTCACCTCCGGTTGTGGCGGCAATTGGTTTTGTGACCTTGCAAGGTTCGCCACTTGTAACCCCAGCTGGGTTACTTGGTCCGTGAGGGTTTGCTGGCCCATTTCCAGCTTTTGGTTGATCTTCTCCTGGTTGGTAATATATTGAGTCAAGAGAGACTCAACCGGAGAGACGGCCCTCTGTTGGCCATACTGCTGCTGCTGCTGGAACGACTGCTGATTCCTGGGGGCGTAAAGTTGTTGCTGAGGTTGTTGCTGAAATGGTTGCTGCTGAAATGGTTGCTGTTGAACCGGGCTCTGCTGTGGCCTAGCCGGCTGATATGTTTGTTGCTGCGGCTGCTGAGGCGGTGAGGGCTGAAATGGTGGCAGGTAACTGAAGTTTGGGTGGTTCCGGTTGTTTGGAGAGTAGGCCGGGTTGGAATTGGTCCTTGGTGGATACGCGCATTTCCCGTGGGGTTGTAAAATAGTGCGCTCGCCTGATCCAATGGTGGTGCGATGTCACCACCGTCGAATTCCCCAAAGAATTCAGACTCTACCGCAGAAATTTGCTGTGTACCGGCCCCACCGGCTCCTACCATTAGGGCGGAGATCTGGGTCGAAAGCAAGTCGAACTTGCTTGAAAGTTTGTCGACGTCCTCGACTCTGTGTATACCCCTGGATCTTGGTGTGGCTCTCTCATCACACCACCGCTCATTGTTGGATGCCATATTTTCCAGAATATGCCCGGCATCTTCCTCGCTCCTAGACATGAAGGAACCCCCAGCCGCGGCGTCCATAGAAGATTTCATGTCATCCCTCAACCCATTGTAGAACAGATTAATAATCTGTCACTTCGGAAGCTCATGGTGAGGGCATCTTCTTTGCATTTCTTTATATCTCGTCCAAACTTCATGCAAGGACTCGTGGCTAGCCTGGGAGAAGGAGGAGATCTCACTCCTCAACTTTATAGTCTTCCCCGGAGGAAAGAACTTCGTCAGAAAAGCGTTGGAGAGCTTCTCCCAGGTGTTGAAAGTGTTGGGGTCCTTCCCCCTTAGCCATTGCTTGGCTTTGTCTCGCAAAGAGAAGGGGAACAGCTTCAGACGGATAGCCTCTGTCGTGACACCATTAATCCGGAAGGTGTCACACTTCTCCAAGAAGGAGTCTAGGTGCTCGATCGGGCTCTCCATGGGTGCACCCGCAAACTGGTCCTGCTGGATCCATGTCACTAGAGACGGCTTTAGCTCAAAGCTTTGGGCCGCAATAGCTGAAGATCGGATGGTGGAAGTCGACTCGATAGATGGCATCGAGTACTCCAGCAGAGACTTGTGAGGTGGGGTGTTCTCCTCCATGGATTCGGTGTCTTCTCTTCTTCGCTTCTCGGCGGCCATACGCCTAAGGGTGGCGTTAATCTCTGGATCGAGGGGAATCAAGTCGTCAAGACTCCTTGAACTCCTGCGCATGAAAAACAACAAACACCCGTGAAGCGACAAGTGGGAAAGAAATAGATAAAATAAGAAATAAAAATAAGAAAAATAAAAAAGAAAAAGGAGAATGCGAAAATTATCGCCGAGGGGTATTTTGCTGTTGGAGAGGAGCGGAAGAAGAAAGGACGTCGCAGGAGCGACGAGGAGGCCAAAACAAGCTGTTTGGGCATTTTTGGTGTCCCACTCTGCCGAGAGAATGACTCACTCGGCCGACCAGCGAGACACTGCTCGGCCGACCAGATCAGATATGTTTCATATGTGCACTCGGCCGAGCATCGGAAGCTGACCGGCTTCCCGTTTACGGTATGGGCGCGCGTGTCGTTTACCGCAAGTGCACGGTTAGTGTAGGGTGCGGGAATATCGAACTCAGGGAGGCGAGGTTGTGCTTGGGTCAGGTAGGACCCAAATCACCCCGAGGGGAGAGCTAGCCCGAATCGGTAAATGGTTGTCACGAAAGGAAATAAAGGGTATTAACAACAAGAAAGAAAACCCGGGACTTTGGTTTCCAACCCGACGAGAGACTCTCGCCGATACGGCCTACGAGTATGGATAGCGATCGGGATTAGGGTCTAATGGTGAGACGTTGCCTCTGAAAGTGGTACCGGCGTCCCATGGGCCCGATATTCCGGTCGGTGCCCAGGATGATACACCGGACTTCCCGGATTTGATCAGTGGGCACTCCCGTGTCCATTAACACTGATCGATCCCGGGAGCACTAAGCCCACAACGATAACTCCCAACGTCTCATCTTGTCGCTCCCGTGTGCTAGGATTCGACGTATACGCTATGGGTGTGAGCTATGGCTAGGGGGTCAACCGCCAAGTTTATTCCCCCTTGGCCCAACGGTCAAAGGCGGTCTTTTTCCCGCCGATGACAATGAAACACCCCGCGTAACCGTTAGAATCCTAATCCCTATCGATCTCCTAACCCTATGGACGCATCGGGAAGAGCCCCCGAAAGGGTTTCCACCAAAATCCCAGATTTGGGAAACTACTCACAAAAATCCATGTAAAAGCGATCTAAATGAAATTTAACCGTTGGAATCATAATCGGACAATTGCAATGCGGAAGTAATAGAGTAGATAAGACAATACTAAAATTTGAGAAAGATCTGAAAACTTACAAAAGAGTAACAATTACAGCCGTCACAAGGAGATAAAACAGTAAAAAAAGTAGCAGCTCCCGTTTCTGGAACCCTAGGGGTTCTATATATAGACTTTCGCATCAACCGATCGGTTGACAAGTCAACCGATCGGTTGATCCGTTACAAAATAATAACAGAAGACGGCGACCTTTTACCCGATCACATGAACCGGTCGGGTGAGTTCTTGAGTGACCGGTTGGATCTTGGAGCAGTCGGGTGAATCGATCGGTTCGGCGTCCGTGTCTTCAGCTCTTCATCTTCAGCTACAGATGAACCGATCGGGTGAGAGTCACCCGATCGGTTGGCATTTTGCTCGAAAAAACAGAGAATAGCCCCCCGCTGAACCGGTCTGTGAACCGGTCGGGTGACTTCCTTATGAGCTGCGGCATAGACCGGGAGGTGCACGCGTGCATCACCCGATCGGTTGGAGATGACCAACCGACCGGGTGAGGGGCTGAAAGATGAATTCTTTGGCGTTTGACCCCCTGGATCACGCGTGACTTCTCACGTTGCTCCGGGGACTTGGGATATCATCGTTAAACGTCCCCTACGTGGTCAATCCCCTGCAATCATGGATAATAAAAGAAAAGTGAAAGAAAACGGGAAAATACACGAAAACGAATAAGAGACGGCATAAAAACATGGAAAAAACAAAAGAAAACGTGCGTGAATATATGAAATAGAAACGCACGTCAGAAGCCACAGCGGCCGAGTGACGAGATCCCGTCTGCCCGAGTGGCACCCAGACGACGCATGTCAAAAATCGCCAACTTACTGTTTTTCATCAGCATGAGCTTCAGAAGACCCACTCGGCCGAGTGGCAAATGCCGACCGCCCGAGTACCAAGAAGCCATCGACCGAGTGACGACAACTCACTCGGCCGAGCGACTCCCGAAGTGAAGACCCCCGAAGACCCAGACTTACTGGAAATTTACAGGGTTTCTCACTCGACCGAGCGACTTCTGTCACTCGGCCGAGTGCGATGCGCTGCCTTTAGCGAAAATTGCGGATTTCAGGCTGCGCAGGGGCATTTTGGTCACAGTTTTTTGGACGATTTTGGGGGGTATTTAACCCCTGTTTTTACCCTAGGTTAGAGAGCTTTTTTTTCTTAGATTTTTGCAACTTTTTAGATTAACTTTTAGCTTTATTCTTGTGATTGGAGAGGAGACAAAAGTTGATTTTTGTTGGATTATTTGAGGAACTCCATTGGTTTGTGTCTCTCTCCTCTAAAAATACTATTTTTATTGCTTATCTCAATATTGTGATGAATTCTCTTGTTTATTTCATTGATTATTTTTGTGTTTGTGCTATGAATTATGAGTAGTCTCCACGTCTTGGGGCATGGGGATGAACCCTACGAGCCCAATTTCAGATTTGTGATGAAATTGGTAGAAATTTTGCTAGAATTGCTATTAGGGTTAGTTTGGGATCGATTTATTACGGATGGCTAGGAGTTCATATCAATTGGGATTTGCAAGAGATTGGATCCCAATTCGATAGGAAACCCTAGAAATCCGAATTGGGTTGAAATCGAATTTCCGTAGTATCGGTTTGCAAGAGATTGGACCGATACTAGGGTTTTCGGTTGCAATTCCATGCCGATACCCGTTTGCAAGAGATTGGACGGGTAGGAACTATCCCAACCTAGGTCGTGGCCCGAGTTTGCACGAGAGTGGGCTCGGGGCGCGAATGAACGATGATGTTGATCCTAATGCTAGCTTCCATATGCTAGGGTTTGCAAGAGATTGGACCCGAACCTAGGATAGCTATAGACCAGCAACAGCGCGAGAGCGTAAGCTAGGCATTACATTCAGTTGCGACTAGTTCATCCAAAATTTTATTCTAGCAATTTTGATACCAATGAACCACATTTACGAAATACGGTGAGTAGTGGAAATTCCCCATTCCCTAGACGTTCTTTATTTGATTTGATATTTCCATACTTTGTCTGACGATTGTGACAGGATCGCCAAAGGCAAATTTCTCTCTTCTTAATAGCCAGGTTGATGGGTACAAGCACGGTCATTCGTCCTCCCTGTGTTCGATAACCCAGCTCGCCGCTATACCGTGCGCTTGCGGTAAAACTACAACCGTTCTTCGGGTTACATTCCGGAGCGATCAAGTTTTGGCGCCGTTGCCGGGGAGGCGATTGCGTTTGATCTTACCACCCTAGCTATTTCTTTCTTTTTATTTTATTTCTTTATTTTTACCTAACCCTTCCATTGTGCTAATCACTTCTTTGAAACTTTGTTCTCCTGTGCATATACACGAGATCCACTGCGGACCCTGAAGGTATATTATTTGATCCCGAGATTGAGCATACTGTGCGGAGAATCAGCGCGGAGAGGAGACAAGATCAGGAAGGGAGATTTATGACCAACCCAGAAACTGCGGAACAATTAGCGGCAAGAATGGCGAGGATTATTTCTATTCGAGATAGGCTCCGGCCTAAGACCTCTTCTACGACCTCAACCATTGCCATGCCGGAGTTGGCGGCTGTCAAGAACTTTGAGCTGAAGACTGGACTAGTGGTTCTGATGCAGCAGGATCCATTTCATGGGAATGCCCATGAAAATCCCCACTACCACATCCAGCTATTTTTGTCGAAGTGTGCCACATTTCAGATGACGGGGGTCTCCATCGATGCCATCAAACTGCGTCTCTTCCCCTTCACACTAAAGGACAAAGCACTTTATTGGTTGAGGACGCAAGCTGAGGGAGTTTTACCACTTGGGAAGAGTTGGCGAGTGCATTCATTGACAAGTTCTATCCGCCCTCCAAGACGGTGAAGATTCGGAGCGCTCTTATGTCCTTCAAGCAAGGACCCCAAGAGACGCTCTATGAGGCTTGGGAGCGTTTTAAAGATCTGCAGCATCAATGCCCGCACCATAGCATTGAAGATTTGGAGCTAGTTCATAGCTTCTACAATGGTCTCCAACCGGGGACCAAACAAATTATTGATGCCACGGTGAATGGTGCTATCTTATCAAAGACTCCCGAAGAAGCTACGGCCCTAATTGAGGAGATGGCCTCAAACAATCAACAATGGGGCGATGAGCGAGGACACTCTACGTCCTCCGTGAAGCCAACTAGTATCTATGAGGCGAAGGCCGTAGCAGAGCTTACAAGCAAGTTTGATTCTCTCCACAAGGTAGTGGAGAGACTGGAGAAGTTTATCACGGAGCCCCAAGGAACCCCTTCCACCTCCGCACCAACGAACCAAATGTGTGATTGGCAAGACCAATCTCAAGCCATATATTTGGGAGGAGAGCAAGGAGAAGGATCCTTGGAGCAAGTACAGTATGTCGCGGGGAACCAAGGGTATTGGGCCAATCCGGCCACAAGAAATCATCCCGGTTTCTCTTACGCCAACAATGAAGGAGCTTTGAACCCGCCACAACAACCACCTCAACAAGCTCGACCACCACCACCACCCCAACAACAACACTATCCGCCGAGGGGGCCTCCACAACAAAATTTTCAACCGAAGCAACAAGTTCCACCATATAGGCCGCCCGGATACAATCAAGGGTGGATACATCAAAATCAAAACCCTCCACAAGCTCAACAACGATCCGACTTCGAAGCTAGAGTGGAGGAGTTTATGGTCGAGCAAAAGAAGGTCAATGCTTCCTTGAAGGCGGGCCAAGACTCCCTTACAACCGTTGTAGCTCAAATCTCGGAGCAATTGGCGTTGCTCAATTGTAATACTCAACAATTACCGGCACAACCCGAGCAAAACCCACGGGGCAACACCGGCCACATCAATGCCGTGGTTGTCGTTACTACTAGAGGCGGGAAGGACACCACCCCCGCCATGATCCCTACCGAGGAGCCCGTGGAGGAAAGTTTAGAGCCAATTGAGCCGGTAGTTGAAGTTGAGAAGGAGAAAGAGCCGCAAGAAAAGGAGAAATCTAGAGCGGAGCAATTGATTGAGGAGAGGCGCTTCATGCCACCGGTCCCATTCCCCCAAAGGCTTGCTAGAGTGAAAATGGAGAAAAGGCTAGCAAAGTTTCTCGAATATCTGAGAGGAGTTAGCCTCAACATTCCCTTCCTCGACGCCATCGTGGAAATCCCCACATATGCTAAATTTCTAAAGGATTTGATTTCGGGGGGAAGAGGAAGGAAAAGATCATGCTAGCCGAGGAGGGCTCTTGGTTCACCAAGAGAGAGAAGGAGCCGGCCAAATTCAAAGATCCGGGGAGTTTTCGAATTCCTTGCACCTTGGGCGGCGTCCCTCTACAAAAGGCGTTGGTGGATTTAGGGGCTAGTGTAAGCCTCATGCCTCTCTCCATGTTCCTAAGGCTAAACACCGGGACGAAATTGAAGCCCACCGACATGCGGATACAATTAGCCGATGGACGGATAACAAGGCCGGTAGGGATCGCCGAGGACATCCCGCTACAAGTCCCGGGGGGCATATGCTTGCCATGTGACTTCGTGATCATGGACGTTAAGGAGGAGGGAGATACGGCATTGATACTTGGACGCCCGTTCCTCGCCACCGCCGGTGTCATTGTCGACGTGTGAGAAGGTACCCTAAATTTGAACGTCGGCAACATCGAGGTGGAGATTCACATTCCTAAGGCTATGAAACACATGCCTTACCACGAGGAGCTTGATTACATGGACCTACTTGATGAGGTAATTGAGGAGGCGATCCCCCACTCGATTGGTGCTCTATTCGATGAGGATTTCGAGGAAGGCCCAGATTTAGGCCAAGACGAGAAGAAAAATGATTCCCCCGACCTCTCCGCTGAAAATGATGAAGGCGACTCTGATGTCGCAAGGATTTGAGAGCTCTGCAAGCTCTCGAAATTAAAGTCTCCGAAGAAAGCTCCGCCGATACAGAAATCGGCGTCACCGGTGAAGCCGTTGATCGGAGCAAACGCTAGCTTGGGGGAGCCTCCCCCTAACACTATTCGAGACGGGAGACCACCGAGGGAGAACACGCCGCCGCAACTTCCGAATCCAAGCGCTCTCCCCGGAAAGTTTGATGGGTGCATCTCATATGCACCAAACATCCCGCATTAATTGAAAATCATAGGGGGTTGAGCTCACGACCTTAAACGAGCGCTTGTCATGAGGCAACCCGACGGTTATTACTTTATTTTCACTTTTCTTTTATTTTTGTTTTAGAAATTTTTAGAGTTTTGAGTCGTTCGCCCAAAAATCTTGTGATAACGGGTCCTATTTTTCCTGACAGGAGAGGAGAATGAGGTACCCATCATTAGGAGGATGCACAAGTCGACGAGGAGTGCCCCAGGAAGGTGCTCGATGCTTAGGAGGAAGATGAAATCGACTGGAGGAAGAAGGACGGAGTTTAGAGCCCAAACGAAGACAAACAACAGAACACAAGGCTCACTCAGCCGAGTATACTAGTCACTCGGCCGAGTACACAAGTTTGTCCGGCCGAGCCGCTCACGAACGAGGGAAGCCTGCTGTACCCAACTCTATGTTTATTTTCCTGATTTCAGTATAACTGCTACTCGGCCGAGTATATATATTCACTCGGCCGAGTAAAACGGATACGCTCCTAGGGCGAGTCTTGCCGAGTAGCTTGAGCCACTCGGCCGAATGGACTTACTCCACTCGGCCGAAGGTGGCAAGGCCACTCGGCCGAAGCAGTAGCGGGGAGGAATTTTTCCGTTTAGCTACTCGGCCGAGCGACCTAGTCACTCGGCCGAGTCGTAACTTTTGTTATAAAAGGGGTCGCTGGGGGCTCGTTTTTCGAAACGAGTTAAAATCGATCGCCCCCGACTTTTCGCATCCCCCAGCGCCCGAACCCTCCCCAACTCGCCCGATCTCGCATCCGACGTCGCCGCTCGGCCACCCACCGCTGGCCGAGCCGCCGCCGCTCCTCGCCCGAGTCGCCGCCGGCGGCCACTGCTCCGGCCGACTCCAGTAACCCCATTTTCGCCTATTTCTCCTCTTTCTGTGTATTTTTCGAGGATCCATGTGCTTAACGAACCCCAAACCCAAATTGATTTCTATTTCTATCTATTATACCCCTAATGCTCCATACCTTTTGAATATTACTCGCTGATATCTCCATTTCATGCGCAGGTTATTTTTGGGAGCTTAGGGGAGCCCAGGGGAGCTTCCAGGGACTGATTTGGGCTTCGTGGAGGCGCCGTCTTCGCACGCTTCCATTTATTTGCACTCGCGGCGTGTCGTGGTATAATCTTTCCTTTATTTTACGCACGCCTCACTTTTCACACTTTTTGGTGAGCGCTCGGGGCCCATATGCCGCCCCGGACACGGCCGCTGTAGAGGAGAGCTTCCGCCAAGCGGAAGCGGTCGGATGATGCCGGCCCCTCCCACGAGGTGGAGGACTCTCCTCCGCCTTCTCCACCACATCCCGTTCACCCTGCAGGCCCCACACACCCCCGCACAGCCTGCAGAGCCCGCACGGCGCATACACCCCGCACAGCCACTCCCTGCCGCTCCACAGCCACCACCTCCGGCTCCACTTATCGGGCCACTGGGGATCACGTTCCGAAACGACGCACACCGCGTCGCTTTCGAGCGTATCTCCCAGCGCTCGATCGTACCCTCCAGGTTTGCACACCTTGCCGACCTAGGACGCCTGGGGGTACTAGAGGGGATGCTCACGTTGTACGACAACGTGGGCTGGCGAGATTTCTTTCAGGTGTCGGTGGACACGTTTATCCGCCCGACACTTGAGGTACTTAGTTCGATCGCCCGGACCGACGAGGGATGCTCGTTTCGGTTCATGGACCGAGAGTGCCAGGTCACTCTCGGTATGATGAGAGCCTTCTTCTCGTGGCCCGATGTCCCTGGGGCCGACCGAGGTTACGCCCCCATCCATATCCCCCCACCTTCCTTCGACGTCGGTGCCTTCTGGGCCCGGATTACGGGTCTTCACGCCGCCTTTGACCCTAGTAGGGCCAAGGCCTCGGCCATTGTCCATCACTGCCTCCGTATAGCTCAGCGCCTTATGTCGACGACCTTTTTGGCGAGATATGAGCCGGGTACGATGTCCACGCCAGAGGTCTATATGCTCTATGCGATGACACGGCCCAGAGCTCTATCTAGGGAGAGCGATGAGCTGGTCCCCGCCGTCGTGATTGATGTCGCGGCTTGGTTTTTGGACCGCTTCATCGTATCGGTGGGCGCTCGCCACCGATATGCTGCGGCAGCCTGATCACCTTGCTCGCCCTTATGACCGGCGAGGACTTCCCTGACGACCTTCGATGAGCACCGGGCCCCACTTCTCTGTCGATTGATGTTATGGCCCGGATGAAGATGCTTCGTCCGCATGGTGAGCGACACTGGGTCTGGCTGCACGGCCCTTACGGTGCCGATTACATGATTCTTCCGAGCCCAGCTCGAACTTAGATTGCACCGGCCCAGGTGGACTAGCTCCCTGCGATGGATGTTCTGATCCCAGCCGCATACGTGCTTGAGGCCGAGGAGGCCAAGCAGGCCCACGCTGCCCACGCTGCCCCCGCAGACCCTGTCGCCCCTGTCGTGCCTGCTGCCCCTGTTGACCCCATGGCCCCTCAGCCTATCCCTGATGTTCCTGCTGCTCCCGACACCTCTGTCCACACTGTTGTCGGTGTCGTGAGTACCTTAGCTGAGCCCACTTCCACTGCTTCCACGCCTGTCACCACCAGCACTGGCCCTCTGTCTGCCGAGCCCGTTTCCTCTGCCCCACCCGAGCGCCCGCCGACTATAGTTGAGTGCGGAGAGCCCTCTTTTGCCACCACCGCGGAGACCGTAGTCTCCGCCTCTGTCTCCACCGCTGCTGTATTTTCCGAGAGTGTCGTGGCGTCTGTCCACACTTCTGTGTCACCGACCTCTCCGGTCGCCTCGTTGCCACTTTTGTATTCTTCTTTCGTTGCTGCTGCCTCCACTTCTCACCGTCCTGCCCTGCCTCGCACTGAGGCCAGGCCCCCACTTGCGAGCGTAGCACCTTTCGTTCCCTTGCCTGCTGAGCCCGTCACATACGCCACCAGAGTACGCCAGCCCCGACCTGCACAGCCCCGACCGGTGCGTCCCTCTGCACCACCTCCCCCCGACACTGTACTTCAGAGCATTCGTGCTCTCGAGGGGGCGGTGAGTGGCCTCAGAGGCGACCTTCGGACCCTGTCTGCCACCGTCACTGCGATGGCTGGCCGCTTCGACCTGCTCTCGCATATTCACTATTACCTTACCCAGGTCCTAGAGCGTCTCCCCCACGTACCCGCACCCACCCAGCAGGTTCCCGCCCCCACTACCACACACACTCAGCCTGCTTCCACTTCCACCCCCACCCCCGCTCAGCAGCCACCACCACCACCACCACCACCTCCGCCTCAGGACGGAGACGGCGCAGCACCACCTTCTTAGGCACCCTTGATGCCATCGATTCTTTTTGCCGTTGTGCTGCCCGTTTCTGCTGGCTCCTGATGCTTTTTGACCACCCCCCCTCCCCTCACTTATTTTGGGTTCTCATTCTGATCATATCTTTATATATCTTTTTTTTGAGAGGGAGGGAGAGTTTTTGGTGTCACACCTATATATCTGTATCACTCCTTTATCTGCATGCATCATGTCCGCATCATATTTTTCATTTCATTATTTTCTTTTTTTTTCTTCCATCATGCATGCACCCTCACTTACCCCTCACATTACTTGTTTCTCGGTGTGCCACACTTTGCACATTAAGGACATTGTGCCATTTAGCTTGGGGGAGTGAGTTCTCACGTTCTTTTTGATTTTCCACCTTTATTTTTAGTTTTTCACTCCATTTTCCGCTTTCGCACTTATTTTCATCATTTTTTCTTTTATTTTACCATGCATCACGTTTTTCTTATTTTTCTGTGTGCCGCATTGTAAATAGTTTTGTTTTTCCCTTTATCTTTATTCCTTTTTCATCTCATGATAGAGATGACTTTTCTATGATGATGATTGCGTGAAGTTAGCTTCCTTTATATGCATGCTATATTTGTCATGCTTAAGATTCTTTCTGATATCATATGCTATGACTTGCCTTGCATTTAGAAATGGTAACCCACACTTTCCCACATGAAAATGGATGAAATTTTATTATTAGCTTAGTCTGAATATTCATATGTATGCTATCGCAGAAAACACACCAAGATTCACGCATTGAATGCTTATATCCGGAGTACCGATTTCTTTTCTTATATCACTTCTATATGCATGAATTGTACATTTCACTTCAGGATGATTGAATGATGTTAGCTAGGATAAATCTGGATTAGTTAGCTTTTTTGTGATCGAAACTGAGTAGATTAGATTACCCTGCTGAAGTTGTCGTGCATGTCTTATAGAGTGAACCGAGAGAAATATTTATTTCTTTCTCCACAAATCTTGAACATGATTTCTCTATTTTAAAATCATTGATGAATCTCCCCTTAAGCGATTCTATTATTTGGCATTTCCCCTGCTATTAATTCCTAGCTCCAAATTTCACAAAACCAAAGAAAAAGAAAAAAAATTTCTTCTATATCATTACTTCTCTTTGAGTTGGGATCATTGTGTATATATGCTATTTGAGAAAAAAAAGAAAAAAAAGAGAAAAAGAGAAAAAAAGGAGAAAAAGAAAAGAAAAGAGGAAAGAACCTCAGTGAAAGATCCCATCTCATGTTCCCTCTTTCTTCTCTCTTTTTGTATTTATTTTCATTGCTTTTGGAGCTCTATAAAAATGGGGATGTAAATATTTTTTATGCCACCACGATTATAGATAAGCTTGGGGGGAGGGAATCCAATGATGTGTGAGAGAGTGACTACTTGACGTTGCACGACAACCTAGGCTAAGTAATATTCTATACTCGGTAAGATTATTTTTAGCTTTACGAAGTCCAGAAATCTATGCCTAGCACTCATTTCATGAAATCCACACTTTTCTATTCTTTCTATTCTATTGTGTGATATTCTTATACTCCTCATAGAAAGCGTTCAATTGAAAAGTGTGTGATCTGCGATTTGTATACCGCTTTAAATGATTCAGACGATGTTAATTCTAAAATTATTCCATTTTTCATGATTATATCGTTGTTCGTGGGTTTTCTATTTCTATTTGCACCATTATACTATGATATCGAAATAAAATTCTTTGACATGTGTTTTTCATTCGGTGCATGCTATATGAGTAAGTGAAACCCACGTCCTGAGAAAATGATCTAGCAGCTTCCCTCTTCGCTTCGTTCTTTCTTCTTTGTTTTTATTTCGTTTCTCGTTTTTCTTCGTTTTTCGTTTTTCGACTTTCGCCGTTTTCGTTTTCCGAATCCACCGGGTTCGCCTTTTACTTATCTTCCTCGAGGATGAGTAAGAGGTAAGCTTGGGGGATTTTGATCACTCCTTATTTTACACCTTTTTCCCGCATGTTTGCATGCCATTTAGATCGCTCAAATCATGTTTTTCACGATATATCGACGATATTGCGATGCTTTTCACGATTTCTTGTTTTTGTCGAATTTCAGGTGATTTGGGGCGATTTGGAGTGATCTCGAGATACGCCTACTCCAGAGTGTCACCGATGACCTCCCCGAGGGGTATTTTGCTGTTGGAGAGGAGCGGAAGAAGAAAGGACGTCGCAGGAGCGACGAGGAGGCCAAAACAAGCTGTTTGGGCATTTTTGGTGTCCCACTCGGCCGAGTGCAGGACTCACTCGGTCGACCAGCGAGACACTGCTCGGCCGACCAGATCAGATATGTTTCATATGTGCACTCGGTCGAGCATCCGAAGCCACAGCGGCCGAGTGACGAGATCCCGTCTGCCCGAGTGGAACCTAGACGACGCATGTCAAAAATCGCCAACTTACTGTTTTTCGTCTGCCTGAGCTTCAGAAGACCCACTCGGCTGAGTGGCAAATGCCGACCGCCCGAGTACCAAGAAGCCATCGGCCGAGTGACGACAACTCACTCGGCCGAGCGACTCCCGAAGTGAAGACCCCCGAAGACCCAGACTTACTGGAAATTTACAGGATTTCTCACTCGGCCGAGCGACTTCTGTCACTCGGCCGAGTGCGACGCGCTGCCTGTAGCGAAAATTGCGGATTTCAGGCTGGGCAAGGGCATTTTGGTCACAGTTTTTGGACGATTTTGGGGGGTATTTAACCCCTGTTTTTACCATAGGTTAGAGAGCTTTTTTTTCTTAGATTTTTGCAGCTTTTTAGATTAACTTTTAGCTTTATTCTTGTGATTGGAGAGGAGACAAAAGTTGATTTTTGTTGGATTATTTGAAGAACTCCATTGGTTTGTGTCTCTCTCCTCTAAAAATACTATTTTTATTGCTTATCTCAATATTGTGATGAATTCTCTTGTTTATTTCATTGATTATTTTTGTGTTTGTGCTATGAATTGTGAGTAGTCTCCACGTCTTGGGGCGTGGGGATGAACCCTACGAGTCCAATTTCAGATTTGTGATGAATTGGTAGAAATTTTGCTAGACTTGCTATTAGGGTTAGTTTGGGATCGATTTATTACGGATGGCTAGGAGTTCATATCAATTGGGATTTGCAAGAGATTGGATCCCAATTTGATAGGAAACCCTAGAAATCCGAATTGGGTTGGAATCAAATTTCCGTAGTATCGGTTTGCAAGAGATTGAACCGATACTAGGGTTTCCGGTTGCAATTCCATGCCGATACCCGTTTGCAAGAGATTGGACGGGTAGGAACTATCCCAACATAGGTCGTGGCCCGAGTTTGCACGAGAGTGGGCTCGGGGCGCGATTGAACGATGATGTTGATCCTAATGCTAGCTTCCCTAGGCTAGGGTTTGCAAGAGATTGGACCCGAACCTAAGATAGCTATAGACTGACAACAACACGAGAGCGTGAGCTAGGCATTACATTCAGTTGCGACTAGTTCATCCAAAATTTTATTCTAGCAATTTTGATACCAATGAACCACATTTACGAAATACGGTGAGTAGCGGGAATTCCCCATTCCCTAGACGTTCTTTATTTGATTTGATATTTCCGTACTTTGTCAGACGATTGTGACAGGATCGCCAAAGGCAAATTTCTCTCTTCTTAATAGCCAGGTTGATTGGTACAAGCACGGTCATTCGTCCTCCCTGTGTTCGATAACCCGCTCGCCGATATACCGTGCGCTTGCGGTAAAACTACAACCGTTCTTCGGGTTACATTCCGGAGCGATCAATGAGAGAGCACTTCTTGCACCTTTTCCCGAGCAGTGCTTGATGTTGATTCCAAGGACGGAATCATTTCTAAGGTGGGGAGGATGTAACGACCATTTTTCGTTACACTTTGTTCGTGCACGTGCTTTTGGCCATGCACATGTTTATTTTAGGCTTTATTTGTTTGTGAACACTTTTGTGTGATATGCCATTGTGATCGTCTCTGAGAGTATTAAATAGTGGCACTAATTTGGAACGACGTTTCTCGAGTCGTTTTCCCACAGTTTAATCTTACTCGATGAGACGTGACGATTTTCACTTTTGACGGGAGACGTTTCTATTTTTACTTTCGTCGTCCGATGTCGAAACTGAGATCCGTCTTTTAGTTAGCTCACTTTCGTCATCACGATCACCCCGATATTTATTTTATAATTTTTGGAGTTTATTTGACCACTTTTATATTTTTAGCAAGGTTTATAATATTTTTAATAATTACGTTTTAAATTATTTTCAGCCAAATAAAATTTATTTGAGTTTCAAACGTTTTAAATAAATTTTGAGCCAATTTCCAGCTCATTTGGGCCCCACCTAAGCCGTGGGTGAGTTGGAGTTGGTGAGATTTGAATTTTAAATTATTTTAAACTCCTAATCCCATTAGGATTAGCCCTAGACCTAGTCAACCCCTCTACACTATATAAACAACCTTTAGAAAGACCTATTTTCGCAAGAAAATAACCCTAGCCGCTTCCAAAACCCAAATTTGACGTTGCGACGAATCGTCGCAACGTTGCGACGAACTTCCGCCGCACGACCGTGGAACAAGGCCATTTTCCCCGCAGCGACCGCTGCAGCCACCCGCACCAAGCCTCGCACCGACCCACTGCTGCCGCCCCCTCCGATCGCCGCTCCGACCGATAGGATCTCTCGGTCAGACCGAGAGACCCGCTCTGCATCCCCGCATCTCCGCACCGCACCGTTCGCCCGCTCCGCTCCGCGTCTGACCGAACAGTTCGCCCGCACTGACCTAAGCCCCGCTTCGTTGCAAAGTTGCGACATTGCAACTCTTGTTCCTCCGCACCGACCGGCCTGCTCCTCCGCTCCGACCGAGAGAACCAAGCCCCGCCCGCACCGCTGCAGCCCGCTGCGCTGTAATCCCCGCACCGAGCGTGTCTGACCGAGCCAAGTCCCCGCATCGAGGCTGTACGACCGAGAGCCATTCGTCGCAACCCCGCACCCAGCGCACCACTTGCCACCGTGGGTCCCCCAAGTTCTCCAGAGGTATTTTGGGTCCCCCATAGGTCCATAGGACTACTGTGGGCCCCACCTAGGTGCTTGCTCTTCAAGGATTTGCCGCGTACGATGTTGCGACACGTCGTAGCCCGTCGTCGCACGTGCTAGCTTTGGAATCTAGAATCGTTGCTCCGGTTAATTGCTCTGAACTTTCCAGCGTGGAATCTATATTGGAATCAGGACTTGGAGCACGATCTTATTATTCCAACCCCTGGCTCTCTACCCGACGCCAGCGTAGATTTCGCGTCGTGTTGAGTTAACGTTTACACCCCTGGGACCCCAACCCAATTGCATGCTAAACAAGACTAAAAATCAGTATTTTAAAGTATTTTAAATGTTTTAGAAATCACTAATCAAGATTAATAAAACGGATGTAGGCCGGTTGACTTGTGCACGTAGGAAGTGTGACTTGGGACTCGTTGGACGGTGTTTCTCTGACGTGATACTTGCAGGCAAGTGAAACTTGCCAACTCTTGTGTAGGGCCATGTTCTTAGGCCACTTCCTTGTTTTTAGGGTAAAAGAGACTAGTCAGTGAAATGATAGCTGGCTAGACGCCTACTTGATCTAGTTTGACAACGAAACTAGATCCGTCACCTAATTGATCTAGCTTGACAACAAAGCTAGATCCAACCCTTTAAACTTGTTGTTCATGCATACTAAACTGTCACGTTTACTTTCCTTACCTGTACGCCTTACTACTTGCCATGTCATGTCATCCATGCATTGAATGTCGCATTCGTAGCACACGCTACGATACTTGTACTCGTACTTCCTTGTCCGGCTAGGTGCACCCCTATGCCATACTTGTTAAAACACTTCCTGGCTCGTGATCCAGAAGCGAGCATTCCATGTTCGGGGGTAAGGCCCTGGCTCGATACACGTGGAGGATAGGGATAAACGGTCACTTGAGCTTAGGAGTTGGCCCGCGCAGCCACTCTAGCCAAAAGGCGGAATCTCTGTGCACGAGGTGCTTACTTTCCTTGTCTTGTACCTGTCTTGTGAATGATTCATGTAATACTTGTCATCCATGCCATGTTTAAATGCCATGCTCGTACTTTACCTTACTTTACTTTACCTGTTGCACTCATACTTTAACTGCCATGTGATCGCATCATGCTATAACTGCTAGGTTTCTTTACTTTTACCTGCTTTCAGTTTCCTTGCACAAGTCTCTTGTAGACTTGCTAACATGTGCCTCTTGCTCTTTTGGGTGTCACATGTTAAACCCTGAGCCATAGACAGTTATTGAGGACGAGGTGTTTTCTGACACTGAGCCTGAGCCTACGTTCGTCGAGGAGTTCGAGGACACCGGAGACCAGTCTTAGAGACTGATTTTACTTGCTTTTGCTTTTGGTTGCTGTTAGTTGTCGGTGCTTGCACCATTACTTTGTTTTCGTACTTTGTACTTTTGTTGGCCATGCTGGGGCCTCTTTTAGACTCTTTTATTTTAGCCTGGTGGCTTTTCTGCGATGTTGAAATTTATTATTATGGATATTCTGAGTTTTATTCCTTGTCTCATATCCTTATTATTATCTTTGTTTCGTTTCGCGTTGCAAGAACCTATAGTTTAAATTTGATTGACGCTTATCGGACTTGAAGCTTTGTAGCTTCAAGTCTGAGCGGACCTTCTCACGCTTCGCCTCCATGTTTTTGGGAAGCGGGGCGTGACAACTAGCCACCTAATGCAACATTAAACGACTAATGTTTTCCCACTAGTCAACAAAATTGGCAATAAAGATATTTACGCAGAAAAGATTTCCGACAAGTATAAATATGATTTTTATTTTATTTAAAGTACCTTTAAAATCAGCATACAAACTAATTTTTCATTGTGGCTTTGATACCACTATAAGGAAATACTACTAGAAAACTAAACAGTTTAGAAAAAAGCAAAAGCATTGATAAAAAAACAAAATTTTCTATTTATCAACATACAAGAAGTGAACAAAATACAAAACTAGAAATTAATGATGAGATAAAAGACTTTTACATGGATATACATTAGCGATGCCCATGGATCCAAAATCTTTCGGTGAAGACCCAAGCTCGTTCATCAACCACCATTTATGTGAGTCACGTTGATGATGCACCCCTTCATGATTCATGAGCTCTCTTAGAACTTGAACTGACCCCCAAACTTTGCTAGAAATTGAGAGGATGATAAAAAAACTTTATTTTTTAGTGTGAGATATTATCCATCTAAAAAGGTTTGAATTTCTCTGGACAAGAGATCGTAGATGCTTGAGCCTTGATATCTTTTGTTAGGATTTCTTGGTATTGATTGTGGTGCTTTGAGAGAGGACGAGAGGACCCATTTATATAGTGCTAGTGATCATCCAAATTTGAACCGTATTAGGAGTAAGAACTAGACCTCAACTCTATTCCTAAACGTGATATTAAGACGTATGTTTGTTCATTAGTGTTCTTATATCATTATAATTTTAGATTCCTATCCTAAAACAGGGTGCGTTTATTAGAGTCAAATTCTAAGAATTTGGTTGGATTGATTCAAAGTTTAAATTAAATCTCACATCAAATCTAAAACCCTAACATGTTGTATCAGCCATTAGTTGACTAGCATAACCCTACTAGTCGACTAATGGCCAAATGAATCTACTTATACATCCCATATTGGTTAATCGACCAACGACAAGGCATTAGTCCACTAATCGGTCGACTAACTCATGCATAAGTTCACTTTGCCATTTCTTCTCAGTTGATGTATACATAACTCTTTACAATCCCTTTTTCATTCACTTACAACTCTTTACTACACGTTATATCCACCTAAATCACAACTTTGGGATGATCGGTTTCTTATATATCATATATACATAAAGTTTCTTCATTTTCGTTTCTTAAGGAGCTATGTGAGACTCTAATGGACTGATTCCTACTCTAACATTGATATGATTATATCGTGTCACAGATGTGTAGTGGTACTAGTTGTTCATACTGAACCCATTTTGGAATCGTTATTATCTGGTTGTGAGAAACTGAAATTTCCTCCGACCATATCTAGGCCTGACCGTGATAGTTATCATGCAGTTCGGTCCCTTCGTCAAGACTATGTCACTAAGGTGTTTAGGGTACGAAATTTGTTAGATCCTACTACACTTTAAAGCCTTGAGTCATATGTGAGTAATAGTTAGATGTTGGATGACACTTTGTTACTCCTAACAAGTTTATTCCTACAACATTGGCCTTATATTTGTTGGAAGCAACGATCTAGGATCTTGGTTTGATGATGACAAACGTGTCGGTATATCTAATGTATGTGTGTAGTGTGTTTCAGGCTTGGCGATCACTATTTGGAGGAATTGCTATTCGTATAGCATATTGGGAGAGAGGGAGTGTGTGTGCACAAAGAAGTTTGACTTGGTCAATGGAGAGCAAAGTGGACTTAGTCAAGTCATGAGAAGAGATGTGGACCAAGTCAAATTTACTTAGGAGATTGGATTGATTCAAATCAATTTGATATTTGATCAAATCAATTAGATGGATTTGTGTCTACCCATTTCCTATTCAAACACCTAATCAAATCCCATATTGATTGGGTCAAATCCCTAAGCGGTTGGTGTAGGGATTTTCAAGGTCCCTTAGAGCTAATTTATTGCTATTCGTCCTAAGTCGGACGAACAAAATAAATAAAACAGCGGAAGAAATGATTTATTAAACTATTTAATAAATAAAGCCCTAAGGAAAAATTCCCTAAGCCAGGATATCTACTGACTCGAGTTGGGTCTGACCAACTCGAGAAAGTTCTAACTACTAATTAAACTAATTTCATATAAAATTGACTCACCCGGAATCTTGCCCTGGAGCAGGCAAGATGTTCCGCACCGTCTTGCGCTCATTGATCTGAGCCGTCTTCCGAGCCGTGTTGCATCGCTCCTCGCCGCAGACTGGATCAGCTCCCGTAGCGCACCTTGCCTCCGAACCCATCACAAGCCGTAGAAGATTTCACTTGAGTAAACCCGCGTCGTAGACTTCCGAATCAGATTCGGACCTCCTCGTTGTCTTGCTAGGACTCGGTTGGAGGACAGGAAAATTTATAGAGGATGAGAATAAATTTAGTCTAGATTAAGTTTGCTCAAAATATTCGTGAGCTCCTTAATCAGAGACTTGGTGCAAGAAACAAAGAAGGGAGTGCCCACCTATTTATATAGGAGGCCGGCTCCCCTTCTTTTGTCATGAGCAATGTGGGACTAATTGTAGGAAGAGGGATTTGGATTAATTCAATTTGGGTTAGTTTAGCTTACACAAAGCCTTAACCTTCAACCAATTAATCCTCACTCATCGTTGAGCTCTAGAGATGATACAAGTTATCATTTCGAAGAGCTAGTGATGGTGAACGCGTAGGAACAAACGGCGACGAGATCCGAGTTCGTTTGACCCTTCAAACAATTGCTCAAAGTTGAGCAAAAACCCAATTTCGTAGCCGTCAAGGGTTTCCACGAAAAAACCCTAAAATAACTTAAGTGGCGGGCGACCCGCTAAGCTTAGCGGGCGCGCCCGCCTAAGGCTACTGGGCGCGCCCGCTAGGGCACGCCCGTGCGGGCTCAGCCCGCTGTCACCAGCGGGCTGCGCCCGCTGCATGCAGCGGGCGGGCCCGCTGGAACAGCGGGCTGCGCCCGCTGCACCCAGCGGGCGGGCCCGCTGGGACAGCGGGCTTCGCCCGCTGCGCCCAGCGGGCGGGCCCGCTGGGACAGCGGGCTTCGCCCGCTGCGCCCAGCGGGCTTCGCCCGCTGTGGCAGCGGGCGGGCCCGCTGCTACAGCGGGCCGCGCCCGCTGCGCCCAGCGGGCGGGCCCGCTGCGCCCAGCGGGCCTAGCCCGTTATGCTAAGTGGGTTTTATCCCACTTCCCCTTTCGCCTTTCTCGCGTTTCTGGGCTCATCCGAGCTCCGATTCCTACACGGTTTGATCCTCTGGATTTCATACGAAATTTCCTCCATTCCCAAATGCTTCAAGTTCACAACCAACTTGTGAATTTAGTATTCTCTTTACATCTAATGATATCCTCTATACATTCTATCTGTTACTACGACGTGAATGTTACTCGGTGTGAGACCCTACAGCCTGACCCTTACTACAGGTCGAGACTCGAAGTCTCAAGACGACAGTGACCACTAGCAGTAGGTGTCGTCCCTGTTTCGGGATCATCGATTACGTGATTGGTTCGTTTAGGCAAAAGTGCCAACGAAATCACTCTGACTGTGACTGTGATAATTTCCGCAGTTTTAGTCCCTTCGTCATAACTATGTCACTCGGCTAGTCTAGGGTATGGTATACTATCAACCCCATTGGCTAGTAGTGGTCAGTATACATCGGTCTCTGGTACATACAGGTTGTACAAGTTACAACATACCTTGGCCAAGGTTTTACCGAGAGCCGTACCGACCTGTGACACTAACTTCCCATTAACGGAAGAGACGAATCCTCTGTTGATCACTACTTAGCTCATATGTTTTGAGTGTCACCCAGCCTAAGATCTTTCATCAGGCCTGGCCTCGAAGTTAGATCTTTAGACCTAAGTGACACTGTCCACACATAGCTTCATACAATGATCTCAAGTCCTAAGGACCAACTTACCTATTATCACTTAGAGTTATTAATGATAGTTTAGTTAATGCATAACCATTTAATAACTCCATGTTTTGGTCGTTCAGTGAACTCAGCTTTTACTGAGCACATGCGTCCTGTTTTCGACTTCACCAAGTCGCTTGGTTATGAGACCAACCAGACAGGGACGCAATGGTCTGTCTGATGTGTTGATATCCCTCATCTCGACACATCTATGACCATGAACACTTTTAAGATTCAAGCTATTAGAGGTCAGACATTTCTCATAATCGTAATCTACATTTCGAAACATGTGTGACCTAACTCTGAATCCAAGGGAATAATCCGAGCAAAGAACAACTCAGATAATACTTTACCAGAAAGAACACTTTCATTTATTGAACAAGATGTTTCATTATGATAAATAGCCACGAGGGCATACATTTCTCTACAGTTGGCACAACCCTATTACCCTTGTCCTATAAATATCCATCTTCTAGGGTTGAAGGGTTGCGCGGCAATCAAATACCCCAAAAAAAGCTTGCGGCAATCAAATACGCCAAAAGAAGCTCACGACAATCAATTAAAAAGAGGGCATCATAAATTCCCAAGCCAAGCTGCTACCGAAATTAGGAGAGGGGTGCCTATTATTGAAGCCGCAACCAAAAGATTGAGCAAGGCCGGCCAAATCTTGAGAAACAACAATCAGATGAAGCAGCCGCATCTTGTTTTACCCACTGAGAACCAATCTTTGAAGGACAGCCTGAATGATTAATTGAACAAATCTATAAACAAAGGGAGAAAGGTCTATTTTTAATTCTCCTTCACCCAGAACTCTGTGTACTCTTGTTTTTTTGTTTTACAGGGGACACATGCACAAGGAACCGCAACAAAAAGGGTGACTCCATTCTCTTTTGAATTATATTGCTCTCACTTTCTTTTTGCAGGGGAATCAACAAAGGATCTCTGGTTAATTCTCAATGTCGGCCACATTGCATGTGCATAATGATTGCTATCCCATGGTGCATTGATCAAAGTGGTGTGATTATTTTTTTTGTTGGCAAAACAAAACTCCCTGGTTCCTCACGTGTGGATAAAGTAAGTGATAATTTTTTATCATTAAAAAAGGTTTGAATCTTGTGAATTTTTTTGTGCATAATAAATTCTCAGTTTGTATTGTAAACATTGAGTTCATTGCCACATGATTCTTGGTGAAGGGTTTTAGTGTTTTAAAAAATTAATATATCTATATATATTTGAAACTACTGCCATGTTTTTGTACTGCCGAACCAAATTTTTTAAACAATGGCCGAATTATGTTTCTCCAAGAACATAAAGCCCAAGTTCTCATACCTTAGAATTGAGAAAAATAAAACACAGCAGTTGCATCTTCAACCATTCAAGAGGCCGAATTTGTTTCGCTTTGCAATCATCAAGAGCAGTAGCTGAAGGAATACCTCTTCTTCAAACAAAGAGCTAATCAACAAGGGGAGTGCCTAAACCAAAATATTTAATTGCTAATATTTTTGTTTGTGATCTTGTGACTGATTTCTGCTAATTGGGTTTCTGCAAATATTTCTTGACACGCAGACAAACTGGACGTGCACATATCTTTGCTGTCGTGACGTTTATTGTGCCACAACTCGGTGTTTACTTTTTGTATGCCGTAAGTAACATTGAAGATTGAGATTTGTGCATGCCAACTTAAGGGCCATCATATAGGGAGGACTCAACATCAGAGAGTGCCGCAACCTGCGTTGCTGAGGAGACGAGAGACGTGACATCTACATCTACGTCAGACGAGATCTGACCCGTGCTTATTGACGAGGACATCGCCGCTACACAAACTGAGATTCCTAAACTCTATTTATTATTATTTTGTGTAGTTGTTGTGTTAGATCCTCGTAGGGAAAACTTTACATCATTAGGGACTATTTTGGGACTTGTCTAGTTGGGACTAGACAAGTGGGACCCAGCTAGTTTGGGACTAGCTGGTAGAAAGCTTTGCTAGGAATGATAGTGAGAGGAAACACTGTGTGTGGGGTACTGAGAGACTGGCGAGTGTAGAGACGTAGAGGGTGCTCTGAGCGTGCTCTAACTTGTGACTTTGTACCTATTGCACTATTCAATCTAGTATTTGCTTTGGGGGCTGGAGTAGGTCGTTGGGATGACCGAACCAGGGTAAATCTGCTGTGTACTCTGTGTCTGCATTTTAGTTACTCTGGTTGTGCTATAACTGCGTGTGATTATTCGTGGGTTGCACGAATTATTTTTATAAGCCTATTCACCCCCCCCCCCTCTAGGCTAGGATCCAGAGATCCAACAAGTGGTATCAGAGCAGGTTTTAGGATCTAGCCTAGTTTGACCATGGACCACATTGATAGTGCTTTTGCTGAGGGTCAGTCTATTTCACGTCCACCTAGATTTAATGGAGTAAACTATGCTTATTGGAAAAATCGTATGAGAATCTACTTGATATCTATTGATTATAAAGCTTGGCAAATTGTTGAAAAAGGATATAAATCACCTGTTATTAAAATTGAAAATACTGAGATGCTTAAACCTGATGATAAATGGGATGATAATGATTGGAAGCTTTATTCTCTTAATGCTAAAGCTATGAATGCTCTCATTTGTGCACTAGATAAATCTGAATTCAATCGCATCTCACATTGTTTAACTGCGCAGGAAATATGGCATACTTTGAAGGTGACGCACGAGGGAACGTCACAGGTGAAGGAATCTAGACTTGCACTTCTGAGCACTGAATACGAGGGATTTCACATGCTACCGTCAAAGACCATATCAGAAATGTTTGCGAGATTCACCAACATTGTCTACAAGTCTAGTTCGCTCGGTAAGCCCTATTCTAGCCTTGAGCAGGTGAGAAAGATATTAAGAGCACTGCCAAGCTCTTTCAGGCCTAAATTTACTGCCATCCAAGAAGCGAAGGATCTATCGCAGATGAGGGTTGAGGACTTGATAGGTAATCTAATGTCCCACGAGCTTGAATTGCAAAACGTGGATAAAAGGGAGAAACCTGAGGAGAAGGAGATAGCTACCAAGCCACTTGCTCTGAAAGCTGACGAAAGTGAAGATGATGATGATGACATAGCGCTAATGGTCAGAAATTTCAGAAAGTATGTCCAGACCAAGCAAGGAAGAACAGAAATGGCACCCAGGTTTAATCGTTCTAACTTTTTTCAGTCTTCTAAGCAAAATTATGATCAGAATGCTACTAATAGAATGACTTGTTTTAAATGCAAGAAAAGAGGACATCGAATGAGGGATTGCCCGCATGAGACAGCTCAGGTAGCTAAAGAAAAGGGAAAATCCAAGGTGCTAACTTGGGATATGGACAGCGAAGCTGAGAGTGAGGAGGAAGAACATGAAGCACACTCATGCATGGCATTGATGGGAATACACGATGAGGTAATTTCTGGAAGTAAAACTGAACTCCTTACTCTTTGTAAAGAAATGCAAGATAAAATAGTAGAGCTTGAATCCACTATAGATGATTATCAAAATGAGAACTTTGAAATGCAACAATCTGAATATGAAATGTCTAAAGAGATAGAAAAACTCAAAATTGATATTTTTGCTCGTGACTTTACTATTGCCACTTTGAAAAAGGAAAAGTCCAGTTTTAATGATGAAGCACCTTGCCTCTCTTGTCCTTCCTTGATGAATAATATTAGCATGCTTAAACTTGATTT